>CM059429.1:133375764-133984627 GCA_030390025.1 Squalus acanthias | reverse complement strand
TCTCTCTCTCTCTCTCTCTTTCCCCTTCCCCCCCCCCCCCCCCCCTCTTGTAACTTGTGTGTAACCATAATATTCTAGCCAAACTTTGGTTATGGGCATTTCTGATCATGAATGGTCCCCAAATGTATGCAGCCCTGTCCTCTGCATAATGTTGGTCATTCATCAGGCTGCCATGTACTAAACCCCTTATGTGCATCTCATCATCCATGATCAGGTGCAGGTAAGAAGTCACCCTATCTACATCGGGCGACCCTATGCATTAAAGAAAGAACGTGCATTTCACTACTTTGGCACATCCCAAAATGCTTCGCAGCCAATGATATAGTTTGTAAGTGTGGTTGCTGCTGTAATGTAAAGAAACATGCCAGACAATTTTCACACAGCAAGGCACCTCAAATAGCAGTGAGATAAATGATCAAACAGTCTTTTTTTTTTTAGTGATGTTGGTTGTGGGATAAATATTGGCCAGGACTCCGGGAGAACTCCTCTGCTACTTGTTAAATAGTGCAAGGAGATCATTACATCCAACCGAGGGTAAATTGGGTCTTTGTTCAAGTCTCATCCGAAAGACTGCACTTATAGTGCAGCACCCCCTCATTACTGCACTGAAATGTCAGCCTAGGTTATTTGCAGAAGTCTCATGGAATGGGCTTGAGCCCAGACCTTCTGAGGCAGAGGCGAAAGAGCTACCACTGAGCCAAGGTTGACACCTGTAAGCTCACGTGGTATCCTGGTTTATGTCGCAGGATTTTGAAGAGACCAGCAGTAGTTTGCCTTGTGGCCTGCCTCACCACATTTAAAACACATGACCTCCCAACTTCAGATCTCTGACTTCTGCTTGGCTGCTCTCCTCCAGCCTTGCCTGGGGCAGACTGTGCAGCTGACTCACTTAGCGCAATGAGACATCTGGTCTCCCACCCATGCAACGGCTCACTTATGCTTACAAGGCCACAAAATACTCATGACACATGCACCTAGCTGCTTGAGTGTTTCACAGTACCGATCAAGGAACAATATTTTTAAAATGTCTGGAACTATTTCCAGAAATCTGTCCCTTAACATTAAATGGCAAAGACCTTCGTAGTCTGTTATGTCATCGTTGTCCAGCCACATCTATCATGTGTCTTCGAGTTGAATAAACAAGTACCAAATGCAGCCTTTCTAAATTTCTTACATTTCTGTCTGTATGCTTAAGGCTTTAATCATAAAACCCGATAATAGTATGCTTTACAATATCCCAAAATGCTTCACAGCCAATGATACAGTTTGTCCACGCCATCAGTAGGGCTGACGAGAGAAAACGCTATGAGCACTTTATTGCTCTGACATCATGAATCAGATGGCCCATTATTTTGTGTCCCACTTATGCCTGGGTAAACGATCAATATCACCCCCATTTTAAAAGTTTGCAATAAGAGTTGACTTAATAAAATGGTGAGTCCTAAGTTCCACGATCCCACTTACCAGACTTTCTGCAGTTGCATATTTCTCTACCAGTTCAAGAGCCTTTTTCTTTTCTCTCCATCGCCTGCGTTCCTCCTCTTCCTTTGTGTTGCTTTTGCCCTTTCTCTAGTTGTAGCTCTTGCTCTCTCAACTACACTCTGTCCTTTCACTGAAATCCTCTCATTTTCTTCTGCCCCTAGTCTTGCCCTTTCAATTTCTGCCCCCTTTTTTATTTGTCATTTTTAATGCCATTGTTTCTGTTTCATTCAATTTTAGATTTTAAACATTGAGTTGTTTGATCACCAGTATAACTCCGCATCCTAGGTGGCTGCGACATTTGTTTAACAGTTTCGGGCCTTGCCTCATATCTTCTTTAGCTGGACCCAACTGCAAGCATGCATCTCTGTCTCTTTTTTATTTCCTTGTGTACATAACCCAAGAGGAGGAACTATGACAGACAAATCCTGCTGAGTGCCCAGGACCAGGGACCATCCAATATAATGAGTGTGTGGTATTTATTGCTACTGTGACCAGCGAACAAATTGCTTATTGTTTACAGTCTTGGGGAAAATAAGTTCAAAGCTTAGCTCATTACCATTTTGTGAGAAGTCGCACAACACCAGGTTATAGTCCAACAGCTTTATTTGAAATCACAAGCTTTTGGCGCGCTGCTCCTTCGTCAGGTGAAGTGAAGAGATGCATATAGTCACAGCATATATAGTCAGAGAACATTACCATTTTAACCATCTCTCGTTTTGTTGCTTTTAAAAAAAAAACTTGTATGACTAAACATTGCTTCAAAACAGAACCCTAAAATGTAGCTTTTATTTCAGATCCTTTCTGTGGCAAAATGGTCAAAAATCCCAAAATGTGATGCACACCTTTTGTAACATCCAGACTTGACTATTCCAGTGCTCTTGTTGGTGGCCTCCCATTCTCCTCCCTCCATGAAGTCCAACTCGTCCTAAATTCTGTTGCTCTTTCTCTGCCCTGCACTAAGTCTCATTCATGCAACACCTCTGTCCTCTCTGTCCTTCACTGGTTTGCTGTTCCCCAATGCATTAATTTCAAAAGCCTTGTTCTTGTCCTTGTCTAAAAATTCCTCTATGGTCTTGTTCCATCCTATCTCTACGAGCTCCTCTAACTCGTTAACCTCTTTTAAACTCTCGGTTCCTCAGATTTTGGCCTTGTATTCATTCCCTCTTTCCCCTCGCCCCAGAATTAGTGATAGAACTTTAAACTGCATTGGTCCTGCTCTCTTCCTAGATCTCTCTGCCTCTGAAACTCTCTCTTCACCATTAGGAATCTTCTTAAAGCACATCTCTTCAACCAATCTTTCTACCACATTTCCTAATCTCTCTGTGGCTTGATACCAATTTCTGCAGTCCATTTCAAACGCCCAACTGTGAAGTACCTTAAGATATTTTTTAAGTTAAAGGTGTTATACACCACCAGTTCTTTTAAGGGTGTTGGGCTTAATGAAGATGTGAACATAGCTGAAAAATTGAATGAGTTTATCAGTTCCACATTCAGAAGGGAACAGCACAGTACGGGGTTGTAACAAAGTGAGTATCCAAAATATAGGCAGAATGAGGGATGTAATAAAATTATTACTACAGGGTTGATTGTTGTATATTTGAATAAGATCGAAGTGAATAAAGCACCTGGGCCGTATTGGATTCATCCTCGGGTTCTTGGAGAATAGCTGGGGTAGTTAATACTGTGGAAGATGGGCTGACAAAACATTTTAATTAAATGTAACGTCATGCACTTAGGGATATAAAATAAATAGTGATTATAGAGTTAGTAGGAAAATACTGACGCAGGCGAATCAGGAAAGGGATTTGGGAATCCTAGTACATAAATCATTCAGGACCGATAAGTGAATGTCTGGATGCTGTTACGGAAATAAATGGGGTGTTGGGCTGCATTAAAAAAAAGGAAGCGTATAGATCAAAGTAAGTTATCTTGCCACTGTGTAGAGCATTGTTCAGGTGCACCTGAAGTATTGTGTGCAGTTCTAGAATGCTCACTACAGGAAGGATGTAGTTGAACTGGGAAAGGTGCAGAGAAGAAATGCTACAATGATGGGGAGACTCAACTGGAACTGTTCATGTTGGAGAAAAGTAAACTGAGGGGATACATCAGAATGCATGTATGTAAAAGCACAAAGTGTGGTGAATAAGGTTGGTGAGCTACAAGCACAATTAGCCGTGTGGCAATATGATGCTGTGGCAATAATTGAAACGTGGCTTAAAAACGGTGAGGACTGGGCACTTAATATTCAAGGGTACAAGGTGTTCAGAAAAGATAGGGAAGGAAAAAAGGGAGGTGGGGTGGCAGTGCTGATTAAGGAAGACATTGAAGTGTTGGAAAGGGAGGATGTTCTTGAGGGGACGAGGACAGAATCCATTTGGTTAGAGTTGAGGAGCAAAAAGGGTATGATCACGCTATTGAATATTCTATAGGCCTCCAACTAGTGAGAGGGAGGTAGAGGAGCAAATCTGCAGGAAAATCGCAGAGATATGCAAGAGCGATAGAGTGGTGATATTGGGGGACTTTAATTACTCAAATATCGATTGGGATAATGCTAGGGTAAAGGGCAAGGAGGGGGAGGAATTTCTGAAATGTGTTCAGGAGAATTTCCTTGACCAATATGTTCTTGGTCCAACTAGGAAGGAGGCATTGCTGGATCTGGTGCTGGGGAATGAGGTGGGCCAGGTCGACCAAGTGTCTGTGGGAGAACACTTGGGTACGAGTGATCATCGTATCATAAGATTTAGATTAGCAATGGAGAGGAGCAAGGAACAATCCAGAGTGGAACTTCTAAACTGGATTAGGGCTAACTTCAATGGGATGCGAAAGGATCTAGCCAGGGTAAAATGGAACCAAAGACTGACAGGAAAAACTGGAACGGAACAATGGGTGATCTTTAAGGAGGAGATGTTCCAAGTACAGGCTAGGTACATTCCAACAAGAGGGAAGGGTAAGGGAACCAAAGCAAGGGCTCCTTGGATGACGAGGGAGATAGAGAAGATGATGAAACAAAAAAAGAGGGTGTATGATCCATGTCAGGTGAATTCTTCAAGGGAGAACCAGACCAAATACAATAAGTTGAGAGGGGAAGTGAAGATGAAAATAAGATTGGCAAAGAGAGAATATGAGAGTAGAATGGCGGTTAACATAAAAGGGAACCCAAAAATCTTCTACCGGCATGTAAACAGTAAGCGGGTAGTAAGAGGCGAGGTGGGGCCTATTAGGTGATATATGCTTAGAGGCGCAGGGCAAGGCTAGAATACTCAATGAGTACTTTGTATCGGTGTTTACTAAGGAGGTGGATGCTGACAAAATATCAGAAGTGGAAAAGGTAGAAGCAATGGAAGGGGTGAAAATTGATAGACAGGATGTACTAGAAAGGCTGGGTATGCTTAGAGTGGACAGGTCGCCTGGTCCAGATGGCTTGCATCCCAGGTTGCTAAGGGAATTGGGGGAGGAGATAGCGGAAGGGCTTGCCATAATTTTCCAATCTTCCCTAGATGAGGGGGAGGTGCCTGAGGATTGGAAAGTGGCAAATGTGACACCATTGTTCAAGAAAGGGTGCAAGGACAATCCTAGTAACTACAGGCCGGTCAGTTTAACATCAGTGGTGGGCAAAGTTTTAGAAACCATAATCAAGGAAAAAATTAACGGGCACTTGGAGAGGTTTAAGCTAATTAAGGAGAACCAACACTGATTTGTAAAAGGCAGATCGTGTTTGACTAATCTAATTGAATTTTTTGATGGAGTAAGAGAGAGGATTGATGAAGGGAATGCAATGGATGTTGTCTACATGGACTTTCGGAAGGTGTTTGACAAAGTACCACATAGAAGGCTGGTTAACAAAATTGAGGCTCATGGAATAGGTGGATCCGTGGCAGCTTGGATAAGGAATTGGCTTAAGGACAGAAAACCGCGAGTTGTGGTAAATGGCTGTTTTTCAGACTGGAGGATGGTAGACAGTGGTGTTCCCCAAGGGTCAGTGCTGGGACCACTGCTTTTTTTTAATGTATATAAATGACCTGGATATTGGAATACAGAGTAGAATTTCTAAATTTTCCGATGACACCAAACTTGGGGGTGTGGCAAACAGTGCGGATGATATTAATCGACTGTAACAGGACATAGAAAGGCTAGCAGAATGGGCAGACAAGTGGCAGATGGAATTTAATGGAGAAGTGTGAAGTGATGCATTTTGGCAGAAGGAACAGGGAGGGGCAATATACACTTAATGGCAGAGTTTTAAAGAGTGTGCAGGGACACAGGGATCTGGGAGTTAATGTGCATAGGTCCCTGAAGGTGGCAGGACATATTGAGAGTAGTTAACAAAGCATATGGGATCTTGGGCTTCATAAATAGAGGTATTGAGTACAAAAGTAGATAAGTTATGCTGAATCTTTATAAAGCACTGGTTAGGCCACAACTGGAGTATTGCGTCCAGTTCTGGTCACCACACTTTAGGAAGGATGTGAAGGCCCTTGAGAGGGTGCAAAGGAGATTTACCAGAATGGTTCTGGGGATGGGGAATCTTAGCTACAAGGACAGGTTGGAGAAGCTGGATTTGTTTTCATTAGAGCAAAGGAGGTTGAGGGGTCATTTGATAGAGGTGTACAAGATTAAGATGGGTTTGGATAGCCTAGACGGGGAAAGGCTGTTCCCACTAGTTGATGGTACAAGGACTAGGGGACACAGATTTAAGGTTTTGGGCAAGAGATACGGGGGAAGTGAGGAAAAACTTTTTTATGCAGCGAGTGGTGATGACCTGGAATTCGCTGCCGACGGAAGTGGTGGAAGCGGAGACACTTTATGTTTTCAAGGGGAGACTGGATATGCACTTGAGGGAAATAAACTTGCGGGGGAATGGGACTGACTGGATTGCTCTACAGAGAGCCGGCACGGAGTCGATGGGCCGAATGGCCTCCTTCTGTGCCGTTATGACTCTATGACTCTGACATGTTGGAAGTATAAATTAATTAGGCTCAGAGATGTGAAGGATCACTCAGGAATATTTGATTTGCTGATTAAAAGAGTTAACCAAAGTTAAATCTACAGAAATTGGCAGGTTATTTTTAATATAAAGAGAAGCTTTCACTGATCACTAAGATTCAGAGGTCATGGTCAGACCTCTCTAGTCATTTACATGTTGCTGCCTTTGGACTTCATTTTCTGCTGCTTTCACTTTTTTCTGTTTCTTTTAACCTTTGTTCCCTCCAATTATTTTTTATCTATTCCGTAATTTTGGACATGGACTTTAAATGTAATCAATAAATTAATTTTCCATTAACCTACTGTAATGTCTCAAACAAATTGAATACCTTTCTTTGGATGCTGCAAATTACTAGCTTCAGTTTACCTGAACTACTGTATTTAGTAGTTTTGTGGTGCAGATAATTCCACTTACCACTTGGTTGCTTTGAGTAAAGGAAGAACTAGGTAATATTTTTAGAAATGCAGCATATGAAATTATACTTGCAGTTTCTAAATAAAAACATCCTGTTAATCCAGTAATTACTGCAACAGATTTTTAAGCGTTGATTAAGTGTGTTAAGAACATAAGAAATAGGAGCAGACCATATGGCCTTTTGAGCCTGCTCTGCCATTCAGTAAGATCATGGCTGACCTTTGATCTTCACTCCACTTTCTCACCCAATCCCCATATCCCTTAGAGTCCAAAAAATCTATTGATCTCAGCCTTGAATATACTCAACGACTGAGCATCCACAGCCCTCTGAGGTAGAGAATTCTAAAGATTCACAACACTCTGAGTGAAGAAATTTCTTCTCCATCTCAGTCCTAAATGGCTGACCCCTTAACCTGAGACCATGCCCCCCAGCCTAGACTCTCCAGCCAGGGGAAACCGCCTCTCAGTATTTACCCTGTCAAGCCCCCTCAGAATCTTTTATGTTTCACTGCGATCACCTCTCATTCTTCTAAACTCCAGAGAGTATAGGCCCATTCTACTCAATCTGTCCTCGTAGGACAACACTTTCACCCCAGGGATCAATCTAGTGAACCTTCGTTGTCCCCCTCTAAGCCAAGTACAGTATATCCTTCCTTAGGTATGGAGACCAAAACTGTACACTCTACTCCAGGTGTTGTCTCACCAAAGCCCTGTACAATTGTAGCAAGACTTTCTTATTCTTGTACTCCAACCCCCTTGCTATAAAGGCCTACATGCCATTTGCCTTCCTAATTGCTTGCTGTACCCGCATGTTAACTTTCTGTGTTTCATGTACAAGAACACCCAAAACCCTCTGAACACCAACATTTAATAGTTTCTCACCATTTAAAAAATATTCTATTTTTCTATTCTTACTACCAAAGTGAATAACCTCACATTTGCCTACATTATACTCCATCTGCCACCTTCTTGCCCACTTACTTAACCTGTCTATATCCCTATGCAGACTCATTGTGTCCTCCTCACAGCTTATTTTCCCATCTAGCTTTGTATTGTCAGCAAACTTGGATACATTCCACTTGGTCCCTTCATCTAAGTCAGTAATATAGATTGTAAATAGCTGAGGTTGCAGCACCCTACCAGTAACAGCCTGCCAACCTGAAAATGACCCGTTTATTCCTACTCTGTTTTCTGCCCTTTAACCAATCCTCTATCAATGCTAATATATTACCCCCAACCCCATGAGCCCTTATCTTGTGTTAATACAGTGCTCTCTGGTTGTAGTTATACTACAACTACCAATTTCAGATCAGTATGACATTCAACCACCAAGCCAAAGTTATAACAACAACAACTTGCATTCATATAGCGCCCTTGACGTAGTAAAACATCCCAAGGTGCTTCACAGGAACGTTATCAACCCAAATTTGACACTGAGCTACGTAAAGAGATATTGGGATAGGTGACCAAAAGCTTAGTCAAAGAGGTAGGTTTTAAGGAGCAGAGTGAGTCAGAGATGGAGAGGTTTAGGGAGGGAATTCCAGAACTTAGGATGTTGTCAGCTGTAACCATGGCTGCCACTGGTGGAGCAAAGAAAATCGGATATGTGCAAGAGGCCAGAATTGGAGGAGCGCAGAGATCTTGGAGGGTTGTAGGGCTGCAGGAGGTTACAGAGATAGGGAGGGGCGAGGCCATGGAAGGATTTTAAAATGAGGATGAGAATTTTAAAATTGAGGCGTTGCCTGACCAGGAGCCAATATAGGTCAGCGAGCACAGGGATGATGGGTGAAGGGTACTTGGTGTGAGTTGGGATATGGGCAGCAGAGTTTTGGATGAGCTTAAGTTTACGGAGGGTGAAAGGTGGAAGGCTGCTTAACTGTTCATGTGTCTAGCTTGCACACGGTAAGGTCAGCCACAAAGGAACTCTGTGCATGTATGTTTGGATGCATGTGCACAACTCTGTTTCCCTGCTGCTAATTTTTTAAAGTTTAGGAGGTTAGGTGTGAATATTTGTGTTCTCATGGTTTAAAAAGATTCCATAAAAGTATTAAACGTTTCCAAGTGGTCTAATGGATCTGATGCGGAGGGGCACGCGAGACTTTGGATTTAAGGTGCTTGGGTGTTGCATCCCCTCTGTCAAACGTGTGCTATATTCCCACTCTATCGCATGCAGACTTTTCTCTCAATCGTGTGCATCCTGTCTTGTGTGTGCTTTAAATGAAGCTCACTTTTGAGTTTTTGCTCCGTGCAAACTAAAGTTCCAGCTCAAGCCTAGATTCTGTGTTTAATATTAAACATTATTTTAGTTAAAAATTTTAACAACTTGCCTTTAAGATTTTGAAGAGTGTGTTTTTTAAAACTAGTTCTCGGCTATAGTTCCTGCTAATTGCATAATGGAGGTCTGTGCTAGTTGTGAGCAAATATGAAAAATGTAAATCCTCAAAGTCGGCTACATTTTGTATATTTTCATTTATTATCTGCTAAATATTTAACTTTTGCTGCCATTTTTGTGTTTATACCCTCCTTCAGAACGATGTTGTATTAAGTGGGCCGAATAGCCTTCTGTGCAGTAAATTTCCATGATTCTAAGTGCCCCTGGCAAACTATCCCAAATTATGGAAAAAACACTTCCTACATCTACCAATTGAGATTAGTGTTGCTGTTTCATTAATTAAATTTAATATTTGTCTGTTACAAGAGAATTTATTTTTGCTCGCTTCAGTTTGGTGCTCTTGGAAGCAGGAGGCGCAGTCAGCCATGTAGACTCCCATGGTGCTATCTGTATTCATTTTGCTCATGACTGGACGATCAGCCATTTATCCTGCAATATTTTGGAAATGAGCATCTTTCATCAACAGTATCCACCTTACTCATTTGTAGCTCTGCAAACAGAAAGGAGGACTGCTGTTTGGATACTAGACTCCTGGGATTGCATTAAAATCATGGAATCCAGACTGCCATAACACAGGTTCAACCATAATTAGATGCAAACAACTTTATTTATATTTCAGGTTTCCAGGGTTTTTTTGGCTCATGAGGCCATCTTGAGCAACAGTAAGATGAGATGAATATTGAGCTTCCATCACAATTTTAATCATAAGTCTAGATATTTTAATACCTATGCATAGGAAACTGACAATCACTATCAATTCTGGTTACTACCACAGCCAATGCTCAGCTTGAAATAAATAGAGCTGATGCAGACCAGATCAATTATTTTCTTATTCAATTGAATAGATTGGTTATTTTTGATTGCAAAAGCCATTAACAATAGATATATTTCAATCGAGAGCCATTTGGCACAGCGGCTTGCTTTGTTCTGTGCATGATCCTTTAAGTCAAAAGTCTGTCACAGTCAGGTGACAGATTTGGATCAGCCACCCACTATTGACGTTCCCGGAAATTGTTCCTGGAACTGCAAACATTCTCTCTCTCTCTCTCTCTCTCTCTCTCTCTCTCTCTCTCATATATTTATGTCCATGATCAGCAGCCTTATTTGATGTTGAAAATTTTTTGATTTCTGTTCCTGCTCAAATGTCAGTATGCCACGGGTATAACTCCAGCAGCAAGCTCTGAGTTTACCAGTTCTTCTGAAACAATTAAGTGAAACAGAAGATTCCATAAGGGAATAAGAAAACAATCTTGTGTGAAATTCTTGTTGAGGGATGCTATCTCGAGTCCATATTAATAAAAGCATTAGCAAAGTGTCATGTCTATTATTTTGTGGTTGAGAAGATATAACTAAATTCCATAAACTACTGTACTACTGTTTTGCTACTGCTTATCTATTTTTAAGAAACCTGTTCTGCTTTTATTCCTACATTAAATTAGTCATGGTTCTATGCTAATAATCTAAAGCACGCTGTTTTTTTGCTCCCCAATTTTTTTTTAACTCTAGCCTCAGAAGAGCTAGAACCAATTTGAATTTTTACCATTCATTATATCAGCCACTCTTGTAGCTAGACTGCTAATTTAATGCCAAATTCAAGAGGAAAGAAAGTGTGGTGGGAATATTTCCTGCTGTTTCACTATTGCGATTTTTAGTAGATTCGCTACATTCGCTTATGATTCTCCGGCGGGACTAGCAATGTGACTTTTTCTCAGAAGGGAATGTTTTTGCACTACCGAGGGTTTGTTTAGGGTCTGTCATATAATGGTAGATGCTGCCCCATTACAATCAATTAGTTAAGTAACATGTTTACAATGCCACCTACAGGTGCAGACCATTGGAATCTTGAGACTACTCTCCATTTTTAATATATAATAAATTTTAGCATGCGATAAGTATATTTTAGTGCTCTCCTTATTGCAGCATACAATTATATTATTTGCCCACAACCTGTATTCTTGCTCTCTGGAATTCTAGCTTTTTCGAAAGCAATCTGTCAGAAGGTGTGTGTTCAAACCCCACTTCAATGAGTGAAGGAGTGCTGCACTGTCAAAGGTAACGTCTTTCAGATCAGATGTTTAACTGAGGCCCTGTCATCGCAGATGGACGTAAAAGATCCCATAGAACTATTTGAAGAGGAGAAGGCAGATCTCCCAACATTTAGCCATCAATTCAAATCACAAACTGATCAACTGGTCACTTATCTTATTGCTATTTGTGGGACCTTGCTGTGTGCGAATTGGCTTCCGTGTTTGCCTGCATTACAACTGTCACGACTCAAAAGTAATTAATTTGCTGTGAAGCACTTTGGGTCCTCTTGAGACATGAAGGGCACTAAAATTTTTTTCATTTCTTTTAATTTTCTAATTGTAGAGTCAGGCTGTACCAGCTATAGTTTACATTTGCAATACAATATGGAGTATTGTGTTACATATTTTGGCTTTCATTCTAGGTCTTGGTCAGACCACTACCATGGGTGAGTCTCGGTCCCTATGATCTAGACCTTTAGCTGCCCAATATCTAGGTAATTTGTAGCAAATCCAGGGATTGACAAAGTTCCTCATTACTGAATTTTGGTTAATGGTTAGATTACGTGACCTCGCATGATCTTCTTTGACTTTGGATAGCGGTAAAATAAATATTTCGCTTAAGCTAAAAACTGCCAAACAGAATTATTAACCAGTATGGATAAGTGAACAAAAGCAGGAGAACAGTGTAGATTTACTGTAGTTACAGGCTTAATTATCCCTCCTTAGAAAATATAAAGCAAAAGTCACATCTTGTGCAGAATTTGTCTAAACTAGACCATATACAAGGTCTCTGAACATTAAGCTTTATGTAGTCGTTTGTAAAAAGACTTGCATTTATACAGCGCCTTTCACAACCTCAGGATGTCCCAAAGCGCTTTACAGCCAATGAAGTACTTTTTGAAGTGGAGTCACTATTGTAATGTAGGAAATGCTGCAGCCAATTTGCGCACAGCAAGCTCCCACAAACAGCAATGTGATAATGACCAGATAATCTGTTTTAGTGATGCTGATTGGGGGATAAATATTGGCCAGGACACCGGGGAGAACTCCTCTGCTCTTATTCGAAATAGTGCCATGGGATCTTTTATGTCCACCTGAGAGAGCAGACGGGGCCTCGGATTAGCGTCTTATCTGAAAGACGGCACTTCCAACAGTGTAGCATTCCCTCAGTACTGAACTGGAGTGTCCGCCTAGATTTTTGTGCTCAAGTCTCTGGAGTTGGTCTTGAACCCACAGCCTTCTGACTTAGAGGCGAGAGTGCTGCCAACTGAGCCACAGCTGACAGAGTCTCACACTGGTTTGTCTACATGTGTGAGTCAACGTACCTTAAAACCAAACTTGCAGGACGTTGTTCTTTACCTTCCCATGCGCCACTAGGGAATTTTGAATTTAATATACTTTTATCAGATCCCCTGATTGCCAAATCGGTATAAGCACCATTTGGTGTTCCACTAAGCCATACAGGTTTGATTCCCGTCAGTACTTGAATTAACAGATCAGAGTTAGGGAGATAGATTTTGGGGGGGGGGGCGGGAGAGAGGGCAACCACAATTCCTGCTCGATTGCTATGTAGCAACACCTATTGCAAAGTGTCCCATTTACTGTTGGAAAGGAAAGGATGACTGGTAATTTGGCTGTGATGCCTTTGATGGTTTAATATCCTGCAGACACTTGCTGTCTAGGCACACACGTGAAGAGAAAAGAAAGATTTGCATTTATATAATGCCTTTCATAACCAACGGACATCTCAAAGCGCTTTACAGCCAATGAAGTACTTTTGGAGTGTAGTCACTGTTGTAATCTGTGAGAGCAGCAGCCCAGGTGAAGCACTGTTGAGGTGTCAGGCTAGTACCCATGAATCCATACCCCAGCAAGAGTCATTACCTTCAGGAGAGGAGGCGCAAATACTTGGGACTAAATATATTTTACTTTCCAATAAAATATACTTTCATCTCTGAGGACTAAGGAAATGTGAAAGATTCTAATTCCTATAGCAAATACCAGTATTTTCCAGTCACGTTTTGCAGCCCTCTTTTCCATCCCTATTTTCCCACAAAAAATATCTGTAACTGCAATGCAGAATGAACACTATTGAAAGTTACATTTACAAGGCTTTAATTTACTTCCATTCTCCAATACAGAAATTTAAAATGCCTTTTGAAAAGGAGTAGTATTAAGTAAGAACAAAACAAAGATAAATTGCATGTATTGCAATGTTCAAATTGTGGGCAATAAATTGGGGAATTGGAAGCAATTATGTCACAGGAAGATACAGATTTAACAGCATTAATGGAAACTATACCACAAACTGAGCAGGAGGGGAAAATAAGCACATCAGCTTGTAATATTTTTAGGAGGGATGGAATAGGTCAGTCCTGGTGAAGGAGGGAATACATGCTGTAAAGTAGTCTGCTGCAGATCCCCTAATTATGGGAGAGAAATTAAAGAGGAAATTTGTAGCCAGATCAAGGTGATGAGTAGGAATAACAAATTATTTTTCCAAAAAATCAGCACGACAAAGTTATAGCCTTACTTAGTGTATAGAAAGGTTACATTTTGGAATGATGGCCAGTTTGGTATAGGTATTTAGTTTATGCCACCATCTTAATTCCTCTGTTATTTGTTGATAACACTCCAGACTGTGTGTTATCCTTTACATCTTCTGATGTGTTGGGGGGAATAGGCCCATGTTTGTTAAGTAATGTTTAACTTAGAAAGTTGCAGTGTTATGCACGTGTGCAGGTCTAATGCTAAATATACATACACCCTACAGGGAACAGAATTAAAGGCAGTGGTGAAAGAAAAAGATCTGGGTGTTATAGTGCATCACTCTCTCAAGATTCACGACCAATACTCTCTCTAAAGCAAACTCGTATGAGGTTGTAGTCACAGGACAATTCACTACAAAACAAAACATACCATTTTGTCCTTGTACAAGCCCTCGGTTAAGCCTCATTTTAGAATACTGTCAAAGTTTTGGTACTCTCACATCGTGGAGGATATTAAGGCTTTGGAAAGGGTGCACAGGAGGGCCATAATATTGATTCCCAGTTTTAAACCCCTGGGCTACCCAGGTGGCCTTAAAAAGCTGGGTCTGTATTCTTTAGAGTCGTGTAGACTTGCGCAATATGATCGAGATTTATATAATAATGAAGGGATTAGGTTGTGCTTATGTGGACCAATTATTTCAACTGGATAGGTTAGGAAGGACCAGGAGTCCTGCTATTTGTTTGTCCCATGGTATAGATTTCTGGGTGGGTAATGGAGGTTAAAAGCCTGGAATCGTGAAAGCGTTAAGTGCTATGGTCAGACAATAGTGTCTTTCTGGATGGATGAGCTAAAATGAGCTGATTGGCCATTCTCATCTTTATCTATCTTGTGAAATATGTCACTGGTGAGTTTTAAGTTTTCTTTCACTTTTTTGCAAAGATCAGCATAATTCACACGCTGTTGTGAGTCATTCACACTTATGAAGGAACAGCAATAGCTCACTGTCACTGGTGAATATCGACTGTATTGTTGCTGTTCAGCTCATTATAATCTGATATTCTGTCACCACAAATCACGTCACTGCTGGGCCTCATTGCATTTCTGTCTGATCGTATGTGCCCACTCTGTGATTGGGATATGTACCCAGCCCCAGCTTCAAAAGGTTGGAATCCTTCTAGCTAACACCCATAAAGGGGGAGTACTATTGAATGGGAGGAAGGGCATGGTGGAGTGCTTTAATCAAAGTATCTTCTCCCCTTCCAAAAATATTTAAATTCTTTATGTTCAGATCTCCTTCCCGAGAAGAGAGAAGCTCTTTCTGTTGCTTCTAGCTGGCGGGAAAATCTGCTTGAATAAAAAATCCATTGTCATTCTGCTGAGAAGTTCAGCATCCTTCATACTCATTGATGCCAGTACACAAACACAGCTAAATGGTCAATATAAAAACAGAAAATGTTGGAAATACTCAGCAGGTCAGGCAGCATTTGTGGAGAGAGAAACAGAGTTTCAGGTCGATGATCTTTCGTCAGAACTGGAAAAAGTTAGAGATGTAACAGATTTTAAGCAAGGGCAGGGAAAGGGGGAGGGGAGGAGAGAGAACAAAATGGTCAGTGAGTTGTGGTAGTTTTGATCAACTTAAAAAACACAACTGTAACTCTTATTAGTGCCCCATTCACTTTTTTTGAATCTAGCACTGACCAGTTCAACAGACCAAAACCACATCTCCAGATCAGTTTGCAGATTAGGAAACAACTGAAATTTAACCAGTGAAGCGATAGTGACAACTGAGTGGAACGTGAATTGCCTCTAACACTTGTACTTAGAAGCCTTTGTAGTTTGAAATGAATTGTTGCCTTTGAACAGAATTTTTTCTGGATTTGTATATGTGGATTTGCTGTAGAAATGTGACAGTAGAGCTGTAAAAGTTTTTTTCCTTTCTTTCATTCATGGGATGTGGGCATCACTGGCAAGGCCACCATTTATTGCCCATCCCTAATTGCCCTTGAGAAGGTGAGCCGCCTTATTGAACCGCTGTAGTCCGTTCGATGAAGGTACTAACAGTGCTGTTAGTGAGGGAGTTCCAGGATTTTGACCCAGCGACGATGAAGGAAGGCGATATATTTCCAGGCCAGGACGGTGTGTGACTTGGAGGGAAACTTGGAGGTGGTGGTGTTCCCATGCGCCTGCTGCCCTTGTCCTTCTAGGTGGAAGAGGTCGTGGTTTTGGGAGGTGCTGCAGAAGAAGCCTTGGCGAGTTGCTGCAGTGCATCTTGTAGATGGTACACACTGCAGCCACGGAGTGCCGGTGGTGGAGGGAGTGAATGTTTAAGGTGGTGGATGGGGTGCCAATCAAGCGGGCTGCTTTGTCTTGGATACTGTTGAGCTGTTGTTGGAGCTGCACTCATCCAGGCAAGTGGAGAGTATTCCATCACACACCTGACTTGTGCCTTGTAGATGGTGAAAAGGCTTTGGGGTGTTAGGAGGTGAGTCACTCGCTGCAGAATATCCAGCCTCTGACCTGCTCTTGTAGCCACAGTAGTTACGTTGCTGGTCCAATTAGGTTTCTGGTCAATGGTGACCCCCAGGATATTGATGGTGGGGGATTCAGCGATGGTAATCCCATGAATGTTGGAGATGGTCATTGCCTGGTACTTGTGTGGCGTGAATGTTACTTGCCACTTATCAGCCCAAGCCTAAATGTCGTCCAGGTCTTGCTGCATGCGGCCATGGACTGATTCATTACCTGAGGAGTTGTGAATGGAACTGAACACTCTGCAGTCATCAGCAAACATCCCCACTTCTGACCTTATGACGGAGGGAAGATCATTGCTGAAGCAGCTGAAGATGGTTGGGCCGAGGACCCTGTCCTGAGGAACTCCTGCAGCGATGTCTTGGGGCTGAGATGATTGGCCTCCAACAACCACAACCATCTTTCTTTGTGCTAGGTATGACTCCAGCCAGTGGAGAGTTTCCCCCTCTGATTCCCATTGACTTGAATTTTACTAGGGCTCCTTGATGCCACACTCGGTCAAATGCTGCCTTGATGTCAATGGCAATCACTCTCACCTCCTCTGGAATTCAGCTTTTTTGACCATGTTTGGACCAAGGCTGTAATGAGGTTTGGAGCTGAGTGGTCCTGGCGGAACCCAAATTCGGCATCGGTGAGTAAGTGCTGCTTGATGGCACTGTCAACGAAACCTTCCATCACTTTTCTGATGATTGTGAGTAGACTGATGGGGCGGTAATTGGCCAGATTGGATTTGTCTTGCTTTTTGTGGACAGGACATACCTGGGCAGTTTTCAACTTTGTTGGGTAGATGCCTGTGTTGTAGCTGTACTGGAACAGCTTGGCAAGAGGCATGGCTAGTTCTGGAGCACAAGTCTTTAGCACTACAACCGGGATGTTGTCGGTGCCCATAGCCTTTTCTGTATCCAGTGCACTCAGCCATTTCTTGATATATCACGTGCAGTGAATTGAATTGGCTGAAGACTGGATTCTGTGATGGTGGGGACCTCAAGAGGAGGCCGAGATGGATCATACACTTAGCACTTCTGGCTGAAAATGTTTGCAAATGCTTCAGCCTTGTCTTTTGCACTCGCATGCTGGGCTCTGCCATCATTGAGAATGGGGATATTCATGGAGCCGCCTCCTCCTGTGAGTTTAATTGTCCACCACCATTCACGACTGGATGTGGTAGGACTGCAGAGCTTTGAGCTGATCCATTGGTTGTGGGATCGCTTTGCTCTGTCCATAGCATGCTGCTTCTGCTGTTGTATGTAGTCTTGTGTTGCAGCTTCACCAGGTTGGCACCTCATTTTTAGGTATGCCTGGTGCTGCTCCTGACATGCTCTTACACCCTTCATCGAACCAGGGTTGGTCCCCTGGCTTGACGGTAATGGTAGAGTGAGGGATATGCCGGGCCTTGAGGTTACAGATTGTGGTGTATGCAGTTCTGCTGGTGGCCCACAGCGACTCATGGATGTCCAGTTTTGAGCTGCTAGATCTGTTCTGAATCTATCCCATTTAGCACGATGGTAGTGCCACACAACACGATAAAGGGTGTCCTCAGTGTGAAGACAGGACTTTGTCTCCAAGGTTTAGACTCCTACCAATACTGTCATGGACAGATGCATCTGCGACCGGTAGATTGGTGAGGACGAGGTCAAGTAGGATTTTCCCTCTGGTTCTCTCTCCATCTGCCGCAGGCCCAATCTGGCAGCTATGTCCTTCAGCTCAGTCAGTAGTGGTGCTACCGAACCACTCTTGGTGATGGACATTAAAGTCCCTACTCAGAGTACATTCTGTGCCCTTGCTACCCTCAGTGCTTTTTCCAAATGTTGTTCAACATGGAGGAGTACGGATTCATCAGCTGAGGGAGGGCGGTAGGTGGTAATCAGCAGAAGGTTTCCTTGCCAAGTGTGACCTGATCCCATGAGACTTCATGGGATCTGGATTCGATGTTGAGGTTTGATACAACTACCATTTCAGAGGGCAGTTAAGAGTCAACCACATTGCTGTGGATCTGGCATCACACAGGCCAGACCGGGCAGCATTAATATACCAGATGGGTTTTTATGACAATCTGATAGTTTCATGGTCAGCATTACTGATGCTAGCATTTTATTCCAGATTTATTTAATTACAGGAAACTCTCGTTTAAATGGCACCTAAATATCTGGAATTCTCTAATAACCGGCAGAATTCATACTCCGAAAACTACAGTATACAGTCATTTATAAGTTTTGTTTTACTGTTAAGTAATTAAAGAGTTATGGATTACCCTCAACTGGCATTACTGTACTTAATCAAGCATCTTCTACCATCCATTTAACACAATATTCTGTAGAGCAGTACCCAATTATACTGCACATTTCTTGATATTTTAATTTTTGTTAAAAAATAGCCTCGGTAGATATACCTATCCGTTATCCGGAATTTTTAATCAACTGGCACCATCCCGGTCCCTGTCGGTGCCGGATACGAAAGAGTTTCCTGTAACTGAATTTAAATTCCACAGCTCATGGGATATGAACTCCGTATCATTAGTCCAGACCTCTGGATTACTAGTCCAGTAACATAACCACTATACTACCGTTCCTGTGTAATAATTTACTAGTAATAGATGTCTTTCACAGTTGAGTTGCTCACTAATGTATCTAGTTGACACTTTTTAGCAGTGCAGCATTTAAGCAGGTGTACGTGGGAATCAGAAAATTGCAGATATATTATTTCATCAGTACAGTGCTTTCTAAATTCTGTTTGAGGGTACACTGCTGCAGGTATTGACACTTACAACTTCTAAAGACAAATGTTGGCTGTCTAAAGGAAAACTGTGCTGTCATTCCAGAAAAGGTTGTTTATTCATGAGTGCCCCCGCAAGTGTTCCTCTGTAATCTTGAACTGTTGAGATGTCAGCCAAGCAGTTCCAGTGCATGAAAGATGGATTCAGTGTGGACATGTGTGTATCCATGTGTTAGAGTATTCATAGTCATGCTAAGCATCTTGGTTTCCTGATATCTAATGTAATTATGTTAATTAAAACATTATACTTTTGTAACAAAGCTCCAGTCACCCATTGTATGGATTCTGGAGCAGAGAGGATTATGGGTATTGTAGCCACCATTATTGGCCAATTGCCACAAGGATGGACGCGTCAGGGCAACCAAAGACTGGAGCGAGGCAAGAGGTCATGTGATGAAACTTCCTGGAATACGTCCAACCAGAGTTGGCAACCCTAAACTAGCAATTTTGCAGAGTTAAAGAAAATCTAAAATAGTTGTCCCCAACATTTGTTTTAATGTAGTCAATTGCTGATGGTATTTTAAACCTGGAGCCTATCAGTTGAAATCATAGACTTTTAAATGAATGGAAATAGAATATAGCTGAAATTTTTTAGTATTTGGCATGCATTATCTCTGAAGCTTTTATGATTTACAATTTTTACTTATTTTTTAACGAGTATATCTATATATAAGTTTTCCATATGCACACATGCACTTGTAAATAACTTTAAAACTTCTGGTAATAGTTTTCCTGTCATGATTTGGTCATGCTTTTCTGTCATGTTTGAAATAACCTGTTGATTTTAATTAAGTTGAGTGCTCCCGCTTGTCTCCAAGGTAGGTGGTGCTGATTGCGAGTTATCTGAACTCGTGCCTACAAGCTAGGTGGTAGTGTTTTCACCATGCCACCTGGCTTGTGGCTGACTCTATTTCAGCTTCTTCATCTCTGCCATGTTCCTGCAGTCAGCTGGAACTGGCTTTGTATCTCAAGTGCTTTAAAAAATATTAGTAGTTATTTTTTCAAACACTTAAACTTAAAGCTGGTTCCCATGACAGCAGGGACCTGCATTTTATGACTGTTGGGTTGGGATTTCCTTTAGGAGTTCCCTGTGATATTTTGAGAAACTCCACTGCCACCACCTGGACCCACGCTATCACTTGTTGCTACATCCCTTCCTGCCATCCAGGATGCTGAGGTGCTACTGGTTGTTGCACCTCCCTCCCATCATCTAGGATCCTGTACCCCACCACCCACAGTATTCTCTGCCACCATCTAGGATCTCCAGTTATCACCAACTGTTGCACACCCCACCCACCATTCAGGACCCCATGCCTGAACCAGTCTCTGGTTCCTTTGTCTCACAGTGCAAAAGTACAGTTTCCACTGCATATGCAATTTCTTTCGTTCACTGTGGCTTTTAGTTATGCATTGGCAAATAGGGTACTCCTTACAAGGTCTTTTCCTTACAGAAAGATCAGTATTAACAGGGCTTCCACAGTGGAAAACCCTATACATTTTTGAATCTGGTGAAGAGAAGAGATTGATCCTCTTTCCCTCTCTTCACCCTCAACTCGCTCTTTCTCCTACTTGTTACCTCTTGCTTTCCCTGCCCCACCCACCCTACCATCTCTTGTTGCCTGTACCCACACCAAGCACATGTTCTCCCCTCCTGCTCCCCACATTGGTCCCTTATACTGCTTAATGCAGCTATGAGCAGCCTTACCTTACCTTTCCCTGTTCCCTTGCGACACCTGTCGCCATTCCCAATCTGAGCGACCATCCATTCCCTCTCTTGCTGCCACACTCGCTGCGAGCTCCACACACCATTCCTATCCCACGCATGAGTACCTTTTCCCCTTCTCCCTCCTGTTACATTTTGCTGCTCCTGCCAACCCCCCACCTCACACCAAGCACTAACCTCCTTGCCCCCTCCCCACTACCTACCTGTGTCTGACAATCTCCTATTAACATGACGCTATCCCCATACCCAGGAGGACCCCATTTGTGTTCTTTCTACACCGCACCCACTCCCAGTCCCACCACACTTGGGCACCCCTCTTGCTAAGTGATGCCAGATCCTGCAACCATTCTCTCGTTTCTCCCAGACCATAGCACCCATCCCAATACTGTCACATACCTTTGGAATTGCAACACACACAAAAGCCTCTCCCACCACACTTTAACACTATCCTTTCACCTCTGTCACACCTTGAACTACTACTCCAAGACAAAATAGTGACAAAACAGATACTGGCAACTACAGACCCATTAGTCTGGCTTCCATTTCATGTAAAATAATGGAATCAGTTATCAGGAGTAAACTTGAGGTTAATCTGTGCAATAATTACCGAATAAACAGCAACCAGCGAGCATTCAGAAGGGGAGGATCTTGCCTGACCAATTTCCTCGACTGAGGAAGTAACATCCCAAGTGGACTGTGGAAAGCTATACGATTTGGGAGTGATTGCTGACACACACAATGCAAGTC
This sequence comes from Squalus acanthias, assembly GCA_030390025.1. Taxonomy (NCBI): domain Eukaryota; kingdom Metazoa; phylum Chordata; class Chondrichthyes; order Squaliformes; family Squalidae; genus Squalus; species Squalus acanthias. Next base: position 133,963,067 of record CM059429.1, on the reverse strand, counting down.
ATTTTGCGCATGCGCACCCATATGGGGGCGGAGCCGAACCCAGCAAAGCCCAAACATTGTCCTGCGCGCGCGCCTAGCTCCAGGCCTGTGGCCTGAACCACGTTTCCTCCCAGCTGCCAGCTGTTTTTTGCTTGCAGAAGGTGAGGAGATCGGACAGGGGAGACGAGAGGGGTTCAGAGGGGGAGACGGTCAGGAATTCTGGGTAGGGGAGAAGGTCAGGAATTCTGGGTGGGGGAGAAGGTCAGGAATTCTGGGTGGGGGAGAAGGTCAGGAATTCTGGGTGGGGGAGAAGGTCAGGAATTCTGGGTAGGGGAGAAGGTCAGGAATTCTGGGTAGGGGAGAAGGTCAGGAATTCTGGGTGGGGGAGAAGGTCAGGAACTTGGGAGGGGAGGGCACAGAGAACAGTGGGGTGTAAACGTGATCCAGGTCTAATGGGTGGGAGGATGAGAGCAAGAACGTTATCAAGATGGATCACGTTCTCCTCCCCCACCCCGGTTCGATCTGAATTACGTTATTCCACCCACCCCCTTTACACCTGCACCACGTTCTCCCTCTCCTTTCCCCTCGCCCCCACCCACAGACTGCAGCAGTTCAAGACAGCTCACTACCACCCTCAAGGGCAACCAGAGATGGGCAATAAATGCTGGCCTTGTCTGCATCATGTGAATTAATGCATTTTTAAAAATGAGAGCATATTCTGTGTTGATCATACCAACATACATGACATTATATTTGTGTTATCTGCTGGACTCGACTATTCCAATGTTCTCTTGGCCAGCCTCCCATCTTGCACCTTCAATGAACTTGAGCTCATCCTAACACGCAGCAAGTTCCATTCCCCCATCACCCCTGTGCTTGTTGACCTACAATGGCTCCTGGTTCACCAACACCTTGATTTTAAAAATTCTTATCCTCGTGTTGGAATCCCTCCATGGCCTCACCCCTTCATATCTGAACTTGGCAGTGTGAGCGCTGTGAGTACTTCTAACCTGGGAGTATGAGCCCTGTCTGTTCTCTGAAAGCAGTAGTGTTAGTACTGTGAGCTCTGGAGCCTGCCTGTCACACTGACTGGATCAAATTATGATGCGGAGATGCCGGTGTTGGACTGGGGTGGACAAAATTGAGAGGTCGCACAACACCAGGTTATAGTCCAACAGTTTTATTTTAAATCACAAACCGGAAGCTTGAGAAACTCGGCATCACCACCAGCAGCAACCAAGCCTCCCCCGGTACCACGGCTGCAACCACAGGGAAGTCCATCGTCAATTTGTCCGACCATACCCTTCAACCAGACGAAATCGAAGTTCTCGCCCTAGGGCTCAAGTTCTGCCCAACCACCAAAATGGACCCCATCGGTCTCGCGGCAGACACGGAGGAATTCATCAGGAGAATGAGGCTCCGGGAATACTTCCACAAATCCCAAGATGTCAGCAACAAACCCAATGAGACAATCAATGATCCAGAACAGCAGACAGAGGGACTCGCAGTGCAGCAACCGAAGAAAAAAGAGTCAAACTGGACCCCTCCGGAGGGTCGCTGCCCCAAGCTTGACATGTATGCTCAAGCTGTCAGGAGATGCATCAACGCCAGATTCATCAGCCGCACTCAAGACAGTCCAGAATGTCACCTGAGCACAACGCAACGCCATCCACGCTCTCAAGACCAACCGCAACATCGTCATCAAACCAGCGGACAAAGGAGGAGCCATCGTCATACAGAACAGAATGGACTATTGTAAAGAAGCATACCGACAACTGGACAACCAGGAACACTACAGACAGCTACCCGCAGATCCGACCAAAGAACACACCCGCCAACTCAATAGACTGATCAAGACCTTCGATCCAGACCTTCAAAACATCCTACGCGCTCTCATCCCACGTACTCCCCGCGTGGGAGACTTCTACTGCCTCCCAAAGATACACAAAGCCAACACACCCGGACGTCCTATCGTATCAGGCAACGGAACCCTGTGTGAGAACCTCTCTGGATACGTCGAGGGCATTCTGAAACCCATCGTACAGGGAACCCCCAGCTTCTGTCGCGACACTACAGACTTCTTACAGAAACTCAGCACCCACGGACCAGTTGAACCAGGAACACTCCTCGCCACGATGGACGTATCGGCACTCTACACCAGTATCCCCCACGATGACGGCATCGCTGCGACAGCCTCAGTACTCAACACCAACAACAGCCAATCTCCAGACGCCATCCTACAACTCATCCGCTTCATCCTTGACCACAATGTCTTCACCTTCGACAACCATTTTTTTACCCAAACACACGGAACAGCCATGGGGACCAAATTCGCACCCCAATACGCCAACATCTTCATGCACAAGTTCGAGCAAGACTTCTTCACTGCACAGGACCTCCAGCCAACGCTGTACACCAGATACATCGACGACATTTTCTTCCTTTGGACCCATGGCGAAGGATCACTGAAAAGACTACACGATAACATAAACAAGTTCCATCCCACCATCAAACTCACCATGGACTACTCCTCAGAATCGGTTTCATTCCTGGACACACGAATCTCCATCAAAGACTGACACCTCAGCACTTCACTCTACCGCAAGCCCACGGACAACCTCACGATGCTCCACTTCTCCAGCTTCCACCCTAACCATGTTAAAGAAGCCATCCCCTATGGACAAGCCCTGCGAATACACAGGATCTGCTCAGACGAGGAGGAACGCGATGGACACCTACGGACGCTGAAAAATGCCCTCGTAAAAACGGGATATGACGCTCGACTCATCGATCGACAGTTCCGACGGGCCACAGCGAAAAATCGCATAGACCTCCTCAGAAGGCAAACACGGGACACAACCCTACGTCGTCCAGTACTTCCCCGGAGCGGAGAAACTACGCCATGTTCTTCGCAGCCTTCAACATGTCATCGATGACGACAAACACCTCGCTAAGGCCATCCCCACGCCTCCACTACTTGCCTTCAAACAGCCGCCTAACCTCAGAAGTACCATCGTTCGCAGCAAATTACCCAGCTTTCAGGATAACAGCGACCACGACACCACACAACCCTGCCACGGCAAACTCTGCAAGACATGCCAGATCATCAACACAGATACCATCGTCACACGTGAGGACACTACCCACCAGGTACATGGTACATACTCATGTGACTCGGCCAACGTTGTCTACCTCATACGTTGCAGGAAAGAATGCACCGCGGCATGGTACATCGGCGAGACCATGCAGACACTGAGACAACGTATGAACGAGCACCGCGCAACAATTGCCAGGCAGGATTGTTACCTCCCAGTCGGGGAACACTTCAGCAGTCAAGGACATTCAGCCTCGGATCTGCGGGTAAGCGTTCTCCAAGGCGGCCTTAGGAAAACACGACAACGCAAAATCATCGAGCAGAAACTGATAGCCAAGTTCCGCACTCATGAAGACGGTCTCAATCGGGATCTTGGGTTTATGTCACGATACATGACGTGATCCGGACTCGAGTTGTCGTTGGCTTGTTCACAGATGTGATTCCCAGTAAAAAAGTAAAAATTTTAAAGTTAATCGTTTTACATACAGACGGCAGCTTTTGACACGTTAGACCCCATGCGACTCCACCTCATTGTCTCAGTTGTATCTTGCTATGTCTTTGATGTGGTACCTTCCTGGCTGACCTGATTAACTTTATCACACCTCGGCAGATAAACAGTCAGGATGATTGAATTTAGTTGTCTGCAATTGTAAGTTACACATGCATTGTTCTCTATCTATATATGCTTTGACGATTCTGTATCTCCTCACTTCACCCGACGAAGGAGTTGTAACTCCGAAAACTTGTGATTTAAAATAAAACTGTTGGACTATAACCTGGTGTTGTGCGACCTCTCAATTTGGATCAAATTACACATTGAAACAACAACAGAAAAGGCTGGAAAAAGTCAGCAGGCCAGGCAACATCCGTGGAGAGAAACAGAGTTAACGTTTCCGGTCAAAACCCTTCGTCAGAACTGGTTTCGACCTGAAACGTTAACTCTGTTTCTCTCTCCACGGATGTTGCCTGGCCTGCTGAGTTTTTCCAGCGTTTTCTGTTGTTTCAATTTTCCAGCATCTGCAGTATTTTGCTATCAAATTACACATTGCCTGGATCAAATTACACATTGCAGAGATCTTGAATTGCTCTCCAGCAGGCAGGATCAAATTACACATTCCAGACAAACTGTTTGGTCCCCTTGGAGGACAGGACACACCCATCAGAAATCTGCTCCAACCCACTTGTGTGCAAATAAACGCAGCCATATGATCAGGTGTAACTTAACTTCCAAAAGGCTTTTGACAAAGTTCCATACAAATACTTTTCCTTAAAGTCAAAGCCGAGGGAATAAGGGTAAACCTTGGGGAATGGATAAGAAACTGGATGAAGGATTAAAAAAGGAGTGGGGGGGGGGGGGGTGGCGGGAGGAGGTGCAGCATGCCCCCCCCCCCCCCCCCCCAACCGACCAGCACGGTTTTTAATTTACATAAATTACCTGGATTCAGAACTCCATGCAAAGTGGTCAAATTTGCAAATGATACCAAACTGGAAGGTAACTTGACTTGAAGTATGAAAACTTAAACCAGCAGAGTTCCAGAGAACGATTTATCCGTGGGATGGCAGAAATTCTTATTCATTCAAAAAAATAAGGAAGACTTCACCTTTTGTAAATAGTCTGCCATTATTTCAAATTCTTTTCAGCATTTGGAGTTTACAGATTGATGCTAATGTGCTTCTAGTAAAAGAAAAAAGTATAAAGAAATGATTGTTATTTCCCAATTCCTTTGTTGGACAGGCATTAATGCATTGGATCATTGAGACATTTTTGAATGTCAGTAAAAGGTATCCTGCAGGTGGTATCTTCATTGTTGATGCTGCTTGCAATGCAGCAGAATGGTTGTCTACTGGACCCAATTATGTTGCCAAGAATAATGGTTAAACTATTTAATGCAGTTTTATGTTCTATTTGTTTTCCTTCGTAATAGATATATGGATGAGTCCAACAGGTTAATGACCAGAAAAAAAGTAGGGTGAGGTTGTAAGAGCATACCTCACTCAGCACCTTTTCTTGTAAAAGGTAGTAAGTGTTAACAGTGCAGGCATGTTCTGATTTTATTTCTCCCCCCCCCCCCCCCCCCCCCCCCCCCCCCCCCATCACTACAGTCAAATTTTGAAGTATCTGTCTACAGCACAGAAACAGGCCATTTGGCCCAACTGGACTATGCCAGTGTTTATGCTCCACACGAGTCTCCTCCCACCCCATTTCATCTAACCCTATCAGCATATCCTTCTATTCCTTTCTCGTGCTTATCTAGCTTTTCCTTAAATGCATCTGCGCTATTTGCCTCAATTACTTCTTGTGGTAGCGAGTTCCACATTCTAACCACTCTTTGGGTAAAGAGGTTTCTCCTGAATTCCCTATTGGATTTATTAGTGACTACCTTATATTTATGGCCTCTAGTTTTGGTCTCCCCCGCAAGTGAAAACATTTTCTCCATCACTAACCCATCAAACCCTTTCATTATCTTAAAGACCTCTGTCCAGTCACCCCTCAGCCTTCTCTTTTTCTAGAGATAAGAGCCCCAGCCTGTTCAGTCTTGTCTACAGTTTTGTCACAAACAAGGTAATACTTTTCAAAATAACAACAGAAAACGCTGGAAAAACTCAGCAGGCCAGACAACATCCGTGGAGAGAGAGAAAGAGAGTTAACGTTTCATTCTGACGAAAGGTCATCGACCTGAAACGTTAACTCTCTTTCTCTCTCCACGGATGCTGTCTGGCCTGCTGAGTTTTTCCAGCGTTTTCTGTTGTTGTTTCGGATTTCCAGCATCCGCAGTATTTTGCTATCATAATACTTTTCAAAAGCTGACCCATTGCATGAAATTCCACTTTCTTTTGACTTTCTTTGTATCTGCATATTTTTGAGTACATTTCCCTACCTCCCACCCTTCGTTCTGTAATATTTATTTTCTTTAGCTGCCAACTTGATATCTCTGCAGTTAAGGGAACAAGCACATTGCATGTTCCCAGGCTGCTGCAGTGCTCAGTAGTTAGCTGTTAGGAGGTGCCAGGGATAGTCCTGATGTGACACTCCCTCTGATTTCCTTTTTTAACCTCTCCGCTCTCAATTAGGGAATGCTACAGCCTTTGCTTGGTGCCTCCTTGCTCCACCTAGGTATTGGATTCTAATTGAGAACTGAATGAGTAGCAGTTGAGCCTGTGTCTGTCCATGCTCCATGGCACTGACTTATGTGCAGTCCCTATAAAATCACTTTCAAAAATGGTGATCCTTTCCATATTAAAATAAAAAGATTTATAAATGAGTTTTATTCCTTTTTGTGCTGCAAATGCTTTATTTTGTGCTCCTTGCATAAGAAATAGGAGCAGGGGTAGGCCCTTCGAGCCTGCTCATGATATAATTAAAGCAAATATAGAGATCAAACCCTATTGATGTTTTACGCCAGGTCTACAAACGAATGTGAGAACCATACAGCAAAGTCCCACAAATGGCATTAAAGTAAATAGCCAGTTAATCTGTTTTAGTTGGTTTTGGTTGAGGGAAGAATAATGAGGAAAGTGGGAAAAAACTCCCTTTTTTTCCAAATAGTGTCATGTCATCTATAATTTCCAACTGAATCACCAGAACAGGCCAAAGGTCCTTGGTTTGACAGCTCATCCGAAGGATAGCATCACCCACAGTGTCTCAATACTGTACTAGAGTGTCAGCTGTCAAGTTCTGCAGTGGGTCTTGAACCCAAAAGCTGCTGACTCAGGCTAGAGTATGAACAACTGAGCCAAGCTGACATTTTGACTAGCAAAACAAATGATGGATTCCAACCTATCTAAATGCAGTTAGCATAATTTCCAGCACTATTCTCAGCCTCCCCCCACCCCGGCCCCGCACACAATCACCTTCTGGGTTCCCCAAGGAACTATCCTTGGCCCCCTCCTTTTCCTTATCTACATACTGCTACTCGGTGATGTCTCTACAGGCATGGGATCAGCTTTTATATGTGCTCTGATGATGCAGATACCTAGCAGTACCTCTTTGCTGCTCTTCTCTCCCCGCTGCTGACCTTCACCGACTTCCTGTCCCTAATCAAATTCAAAATCCTGATTTGCATCTATGCATAACTTCACCCCACTATATCTCTGAAACCACTACCCGCATATGCTCCCTATATCCCAAAAGCACCATTCCTTTGACTCCGGCATATTGTTAATTCTGTTCCCTTTCCCCACCATTGATAGAACCTTCAGCCACGTTGGTCCTGCTCTCTGGACCTCCCTCCCTAAATCTCTCTACTTCCCTCCTGCTTAGCATCAGTTTTCATAGCACATAGTTGTGAAGTGCTGTGAGATGTTTCTTTAGGGGAGAGGCACAGATCACAGCTTCACTCACTGGTAGCAGTCTTACTTCTGAATCAGAAATTTGTGGGTTCATGTTCCACTCCAGGACTTGAGTGCATCATCTAGGCTGCGTCTCAGTAGAGTATGGAGGGAGCGCTGCATTCACAGTGGTTCTGTCTTTTGCACAACGCATTAGAAAGAAAAAGAAAGAACTTGCATTTATATAGCGCCTTTCACAACCTCCGAACGTCCCAAAGCGCTTTACAGCCAATTAAGTAATTTTTGAAATCTAGCCACTGTTGTAATGTAGGAAACGCGGCAGCCAATATCCACACAGCAAGGTCCCACAAACAGCAATGTGATGATAACCAGAGAATTTTTGTTAGTGCTGTTGGTTGAGGGATAAATATTGGCCAGGACACTGGGGAGAACTCTCCAGCTCCTCTTCGAATAGTGCCATGGGATCTTTTACGTCCACTGAGGGCAGCCGGCTTTAACGTCTCATCCGAAAGGTGGAAAAACCAAGGCCTCGTTGCCTGTTCAGGTGGAAGTAAAAGATTCCACGTAACTATTTAAAGAGCAGAGGAATTCTTTCAGTGCCCTGGTCAACATATTTATCCCTCAACCAACATCACTACAAACGGATTAACTGGCCAGTCATCTCATTTATTAGTTGTGGGACCTTTATGCAAATTGGGGTTGTCTATATAAGTGACTGTTTAAAATTAATTCATTGCCTGTAAAATGCTTTGGCTGAGAAGATGAAAGGCACTATATAAATGCAAATTTGTTCTTGTATAAATAGAAATTAATGATTTATTCATACTATGGTTGTTACAATATATTTTCAGATATTAAATATTTTCTGGTGCAATGTTTAAAATTCCAAGACCGCTTGAATACATAAAAGAATAAAATCCACAAATTTAAGTCTGATGTTCGTGTTGTAATTTGGGGTTTCAAGATTAAAAAATATCAGCGGTGCCGTATATTAAGACTTAGTTTAAAAAAAAAAAGAAAGTCTGTAATTGTGCACCATGCATTAATCATGCAGTTAATGTAAAAGATAGTATATTTCAAAAAATGCTGCTTACGCTAACGTGATCTTAATATTTTACAATGCCAAGAACTTTGTGTTTCGGTATTCCAACCTCCTCAGTCAAATTTCAGATGAAATGCAGTGATAACCTAGATTCCAATCAATACATGACAAACCCTATCATTGTTTTTCTTCAACTGTGCAGATGTTCATTTGTGTTCCATACTGAACAGCTCCACCAACTAATCAAATCTGTTTAAAGTGCAACTGCCACTTGAAGATTTGTGTACATTGGTAAAATGGTTTAATAGGCAGTACACATGCATAGCTGTAACATTCACAGAAATTATGTGCAACAAATGGAGTTTGCATCCATATCTATTTTTTTAAATAATGGTGTAGCTTGTTGGGGCACAAAGTCATGTGGTGCCATCATGTGGTGAAAGCAGGTTTGATGCACCCTTCTGCTGAATTCCTAAACTCTGCTCTGAAGCCCAAGGAACGGAGACATCTTCCCATAAAGGAGAAGGCAAATTGAAGGGCAAGTAGCTTGGTCACACTATTGCACTTCCCAGCAGCTAGTTAAGAGAAGTATTGGCAGAAAGCTGGGAGCAGGCTCCTGAACAATATGAAGAATATCATTCAAGAATTAATAATGTGCGTTTAGGTACATATTCTGGAGTTCTGCTTGATTTACATTTCAGAAGGCAAAACACCTTCAGAGAATCTTTCCTCACGATGATAATTAGGTTGCGCAGAGACCATGATGCATGAATTGTATGTAGTCCATAGAAAAAGCAAGCTTAATGGTCTGCATGCTTTACATTTCTATTTTATATTCTTATCTGCTGTTCCCCTGTTCTCCCTTTATTTCCCCTCTCTCCTATGAGCACACTCTTTTTGTTTCTTCCCCTTTAATAGCTACCTATCTCAGTTTCAAAGTCTTGAGAGAATGGGATAATGTGCTGCAGAAAAGGTGTTTTAATGGATTCTGCCGTTCTTACATTGTGTTGCTCTGGGAATTGACTTGTTAGAAGGGAACATTTATTTATTTTCCTCCTATGCTGGTCTGCTTGACGACAGATCTGTTTTGACAAGTGGTTTGTGTCGCCAGCTATATTGTAAATGTAGTTGGAGAATTAGGGCAGAATTTTAATTTTTGAATTGTAGCTTGAAAAATGTCAACCAGTTCTGAGGAAAGGTCTTCGACCTGAAACGTTAACTCTGTTTCTCTCTCCACGGATGCTGCCTGGCCTGCTGAGTTTTTCCAGCGTTTTCTGTTATTTTCGGATTTCCAGCATCCGCAGTATAATGCTATTGAAAAATGTCAGTTTGTTTAAAAAAAAAAGTTGATGACAACTATAAGAATGTAATTAGCAAAGATTTATTTCAAAAGGATTTCTAAGCTACACAGTACCCTCAAAGCTGATAAGGGTCTCTGTTGTGCTATACCTAAAAATGAGAATATTGTAGAAGAAAATACTGTGCAAATCAATTTCTCAGTTTTTCTTCCAAAACGTTTACTTTATGCCACAAATCGACAACATGAACTTGTACAAATCTAGCCAGAATGGTAATATGCTAATAGCACACAATTTTCTGGGTCAGCTGACTTGTATTATTATTCACAGCTCCAATTGCAGATTTGGATGTGTACAGGGCGATAAACTGGTGGTGGGACTAGAAAATTGCATGTGGATGAAATTTAAAAGGAAGTGGCAGAATAGGGGACAGAAATCCTTGAAGCCTGTGGCAAAGCTCTAAACATTTCAATCGATTGGCAGCCTTTGCGAAGGTGAAGTGCGGGGGGGGGGAGAAGTGACGGGAAAGAAAAGGCAAAAGGAAACCCAATGTAGGGGCATAAGGTAAGTGGTGGAGCAGCCCAGCATCCAATCCCATTTGGCTTCTTGAAGTAGAGGTAATGCTGCATGAAATAGTTGTGAAGATGGCCCTGTTTGCCATTCCCTGGACCCATCCCAATCGATCAGTGCCGCTTGCCTGGAAGGAAATAATGGAAAGTTTGATGCCTCAGCTGATCACTTCTGTCGCTGGCTGTACCACCCCCATGGTGTATGCTAGCTGTTTCTATAGAGCAGATGACTCAGCATAGCTCTGCCGCTGACTCAAAGCACAGTTCCTCATGGTTGTTGCCAAGTAGGTATGCCAGGGACTGCAGGTAGGGTTGGTGGCAATTTGATGGTTGCAGCTGATCAGGCTGTGCTGGCTTATGATCACCTTGATTTATCTTCTTTCATGCAGTACCACTTAAAGGATGACATACTATAATTGGAATGTTTCCAAAGAACCATCAAGTATTAGAAGTCAGACCTTCAAACTGCCTTTCTGCTGCCACAACCTCCTTTGGGAATTGGATCCTTTGCTATAGTAAGAAATTTTCACCTTTGTAGAAATAGGTGGGTGGGCATACAACACATCTGGTGCAGCCTAATATGCCTGGAATCCATCCTTGGACTACGTCTTCTCCCTGCAAAAAGATTGGAAATCCATTTGTGGCTCTAATTGAGCTGTATAGAAAGAAAACAGAACAGTTGCTGCAAAGGCACGTGAAAATCTAAGTGACAGCAGAAAATAAATGTAGAGAAATGGCCTGAAAATTGATTACTTAATCTACTTAAACCTACTTCTGTATACAGCTCAGTGCCTAGCAAACCTCGATACCCAGTATATATGTGCGTGGAGAGTACTGTGCATAATGTACGCTGGAAGATCAGAAAATTGGATGTACGTCTAAATTTTAGCATTACTGTGAAGCTCCCACTTGTTTCACCTGTGGATGATATCGCTGAGGAACAGGTTGTAGCTGAGGAAAATGAGGCAACAAATATTGATGCTTTGGGGACTCCAGAGGAGATGGAGTGGAGAATCCATTGTTCGAGATGTGCTGGCTGCATTTGGACAGTTAGGTGTAGAACCATGCAAGGGCAGAACCATAGGACTAAACAATGTAGGCGAAGTGATGGAAGAGGATTGCAGGGTTGACTGCATCGAACACTGCAGAGAAATTAACAGGACACTGAGGGATAATGCACTGTGGTCACGGTCGCAGAAGATGTCATTCATGACTTTAGACAGAGTGGTCTCCATGCTATGAATAGGTTATGTCAAACTGAGGGGATTTGAATATAATTTAGGTAGAGATGGGCATGGAACTGAGTGTGAATGACATGTTCTGGTACCTCAAAAAGCAAAGGGAGGTTAGAGCTAGGGTGTTAGTTGGAGAGGACTGATGGGTTGAGAGTAGGTTTTTTGAGGAAGGCTGATGGTTTGAAAGGGAGAGGAATGGTGCCAGAACAAAGAGCATATCAGTATGCATGAGGGCCAGGAAGCATCACTGAGTGGGGTGGGAATTTAGGGAATAATGGAAGATGAGAGAGGTCAAATGGAGGGAACATGGAAGTTTTTCCTCCTGCAGAGTGCCGTGGGATCCGAAGTAGGGTGATAGGGTGGCTGAGAGACTCCTATCTTGCTCCAGCTGGTTCTGTGTATTTGCTCGCATCATGGTGTGAAATTGTCTGATGTATGCACACTAGTGTGCATCAATTTCTTAGTCCGCTCTGCTTACATCAGCTTGCGTAACTATATGTACGTATGAAATAAAAACAGAAAATACTGGGAATACTCTGCAGGTCAGGCAGCATCTGTGGAGGGAGAAACAGAGTTGACGTTTCAGGTCGATGGCCTTTCGTCAGAACCGTCTAACTGAAATCGATATGCACGTATGAACTGGTTAGTCTCTGCTTAGTGAAAGCATTTAAAGTAAAACATTTGCATCTATTAAAGCATAATGAGGTATATGATGTATGTTAATAGAACATTCAAAGAAGTTGGGGAATGGAACATAAGAGTCAGACATTTAACATTCAGCTTTGTTTACTACAACTGATGTTAACGACACAGGTTAGATAAAGCTCATACATTTGTTGTCACTAACTTGCTTTGACTGGTGTCTTAGATCACAGTTGATAATTTTAGTATTTTTCTTCCCATGCTCATTAAATTTAGCCACCTACACAAAATAAAATAAAAACTTACACATCAGACCTGTAAACCAAAGCATTGAACTGTACAGTAACACTATATAGTAGCACTAATTAAAACTCCAATTCAAAGCTGTGCTTGCCAAATGATTGGAAGAAAACAGCCAAAATTTCCAAGATCGACATGCATAAGTGCTTTTAAACCAAATAGAAAGTAACTTTCACACTCTGAACCAACCTTATTCTGCCCACATCTGAACATTTTTGTGCAGCAAATCAAGTTGCAATTAGCTGTTTCTGTCATGATGTTACAGATAGATATAGAAAGTATATGGAATGATTCAATAATTCTCACAGCAAGAATGGAAATGCACAGTGACCAATTCTTGTAAGTATATGTGTGTGTATATATAAAAATAGATTTAAAAAAATATATTTGTTGAGATCACTTCTTATCTCAACACATCAACATCTTCTACAGGAAGAGAAGATTCATCAAGTGCTGGGCCATTAGGTGAAGAGTAAGTTTTGAGTTGATTTTAATCATTTAAATTTTTGCACTGCCCACTTGTTAACACATGCTCCAACAATATTTAACGGTGTTTATATGGAGTGAAGTAGTATTTTGTCAATTTCACAATTTCAAGTCAAAAATATTGCACTCTTGTCTATAGCAGTACTTGCTGATCTTGCTAAATGCACGTACAGAAAATGGATTTCCATCATGAGAATCGTTTTCCAATGGGCCTTCATTGGAAAGCAAGGTGGGGTCGGTGGGTAGGGAAGAGCAAGAGTACATGTAGGTTGTTCAACTTTATTAATGTAGTTCCCCAGGGAATGTTGGTAAAAGTGCCTTCAATTATACTATTGGGTGTTGTTCAATGTATATGTGGGTACAGTGTGAAATTTCAAATGCCCAAAGTTGTCATTTACTCAAATCTTAATGACATTCCTCTTGTAATAGAGTGGTCAGATTGACTGGTCTTTGCTTTCTTCCCCCCCCCCCCCCTCTTTCCTGCCCTGTGGGGAAGCACCTGGTCTCTGCTCATTGTCTCCTCCCCTGATAGCTCACTATCTTGGCAGCTTGGACTCTGTAGATTGTTTTGAGTATGTCCATACAAAATAGGACATCAAACAAATTTTTAAAAGTGAATCTCTCCCTTTTTTGATACAAACAAAGCTTTATTTGATTATCCTTTAGGTATAATTGAAAGTTTTGGGAAAAAAGGTTCACCACTTTCTTCAATACTTTTGATCATTTAAAAAAAAAAGTGGATTCCTGATTTAGCTTTGTACCTTCCAATAAGGTTTGACCTCTAAGTTTTCAGAGGCTATGTTTTTATACACACATACTGTATACGCCTTCATTCTATGAGTATCTTGTAATATATGTTCTGTATTGTGATTAGGCTACAGTGTGCACCTAAAAATGCCTAAAATGAGTGGTAGTGGTTCAGTTTGTTACGAAAAAAAAAAGAACTAACTTGCATTTATATAGCGCTATCACGACCTCAGGACGTCCCAGTTGGCTTTATAGCCAATGAATTACTTTTTTTGAAGTGTACTCACTGTTGTAATGTAGGAAATGCAGCAACCAATTTGCACAGCAAGCTCCCACAAACAGCAGTGGAATAAATGACCAGAACATCTGTTTTTAGGTGTTGGTTGAGGGATAAATATTGGCCAGAATACCAGGAGAATTGCCCTGCTCTTCGAATAGTGTTGTGGGATTTTTTACGTTCTCCTGAGAGGAGAGACGAGATCTTGGTTTAACATCTCATCCAAAGGGCGGCTACTTCAACAATACAGCACTCCCTCCGTATGGCTGCATTTATTGCCCATCCCCAGTTTCCCTGAGAATGAGGTGGTGGTGGTGGGCCTTTTTAAAATTTTAGTTGCATTCTAGGATGTTGAGATAACATCCTTAAAGTGCTGCTGTGTTGATTGCACTGAGCTCTGGAGATAGATATATTGGGAAATTAGAATTTAATTGCTTTTTTTATGTTCCACAAGGTAAGTATGACTGCAAGAAATCTTCAGTAGCTTATATTCATTATTATTTTGAAATACTAACATTTTAATCCTGAAATAATATTGATGTGTAACCAATGATATTTGAGCAACAAACACTACTATAGCCTTTTGAGTGATGTGCTTCTTGTAGAATTATCTTTAAGTAGGCATTAATTAAATCTTGCTAAATATTTTGGGGGAAATTGCTTTAAAGTCTTGTCTACCAGATGAGTACAAAAGTAACCAGTAAAATTCGAACATTGTTTTGGTGTTTCTGTGATTTACAAAATGCTGTTTTGCTGTGACCCATATAGTTTCTGATTAACCAGTGCTGCAGCGTTTTCCTTGCTAAAGACCCTCACCATGGACCTCTAGTGCACAGATACGCTTGAGAAGTGACTCTGCAGTTAATCACCTGTGTGAACATATTAAAATATTATGGGAGATACATATGCTTGAATTGGAAAAATCAAAATTAAAAGAAATCCAACTTTATTTGTATGCAGTTTAGATTTTTTTCTTTTCACTTTGTTCTTGGGATGTGAGTGACCCTGGCATGGTTTCTTTTGAGAATGAGGATGGGGTGGGCCTTCTCCTTGGTTATCACAAATCCAGCCTTTTTTATTTCAGTTGAATTATAGTCTGTTTTTAAGTGTTTCACCATTGCAGGAAGTGGGAGTGTTGCCAATGTGAGGTGGTACATTCTGGTTAAAAAAAACTATACCCAACTTTCCCCCAAAGTATAATTAATGTGGAAAACCAGAAGGATTTGGAGGTTCAGGTTCACAAGACATTAAAAAACGCACCTCAGTTGGATAAGGTTATTAAAAACAGCTAATGTTATAATGGGCGTTATGGCAAAAAGTATAGAATTTAAAAGTCCAGATGCGATGGTGAATGTGTATAAAACTTTAGTAAGACCACAGTCGGAGTACTTTGTGCACTTTTGGGCTCCACATTATAAGAAAGATGATGATGGGCTGGACTTTCCGATCGGAGGCTCCCTGCTTGTGGATGCCTCCGATCTGGAAAAATCTACGAACTTACCTGCTGGCTCCGTAGGTCCCGACACTTCCGATCCTGGGCCTCTCCTGGTCCGTGCGCGCAGAGGCCCAGGTATCCCAGGGGCGCATACAGGTCGCAAGCATCCCTGGGATCACGTGGGCCATGGGGAACCAATCAAAGAAGGGAATCCCCCGTCACACTTTTGACAGGTCTCTCCGCATAGACCTGTCAAAAGTATGAATGGGGATCACTCAAAAAACGCACTAAAACATTAGATACATTTTTTTTTAAATCACCTTTAGAATTAGCTAAAATTACATTAAATTTGTTTAAAATATTTAATTTAATGTAATTTTAGCTAATTCTAAATATTTTAAACATTTAATTTTTTGAAAAAATTAATTCGTTTTTTGCGGGGCTAAGAAGGAACTTAACTTTTTAAAAAGTATTTTAAAATTATAAATGAGTGAAATTTTTTTTACTTTTTTAAACTCTTAAGCTGGTAAAAGCAGGCCTTGCGCCTGCTTTTACCAGGCGTAAGATTTTTAAAGGTTTTCAGCGGGCGGAGGTTCTGCCAAAAGCGGAACTCTCCACCCTCAGAGGCCCTTCTCCAGGGCAGGCGGCTGATCTATCAAGAGGATTCTTGACAGACCGGAAATGCCGGTTTTCAGCGCATGCGCCTCACATGCCTGAAACTGTCACTTGCGAGGCCCCTACGGGTGCATACACACCCGTGGGGATCAGAAAATACGGGCCATTGAGACATATTCACTAGGATATTTTAATTGATTTCTCGGGATGTGGGTGTCGTCGGCAAGGTCGGAATTTATTGGTCATCCCTAGTTGCCCTTCAACTGCTGCAGTCTGTGTGGTAAAGGTGCTCTCAATACTGTTAGGTAGGGAGCAACAGCGATTATATGTCCAAGTCAGGATGGTGCGTGACTTGGAATGGAACTTTTAAATGATGGTGTTCCCATGCACCTGCTACAGTTATCCTTCTAGGCATCCTGACGTGAGGCAATACAAATACGAAAAAAGACTTGGAAAAATTAGTTGTTTCTCTTAGACTAAAACAGAAATAAGTGATGATTTGAGAGAGGTATTTAAAATTCTGAGGGGATGCTAGAGAGTCTTTCCAGTGGTTGATTGGTCTAGAATGAGAGGACATGGATATAAGAATAAATGTAAGAGATTTAGAACCAAGATCAGGAGAAACATTTTTACAGAAGGTTATGAGTCTGCCATGCCTTACTGGAGTTGGTGATTGAAGCAGAGACCATGTCAACATTTAAGAATAGGTTAAATAGGTAATTTGGAGGAAAGAGGAATGAATGATTAGGGAACAGAGTGGGCACATGAGATTCAGACTACTGCTTGTATGGAGGATAAATATGCCAAACTGCCTGTTTCTGTGTTGTAATTTCTATGTAATTCTGTGGTGTTTTTTTTAAAAAACACTCAGTATAAATTTTATCAGAATAATGCTAGCTTTTCTTCCAATAATTTTGAAAAACAACCAAATCGATTTTGTTGGAGGCTGAGAAGCATTCTGTTGTTTAGCTTGCTTAAATGCCACTGATGCATCCTGGGCCCATTACACATACTTAGAGTGCAGGATCTTCCTTCAGATAATGGTCACCACTCTGGACAAAACTATCAAGTCCAAGCTGAGGCTTTTGAGAGAGGCTGAGGCCTTCAAGTAAAAACTTTAACGATTGTATTAAAAGACACGAAAACAAATCAATAAATAAATGTGGTGTAATTCTTGTGAAGTATTAGAAGTTGTCCAGAAATTGCCTACAAATTTATCAGTAGTTGCTGATTGCTAATCAACTTCATGCCCAAATTAAACAATTTGTGTTTTTGTTCACTGAATACAGAATTTGAAATGTGTTGTCTGTAGTTTAATCTTATTACAGTATTGAACCACAGTCTAATCCCACTCTCCTGCTCAGTCTCCATATCCTTTAATATTCTTCTTTTGCAAGCAGCTTTCAAATCCCCTTTCAAACTCTATTTCAATAACAGTTTGTAACAGAGAATTATGCATTCTAACCAGCCTGTGTAAAGAGAAATTCTTGGCTCCCTTCGATTCTTTAATCTTAAATTTTGGTCTGCTTGTTAATATCTCACGACTAGTAGAAATAATCCATCAACTACTTACCTTATCATTAGCCTTGTAAAATCTTGATGATCTCTTATCAGTTTACCCCTTAAACTGCTCAGCTCTAATCAAAAAAGTGCTAACTTCTTAAGTCTCTACTCATAATATTAACCTCTCATCGCTGGCAACATGCTGCTGGATCTATGCTGCACTTTTTCCACTGCTTTCATATCTTTCTCATAACTGGTACCCGTTGAGGGAGGCACGACCAATGGGTAAATGGTAATGAACAGCGACTTTAAAACGTGCAATTGCTTTAAAGTGAAAACAATTGCTGCAGAAACCACCCCAGAAAATAAACATGACCGCTACTACAGGAACCAGTAAAGCAGAAACCGTTCAAGAAGCTACAATATAAATGTATGCTATAAAAGAATAAATTGCTCATTATCATTCTGCACAGTACACCTCTATATATGAATAAGACTTCTTAGATTTACAAACCAAATAAAATAAGGTATTTCAAAAAGAATTTTAGCAATTGCTTACGCCAAAGATGATATCTTCCCATTCTACAGCTCACAACATATATATCCATAACAGCATATAAAGATGACAGACATCACAGATTTCAATTACATTTTCTTGGACAATATTTCAGTTAGAATACTTAGGACTGTTCACATACAAATATATATTTTGTCAATTGATATTTTAAATCACCAAACTCTCAACTGTTTTCAACATCTCTCATTCTAGTGATTCAATCATATTTCCAAGGGCATAGGGCATCCAGGTTTCTAACGCAGTCCCTCAGGTCCAACTAGAACTGAAACACTGCCAATCTGAGATTTTAAATATATCATACCAACAGCGCTCATAACATGGTCCAAAGGACATATCCCTTTACCTGTGGTCCTCCAAAATGTTTTTATCTGTCTCTAGGCCTCCATTCATGCCCACCCAGTATGGAGATGTTGCCACAGCTGGGCTATAAGCTCTATTCCCTCTTGATTTGTTAATAGCATTCCATTGCTTCTATCATAAAACAAGGTTATTCCAGTATCTATATAACACACAAAAAGGCTCAAATAGAAGGTAGAACTATAGAACCCATACATTTAACTGAACTATTGACCTTGTAGTTACATTCATCTCTTTCCCCTCTTTGCGGCCACCCCTGCCATTTAGCAGCTCTCCAGAGTGGCACATTTAAATCAGGAGCTTACTACTGGCTAGAGATTACTGTTGGTGATGATCGCAGATGAACAAATATGTTCATACAACATTCCCCTGTCCCCTATTTTAAAGGAGACATTAAACATATCTATGTTGAAGCAGTGCTAAGAGTAGCATTTGCACAAGACAATGTTTGGGATTGTGGCCCTCAAAGAATTAATCCCCTCTGCCCTCTGTTCTAACAAAAACATCCCAATTTTTCGAGTCTGTCTTCATATTTGTATTTTCTCATGCCAAGCATCATCCCAGTGAATCTGCGTTGTACCCTCTTTTATTGCTTCAGCATTCTTCATAGAGTGGAGCCCAAAACTCCAACTGCGATCTTACTAAGATTTTATATAGATTCACCATTAAATCTCGACTTTTATATTCTATACCTCTTGCCATAAAGCACAATATTCCATTAGCTTTTTTTATGGCCTTATTCACTTGATGTCTTGTGAATCTAATCTTCCCAAAACTCCTCTCTTCCATATCACCCAGCTTTTCCCATTCAAAGTGCAATTATTTAGATCATATTATAGTCACTACTGCTGAGGTGGTCACCCATATTTCTATCTGATCTATTTCATTACTCATAACTAGATCTAGCAACACCTCATCCCTGGTAGGCATACGAACATACTGCTTGTGGAAGGAATCCTGCACATATTTTAGGAATCCCATTCCTTTTGCTCTGTTTACTCCCTCCCTGTTCCAATCAATGAGTAGGTAATTAAAATCTCATAGAAGAATAATATTGTTGTTCCTATTAGGGTTGCAAAGGGGTGGAAAGTTTCCTTTAAATTTCCGGAAATTTTCCACGGGAAGTTTAGCTTGGGAATTTTGCCCATAAAAGCACATGCTAGCATAATATTGGTTTTTTTGGTCTTTTTTTCCACAGGTCCTCTCTTAAAATTACTAACCGAGATGGAATCTTAATTATTAAGGAATTTCTTAATCAATATATGTTTATCTTCTTACTTGGCTTGTTTTAATAATTACAAGTTTTGTGTGTGACTGAACAAATGTGTCCTGATTGGTTGGATGAGCGATTAGCTCCCTCTATTGGTGATGTAGTGTCACATGGAGCATCAGGAAAAATTTACTCACCCTGGCCTGTTGCAATCGTGCTGATCGACCGCAGTTCGACACAGAGACGAATGCCCTTTATTTCTCTGCATAGAACAATGCCACGTTTACCGTCGGATGTGTGGAAGCATTTTACCCCAGGCATTAAAGATGGAAAGACTGTGTACATGTGCAAACACTGTACAAAGCCATATGTAAAGAATGCCACAAAGATGCAGCAGCATTTATCCAAATGCAACAACTTCACTCAAAGCTCACAGCAGTCAGCCCAGAGTTCCTCTGCTTCCATTCAAGAAAATGATGGTTCACATTCAGCATCAGGCTCCTTATCAGCAACTCCTGGCCCACTTGGAAGGTTCTTTGATACAATGGATAACCATAGCCAGAAGAATGCAGATGAGTGCCTTGCTCGAGCTGTATATGCGACAGGCTCACCCCTCATGCTCACAGCCAATGTGTACTGGAAGAGATTTTTCAGTGTTATTCGCCCTGCATACTGTCCTCCCACCAGACATGCTTTGTCTACTTATTTGCTGGAGGCTGAGTATAACCGAGTCCAAGGAAAGCTCAGAGAAACAATAGAGATGGCAGACACAGGCACATACATTGCTGATGAGCTGAAAGTGGTCATCAACGATCTTGGATCACAAAAGGTCTTTGCAGTAGTTACTGACAATGCTGCGAATATGAAGGCTGCTTGGGCTCAAGTGGAGGAGGCCTACCCTCATATTACATCTATTGGGTGCGCAGCTCATGGGCTCAACCTGCTCCTCAAGGACATCATGGGTTTGAGAACCATGGAAACACTGTACAAGAGAGCCAAGCAAGTTAAGTATGTCAGGGGGAAACAGGTAGTTGCAGCAACCTACAACTCCAAGCAAACAACAAGAACACCACACTGAAGCTGCCCAGCAACACTAGATGGGGTGGCGTTGTCATAATGTACAACAGCCTTCTGGAGGGTAAGGAGTCGCTGCAAGAAATGGCAATATCCCAGTCTGGGGATATGGAAACCACCATCAAGAAAATACTGCTGGATGATGTGTTTTGGGAGAGAGTGGTTAGCAGCCTTAAACTATTCTCACCAGTAGCATCTGCAATTGCTCAGATTGAAGGAGATGACGCTGTCTTGTCAGATGTTCTCAGGCTTTTTGCTGATTTAAAAGAACAAATCAGCATTGCCCTACCCACATCCCTACTGCTCAAAGCAGAGGAGAAGGCAATTGTTCAATTCATACAGATGTGTCAAGAATTTTGTGTCAAGCCGATTCATGCTGCAGCATACATGCTGGACCCAAAGCATGTTGGGAGACCAATACTTTCTGGAGAACAGATCAACAGCGCTTACAGTGTGATTTCTACCCTCTCACGCCACCTCAATCTGGACGTGGGCAAAGTTCTGGGAAGTCTGGCAAATCTTCTGGAATTTTTTGAGGATGTTTCCAATAGGGTGGACAGGGGGGAACCAGTAGATGTGGTGTATTTGGACTTTCAGAAGGCCTTCGACAAGGTCCCACACAAGAGATTGGCGAGCAAAGTTAAAGCACATGGGATTGGGGGTAATGTGTTGACGTGGATTGAGAACTGGTTGGCACACAGGAAACAAAGAGTAGGAGTAAATGGGTACTTTTCAGAATGGCAGGCAGTGACCAGCGGGGTACCGCAGGGTTCGGTGCTGGGACCCCAGCTGTTTACATTATATATTAATGATTTGGACGAAGGGATTAAATGTAATATCTCCAAATTTGCGGATGACACTAAATTGGGAGGCAGTGTGAACAATGAGGAGGATGCTAGGAGGCTACAGAGTGACTTGGACAGGTTGGGTGAATGGGCAAATGTATGGCAGATGAAGTACAATGTGGATAAATGTGAGGTTATCCACTTTGGTGGTAAAAATAGAGAGGCGGACTATTACCTGAATGGTGGCAGATTAGGGAAAGGGGACGTGCAACGAGACCTGGGCGTCATGGTACATCAGTCACTGAAGGTGGGAATGCAAGTGCAGCAGGCAGTCAAGAAAGCAAACGGAATGATGGCCTTCATAGCAAGGGGATTTGAGTACAGGAGTAGGGAGGTGATGCTACAGTTGTACAGGGCCTTGGTGAGGCCACACCTGGAGTATTGTGCGCAGTTTTGGTCTCCTAACTTAAGGAAGGACATTCTTGCTATTGAGGGAGTGCAGCGAAGGTTCACTAGATTGATTCCTGGGATGGCCGGACTGACATATCAAGAAAGATTGGATCAACTGAACTTGTATCCTCTGGAGTTCAGAAGAATGAGGGGGGATCTTCTAGAGACATTTAAAATCCTGACTGGTTTAGACAAATTAGATGCGGGCAGAATGTTCCCAATGGTAGGGAAAACTAGAACCAGGGGTCACAGTCTAAGGATTAAGGGGAAGCCATTTAGGACTGAGCTGAGGAGGAACTTCTTCACCCAGAGAGTGGTGAATCTATGGAATTCTCTTCCACAGAAGGTTGTTGAGGCCAGTTCGCTAAATATATTCAAAAGGGAGTTCGATATAACACTCACAACTAAGGGGATCAAGGGGTATGGCGAGAAAGCAGGAATGGGGTACTGAGGTAGCATGTTCAGCCATGAACGCATTGAATGGCGGTGCAGGCTCGAAGGACCGAATGGTCTACTCCTGTACCTATTTTCTATGTTTCTATGTTCTCTACCAAGCAAGGTCTTTGGAATGGGGACGGGATATGGGAATCATGCAAGCATATCAGTGCACATACCTGGTGGAAGGGACTTTGTGCATCTGCAGCCCTGTCACCCATTGCATCGGTAACACTCCAAATCCCACCTCCATCAGCGGCCTCTGAACGAAACTGGTCACTTTTTGGGAATACACATACAAAGGTGCGCAACAGGTTGACTAACGAGAGTGGAGAAACTGGTGGCTATCCGGGTGAACCTACAACTTATTGAGCCAGATACAGAAGTGCCCACCACACAGCTAGACAGTGACACAGAGGAGGAAATGGACATGTCAGAGAATCAGGAGAAGCAATGATGAGTAGAAGACTCAAAGGGACAAAATAAGAACAAATTACAGGCTAAATAAGCTGACGCTCTTTTTATTTTATTTTAGATGGGTCTTTTTTGTGGGGGTTCAATAAAGTTCAAAATTATAACCTAAATAAAGTTTTGAAAGCCTGTTTTTATTTGTATGGAACAGTATGTCTATTTTGATGACAAAGATAATATAAGGGTCAGAGACAAAAACCATCAGTGTGCAAAAAAACTCAAAATTCCCTAAATTCCCGAAAATTCCCATGGAAAGTTTCCTCTTTTGAAAATTCCCAGAATTTTGCAACCCTAGTTCCTATTCATCTTCCCAATCTGTCTACAGATTTCCTCTTCCAGTTCCCTCCCACAATTAAAATAACTGAGCAAGACCGGAACTTAAAAATTGATTTTTAGAAATTACTTAAGTTCATAGATAATTAACAATATCAAAATCCTTGTAATGAGTGAACACTAAACCACACCCAGCCATAGTTTTCTTCCAGAATAGAATTTTTGTGTGTGATAATACAAAATGGTTGAGGGTCCAGTGATGTCAGAAGGGGAGGAGAACTGATGCTGGGGCCCAACAGCTTATAGGTGGGTAGAAAATTTTTAATTATTGCACTCCAGTATAAATCCTGTAGGTCCTTTTAGAGCTGTTCGCAATCATCAGTGTTAATTTTATAAAACATGTACCCATGTTCCAGTTGCCTGACTGCACCATGCTGTACCACATACTATATAGTAAGCATCTACATTGCTTATATTCCTCATAAATTTGTAAAGATGGGTGACCTGAGGATGTGATTGCTGCAATGGCCATTTTTTCAACCCAGTGATCGTGTTAAGTATCTTCAGTGGCAGGTTTAAGGCAATTTTACACAATGCAATAAATGAATAAGAAAGACTTGAATTTATATAGCGCCTTTCATGACGACCAGACGTCCCAAAGCGCTTTACAGCCAATGAACTATTTTTTTGCAGTGTAGTCATTGCTGTTATGTAGGAAACACGGCAGCCAATTTGTGCACAGCAAGCTCCCACAAACAGGAATGTGATAAAGACCAGATAATCTGTTTGTGATGTTGATTGAGGGATAAATATTGGCCAGGACACCGGGGATAACTCCCCTGCTCTTCGAAATAGTGCCTTGGGATCTTTTACGTCCACCTGAGAGAGCAGACGTGGCCTCTGTTATGGAAAATGTTTTTATAGAAACTGCTTCCACTGGTGGGTGGGCTGGGAACCAGAGGACACAGATTGAAGATATTTGGCAAAAGAACAAGAGAGGAGAGGAGAATTTCTTTTGCACAGCAAGTTATGTTCTGGAATGCACTGCCTGATAGGGTGGTGGAAGCAGATTCAATCGTAACTTTCAAAAGGGAATTGGATATATACTTGAAAAGGAAAAATTTGCAGGGCAATGGGAAAAGAGTGAGGGAATGGGACTAATTGGAGATAGCTTTTTCAAAGAGCTAGGACAGGCATGATGGGCCAAATGGCCTCCTTCTGTGCTGTATGATTCTATTGGTGACTCCTTATGATAATGACATACTTGTAGCTTTTACATTTTTGACAAGTAACGAAATTCCCAATAGTATTTTACTCTAAAATTGACATCATTTCTTTAAACATCAATTAGTTCTTCCCAGTCTGATCAGATAATGTGAGGAATATAGTTAGGATGTGTCATGCTGGTACAAAATCAAGTCCTGCTGAAGTCCAGATAACCAGAGTGAAATTGTCCTTTCAGTTCAACTGTAGATTGTTGTGGCTATTAAATATTTTCTTCAAAAAAAAAATTACTTTTATGTAACACGGTGGCATAGTGGTTAGCACTGGTGCCTCACAGCGCCAGAGACCCGGGTTCGAATCTGACCTCGGGTGACTGTCTGTGTGGAGTTTGCACATTCTCCCCGTGTCTGCGTGGGTTTCCTCCGGGTGCTCCGGTTTCCTCCCACAGTCCAAAAATGTGTGGGTTAGGTTGATTTGGCTGTGATAAATTGACCCTTAGTGTTAGGGGGGATTAAATATGTGGGGTTATGGGGATAGGATGGGATATGTTAGGGGGAATTAAATACGTGGGGTTACGGGGGTAGGGTGGGATATGTGTACTGTGGGGATTAAAGCAGGGACAGGGTACTGGATTTGGATGATCAGCCATGATCGTATTGAATGGCGGAGCAGGCTCGACGGGCCGAATGGCCTACTCCTGCTCCTAGATTCTATGTTTCTATGTTTCTATGTACCCATTAGTTGACTAAGATTTAAGTTTTCATTGGTGATTTAAATGGACTCCAAACTAGATTGATATATGTAAATCATTAAATCTTGATGGAAACTATACAAATCAGTACTAGCTTGAGTTCATGTAATCAGGTTAGGTTGTACAACTCTTTACTAAAGTCACTTGCAGTTACTTTAAATATCTTGCTTGAATGCAAATCTGCTTTTTTTATTAAATGTAATATCTGGAGATTACTTTTATATTGTACTGACAGGATTTCCCTTCTATAGAAGCTAGAAGTAGTTATCGAGCACATTTAAATTTACAGCTAATTAGTTTTATGTACTTAGTAGAAACTTATGTAGTGCTGATTGAGTATGTAAATCTCATTTGTCAGTTGCATATTCTACAGAATTAACAAGCTATTTGACAAGTGAGCTGATTAACACAAAATTGCACAAACTTATGCAATGAGTGAAATGTCAGAGCTATGCTTACCCTGCTGAATAAGTGGAAAATTCATAGTATTGACTCATTAATGCTGTGACTTGTGCTTTTAGAATTAATTTCAGACGTTTTGTAGTTGATGTCTCCGCACGTCTTATAACTGCAGATGGAATAATGAGTAGATGAAAACACACAGTATTGTTCAGGATAATTGATGTTCGAGGACATTAGGAGTATCATTGCATATCAAATAAACTGAAGTGTAAAAGTAGCTACTGATAAAGTGCTTGCAAGATGAGAACCCGGTTTGTACATAACTAACATATGTTGATGAAAGCAATTGATTGATATTGTATTTACTTTTGTCAGTGTTCATGAAGTGTACAGTACACAGTTTGTCTCATAAAAACATAACGAGAAATAGGAGCAGGAGTAGGCCATTTGGCCCTCTGAGCCTGCTCCGCCATTCAATAAGATCATGGCTGATCATCTTCCTCATCTCCACTTTTCTGCATTTTTCTCCATATCCCTTGATTCCCTTAATATTCAAAAATCTATCAATCTCTGTCTTGAATATACTCAACAACTGAGCTTCCACAGCCCTCTGGGGTAGAGAATTCCAAAGATTCACCACCCTCTGAGTGAAGAAATTTCTCTCATCTCAGTCCTAAATGGCCGACCCCTAATTCTGAGACTGTGACCCCTGGTTCTAGACTCCCCAGCCAGGGGAAAAAACCTCCATGCATCTCAATTTTGTATGTTTCAATGAGATCACCACTCATTCTTCTAAACTCTAGAGAATATAGGCCTAGTCTACTCAATCTCTCCTCATAGGACAATCCCCCCATCCCAGGAACCAGTCTGGTGAACCTTCGTTGCACTCCCTCTATGGCAAGTATATCCTTCCTTAGGTAAGGAGACCAAAACTGTACACAATACTCCAGGTGTGGTCTCACCAGGGCCCTATATAATTGCAGTAAGACGTCTTTGCTCTTATACTCAAATCCTCTTGTAATAAAGGCCAACATACCATTTGCTTTCCTAATTGCTTGCTGTACCTGCATGTTAACTTGTGATTCGTGTACAAGGACACCCAGGTCCCTCTGAACACCAACATTTCCCAATCTCTCACCATTTAAAAAAAATACTCTGCTTTTCTATTTTCCTACCAAAGTGGATAACTTCACATTTCTCCACATTATATTCCATTTGCCATGTTCTTGCCCACTCACTTAGCCTGTCTATATCCCCTTGAAGCCTCCTTGCATCCTTCTCACAACTTACATTTCCCACCCAGCTTTGTATCATCAGCAAACTTGGATATATTACATTTGGTCCCCCTCATCCAAAACGTTGATGTGGATTGTGAATAGCTGAGGCCCAAACACCGATCCTTGCGGTAATCCAGGTAGTTACAGCCTGCCAACCCGACAATGACCCGTTATTCCTACTCTCTCTTTTCTGCCCGTTAACCAATCCTCAATCCATGCTAGTATATTCCCCCCCCCCCCCCCCCAATCCCATGAGCCCTAATTTTGTTTAATAACCTCTTGTGTGGCACCTTATCGAATACCTTCTGAAAATCCAAATACACCACAGCCACTGGTTCCCCCTTATCTATTCTGCTAGTTACAACCTTAAAAAACTCCCAAAAGATTTGTCAAACACAATTTCCCTTTCATAAATCCGTGTTGACTCTGCCCAATCCTATTATTTTCTAAGTGCCCTGTTACCACGTCCTTAATAATAGATTCTAGCATTTTCCCTACTACTGATGTCAGGCTAACTGGTCTGTGGTTCCCCGTTTTCTCTCTGCCTCCTTTCTTAAATAGTCGGGTTACATTTGCTATCTTCCAATCCACGGGAACCGTTCTAGAATCTATGGAATTTTTGACTATGTTCAGGCTTGGGCTGATAAGTGGCAGGTAACATTCGCGCCACAGAAGTGCCAGGCAATGACTATCTCCAACAAGCGAGAGTCTAACCACCGCCCCTTGACATTCAATGACATGACCATCGCCGAATGCCCCACTATCAACATCCTGGGGGGCACCATTAACCAGAAACTTAACTGGACCAGCCACACACATACTGTGGCAACAAAAGCAGGTCAGAGGCTAGGTATTCTGCGGTGAGTGTCTCTCACCTCCTGACTCCCCAAAGCCTTTCCAACATCTACAAGGCACAAGTCAGGAGTGTGATGGAATACTCTCCACTTGCCTGGATGAGTGCAGCTCCAACAACACTCGAAGCTCGACACCATCCAGGACACAGCAGCCCGATTGATTGGCACCCCATCCATCACGTTAAACATTCACTCCCTCCACCACTGGCGTACCGTGGCTGCAGTGTGTACCATCTACAAGATGCACTGCAGCAACTCGCCAAGGCTTCTTCGGCAGCACCTCCCAAACCCACGACCTCTTCCACCTAGAAGGACAAGGGCAGCAGGTGCATGGGAACACCACCACCTCCAAGTTCCCCTGCAAGTCACACGCCATCCTGACTTAGAAGTATATTGCCGATCCTTCATCGTCGCTGGGTTAAAATTCTGGAACTCCCTACCTAACAGCACTGCGGGAGTACCTTCACCACACAGACTGCAGCGGTTCAAGAAGGCGGCTCAACACCACCTTCTCAAGGGCAACTAGGGATGGGCAATAAATGCTGGCATTGCCAGCGACGCCCGGATCCCATAAACGAATTTTTAAAAAAAACTCGCCCCTCATACCTATGTAGTTTGATTTGTTTAGATTTAAGACCCTCATTTCGGATTTAACTAAATCACTTTCAAACTCGATATAAAATTCTATCATATTATGGTCACTCTTCCCTAAAGGCCCCTTTACTACAAGGTTATTAATTAACCCTTTTTCATTGCACAATACTAGATCTAAAATAGTCTGTTCCCTAGTTGGTTCCTCAACATACTGATCTAGAAAACTATCGTGCATGCATTCCATGAATTTGTCCTCCACACTATTACTGCAAATTTGGTTTGCCCAGTCTATATATAGATTAAAGTCCCTCATGATTGCTGTAGAGAAAGTATACAGTTCTTAACTGGGGAAAACTACTAGTTACAACTAGTTTAAATTGGTGTGAAAATATACTGCAAAATAGATTTTTAAAATGCTTCTGCTGAAAAATCCTATGAAAAGTCTAATTATTGGAAGTCATTTTCTGTAGACCCCAATGTGCTGTTCATCCATGTTGCTTCGGTCCATTAGTCTTAACACTGGTTTGCTATACTATTGAAAATTTGCGTACAGTTTAGACTTTAAAAAAGTAGGGTATCTAGAGACTTTATTTAAGACTTGTGTCTTTGAATTGCAGGGGACCATTCAGCGTTGTGCGACGATGTATCAACAGAGAAACAGGACAGCAGTTTGCTGTGAAGATTGTAGATGTGGCCAAATTCACCTCCAGTCCTGGACTGAGTACAGAAGGTATGGGAATTTATTATTTATTTTCTAACTGTAAAAGTATGAAACATGATTACTTTTGTTGCAACTTAATTTCTTTACTTCAAAAACAGTTATTAAAAATATAGGGGGAAAAATTCAGTTGGTTGCACCTCCCGTTAGCGCCTTAAGAGGGCGCTAATGGGGCGCAAAGCAGCTAGTGCCCGGGCGCAGCGATGTTTGCGCCGCTCGCGAACTTAACTAGACATTTTGCAGCGGCGCTAAACTTTGTCGCCGCGATCTCCTGCGCCGGCAGATCATGACGTCACTCGAGTGCGCAACGCCCCGGTATCGCCCCGGAGCGGATATTGAGTGGCGCCCCCTGCCGTACCGCCTGACGCTAGCAACGACAGGTTGAGGGGAGCGTTCTGCAGTCATGAAGGGAAAGGGGGAGCGCTATTTAAAGGTGTCCGCTTCCTGCCTTTTATTGTTGGTGCAATTTTTGAACTACGCATTCTGAGAGGGAGAGACTTCTGGAGAGATTCAACGTTGTGTGAAGGAGTTTTGGGTACTGAGCAGCACTTTGCAGGTTCATTTTGATTTGCCATTCCTTGTATCGATTTAGCAGAGACTGTGGGGGCTGCACTCTGAGCTCTTTGCCTGGCACTCTCCATTGTTCTTTCCAGCACATTTGATGTGCAGGTCTCTCCAGGCCGAGATTCAAGGCTGCAATGAGCAGGATGTGGATGGAAAGCAAGATTAACCATCCCCTTTAAGAACTGGCCCGTGCCATTGTGTGTGTGTTCCATTGCTGACTGACATTACATGAGCTTCGCCAGCGCTCTGAGGTAGCGCCTCGCTCCTCGGCCTTTGCGCCTGATTTAGTGCTGCAATCACCTCCAGGGGCAATAAAAGTCAAGTTTGCAGTCGGTGGCGATAATTAGCGCCAGGCGCTAATCTTTGCGCCCGGCCGATATTTGTGCCCCAAACGGGGCGCGACTGAATTTTTCCCCCATAGACTATATTTTAACTGTCTGCTTCAGCACTTTTTGGCTCTCCGAATGTATCATAGCACAGAAGGAGGCCATTCGACCCATTGTGCTTGTGCCGGCTTGTTTGTAGAGCTATCCAATTAGTCCCACTCCCCTGCTCTTTCTTCAGCGTCCTGTAAAAATGTTTCCCTTCAAGTATTTACCCAATTCTCTTTTGAAAGTTACTATTGAATCTGCTTCCACCAACCCTTCAGGCAGTGCATTCCAGATCATCATAACTCGCTGTGTTTAAAAAATAACTAAATAACTAAATAAATTAAAATAAAAAAATAAATAAAAATGTTTCCTCATGTCACCTATGGTTCTTTTGTCAATCAGAAATCAGTGTCCTCTCGTTACTGACCCTTTTGTCACTGGAAACAGTTTCTCCTTATTTACTCTACCAAAACCCTTCATGATTTTGAATACCTCTATCAAATCTCCTCTTAACCTTCTCTGCTCTAAACAGAACAACCCCAGCTTCTCCAGTCTCTCCACATAACTGAAGACTCTTATCCCTGTAACCATTCTAGTAAATCTCTTCTGCACCCTCTCTAAGGCCTTGACATCCTTCCTAAAGTGTGATGCCAAGAATTGAACACAATACTCCAGCTGAGGCCTAACCAGTGTTTTATAAAGGTTTACCATAATTTCCTTGCTTTTGTACTCTTTCTCTATTAATAAAGCCAAGGATCCCATATGTTTTTTTTAACAGCCTTCTCAACTTGTCCTGCCACCTTCAAAGATTTGTGTACATACACCCCCAGATCTCTCTCTTCCTGCGCCCACTTTAAATTTGTGCCATTTAGTTTAGATTGCCTCTCTTCGTTCTTCCTACTTGTATCACTTTACACTTCTCTGCGTTAAATTTCATCTGCCATGTGTCTGCCCATTTCACCAGTCTGTCTATGTCCTCCTGAAGTCTGTTACTGTCCTCCACATTGTTTACTGCATTTCCGAGTTTTGTGTCATCTGCAAACTTTGTAATTGTACTGTGTATACCCAAGTCCAGGCCATTAATATATATCAAAAAAAGCAGTGGTCCGAATACTGACCCCTGGGGGTCGCCACTATATACTTCCCTCCAGTCTGAAATACTACTACTCTCTGTTTTCTGTCCCTTAGCCAATTTTGTATCCAACTGTCCCTTTAATCCCATGGGCTTTAACTTTGCTAACAAGTCTATTATGTGGTACTTTATGAAATGCCTTCTAAAAGTACATATACACAACATCAACCACACTACCCTCATCAACCCTGTCCATTACTTCATCAAAGAACTCAATCAAGAAAGTCAAACACGATTTGCCTTTAACAAGTCCATCTTGGCAATCTTCTTGTGCGAGGCCCCTTGGGGAGGAGCGATCATAATATGATCGAATTCTTCATTAACATGGAGAGTGAAGTAGTTGACTGAGACCAGGGTCCTGAATTTAAATAAAGGAAACTACGATGGTATGAAGCGCGAGTTGGCTAAGATGGATTGGGGAACGTTACTTAAAGGGTTGACGGTGGATAGGCAATGGCAAACATTTAAAGATTGCATGGATGAACTACAGAATTTGTTCATCCCTGTTTGGCATAAAAATAAAACAAAAAAGTGACTCAACCATGGCTAACAAGGGAAATTAGGGATAGCATAAGATCCAAGGAGAGGACATATAAATTGGCCAGAAAAAGCAGCAAACCTGAAGATTGGGAGCAGTTTAGGATTCAGTAAAGGAGGACAAAGGGATTAATTAAGAGGGGGAAAATAGAGTATGAGAGTAAGCTTGCAGGGAACATAAAAACTGACTGTAAAAGCTTCTATAGATATGTGAAGAGAAAAAGATTGGTGAAGTCAGGCGTAGGTCCCTTGCAGTCAGAATCAGGGGAATTTATAATAGGGAACAAAGAAATGGCAGACCAATTAAATACATACTTTGGTTCTGTCTTCACAAAGGAGGACACAAATAATCTCCCAGAGATGTTGGGGAACATAGGGTCTAATGAGAGGGAGGAACTGAATGAAATCAGTACTTGTAGGGAAATGGTGTTAGGGAAATTGAAGGGATTGAAGGCCGATAAATCCCCAGGGCCTGATAATCTACATCCTAGGGTACTTAAGGAAGTGGCCCTAGAAATAGTAGATGCATTGCTGGTCATCTTCCAAAATTCTATAGACTCTGGAACAGTTCCCATGGATTGGAGGATAGCTAATGTAACCCCACTATTTAAAAAAGGTTGGAGAGAGAAAACGGGGAATTATAGACCGGTAAGCCTGACATCGGTAGTGGGGAAAATGCTAGAGTCCATTATAAAAGATGTAATAGCAGAGCACTTGGAAAACAGTGACAGGATCGGACAAAGTCAACATGGATTTACAAAAGGTAAATCATGCTTGACTAATCTACTGGAATTTTTTGAGGATGTAACTGGTAGAATAGATAAGGGAGAACCAGTGGATGTGGTGTATTTGGACTTTCAGAAGGCTTTCGATAAGGTCCCGCATAAGAGATTAGCGTGCAAAGGTAAAGCACATGGGATTGGGGGTAAGGTACTGACTTGGATAGAGAACTGGTTGGCAGACAGGAAGCAAAGAGTTGGAATAAACGGGTCTTTTTCCGAGTGGCAGGCAGTGACTAGTGGGGTACCGCAGGGATCGGTGCTAGGACCCCAGTTATTCACAATATATATTAATGATCTAGACGAGGGAACTAGATGTAATATCTCCAAGTTTGCAGATAACACAAAGCTGGGTGGGCGTGTGTGTTGAGGAGGATGCAGAGAAACTCCAGTATGATTTGGACAGGTTGGGTGATTGGGCAGATGCATGGCAGATGCAGTATAATGTGGATAAATGTGAGGTTATCCACTTTGGTGGCAAAAACAGGAAGGCAGATTATTATCTGAACGGCAATAGATTGGGAAAAGGGGAAGTGCAACGAGACTTGGGAGTCCTTGTGCACCAGTCGTTGAAGGTAAGCATGCAGGTGCAGCAGGCGGTTAAGAAGGCAAATGGTATGTTGGCCTTCATAGCGAGAGGATTAGAGTACAGGAGCAAGGATGTCTTGCTGCAGTTGTACAGGGCCTTGGTGAGACCACACCTTGAGTACTGTGTGCAGTTTTGGTCGCCTTATCTGAGGAAGGATGTTCTTGCCATGGAGGGAGTGCAGCGAAGATTCACCAGACTGATACCTGGGATGGCAGGAATGACGTATGAAGAGAGATTGGGACGATTGGTCTTGTATTCGCTAGAGTTTAGAAGAATGAGAGGGGATCTCATTGAAACTTATAAAATTCTAATAGGACTAGAGAGACTAGATGCAGGAAGGATGTTCCCGATGGCAGGGGAGTCCAGAACCAGGGGTCACAGTCTAAGGATAAGGGGTAAGCCATTTAGGACTGAGATGAGGAGGAATTTCTTCACCCAGAGAGTGGTGAACCTGTGGAATTCTCTACCACACAAGGCAGTTGAGGCCAATTCATTAAATATATTCAAGAAGGAGTTAGATATATTTCTTAAGGCTAAAGGGATCAAGGGATATGGGGAGAAGGCAGGGACAGGGTACTGAATTTGGATGATCAGCCATGATCTCATTAAATGGCGGAGCAGGCTCGAGGGGCCGAATGGCCTACTCCTGCTCCTATCTTCTATGTTTCTATGTTTCCATGCTGTCTTTCATTTATTAGCCCATACTTTTCCGAGTACCAATTAATTTTACCCTGGATTGTTGTCACTAAAAGTTTCCCCACCACTGACGTTAGGCTGACTGGCCTGTAATTGCCAGGTTTATTCTTCTCATTTTTGAACAGGGGTGTAAGGAGGATTGGAAGATTGTGGCCAGAGCCTCTGCAATTTCCACCCTTACTGTTCTCTGTAATCTAGGATGCATCCCATCTGGACCGCATGACTTTTCTGACTACTGCCAACCTTTTAAGTGGCTCTTTATCTATTTTTATCGTATTCAATATCGCTGCTACCTCCTCCTTTACTGCTACATTGGTATCATCCTCTTCTCTAGTGAAGACCAATGCGAAGTATTCATTTAAAACCTCAGCAATGCCCTCTAAACTCCACAAGAAGATCTCCTTTTTTGTCACTACTCGGCCCCACTCTTCTTTTGACTACCTATTTATCTATTCACATACACTCCTTTTGTCCCTCTTATTCCCTTTTTTATATCTCCTGTGTACTTTCTGTACAGGTAGTTTCAATTTTGATGGTATAAAAAATAAAGGCTGATACATAGTACTGAGGAGAATATTTAAGGACTGCAGAATTTCCACTGAGTGAAAGTTTATTGTTGGCTTAGTCTTTTTTTGCGATACTTATTGTGGAAAGAGCTATTGTGTTGTCCTGACCAACTGTGCTAATAGTGTCATCCATCCAGTCCACCTCCTCTAGACATTGTGCATCCTCATACATCATTGACTAGCACCCTCCAAGTCATTCAATCTTCTGGGAGGCAAAAAAAAAAGAAAATTGTCAATTTAAGAAAAAAAAACTTGGAGAAATTCCTCTCCAATCCACGAAGGCAATCAAACAAAGCTACGGGAGACTGAAGCATCTGGTGAGTCTCGCTGTTCTCAGCTATCATAACCTCCCTATCATAACTCAGGAACTTGTCCAGCTCCTTATTGAAAACTGCAGGGAATCTGTACTCGCCAAATACTTCAGTAACCTGTTCCAAAGGGCTTTGATTTGGGGGTGGGGTGGAGGGGGGGAAAAGTACTTGCATGTATGTAACCTAACTCTTGGCTTGCATCTTTTATAATCATGCCCCCCTCCCACCCTGCCCCAGGGCTCCCTTCCCTATCCATTTTGAAAACCTATCCAACTGGATAAAAATTTTCATCACTTTAAAAACTTCATATCTCTTCTAAGCCTGTGTTTCCTTAATGAAAATAGACCCAACTCCTGGAAGTTATCTTGCTGCCCTTCGATACACTGATAATCCATGATCGTCCACAAATTGCATCCACACACATTACTAGAGTTTGCTTGAACAGCTGCTAGCATCAGATTCTGCTTACTTGCTACACATAAATATTAATTACAGTGAAAATAAATCTGTCCTTTTACTAGTTCTCTCCCTGTAGCTTCAGGTCAAATGTCTCTTTCTGATTTCTGAAATGTCTTTCTGCAAAAGTTCCTCCTCAAAATCTTACACCCTTATTTTTTTTACCAAATATAAAAAGCAGTTAGCTTTTTTGTTATTGGTGGGTTGAGGGAGTGCATGGGGAGAAAACAATCCAGAATGGATTGTTGTGGCCTTAGTAAAGAAAAAAATGAGACAACTCTAGTTTATTGAATAGAGACACCTCAGTTTACAAAATGCCCCTGACACCAATTGACTGCAGCTAAGTCAAGGTAGTTCTTTTAAACATGTAGCTAACTTTTGGCAATTGACCTCATCTTTGGTATTGAGGTTTTCTTGACCATCTTCGATACAAAGTTTTCCTCAGCTGTTTAAATGGGCAGGGTAGAGTCCATTGGCTAGATTGTATCCGGTCTGTGGACTCCTCACAAACCAAACACAAGCATCAGTGCTTCCACAGTGAGTTACTCAGGCGGAGATGAGTTTTCAAGATTGTAGCATTGATATGTAGCTGGGATGAGGGCTATTTCTCAGTGGGGAGTGGGCGGGGGAAGGAAGATTCCCCAAAGTGGCAATACGCAGGAGGGTTATAAAACCTCTTGGAGTCTGGCCAGAATAGCTAAAATTGAATCTAAGGTTGGTAGGAGAGCACTGCATTTATCATAGCACGAATTTAAGGATGATTATACATGTACAACGGCTGGAAAATGGAGTGCATATGGAACCACACTGAGCTTTGCAGTGCAATGATTGTAAAATAGGTTATTTATGCTTTTGCTTGGAGGTTTAAATGCAAGTTAAGCTTCTAAACACATTTATCACAGCATATAGGTTGGAAATGAAGAGTTTAAGGACTAATTAATATTTGCATCTTAGTTTTAATTACTTACATTAAGAGAATGAAAGAAGCTGCATGAGCCCTCATTAAGGTTTTACTAACTAATGGGAAAAGTTCAAGGAGACATGTGTTCAAACCTGGTAAGCATTTCTATAATTACTGTTATTAGTAGTCCTTAAGTTCAGGAAAGCAAAATGAAGGACATGAGATACTATTGACCTTACTTGTCAAAGGGAATGTATAGTTCAATATTTTATCAACATATCATTTGCAAGGCTAGTGGTGGCTAGATGCACAAGACAGTTACTCTTTCACCTGGCCCTCTTAATGCGCATTTTTAAATTAATGTAAAAGTTGAGAGCCCACCTCAACTAGAGTTCCATTAAAATGTAAGAGAGACTAAATGCTTGCTTGTCCTCAAAGCAAAACAGATTTAGTTATATTCTGCAGCTGAGACTTTAAAAAAAAAAACAAATGTATTGGCAGTGAGACTTCACCAGAGAGTTGATTCTACTGTGCTCTATTATAATAACAATGGCTTGCATTTATATAGAGCCTTTTTTGGAAAAAGTCCTAAGGTGTTTCACAGAGGCAAAATCAAAAAATTGATGCTGAGCCAAAGGAGGAGATATTAGAAGTGGTGACCAGGAGCTTGGTTAAAGGAGTGAGCTTTATGGAGGGTCTTAAAGGGGGACAAGGAAATGGAGAGACACGGGTTAAGGGGTGGAATTCCAGACACTGGGACCTAGGAGGCTGAAAACACGCCACCAATGGTTGGGTGAAGGGATTGAGGGATGCACACACAGCCAGAGTCAGAGGAACAGTGTTCAGGGGCCAGGGAGCTGTAAGATTGGAGGAGGTCACCGAGATAGAGAGCTGTCAGTCTGGGAGCTATCTTCCTCAGATAGCATGCAAAGGGAGGAAAGTCGAGGGATAGATGGATAGAAAATCTGATGGTAGAGTGAGATAATCTATGGGGGAGACAATCCAGGGAAGAGACAAGATGAAAAGAAAACCTGAAGGCAATGACTAGTAACTCAAAGAAGAGATGAGGGGATGGATAAAAAGTCTGAATGTAGCGGAAGGTAACTCAAAGAATAGATGAGTAGATGGATAGAATATGTGAAGGCAGAGGAAAACTTGGGAATCTGATAGAGCATTGGATTACTATACTAAAGCAAAATACTGCAGATGCTGGGAATCTGAAATAAAATCAGAAAATGCTGGAAACACTCAACAGGTCAGGCAACATCTGTGGAATATACTGTTGCTCGAGAAACATTTCAGCCAGAACAAATGAGCTGTATTATATTCCTTTAACTGTCAAAGCTCCAAAATGAAATCAATAAGTAGCCGTACTCCAGTTTGTAACAGGCACAAGCCCTTAGTGCACATCTGCACATGTTGATGATGGTTTGTCAACCGTTGTCGCTGGTGGTCAGCTCCTACAGAAGCATTGAAGTCACCCATGATAATGAGCTTGTTGTATTAATACAACCGTTCAGTATAAATCAATGGTCACCATTTTACAGATTGCTGGTCAGACAGCATCTGGAGTACTGTGCCCAGTTTTGGTCCCCCCCACATGGTGGGTGCTATAATGGTCTTGGAAAAGTTCCAGAGGAGAGCCACAAGAATGATTCCAAGCTTAAGAACCTCAGCTACTCAGATAAGCTCAAGGACCTTGGTCTGTTTACTTTACAGTGGTGTAGACTTGGAGTTAACTGATAGGAACAGAGAGTTTCTCTGTTCCTCTCTCTGCATTTTTATTCCTGTTCTCTGTCTCTCGAGCCTGTTCCGTCGTTCAGTGAGATTATGGCTGATCTGTATCTTAACTCCATCCACCCGCTCCATATCCTTTTATACCCTTGTCTAGCAAAAATCTATCGATCTCAGATTTAAAATTATTAATTGAGCTATTCCTTGGCTAGCAAAAATCTATCAATCTCATATTTAAAACTATTAATTGAGCGAGCATCAACTGGATTTTGTGGGAGAGAGTTCCACATTTCTACCACCCTTTGTGTGAAGTGTTTCCTAACATCTCTCCTGAATGATCTGGCTCTGATTTTGAGGTTATGTCCCCTTGTCCAAGACTACCCCACCAGCAGAAAATGTTTCTATCTACCCTATCAATTCCTTTCAGAATCCTAAAAACCTCAATCAAATCACCCCTTTAATCTTCTATATTCCAGGGTATATAAACCTAGTTTATGTAATCTCTCCTCATAACAACAGTGACTACACTCCAAAAGTACTTAATTGGGTGTAAAGCGCTTTGAGACGTCCGGTGGTTGTGAAAGGCGCTTTATAAATGCAAGTCTTTTCTTTTTCTCATAATCTAACCCTCTTATGGAGCCCTGGTAGCATTCTGGTGAATCTGCGCTGCACTCCTTCCAAGGCCAATATATCCTTTCTAAGGTGTGGGGCCCAGAACTGTACATAGAACTCCAAATGTGGTCTAACCAGGACTTTGTATAGCTGTAGCAAAACTTCCTCCCCTTTACATTTTAGCTGTAAAGGCTAACATTCTATTAGCCTTTTTGATTATAGAGGTCTATAAAATAATTAAAGGGCTAGATAGTGTCCCTATTGATAGATTATTCCAGTTTAACATTGGGGAGGGCCAGGGGACATGAGTTTAAACTATGTAAAGTAGGAATAGACTGGATGTTAGGTAGTTCTTTTCCCAGAGAGTAATGAGCCTCTGGAATACATTGCTGGCTGGTGCGGTGGGTGCTGGCTCTCTCTTTGCCTTCAAGAGGAAGCTGGACAGGGTATTGACTGGGGCAGAGATGACATCATATAGAAGGTAGTGTATTTATAGATAATACTTGGTCCATATGATCTCATGGCCTGGTTTTGATTGCCTGAGGCGGTCGGAGAGGAATTTTCCAGAGTTATTTTTCCTTTATTGGCTCTGGGGTTTTTTTTTGCCTCTTCCAGGAGATTACATGGCTGTGGGGAGGGAGGAAGTGTTTAGCCATGACGCTCTGCCGTCAGGAGTGTGGGCTGTCATGAATGTGGGGCAAGCTTGATGGACCAGCTGGTCTTTTCTTTCCCGTCAATTTCATATGTTCGTAACTTATAAGAGGACATGCTCTTGCTTTTCATAGAATTGATTTTTGGTTTCATCGGAGTTTGTCATAGTGCATTGGAACTAATAATGGTGGCATACCTCTTATGAGACTACAAAAGTCGCATAGTCACCAGGCGGTCATTGACTCCTTTAGGGAGACTTTCAAGCTTGGATATTTTAGATTTCACAGCAAAATCAACCGCAGCTTCTCCACGTTCCTCTATCCAGAAGAAGGTGTAATTTGCATCAACCTCTTTCAGCTGACATTCTTCTAAACAGGCTTCACTGAGAGCAACAATGTCAATATTGTACCTTCCTAGTTCCCTACCGATCACTGTTCCTTACAGATCTACCTATTGACTCGGTGTCTTGGAGTGTTCTCACATTCCTCCTAAATTGCTCTAATTGCTATAATTGTTTGGTTCTCTTATTGTTTCAACTGCTTCTGTGGGGTTCCCATCAGCTGTGCTAAACTGACCAGGAGTTAGTGAAGCAGACATTATTTAGGCACCTTTTCTAGTCCCTTCCTCATACTATGGAGGTGAGCAGTGCGATCCTAAATAGGACAGCTTAGTCGCTCAAGGGGCTGCTGAACTCCACTCCACTCCAATGAGTCCACGCCTACGGCTTTGTTGCTGCCCATCGTCACAGGATGTTGAGAAGTGTTCTGTGGTGTCATGAAGGTGAAAATGGCACCAATGAGTGGCTCGGTAGCACCACTGCTGACCGAGCTGGCCAAGTCCTGAAGAACATAGCTGCCAGACTGGGCCTGCAGCAGGGGGTGAGAGAACCAACACAAAGGAAAAACCTACTTGACCTCGTCCTCGCCAATCTACCTGTCGCAGATGCATCTGTCCATGACCGTATTGGTAGTAGTGACCACCGCACAGTTCTTGTGGAGACTAAGTCCAGTCTTCACACTGAGGACACCCTCCATCGTGTTGTGTGGCACTACCACCGTGCTAAGTGGGATAGATTCAGAACAGATCTAGCAGCTCAAAACTGGGCATCTATGAGGCGCTGTGGGCCATCAGCAGCAGCAGAATTGTATTCCACCACAGTCTGTAACTTCATGGCCCGGCATATCCCTCACTCTACCATTACCATCAAGCCAGGGGACCAACCTTGGTTCAATGAGGAGTGTAGAAGAGCATGCCAGGCGCAGCACCAGGCGTACCTAAAAATGAGGTGCCAACCTGGGGAAGCTGCAACACAGGACTACATGCATGCTAAACAACGGAAGCGACATGATATAGACAGAGCTAAGCGATCCCACAACCAACGGTCAAGATCAAAGCTCTGCAGTCCTGCCACATCCAGTCGTGAATGGTGTTGGATCATTAAACAACTGACTGGAGGAGGAGGCTCCATGAACATCCCCATCCTCAATGATGGCAGAGCCCAGCACGCAAGTGCAAAAGACCAGGCTAAAACGTTTGTAACCATCTTCAGCCAGAAGTGCCGAGTGGATGATCCATCTCGGCCTCCTCTTGAGGTCCTCACCATCACAGAGGCCAGTCTTCAGCCAATTCGATACACTCCACGTGGTATCGAGGAATGGCTGAGCACACTGGATACAGAAAATGCTATGGGCCCCGACAATATCTCGGTTGCCGTGCTGAAGACTTGTGTTCCAGAACTAGCCGCGCCTCGAGCCAAGCTGTTCCAGTACAGCTACAACACTGGCATCTACCTGACAAAGTTGAAAACTGCCCAGGTATGTCCTGTCCACACAAAGCAGGGCAAATCCAATCCGGCCAATTACCGCCCCATCAGTCTACTCTCGATCATCAGCAAAGTGATGGAAGGTGTTGGCGACCGTGCTATCAAGCGGCACTTACTCACCAATAACCTGCTCACTGATGCTCAGTTTGGGTTCTGCCAGGACCACACGGCTCCAGACCTCATTACAGCCTTGGTCCAAACATGGACAAAAGAGCTGAATTCCAGAGGTGAGGTGAGAGTGAATGCTCTTGACATCAAGGCAGCATTTGACCGAGCGTGACATCAAGGCAGCATTTGATCGAGTGTGGCATCAAGGAGCCCTAGTAAAATTGAAGTCAATGGGAATTGGGGGGAAAACCCTCCACTGGCAGGAGTCATACCTAGCACAATGGAAGATGGTTGTGGTTGTTGGAGGCCAATCATCTCAGCCCCAGGACATCGCTGCAGGAGTTCCTCAGGGCAGTGTCCTAGGCCCAACCATCTTCAGCTGCTTCATCAATGACCTTCCCTCCAACATAAGGTCAGAAGTGGGGATGTTTGTTGATGATTGCACAGTGTTCAGTTCCATTTGCAACTCCTCAGATAATTAAGCAGTCCATGCCTGCATGCAGCAAGACCTGGATAACATTCAGGCTTGGGCTGATAAGTGGCAAGTAACATTCGCGCCACACAAGTGCCAGGAAATGACTCTCTCCAACAAGAGAGCGTGTGACCACCGCCCCTTGACATTCAACGGCATTGCCATCGTCGAATCCCCTAACATCAACATTCTGGGGGGTCACCATTGACCAGAAACTTAACTGGACCAGCCACATAAATACTGTGGCTACAAGAGCAGGTCAGAGGCTAGGTATTCTGCGGCGAATGTCTCTCCTCCTGACTCCCCAAAGCCTTTCCACCATCTACAAGGCGCAAGTCAGGAGTGTGATGGAATACTCTCCACTTGCCTGGATGAGTGCCGTTCCAACAACACTGAAGAAGTGCAACACCATCCAGGACAAAGCAGCCCGCTTGATTGGCACCCCATCCACCACCTTAAACATTCACTCCCTCCTCCACCACTGGTGCACCGTGGCTGCTGTGTGTACCATCTACAAGATGCATTGCAGCAATTCGCCAAGGCTTCTTTGACAGCACCTCCCAAATCCACGACCTTTTCCACCTAGAAGGACAAGGGCAGCACCTCCAAGTTCCCCTCCAAGTCAGACACCATCCTGACTTGGAAATATATCGCCATTCCTTCATAGTCGTTGGGTCAAAATCCTGGAGCTCCCTCTAACAGCACTATGGGAGTACCTTAACCACACTGAGTGCAGCAGATCAAGAAGGCGGCTCACCACCACCTTCTCGAGGGCCATTAGGGATGGGCAATAAATGCTGGCCTTGCCAGCGACTTCCACAACCCAGGAACAATTTTTTTTTTTTAATTGGATAATAGTGAGGAAAATTTGCGCAAAGTTTGCTTCACTCACTCGGCTTCCTTCATCTAGACCCAGAGGTAAGACTGAGTCGAGCTGGCTGTGGATGAAGTCAACTGTAGCGAATGGCCTCCTGTACCTGGTGCATCCGTATCGATGACTTCGGCTACCTACATAGCTTTGCTACTGTGTCCTCTCAGTTGAAAAATTAGCATATCTGCGTGGACTTTGTGCAGTAAAAAGGGAGATGGGTGTCTGCCCATCACTCGAGGACATCTACCCAAGAGTTATCCTCTACCTAGTTTAGGCTGCAAGTCCTGGGTGTGGACCTCATTGTGCACAAGTGACTACTAGGAGCTATTTGGAGACCAGAGATGGGACTCCATGCACTGGGGATGCGGTTGACTCCTAGTCAAAGTGGCTGCTCCTAATGCTACACATTACACCTTGCAGCTGCAAATAATTTAGTACTACTGTAATTGACATTAACCAGGCAGTCCCAAACAGTCCAAAACCTTGTTTATTTTGAGACTTGGCGTTGTAATCTAGGATCAACAATGGAATTTGCCACCTGTGGCTTCATGAAATTACTCCATTTATATTGCAGGCTGTTTTTTCAAATCAGAAAACAGAAAAGGAATTGTTGCCCATACCCTGACTAATCCTCCCACATGTTGCTAAGTTAGCTAGAATGACCACCCATCCAGGTTTGAACGGGACAGTCTGGTTTTGGTACTGACTGTCCAGTAATTTATTTGACTGAAAATTGCACAACAGAAGTCCAGTTTTCCAAGAGCTCTTTGTGCGCAAATATTGAAATTCCTTGCCTCTGCATTTCTCTGGCAAGTATTACAGAGGACCTAGAGTTGGGTGACGGGATGGATTTTGATTGCCCCACCCATCACAGGCAGCTGCTACCATCAAAACGAGCTGGATTCAAACCTGGGAGCGGCAGAGCAGAGAGAGACTGGAAGAGGAAAAAGTGGACAAAACAAATGTGAATTTACTCTACAGCTCCACTCCTTGTGCAGTTTGCTAGGGGACAAAAAGGAGCAGAGCTTAAGCTCACTCTTCTGCATAGTTCTCCTTTTCACCCGCCTATCCGATTACCTGCTTAAATTCCTGGTGCAATAAGCTGAAAAAACCAAAATAAAACAAAGAAATGTTAAAAATAAATACCATATAAATTCTTCCACTTATTTTTAATTTCTGCACTTGGCAAACTCAGCAGAGGCAATAGACCTGGTAAGTAGATAAAAGCTTGAAGTAGTCGATCCCTGAGCAGCCATACTGTTTAGAAAATTTGGCAATGGCACCCACCTGTCATTTTACATCTCTGTTAGATTTTCATGATATGCAGCCAGT
This sequence comes from Squalus acanthias, assembly GCA_030390025.1. NCBI lineage: Eukaryota > Metazoa > Chordata > Chondrichthyes > Squaliformes > Squalidae > Squalus > Squalus acanthias. The sequence goes on along the minus strand of CM059429.1, from coordinate 133,919,599 downwards.
TTAAAAGTTGCAAATTCAGTTTTTATATATTGGCAAATGGGAGCCAATTTATTCAATTACTAGATGCAAGGATAATTTGTGTGAGCAGTGCATGGTGCCCATAAAACAAAGCATGATCTGATCAATGAAATAAATAATTACAAAAATATGAACAAGCGCTATGCATTCATAACTTGTTCGCTCACCTAGCTTTTAAGCTTAGATGAACACCGTTTTACTTTTTTCTTTAGGAATGTTCTATGTAAGTATAACAGATAGATAGTTATTGTGCAGTAGTTTCATGAGAATAGCTGTGTACATCGGTATCCCAAGTATTAATGTTGGTAGAAAAGCAACTCGCAGCTATGATATTAGTGGACTAATGCAAGATATAAAAGTTGCAGGTGAGACGTAGGGGGATTATGCGACTAGGACAACAATATTTAAAACACGGAATCATTCACAAAGTAATCCGGGAGATAATGTGCCCCAGGTGAACAATAACCCTGTTTACCATCGATATATACACTGAAAACCACAAACCACAATCTGACAGACTATATATCTCAGGCTACAAAACTACAAATCAGGTTATTAAGAAATAAAACTAAACAGAAGCAAGACCAAACACTGTAGATTACATAACTTTATTTAACTTGGTCACTGTTTCAAATTAATAAAACTTCTCAAAATCCCTGTTCTCTAACACTTAACTTGGACTGGCCTACGTGATGCAACATTTGTACGTGAGAAAATCAGCTCACGGAGTACTCTGTTTGCTTGTATGTATGTACACGTGTGTGTGTGTGTTACGTATATAGTGCCACTACTCGGCCTCCTGGCGCTGTCGCAAGTCCGAAACATTGCAGTAGCAGGAGTAGATTCTCCTGTGCTGCTTGGAGTCTCTTTGTTAAAAATAGCCTCGGTAGATATAACTCTCTGTTATCCGGTACTTTCGATAAACCGGCACCACGCCGGTCCCGTCGATGCCGGATAAACGAAAGTTTCCTGTAATATGCTTTTTTGGATTTGTGACTAATTTGTCGCATGGAATTTTTGGTTACCATCTGGTACTGTTGATCATGTGATCCTGGTACTTCCTTAGCCTTTCTTATCCATGATGTGTCTATTTTGTTTCATCTGTGAGCAAATCTACTTGAATAGAAAAGAATATTTAATGATTTTCAATGTGAAGCTAAAGACAATGCATTGACTATTCAGAGGCAATTAAATCTGAAGTAGCAGTATTTATATATTTGCATTTGGAGTATTAGAATTTTATGATAACCACCTCTGTTACATAAACAGATGAGAATAATCAAATTGTATTGCATGTTGTATAGATCATTGGGATGGATCTTGCTGGAGCGGGGCAACTCTTTTTTTCTGCACCCTTCAGTTCAAAACTTTTTTGCGCTGTAACTTGCTGGAAATGCAAGCTGATAACGGCATGACGCGGGCAACAGGCACCTGGGGCCTCGGTGAAACAAACGGTGTATCCCCTTAACCAATGAGAATGGTGGACCATTAAACAACTAACGGGAGGAGGAGGCGGCTCCATGAATATCCCCATCCGCAATGATGGTGGAGCCCAGCACATGAGTGCAAAAGACAAGGCTGAAGCGTTTGCAACCATCTTCAGCCAGAAGTGCCGAGTGGATGTTCCATATTGTCCTACTCCTGAGGTCCCCACCATCACAGAAGCCAGTCTTCAGCCAATTCGATTCACTCCACGTGATATCAAGAAACGGCTGAGCGCACTGGATACAGCAAAGGCTATGGGCCCCGACAATATCCCGGCTATCGTGCTGAAGACTTGCGCTCCAGAACTAGCCGCGCCTCTAGCCAAGCTGTTCCAGTACAGCTACAACACTGGCATCTATCCGACAATGTGGAAAACTGCCCAGGTATGTCCTGTCCACAAAAAGCAGGACAAATTCAATCCGGCCAATTACTGCCCCATCAGTCTACTCTCAATCATCAGCAAAGTGATGGAAGGTGTCATCGAAAGTGCTATCAAGCGGCACTTACTCACCAATAACCTGCTCACTGATGCTCAGTTTGGGTTCTGCCAGGAGCACTCTGCTCCAGACCTCATTACAGCCTTGGTCCAAACATGGACAAAAGAGCTGAATTCCAGACTGCTATTGACCTCAAGGCAGCATTTGACCGAGTGTGGCATCAAGGAGCCCTAGTAAAATTGAAGTCAATGGGAATTGGGGGCGGGGGAGGGTGATTGGGGGGGTGGGGTGGGGAAACTCTCCACTGGCTGGAGTCATACCTAGCACAAAGGAAGATGGTTGTGGTTGTTGGTCAATCATCACAGCCCCAGGACTTTGCTGCAGGAGTTCCTCAGGGCAGTGTCCTATGCCCAACCATCTTCAGCTGCTTCATCAATGACCTTCCATCCAACATAAGGTCAGAAATGGGGATGTTTGCTGATGACTGCACAGTTTTCAGCGCCATTCACAACTCCTCAGATAATGAAGCAGTCCATGCCCGCTTGCAATAAGACCTGGACGACTTTCAGGCTTGGGCTGGTAAGTGGCAGGTAACATTTGCGTCACACAAGTGCCAGGCAATGACTATCTCCAACAAGCAAGAGTCTAACCACCGTCACTTGACATTCAACGGCATTACCATCGCCGAATCCCCCACCATCAACATCCTGAGGGTCACCATTGACCAGAAACTTAACTGGACCAGCCACATAAATACTGTGGCAACAAGAGCAGGTCAGAGGCTAGGTATTCTGCGGCGAGTGTCTCACCACCTGACTCCCCAAAGCCTTTCCACCATCTACAAGGCACAAGTAAGGAGTGTGATATGGAATACTCTCCACTTGCCTGGATGAGTGCAGCTCCAACAACACTCAAGAAGCTCGACACCATCTAGGACAAAGCAGCCCGCTTGATTGGCACCCCATCCACCACCTTAAACATTCACTCCCTCCACTGGCATACCGTGGCTGCAGTGTGTACCATCTACAAGATGCACTGCAGCAACTCGCCAAGGCTTCTTCGGCAGCACCTCCCAAACCCGTGACCTCTTCCACCTAGAAGGACAAGGGCAGCAGGCGCATGGGAACACCACCACCTTCAAGTTCCCCTCTAAGTCACGCACTGGGTCAAAATCCTGGAACTCCTTACCTAACAGCACTGTGGGAGTACCTTCACTACCCGGACTGCAGCGGTTCAGGAAGGCGGCTCACCACCACCTTCTCGAGGGCAATTGGGGATGGGCAATAAATGCTGGCCTTGCCAGCGATGCCCACATCCCATAAACAAATTTAAAAAAAAATTAAGAATTGAGAAGGAAGCAGGAACGACTGAAGAAGGGTGAATTAGAGTGGATGAATGTGTTAAATCAGGTACAGAAAGATAAATAAAGAGAGGGAAAGAAAGATTGGATTAAGAGAGAGAGGAGAAAAGAGATGGGAAGGAAAAGTAAGAAAAAATGTAAAAATTTTAAACTTGATTTAAAAAAAAACATCTTTAAGACAAATTACCACCTGAAGGAACGAGACTCCACAGTTTAAATTGTTCAATTTCTGGGCCAGAGAGCTTGATTGGCACTGCATTAACAATTATCATGTCATTAAAAAGGTACTTGAGCTCTTAATTGCCAAACTTCTTTCTGTGGCGAGTTTAATTGTTAATTAATGTGTAAATCCAGCATGTTCTTAAAAGTAACAGGGAGGTTAAGGGCGAGATGCCATTTGTGCAAAGCAAATGGGAGAGCAGCGTAAATTGACCAGCAAGTTCTGGAGATTCACAGCTCACATTGTATCTCTTAATTCCTTGAACTTTCTGGTCGATTTGCACATTAATAACAACGTGTGTTGCACATCGTTATTTTTACAGCAAGATCTGGCTCATTAGTTTTTCTGCTTTGTCTCCAATTTGAATTTTGTGACAAAACAGACATGTCACTTTCATGAAGTCTTTCAGACAGTTATTGATCATTGAAATTTCTAGCATGATCATGAAAAAAAATCCTCCAAATAAATTGCAGCAAAGTCTAATCTTGAAATTATTTCCATCAAATTATTTCTTTCATATTAATCAAGTACTGTTAGACCTTCAAGCTGTGTCATCAGAATACTGTCATTTATATCAGTCTTTCCAACCAGCTAATCTTTACCACTCTTGGTTTGACATCTTATTAATTGTAAGCAGAATAGACCTTGAAAAGCCCTTTGACATTGATGTCTTTTTGAAAAGAGTTTTTTTTCTGCTTTTGTGGAGAATAGTCATTTGATACAGTCTTAAATTTCATTTAAGTTTTTGGTAAGTAAATACTGACAATGACTTGGATAATTTGTTTTCTCTTACCAACTCTATGCAAGCATGTATGCTGTATTCCAATATTTACAACAGAACTTGCATTTATAGCTGAAGCAAGATGGCTGCTTTATCAAAGCAGGTTAGAAAGAAAGAACTTCCATTTTTATAGCATCTTTCACAACCTCTCATGTCCCAAAGCGCTAATCAGCCATTGAAGTACTTTTGAAGTATGGTCACTTTTGTGATGTAGGGGAAATGCAATTTGTGCACAGCAAAGTCCCACAAACAGCACTGCTATCTATCAATGACCAGATAATCAGTTTTAGTAATATTAACCAGGACAATGGTCGTCTTTGAATAGTGCCACCTTGATTTAATGTCGCATCCGAAAGATGTTGCCTCCGACTATACAGTGCAGCCTAGATTATGTGCTCAATTCCTCAATCTTCTGGCTCAAATGTGAGAGTACTACCACTGAGCCAAGGTTGACGCCTAGGTTAGGGCTAGTACAAATGAGGAAGCTGTTTAGTGGATTTCTCTTTAAATATTCTTCCTTCTGTATCCATTAAGGTGCTGCATCATTGCTTGATATTCTGAGATACTGCAGTACGCTAGCTTGCAGTATTCTCCACAAAAGCAGCCACCATCAACTCTTATCAGTGGAATCTATTGGTGTCAAATGTATATTTACTCAGAGGAATAGAGAAGCAGAGGGACTTAATGGTTCAGTGTATAAATCTTTAAAACTGGGAAGACAAATTCATAAAGATGTTTATGAAATTTTTTTTAAAGTGCATATCTCCTTCTGGGTTTTATGAATAGCGAACAAAGAGGTAATGCTAAATCTATACAACTCATTGATTAGACAGTAGTCAGATTGTTGTGCCGTGTTTTGGATGCCTACTTTTGGAAGAATGTCAAGGCCATGGATAGAGTGCAGAAGGGATTCATTAAGATGAAATAGGGCTTTGAGGCCTTAGTTATGAGGAGAAACTAGACAAAATGAGTTTCTTGTCATTAGAACAAAGAAGTTTAAAAGAAGATCTGATCAAGATGTTAACTAATTGAGGTTTATGATGAGCTAAATAGTGAAAAACTATTTCTCCTGGTCAGTGGGTTGTAATCTAGAGGGCTTGAATTTAAAATCATCAAAATAACAAAGGGAGAGATTAGGAGCAATGTTCCTGCGAATTTTTGTTTGGATGCACAGCCTTTTCAAATTATCGCACTTGTGCATTTTTTTCCATTATAAAGCCGTTGAGCGGCCTGCGTGGGACCTCCAGATTGCCACGCAGCTTAATGGGAGCATTGGTTCGGAGAATTATTTTTTTACGGTGTGTTCTTAGGACATGGAGTGACCCAACAAAATGTTGAAAGCTGAATCCATAATAGCTTATAAAAGGGAAGTTTAAAAGGGCGCAGGAAAATGTAACTAAATTGGATAGCTCTTTCAGTGAAGTAGTACAGGTGTGATGGGCCGATTGGTCTCCTACACTTTGAAATTATGATTCTATGAAACCACTTCGCACACATGTTTGAGCTACACTGACAGGTATTTCATTTATTGGTATTGATCAACTTATAGAGGGAGCTACAACCACTAACTTGTCAGGCTAAAGTGTTAATTTATGGAGTTAATTGAAAACCAGGAATATAGAACAATATAACACAAAACTTAGAAATGTAGTAAACAGTGAGGAGGATATTAGCAGACTTCAGGAGGACATAGACAGATTGGTGAAATGGGCAGACACATGGCAGATGCAATTTAATGTAGAGAAGTGTGAAGTAAGTCATTTTGGAAGAATGGGGAGAAGCAATATATAAACGGTACAATTTTCATGGGAGTGCATGAACAGAAAGGTCTGGAGGTTCAAATACACATTTTTCAAGATGGCAGAACAAGTTGATAAGACTGCTAAAAAAGCATGCAGGATACTTGGCTTTATAAATAGACGTCATGATGCGGAGATGCCGGTGTTGGACTGGGGTGGACAAAATTGAGAGGTCGCACAACACCAGGTTATAGTCCAACAGTTTCACCTGAGGAAGGAGCAAATCGATAGCTCCGAAAGCTTGTGATTTCAAATAAAACTGTTGGACTATAACCTGGTGTTGTGCGACCTCTCAATTTTATAAATAGAGGCATAGAGTACAAAAGCAAGGAATTTATAAATCACTGGTGAGGCCTCAGCTGGAGTATTGTCCAGTTCTGGGCACCACACTTTAGGAAGGATGTCAAGGCCTTGGAGAGGGTGCAGAGGAGATTTACCAGAATGGTACCAGGGATGAGGGACTTCTGCTATGTGGAGAGACTGGCAAAGCTGTCCTTGGAGCAGAGAAGATTATGGGGAGATTTAGTAGAGATGTTCAAAATTATGCTGGGTTTTGATGGAACTGATTGGGAGAAACTTTCCTCTGGCAGGGGGGTGTTGATGACCACAGGACACAGATTTAAACTAACTGGTAGAAGAGCCAAAGGGAAGATGAGAATTTTTTTACGCATCAAGTTATGATGATCTGAATGGGTAGTGGCAGCAGATTCAATTGTAACTTTCAAAAGGATGTATACTTGAAAAGGAAAATTTTCAGGGCGATGGGGAAAGAGGGGAGTGGGAATAATTGGATAGCTCTTTTTCAAAGAGCCGGCTTGTTGTCTAGATTTTTTTTTTCTGTCTCCTGTACAACAAAGTACAGTACATTATTTGTCTTTACAGTATGCAAGTGACTTAAAGCATTTTGCAGCAGCCATACATTTGAAGGAACTGTCATTAGGATTTCTGATTTTTCAAGTGAATCTAAGTAACAAAACTCAATTATTAGTAGTCTGCCTTCCGTGCTTACCCTTTTTAGCATATTTTTAAATCCAGCTTGCGCGAACATGTTGATTAGAGATCAAGGTTTGCATAGCTAATGTGAGTGAATGATCTAAGGCACATGTCTATGTACATTTGTTACTAATCAGCCAATTTTCCATGTATTCCTACTACACTTTGGGATGCTTGATAGATTTGGGGGCTACGCGATGAGTATATAATTCCCCAGACACTCATTCCCTATTTTAGTGTATTCTGTATCAAGCATAAACACTGGAATGGGCCGAATGGCCTGTTTCTGTGCTGTAAATACTATGTAATACAGTTGTGTAAAATCTTTTTCATCTTGCAGTACTTTTAATAAAGAATAGTTGGTTAAGAGTTCTGCAACCTAGTCAGAGGTAAAAACTTGGTCAAAGAGGTAGGTTTTAAGGAGTATCTTGAAGGAGGACAGAGAGGTAGAGGTGCGGAGAGATTTAGGGAGGGAATTCCAGAGCATAGGGCCTCGGCAGCTGAAAGCCCGGCTACCAATGGTGGAGCGATCAAATCGGGGATGAGGAAGATGCCAGAATTGGAGGAGCGCCGAGATTTCACAGGCTTGTAGGGCTGGAGGAGGCTACAGAGATAGGGAGTGGCGAGGTCTTGGAGGGATTTGAAAACAAGGATATGAGGCTTTTAAAATTGAGACGTTGTCAGACCGGGAGCCAGTGTAGGTCAGCAAGCACAGGGGTGATGGGTGAATGGGACTTGATGCGAGTTAAGATATGGGCAGCAGAGTTTTGCATGAGCACAAATTTATTAAAATTCCATGAGCTTTAATTTTAGCTAATGGTCTCTTATGTGGAATCTTATCAAATGCCTTCTGGAAGTCCATATAAACAACATCCCATTGTCTACAATTTTAGTTACTTTGTCAAAAAATTCAGTAAGGTTCATGACCTACCCTTTACAAATTCATGTTGGCTCTCTAATCAGCTCAAATTTCTGTAAGTGCTCAATCACTCTGTCCTTAATTATAGATTCCAATAACTTCCCCATAACAGATGTTAGACTAACAGATCTATCATTTCCTGGTTTCTGTCTCTCACCTTAAATAATAGTTACATTTCCAATTTTCAATCTACAGGGACAGTTCCTGAATCAAGAGAACTTTGGAAGATTATGGCTAAAGCATCTCTAATTTTCTCACCTACTTCCTTTAAAACCCTGGGGTGAAAACAATCAGGTCCTGGGAATTTGTCAGTCTTTAGCGTCATTATTTTTTCTAATACTGTTTTCTTGCTTACGTTAACTTTAGTGACTACATTGGAGTAAGTTAGAATAAAAAATATAAGGCGCAGCTCTTGCCAGGATCAGCTAAGACTGATGGAAGTGAGGAGTTGCTCAGTCTGAAGAGTGTGGAGAGTTTGCGTATTGATTACTGCAGCTGGGATTTTTTTTTTGGCATTTGTCTAGACAGCCTTGGACTTGCTTCTGACTACCTGTGGGAGTGTGAAACCACTGGGAGATTTTGACCCCACACTCAATGCACAGTGAGTGAGGGCTTCTCAGAAACAGGTCTGTCATTACTTACATGCAGTTATCATAGAGGGAGTAGTAAGAGGAAGAGCAGGAAAAGGTGAGGCAGCATTAAGGAGGATGACCCCACCAGATATTCTTTCCCCGCGCGCTCGCTCTCTCTCTCTCTCTCTCTCTCCTTTTTTTTCTCTCTCTCTCTCTCTCTCTCTCTCTCTCTCTCTCTCTCTCTCTCTCTCTCTCTCTCTCTCACTCACTTCCCCACCCCCACCCCCCAAAGAATATTCAGGCAACGCAGCTCCAATGAAGAGATCTGTATTAGAAGAGTATGCTTCATCCTTAGATCGGGGTATGGTAGTGCAGTTGTTATGTAACTGGACTAGTAATCCAGAACAAAAACAGAAAATGCTGGAAATACTCAGCCGGTCAGGCAGCATCTGTGGAGAGAGAAACAGAGTTAATGTTTCAAGTCGATGATCCAGAGGCCTGGACTAATAATCCAGAGAATGTGAGTTCAAATGCCCATCTTGGAAGCTGGAGAATTTGAATTCAGTTTAAAAATCCTAGACATAAAAATAGCTGTTATCAGTAAAAGTGATCATGAAGCTAGCTGATTGTTATAAAAATCTAATTGGTTCTCTAATGTCCTTTAGGGAAGGCAACCTGTTCACCTTACCCAATCTGGGCTATATATGACTCCAGTCCCACACCAATGGGGTTGACTCTTGACTGTTCTCTGAAGTTGTATTAAATCACTACAAATCCTGTAACCTAACAGTATTGTGGGAGCACCTACACCACATGGACTGCAGCAGTTCAAGATGGTGAGAGTTGGCAGTCAGTGCCAGTGGTACCTCTCCACATGGCACAGGATACTTTTCTTTACAGCTTCCTCCCATTAAGACCCTGCGTCTGACACTCTTCTACTTGGTCATCTCTAGAAATGTTTGGAGATCAGTCTCGCTGAAATTGTGAGCTCTTCTTGATTTCCTCCTTATCCCTTTTTGGCTGTCTGCTAGATACTCCAGTGGAAAACACTCTTGAAAATTTAAACAAAATTTCTCATATGCCATCCAGTGTAGCTACCTGACGGTGAGCTCAGTGATCTAAACACTTCCCTACTTACTTGCTACTCCCCCAAAGTGCTTCTGCAATCTTCAGCTAGATTTGCTGAACTGTAATTTCAATATAATCCCAGACACATTGTTCATGTTTTACATAGCATTTGCTCTGGATATCCTCCAGTGACTATTTAAATGAGCTGACCTACAAAAACCTGGAAGATTCAGTTCTGCAGAGCATCATTAGGCGCAACTTGCCGAATGGAATTGAAGGGCCTTTGTTTTACAGTGCATAGGTGGTAAATAAAGACCTCTTCTACTTGAAGGGTATTTTGTCATGTCTTCTAGCAGTAATAGCTATTGAAATAATTTTATACAAAAATACCTAATAGGAACTTGTCCATTTTATGCACTGGGTGTCTCACTGAATTGCAACTAGCATTTCATGAAACATGAGTTGTAATTGGATTAACAAACAAATTGTTAATCTTCCAATATAGCAAGTTTTGTATTGGTTGCTGCTGTAGTACCAGAGAATTGGTAATTTCACAATTGATAATCCTGTGATGCCCCAAGTAGTGGAAATTTTTCTGTAGTTTTAATTGCACCTTCCCTGTTCGCATGGCAGTAACTGATGTAAAAGAGATGCCATATCATTATTCCAAGGCAAATAAAACTCCCCTTCCTCTTTCGCTTTCCACTTTGTCTTCTCCCCTTTTTCCCCAACTCCCCGTTGCCCTTGCCCTCTCTCAACCCAGATGCTTGCTCTGCTTCACCCCTTTCCCTCTCTGCACTGCCTCTAAATTGTCTCCCTTCTCCCCCTCCCCTTTTCCCTCTCTTCCATTTTTCCACTTCTCTTGTTGACCCCTCGTCCCATTGTCTTCCCACCATTGCCATTGGGGAAGCAAGAGAGAGATTGGAGGGAAGGGGGAAAGAGATTGGAGGAGAAGGGAAGAGAGAGAGAGGGGAAGAAGGACAGCAAAAGTGTGTGATTAGTAAGGGGGAAGAGAGATTGAGAGGGGATGGAAAGGAAAAATGTTAGGTTAGGGTGACCATATTTCCTAAACTGAATCTGGGGGGACACAGGGTGGGAGCACAACAAAGTAGCCAGAACGTGTTTCAAGAAAGCCGGCATGATGACTTTGTTGCTTCTGCTAGTGGAATACGCGTAGAGACAATGCCGTTTTCACTTTACACTGAATCTTGAATCTTGTGTGTGTTATGGCAAAAGTGCTGTACCATTTATATACGAGTCCCCGAATACCTTAACTTTTTTAATTTCTGAATTTTAAATCTGTTCCAAACAGGCTGAGATTTTCCATACAAGGTGTGGAACACCCTCTGTCTCAGAAGGTTTCAGAAACCTCTTCCTGGTGGGAGAATTTAGAGCTTGCCTTATTCATAAAAAAAAACCATGATGCACCACACTGATCTCTGACGTAAAGTAAATCCACTCGCCCACCAGCTCTCACTGCTCCCTTGGCTTCTCCCGTGCATTTTAAAGGTTCTGCCTTCCAGCTAGTCACTATTAGCCGAAACACGTGGTCAGGTGACTGAATCGCTAGCGTGCAGTGCGGCCCAAGCTATCGATGGGGCCTTTTCTCCGCTGCACTGCATTGTGGGAAGGCGGGGCCTCCTTTCAACCAGCTCCTGTAATCCATTCCTGAGCTCAAACTGGGCGGGAATGGGCCGAGAATACCCCCCCCCTCCCCCCGGGTTTCTGTACATTTGCATTTAAAATAACAAAACTCTATACGAGGACGAGTTTTCTGAACTGGGGACTTTTCCAGGGACATTGTTTGCCCAGGGACACAGTACCTAATCCGGGGGACTGTCCCCGGAAAACAGGGATGTATGGTCAACCTATGTTAGGGACAAAAGAGTGGGAGATGTGACGAGGACATGGAAACAGAATGATGAAGACAGGTGAGGAGAGGACTCGCCATGAGCAAAGCCATGGGTGATGTATCTTTATAGATGGAGTATATTAGACATTAAATACTATATTAAAATTATATGAAATACTAGGACTACTCCTGAATTCGCACTCCCAGTGGAAAGTCACATTAGCATAGAGTATGGCTCATTGAATTAGGTTCCATTGTTGCAGGCCTATCTCGGACCTGTGTCCGCCTTCCCCACTGAGCAGAGTATTGTTTACTTCTTGGCACCACACCTTTAGGAAGGATGTCAAGGCCTTGGAGAGGGTGCAGAGGAGATTTACTAGAATAGTGCCATGGATTCGGGACTTCAGTTACGTAGAGAGACTAGAACAGCTGGGGTTGTTCTCCTTGGAGCAGAGACGGTTAAGGTGAGATTTAAGAGGTGTTCAAAATCATGAAGGATTTTTAGAGTAAATAAGGCGAAACTGTTTCCAGTGGCAGAAGGGTCGGTAACCAGAGGACATCGATTTAAGATAATTGGCAAAAGAGCCAGAGGCATGATGAGGAAACTTTTTTTTATGCAGCGAGTTGTGATCTGGAATGCACTCCCTGAAAGGGTGGTGGAAGCAGATTCAATAATGTTCAAAAGGGAATTGGATAAATAGTTGAAGGGGAAAAATTTGCAGGACTACCTGGAAAGGACAGGGGTGTGGGACTAATTGGATAGCACTTTCAAAAATCATTCTGTGATTCTATGATTTAGGATTTGGGGAAACACAATTGAAATTTACCAATGTCACCAAATTCAATAAATTTTGATAAATTGTGATTAGGACTGTGAAAGACTACAGAAGAATATATATTGGGCAGGTATGTGCTAGCTGCTGTTCAATATAGAATATTCATTTATATATTTTGGATGTAAGTATAGGGAAAGGAGATATACCTTGAATGTTAACATTTCAAATGGGATAGAAGTGTGTAGACACACGGGTCATTATAAGTGGCAGAACTATCCAATAAGGCCATAAAAAGGCAAATGGAACCTTCAATTTTGTATCTATAGACACACAATGCAAAAACAAGGAGATGATGTTGAACTTCTAAAAGACCTTAATTAGGGCGTGGTTGGATTATTCTTTGCAGTTTTGAGCATCCCATTATAGAAAGGATATAAAAGCATTTGAAAGGTGCCGTGTAAATTCACAGATTGTGATTATGATGAGAAACTGGACAAGTCGGGATTTTTTTTGGTGGTGGTCTGTACCAGGCCCTTTAAGGACCGCCTGTTAGACCGCGTTTTCCTGAATTCAGCCATCGCCAGCTGCCTCAGAGCAACACAATATTGCAGAGGGGCCCTCAAACAAGTGTTAGGCCCTTTACATGATAAGGGACCCATCGATTCAGGCACGGTCCCTGGACTGCTGTTTTTTTGCCTATACCAAAATGGCAGACGGCGCACTTTTGGTTCACAGAAACATAGAAGATAGGAGTAGGCCATTCGGCCCCTCGAGTCTGTTCCGCCATTTAATGAGATCATGGCTGATCATCCAAATTCAGTACCCTGTCCCTGCTTTCTCCCCACATCCCTTGATCCCTTTAGCCTTAAGAAATATATCTAACTCCTTCTTGAATATATTTAATGAATTGGCCTCAACTGCCTTCGGTGGTAGAGAATTCCACAGGTTCACCACTCTGGGTGAAGAAATTCCTCCTCATCTCAGTCCTAAATGACTTACCCCTTATCCTTAGACTGTGACCCCTGGTTCTGGACTCCCCTGCCATCGGGAACATCCTTCCTGCATCTAGTCTGTCTAGTCCTGTTAGAATTTTATAAGTTTCAATGAGATCCCCTCTCATTCTTCTAAACTCTAGCGAATATAAGCCTAATCGACCCAATCTCTCCTCATACGTCATTCCTGCCATCCCAGGTATCAGTCTGGTGAATCTTCGCTGCACTCCCTCCATGGCAAGAACATCCTTCCTCAGATAAGGCGACCAAAACTGCACACAATACTCAAGGTGTGGTCTCACCAAGGCCCTGTACAACTGCAGCGAGACATCCTTGCTCCTGTACTCTAATCCTCTCGCTATGAAGGCCAACATACCATTTGCCTTCTTAACCGCCTGCTGCACCTGCATGCTTACCTTCAGCGACTGGTGCACAAGGACACCCAGGTCTCGTTGCACTTCCCCTTTTCCCAATCTATTGCTGTTCAGATAATCTGTCTTCCTGTTTTTGCCACCAAAGTGGATAACCTCACATTTATCCACATTGGGCAGATGCATGGCAGATGCAGTATAATCACCCAACCTGTCCAAATCATACTGGAGTTTCTCTGCATCCTCCTCACAGCACACACGCCCACCCAGCTTTGTGTCATCTGCAAACTTGGAGATATTACATCTAGTTCCCTCGTCTAGATCATTAATATATATTGTGAATAGCTGGGGTCCTAGCACCGATACCTGCGGTACCCCACTAGTCACTGCCTGCCACTCAGAAAAAGACCCATTTATTCCAACTCTTTGCTTCCTGTCTGCCAACCAGTTCTCTATCCAAGAAAGTACCTTACCCCCAATCCCATGTGCTTTAACTTTGCACGCTAATCTCTTATGCGGGACCTTATTGAAAGCCTTCTGAAAGTCCAAATACACCACATCCACTGGTTCTCCCTTATCTATTCTACCAGTTACATCCTCAAAAAATTCCAGTAGATTAGTCAAGCATGATTTACCTTTTGTAAATCCATGTTGACTTTGTCCGATCCTGTCACTGTTTTCCAAGTGCTCTGCTATTACATCTTTTATAATGGACTCTAGCATTTTCCCCACTACCGATGTCAGGTTTACCTGTCTAATTCCCCGTTTTCTCTCTACCACCTTTTTTAAATAGTGGGGTTACATTAGCTAACCTCCAATCCATGGGAACTGTTCCAGAGTCTACAGAATTTTGGAAGATGACCAGCAATGCATCTACTATTTCTAGGGCCACTTCCTTAAGTACCCTAGGATGTAGATTATCAGGCCCTGGGGATTTATCGGCCTTCAATCCCGTCAATTTCCCTAACACCGTTTCCCTACAAATACTGATTTCATTCAATTCCTCCCTCTCATTAGACCCTATGTTCCCTGACATCTCTGGGGGGTTATTTGTGTCCTCCTTTGTGAAGACAGAACCAAAGTATGTATTTAATTGGTCTGCCATTTCTTTGTTCCCCATTATAAATTCCCCTGATTCTGACTGCAAGGGACCTACGCTTGACTTCACCAATCTTTTTCTCTTCACATATCTATAGAAGCTTTTACAGTCAGTTTTTATGTTACCTGCAAGCTTACTCTCATAATCTATTTTCCCCCTCTTCATTAATCCCTTTGTCCTCCTTTGCTGAATCCTAAACTGCTCCCAATCCTCAGGTTTGCTGCTTTTTCTGGCCAATTTATATGTCCTCTCCTTGGATCTTATGCTATCCCTAATTTCCCTTGTTAGCCATGGTTGAGTCACCTTTTTTGTTTTATTTTTATGCCAAACAGGGATGAACAAATTCTGTAGTTCATCCATGCGATCTTGAAATGTTTGCCATTGCCTATCCACCGTCAATCATTTAAGTAACGCTCCCCAATCCATCCTAGCCAACTCGCACCTCATACCATCGTAGTTTCCTTTATTTAAATTCAGGACCCTAGTCTCTGAGTCAACTACTTCACTCTCCATCTTAATGAGGAATTCGATCATATTATGATCGCTCCTCCCCAAGGGGCCTCGCATAAGATTGCTAATTAATCCTTTCTCATTACATAATACCCAGTCTAAGATGGCCTGATCTCTAGTTGGTTCCTCGACATATTGGTCCAGGAAACCATCCCGTATACACTCTCTAGGAATTCCTCCTCCACAGTATTGTTACTAATTTGGTTAGCCCAATCTATATGTAGATTAAAGTCACCCATGATAACTGCTGTGCCCTTATTGCACGTGTCTCTAATTTCCCATTTAATGCCATCCCCAACCTCAGCATTACTGTTTGGTCTGTATACAACTCCCACTAACGTTTTCTGCCCCATGGTATTTCTCTGCTCTACCTATACAGATTCCACATCATCAGAGCTAATATCCTTCCTTACTATTGTGTTAATCTCCTCTTTAACCAGCAATGCTACCCCACCTCCTTTTCCTTTTTGCCTGTCCTTCCTGAATATTGAATACCCCTGGATGTTGAATTCCCAGCCTTGGTTACCCTGGAGCCATGTCTCCGTAATCCCAATTATATCATGTCCGTTTACATCTATTTGCGCAGCTAATTCATCCACCTTATTACGAATGCTCCTCGCTTAAGACACACAGCTTTCAGGCTTGTTTTTTTAACACTTTTAGTCCTTTTAGAATTATTATTTACTGTAGCCCTGTGTGATTTACACCCTTAATTGCTCTGCCTTCCACTTTTGCTTTTCTCCTTCCTGTCTTTTGTTTCTATCCTTGCTTCCCTTTCCTCTCTCCCTGCACAGGTTCATAATGATTGTATGCTTCCTATCCACCATATTGGAGCTTTTGGAGGCTGTTTAGTGCCTGAAAAGCAGGCACTGCATGATTGAATTGCTAGGCCTATGTTCTCCCATTGCTGGTGTTATCTTAGTGAATATACATTGTACTTTTCCCATGACTTCAATATCCTTTCTATAAAGGGCTATCTAAAACTTAACACACTATTCCAACTGTGGCCTGAACACAGTCTTGCAAAGATTCATCATCAGCTCTATTGTCTTCTCTACTTGGGGCAGGATGCTGGTTTGTACTATTCTAGTAGCATCGTCATCAATAGCGGGCCTTGTTCTTGGATGTGTATCTCTGGGAAGAGGTTTGGGTTGGTTGGTGTTTTCTCAATTTGAAGTGAAAGCTGTACATAACCCATTTGATTGTCACATGTGCACAGGTGCTGTGTCTTATCTTTTGTGGGAACAGTTGCAATTTATAGACATATACTTACCAGCAAGACCTGTGCAATCTCCAAATATTCCTAAACTATAGTCCTATTTTCAGTCATAATAGTTTAATTTAACCATGAATATTGTAAATTGGTAACTGCAATGATATTTTTCTTTTCTCAGATTTGAAGAGGGAAGCCAGTATCTGTCATATGCTGAAACATCCACACATTGTCGAACTACTGGAAACATACAGCTCGGATGGAATGCTCTATATGGTCTTTGAATTGTAAGTGGACTGATTTGTTTTCTCACTCCTATTTTTGTATGTTCAAGTGTCAGCTTAGCTCAGTTGGTAGAACTTTAAGGATTGTGGGTTTAGGACCCACTCTAGATTTAAGCACATAATCTTGTAAAACAAACCAATGCAATACTGAGGAGTGTGTTATTGTTAGAAGTGCTGTTTTTCAATGAGACATTAAACAACAGGCCAGCCTGCATGTTCTGATGGTCCAAATGGATGTTAATAATCCCATGGCATTATTGAAAGAAGAGCAGGAAATTCTTCCAGTCACCTGCTAATGTTCCTCCCTCAATCAAGATCATCAGAAAAAAAACATATTAGCATGTCATTTGCCTCATTGATTTTTGTGGGACTTTGCAATGTGCAAAATGGATGCCATGTGTCTCTACACAGCAGCAGTCACAATTTCATTATATGTGATGTACTTTGAGTTGTTTGACACACAAGGTGCAGTATGAAGAACTTTACAGTAGATAGGGCTACAGGTCTAAATAACATTCACCTGAGTGTAATTAAAGAGCTGGAACATGTGATTTGCAAGCCCCTTGCCCTTACAGGTTGAGTGTCCAAAATCCGGAGTTCTGGAATCCGGACTCCGGGACGATTGGTGGCAGGGTCGTCCGGAATCCGTAAAATGTTCCGGAATCCGGACACCCTGTCAAACAGTTTCCACCGCCAGCCGGGCCCAGTGAAAAGTCAAAAAATGAAATCCAACTACTGTACAGTGGAAAAAATTGCAAGAATAAAAATGCCAATCCTACCTGTTCCAGGCCAGGTCTTCACAGTCACCACACCGCTGCTCCTGGGTCCGCAGCAACTCTGCACAGCACACAAGTCCCTTTGGCTAGAACCAACCAAGCTCCCGCGCGCAAGTCCCCAGCCAGAATCAACTCTGCACAGCACACAAGTCCCTTTGGCCAGACTCAACCCCAGGTGACTCACCTACACCCCATGCTGAGACCCCAGCTGACCCACCTACACCCCATGATCAGACCCCACCCAACCTGGCTCCATTGCGGTGATGTTTTTCCCAATTTAAAGATCTGCACAGGTAAAGATTGTGAATTTGTGTTGTCATTGCAAACATGTCAAAGGCCAACAGATACCCCAATGGGTTCAGATAAAGGAAAGAGGAAGCATAGTTCACTTTCAATTGCCAAGAAGGTTGAGTTACTTCAGAGATTAGATAGAGGTGCTTCAGTGAGAAGATTGAGTGAGGAGTATGGTGTTGGACTCTCCACCATCTATGATATTAGAAAACAGAAAGAACAGCTCGTGAAGTTTTATGCAGAAAGTGATGTTCATAAGGAAATGAGTAAGAGAAAAAGTATGCATAAGCTGAAATGTGATGATTTGGATCGAGCAGTGATGGAATGGTGGTGACAGAGGCGAAGTGAAAAGGTTCCTTTGTCTGGCCCAATGGTGGTGCAACAAGCTAAAATATTCCATGCACAACTGGGGATTGAAACTCCATGCGAGTACTCTTCTGGTTGGCTAGCCAAATTTAAAAGGCGTCATGGCATCAGGCAACTGAAAGTATGTGGTGAGAAAGCCTCAGCAGATCATGAGGCAGCTGAAAATTATATTGATGATGTTCATCAAACTAATTGCTGATGAAAACCTTTCACCTGAGCAAATGTACAATGCTGACGAGACAGCACTGTTTTGGAGCTACGTACCGCAAAAGACATTAACAGCAGCAGAAGAAACGCAGTCAGCAGGTATTAGACGCCACGGATAGGTTGACTGTGCTTGCTGCTGCAAATGCGGCTGGGACGCAAGTGTAAGCTTATGGTCATTGGGAGAAGCCAGCGTCCAAGATGTTTCAAGGGTTGAGAGTATTGCCAGTGCATTATTATGCCAATAGGAAAGCATGAGTAACCAGGGTAATCTTTCTGAACTGGTTTGAGAAGAATTTTGTCCCTCAGGCGCGTGCTCATCGCACGGAAGCTGGCCTTGAGGAAAACTGCAAAATATACTTGCTGCTAGACAATTGCTCAGCACATCCCGATGCTGAGCTTTTGGTAAAGGATAATGTCCATGGCATCTACTTACCTCCAAATGTTACATCACTGATACAGCCAATGGACCAAGGAATTTTGAGATCAATGAAGTGTCTGTACAAAAACGAGTTTGAGGTGTTTACTTAATGCTGTGAACACAGGCATGGGAATAAAAGCATTCCCAAAAGCTTTCCCTATCAAGGACGCCATATGGACAGCTGCGGATGCATGGAACTTGGTAACTGCAGACACCTTGGTCAATGCTTGGCATAACATCTGGCCATCAACTATGTTTGCTGACAATGATGCTGATGATGCTCCTCAGGACTTTCAAGGCTTTAGTGTGTCCAGGGAGAAAGCAATGATTGCTCATCTTTTAGATTATCCAAGAGGGCTGACTTGCAAAGCTGCGCAGGAATTGAATGAGGACGATGTCGCAGAAGTCATGGACATAGACAACGATGCTCCCATTGTGCATGCAGTGAGAGATGAAGAAATCATGCAGAGGGTTTTGCATCCAGAAGAAAAGGATGAAAGCAGTGAGGATGATGATGCCTGTGATCAAGTTGAAAAAGTGCCGATTGACAAAGCAATCAATCTTTGTCAAGAATTAATTCACGCCTTAGAGCAACGAAGCTTCATAAGTGAAGAAGAAATACAGCAGGTCTACAGAATTCGGGAAAGATTAGTGAAAGAAAAGCCCAAATTATTTAAACAAACAATATTAAATATCTTTCAAAAGATGTCGCAACAGAAGGCCCAAGACCTACAGCATGCAACTACACCAGTAATTTCCACATTTGATAATCCTATTGCTGGCCCATCATCAGCCCCAGACATCATAGCTGAGCCCTCTACCTCAAGCACAACCTCCAGCCAATTGTAACTGTACCTGTTTATTTTTACCCTGTTTAACAAATAAAAAGCCTTCATTTACTGTTTTATATTTCAGAACTTAACTGTTTTACAAATAAAAACCTTTATTATATTTCATGCTTTGAGTACTGTACATTCCTTTTCAAATTTGAAGATGGTAGCAAAAGATACAGGCCGGAAGCTCACATTAAGTACAGTTACAGAGTACTGCGTTGCAAAAACAAGAGAGGGAGGCTTACCATGCATTGCGAAGAAGCGAGGCCTGCGAGGAGAAGAACTACAAGGTGACGTCCAAAAACCGGAAATATCACAACCTGGGCCCAGGCATTTCCGGACTCGGAACGTGTTTGATGTCCGAAGTCCGGAAACGCCTGAGCCTAGCTTGCGATATTTCCGGACTTTGGACATCAGAAACACGTTCCGAAGACCGGAAAAACACGAAAACCGACTCGGCCTCGGTCCCGAGGTTGCCGGATTCCGGACGCTCAACCTGTATCATTAATAGCTCACTGGAGTCTGGGATTGTTCCCTTGGATTGGAACAATGCTCCTGTGGTGCTGATTTTCATTAAAGGGTGACAAATCCGATCCAGGGAACTATAAGCCCATAACCCTGACGTCAATCATGGGTAAGATGCTTGAAGGGATCATAAGCGATACTCTCTCTATGATCACCTAGATAAGGAGGATATCATCAGTGACACTCAACAGGGCTTCTGGAAAAGGAAGTTGTGTCTAAATAATCAATAGAATTTTTTGAGGAAGTTACAAGGTTAGTGGACAAGGGCATCCCGGTTGTCAACTTGGACTTCCAAAAAGCCTTTGACAAGGTACCCCATAATAGGTTACTGTACAAGACAATCTTGTGGTATCAGGTGGGGAGCTATTACAATGGATTAGGAATTAGCTACATTCATATAGACAGAATGTTGTGGTTAATGGCTAAGGATCTGCTTGGAGGCTGGTTACTAGTGGTGTCCCGTAGGATTTGGTCTTGAGGGCCATTAAAAAAAAAAAAACTATTTTCATAAATTACTTGGATGTAGGGATAATGGTCCGCAAGTTCGCAAATGACACTAACATTTGTGCGAGTGTCAGGACTATGCAGGAAAAGGAACTTCTATAGGTGGATCTAAATATGCTGGGGGAATGGACCAAACTCTCTGCAGATGGCCTTTAATTTAGATGAGTGCAGTGTAATGCACTTGGACTGGCTCAATACCTAGTGTACTTGCATGCTACATGACACTGAATTAGAATCAGTTGAGAGAGAAAGGGATAATGGTGTAGGGTGACAATATTGTAGGTCAGACATTCTATAACTGTCATCAGTGCCACTTGTGTGGCAAGTTGCACAATGTGAATGTTTTCTTTCCTTAAAGTTTACCACCTTGTCCCCTTGTGTTTTATATATTAGCTTGACCTAACGGGACAATTCTGCCAAGGAAATTAAAGTGATAACCTCTGAATCTTGTTAGTTTATGGTTAATAGATGTTCAGCTGAAATATTGTAAAACTAAATGTAAAGAAGGAAGAATAGAGTTAAATAGAAATTACAACACGGAAACCGGCTGTTCGACTCAACCAGTCCGTCTTGGTTTTTATCATCCCATGTGCCCTCACTTCCCATATCCCTTTATTCCCCTTTCCTTCAACCATCTATCCAACCTATTCTTAAATGTTGATATGATCTCTGCTTCAATCACTAACTCCACTAGTGCATTCAACAGCCTCACAACCCTCTTAAATTTTTTAAAAAATCCTCCATCTCTTACATTTAACCTTTATCACTAGAAACAATCTGTTTCTACCTTTTTAGAAACGTGAATCTAAAATTTAGGTTTTTACAGATGGGTGATTCCTGATAATCCTCCAAATGACTTCTTAATTCTGAAATAGATTGAAACTATATTATAGCTCTAGGTTTAATCAAGTAATTTATAGCATTTATTAGTGTCCCATTCAGATTCTAGTGTTAAATTCTGCATCTATATTTTATGTCTATAGAGTAGAAGTCATGTGTTACAATAAGAGACTCTTGTCCAATGCACCACCAAGCCTTTTTGTCTTGTGCCTTAATGCCATGTCACTCTTCTGGCATAAAACACGTGTTCCTACACTATCGCCATTACGGGTCATAGACATTTGGCATCTGCCCCCCGCCATAGTTTGACACACCAATCCTCCCCCATGTTATTCTTGATAGATGCCACCTTCATTATGAGCCATGTAGTTCTGACATTGATGATGTAACCAAGTTTGCTGTTGAAGCATCTACTGGCAATGCCATCAGCTGCTCTTTGTCATCAATTGCCCAGGATATTGTCTGTACTTCCTCCTCATTATGTAGGCCTTAAGCATTAAGTATCTAAGAAGATGGAGGTTCGACTCAAGAGGGTTGTGTTTCCAAATGCTGCTATTTCTCTCATTTGCCTGATCTGATGTGACGCACAAGACACTTGCATAAGGGCACGTCCCAGTCCCCTCCTCTCTACCACGCAGATGTGAAACTTGATAAAGGAGGAAAAATATCTAGTGCCTTTCCATGGAAGCTCTCCTGTTCTCTTCCTTTTCATTCCCCTGCCTTCTGCATTTAAAAAATCACACATACAACCACAGAGGCAAAGGATAATCCTATAGATATGGCATTCTCGCTTATTCAATATTCAACAGCTCATGAGTGAACTGCAGTTATGTTAATAAAGCCATATTCAGTCAAAGTCTGATGTTCAGATATCACTTCCCAGCATCAGGCTGGATTCTAATGCTTCAAAAGTACAAGTTTTGCATACTATCTTACTTTTCTTTTTCTCGGGCATATCTGACATTCATGAAAACCCATCACAAAGCTACAAGTCTCCAAAACAAGTTCCTGAGAAATTTACACAGTAATTCTATTTACCTCATGGATTCTATTTGCCTCTCTTCTTTCATAGAGACACGCCTCATTTACCTAACCTCCGAGGACCTAGGTACAAGTTGGCAGAGTTAACGGTAGCAGAGATTCCAAGTATGTCCAGGAATTATGCTGGACTTTAATCAGCTTAAATTGTGCTGCTTACCGACACAAAGCAAATTAATTGTCACTTGGAAAAACATGTGTTCGTAAACGTGGATTTGTTAAAGGCAAATCGTGTCTGACAAACTTTGATTGATTGAGTTCTTCAATTAAATAATGGAGAGGGTTGATGAAGGTAGTGCAGTTGATGTTGTGTAAATGGACTTTCGGAAGGTGTTTGCTAAAGTGCCACATAATAGACTTGTTAGCAAGATTGAAGTCCATGGGATTAAAGGGGCAGTGGCTGCATGGAAATTGGCTAAGAGACAGAAAGTAGTGCTGAATGGTTGTTTTTGAGACTGGCGGGAAGTATGCAGTGGTGTTCCCCAGGGGTCGGTATTAGGACCACTGCTGTTTTTGATGTACATCAATGCCCTGAACTTGGGTATAGAGGGCATAATTTCAAAGTTTGCAGATGACACAAAGCTTGGAAATGTAGTAAACAGGAGGATAATAGCAGACGTCAGGAGGACATAGACTGGTGAAATCGGCAGACACATGGCAGATGAAATTTAATGCAGAGAAGTGTGAAGTGATACATTTTGGAAGGAAAAATGAGGAGAGGCAACATAGAAACATAAAAAAATAGGAGCAGGAGTAGGCTATTCGGCCCTTCGAGCCTGCTCTGCCATTCAATATGATCATGGCTGATCCTCTAGCTCAATACCATATTCCCGCTCTCTCCCCATACCCCTTGATGCCTTTTGTGTCTAAATATAAATTAAAAGGTACAATTTTAAAGGGGATGCAGGATCAGAGAGAAATAGGGGTTTACATACACAAATCTTTGAAGGTGGCAGGACAAGTTGATAAGGCTATCAGAAAAAGCATACAGCATCCTTATAAATCACTAGTTAGGCTTCAGCTATAGTATTCTGTCCAATTCTGGGCACCACACTTTAGGAAGGATGTCATGGTCTTTGAAGAGGGTGCAGAGAAGATTTACCAGAATAGTACCAGGGATTAGGAACTTCAGTTATGTGGAAAGACGAGAGAAGCTGGAATTGTTCTCCTTAGAGCTGCGAAGGTTAAGGGGATATTTAATAGAGGTGTTCAAAATTATGAGGCGTTTTGAAATAGCAGATAGGGAGAAACTGTTCCACTGGCAGGAGAGTCGGTAACCAGAAGACAGATATTAGATAACTTGCAAAAAATCCAGGGTGAAAATGAGAATTTGTTTTAAGCAGCTAGTTGTTATGATCTGGAATGCACTGCCTGAAAAGGTGATGGAAGCAGATTCAAATGGTAACTTTCAAAAGGGAATTTGATATATACTTAATGAGATATTTTCAGTGCTATGGGGAAAGAGCAGGGGTGTTGGACTAATTGAACAGTTCTTGCAAAGAGCCGGCACAGACATGATGGGCCGAATGGCCTCCTTCTGTGCTGTATGATTCTATGATAAATGTTTTAGCCAAATTTCCGTATAGGATCACCTGTGGCCAGTGTTGCAGAAGTGAATGTAAGGAGTCTAGTGATGGACAGGATGTGATGATTGAGCGAGAACTAGCTCAATCAGGGTGCCAAGATTTTGCACAACCCGTTCTGGCCTAACCAAGTGGCTGGAGAGGGGGATGGAATTAGTGGCAAGGGAGCAGAGTTTGAGATGGGGAGCTGAAAATTATACCTTTAGTCTTCTCGATGTTCAGTTGGAGGGACTTTGATTCATACACAACGTAATGGCAAATTTACAAGAAAATAATTAAACTTACCATTATGATACCATTACTGCGATTAAAATGTGTATTAACAATGTTTTCCATCAGAACGGGAACCGTAGCATAGTGGTTATGTTACTGGACTAGTAACCCAGAGGTCTGGACTAATGATCCGGAGACGTGAGTTCAAATCCCATCACGACAGCTGTGGAATTTAAATTAAGTTAATTAAATAAATCTGGAATAAAAAGCTAGTATCCGTAATGGTGACCATGAAACTACTGGATTGTCATTAAAACCCATCTGGTTCACTAATGTCCTTCTAGGGATGGAAATCTGCCGTCCTTACCTTATCTAGCCTATATGTGACTCCAGACCCACAACAATGAAATGGCCTAGCAAGCCACTCGGTTGTAACAAACCGCTATAAGAAACAACAATAACAATAATAACGGACGGACCACCCGGCATCGATCTCGGCACCGGCTTCGGACACGACAAAGGCCCAGCCAGCCCAGCCGACCCTGTAAAGTCCTCCTCGCTAACATGTGGGGACTTGTACCAAAATTGGGAGAGCTGTCCCACAGACTAGTCAAGCAACAGCCTGACATAGTCATACTCTCAGAATCATACCTTTCAGCCAATATCCCAGTCTCCTCCAGCGCCATCCTGGGTGTGTCCTATCCCACCAGCAGGACAGACCCACCAGAGGTGACAGCACAGTGGTATACAGTCGGGAAGGAGTGGCCCTGGGAGTCCTCAACATTGACGCCGGACCCCATGAAGTCTCATGGCATCAGGTCAAACATGGGCAAGGAAACCTCCTGCTGATTACCACCTACCGCCCTCCCTCAGCTGATGAATCAGTACTCCTCCATGTTGAACACCACTTGGAAGAAGCACTGAGGGTAGCAAGGGCACAGAATGTACTCTTGGTGGGGAACTTCAATGTCCACCACCAAGAGTGGCTCGGTAGCACCACTACTGACCGAACTGGCCGAGTCCTGAAGAACATAGCTGCCAGACTGGGCCTGCAGCAGGTGGTGAGAGAACCAACACGAGGGGAAAAACCTACTTGACCTCGTCCTCACCAATCTACCTGTCACAGATGCATCTGTCCATGACTGTATTGGTAGCAGTGACCACCGCACAGTCCTCATGGAGATGAAGTCCCATCTTCACATTGCGGACACCCTCCATCGTGTTGTGTGGCACTACCACCGTGCTAAATGGGATAGATTCAGAACAGATCTAGCAGCTCAAAACTGGGCATCCATAAGACGCTGTGAACCATCAGCAGCAGCAGAATTGTATTCCACCACAATCTGTAACCTCATGGCCCAGCATATTCCTCACTCTACCATTAACATCAAGCCAGGCGACTGACCCTGGTTCAAGAAGGAGTGTAGCAGAGCATGCCAGGAGCAGCACCAGGCGTACCTAAAAATGAGGTGCCAAATTGGGGAAGCTGCAACACAGGACTACATGCATGCTAAACAACAGAAGCAACATGCTATAGACAGGGCTAAGTGATCCCATAACCAACAGATCAGATCAAAGCTCTGCAGTCCTGCCACATCCAGTCGTGAATGGTGGTGGACCATTAAACAACTGACTAGAGGAGGAAGAGGCTCCATGAATATCCCCGCCCTCAATGATGGTGGAGCCCAGCACGTGAGTGCAAAAGACAAGGCTGATACGTTTGCAACCATCTTCAGCCAGAAGTGCCGAGTGGATGATCCATCTCTGCCTCCTCCTGAGGTCCCCACCATCATAGAAGCCAGTCTTCAGCGAATTCGATTCACTCCATGTGATATCAAGGAACAGCTGAGCGCACTGGATACAGCAAAGGCTATGGGCCCCGACAACATCTCGGCTGTCGTGCTGAAGACTTGTGCTCCAGAACTAGCCACGCCTCTAGCCCTGCTGTTCCAGTACAACTACAACACTGGCATCTACCTGACAATGTGGAAAACTGCCCAGGTATGTCCTGTCCACAAAAAGCAGGACAAATCCAATCCAGCCAATTATCGCCCCATCAGCCCACTCTCCATCATCAGCAAAGTGATGGAAGATGTTGGTGACAGTGCTGTCTAGCGGCACTTACTCACCAATAACCTGCTCACTGATGCTCAGTTTGGGTTCTGCCAGGAGCACTCTGCTCCAGACCTCATTACAGCCTTGGTCCAAACATGGACAAAAGAGCTGAATTCCAGACTGCTATTGACCTCAAGGCAGCATTTGACCGAGTGTGGCATCAAGGAGCCCTAGTAAAATTGAAGTCAATGGGAATTGGGGGCGGGGGAGGGTGATTTGGGGGGGGGGGGGGGGAAACTCTCCACTGGCTGGAGTCATACCTAGCACAACGGAAGATGGTTGTGGTTGTTGGAGGCCAATCATCTCAGCACCAGGACATCGCTGCAGGAATTCCTCAGGGCAGTGTCCTAGGCCCAACCATCTTCAGCTGCTTCATCAATAACCCACCCTCCATCAGGTCAGAAGTGGGGATGTTCGCTGATGATTGCACTGTTCAGTTCTTTTCGCAACTCCTCAGATAATGAAGCAGTCCATGCCTGCATGCAGCAAGACCTGGATGACATTCAGGCTTGGGCTGATAAGTGGCAGGTAACATTCGCGCCACACAAGTAGCCAGGCATTGACTCTCTCCAACAAGAGAACGTCTAATCACTGCCCCTTGACATTCAACGGCATTAACATCGCCGAATCCCCCAACATCAACATCCTGGGCATCACCATTGACTAAACTTAACTGGACCAGCCGCATAAATAATGTGACTGCAAGAGCAGGTCAGAGGCTGGGTATTCTGCAGCGAGTGTCTCACTTCCTGACTCTCAAGCTTTTCCACCATCTGCAAGGCACAAGTCAGGAGTGTAATGGAATACTCTCCACTTGCCTGGATGAGTGCAGCTGCAGCAACACTGAAGAAGCTCAACACCATCCAGGACAAAGCAGCCCGCTTGGCATTCTATTCACCACCTTAACCATTCACTCCCTCCACCACCGGCGCACTGTGGCTGCAGTGTGTACCATCTACAAGATGTACTGCAGCAGCTCGCCAAGGCTTCTTTGACAGCATCTCTCAAACCCACGACCTCTATCACCTAGAAGAACAAAGACAGCAGGCGCATGGGAACGCCATCACCTCCAAGTCCCCCTCCAAGTCTCTCACCATCCTGACTTGGAAATATATCGCTGTTCCCTCATAGTCACTGTGTCAAAATCCTGGAACTCCCTCCGTAACAGCACTATGGGCATACCTTCACGCGGACTGCAGCGTTTCAAGGCTGCTCACCATCACCTTCTCGAGGGCAATTTGGGATGGGCAATAAATGCTGGCCTTGTCAGCGACGCCCAAATCCCAGGAACGAATTAAAAAAAAGAGACCTCTGGCTCGCTGAGAAGCCTGAAACTTGAGCTCATAAGCCTTCTTGCAGCCGTTATTGTCATTTGAGGACACTCAACTAGGTAGCAAGCTACAATTTACATGTGCTTGTAATGTGAGGAAATAAAACTGCATTGCAAAAATCGTTTCAATGTTACTTTTCCTTCCTCAGAGTTTTTCTTATGGCCTTCAACAGGTCTTGCCAATCAAAAGAACATGCCATGATTTCATGTTTGCAAACCACACCCTTCCTCCACTTCTGTGTACTGATGGAGAATTACAAAGAATAAAACCCCCACGAAATCCAGTTTTAGGAGCTGAGGAAGTAACCCAATTATTTTTTTATTGTATAAGACATCATACAATCTAAAAGCTGAATTTTTGAGATAGCTTTAATGAAAAACCAATGTAAGTTACTGTATTCAAGTGTTTATTGAGCAAATGCAGCATGTTACATGTACGGCAAATTAAATATTCCACCTTGAAGTTTGGTATTGCTTAATATTTATATGATATAATGTATACTAAATGCTTACACCAGCTGCATTTCTTCCATTTGTTTATCTCCGTAATCAAATAACCAGCAAAATGAAATGATTGCTACAAACAGTGGAAATGAGAACAAAACAGTTTGCAGCACAGAAGGAGACCATTCAGCATATTGTTTGCCAGCTCCTTGCTGGACCAATCCCAAATTCACCCCACTACCCTGCTCTCTCCCCACAGCCCTGTTACTTCCTCTGCTTCAAATAGCTATCCATTTTCCCTGAAAAAAGATAGAACTGTCTCTGCTTCAACCACTTCCTATAGCAAACCATTCAATGCTCCAACAATCCTATATTAAATCTCCTCTCGGCTGTCTCTGCTCCAATGGGAATAGTTCCAGTATCTTGAGAGTCTCCTCCTAACAATAGTTTTCCAACCCTGACATCCTAATGAATGTACACTGTATGCTCTCTATGGCTTTAATTTTTTTTTTATAATGGGTGCCCAGAGCTGCACACAGTACTCTAACTGTGGCCTAACCAATGTTTTGTATAAATTTGTCATTATTTCTTCACTCAAATTATAAAGCCTAAAATGCTGTTGGCCTTTTTTCTGACTTATTTTATTATCTATCTGCACTTACACTTTCAGGAAATTATATATTTAAAGCCCTGTGTCTCTGTTCATCAACACCTTTCAGAATCTTTCCATTAAATATATACTTCTAAAATGTATTAACTCTCTCTTCTCCACCTCAGATTGCATTTACCATCAGTCTACCCATTCTACTAACCTATATCCTAAAGTAATTTTTTTTTTTACAGTCCTCACTGTTTGCAGAATCCTCTATGTTTGTGTTATCAGCAAATTTCGAGATTGTGCTGCCTATGCCAAAGTCCAAATATACTGAGAACAATAACTGACCCGATTTTCTCTTATACGGGAGCGGTAGCATAGTGGTAATGTCACTTAGTTAGTAATCCAGAGGCCTGGACTAATATGTGAGTTCAAATCCCACCACGGCAGCTGGGGAATTTAAATTCAGTTAATTAAATAAATCTGGAATAATTTTTTTTTTTAAAAAGCTAATATCAGTAATAGTGACCATAAAACTATCGGATTGTTGTAAAAACCCATCTGGTTCACTAATGTCCTTTAGGGAAAGAAATCTGCTGTCCTTACCTGGTCTGGCCTATATGTGACTCCAGACTCACAGCAATGTAGTTGACTCTTAACTGCCCTCTGAAATGGCCTAGCAAGTCGCTAAGAAACACAATAAGAATAAAACCGGACGGACCACCCGGCATCGACCTCGACCTCGCCACTGGCTACGGACACGGCAACGGCACACCTAGCCCAGTCGACCCTGCAAAGTCCTCCTCACCAACATCTGGGGACTTGTGCCAAAATTGGGAGAGCTGTCCCACAGACTGGTCAAGCAACAGCCTGATATAGTCATACTCACAGAATCATACCATTCAGCCAATGTCCCACCGGCAGGACAGACCCACCAGGGGTGACGGCACAGTGGTATACAGTCGGAAAGGAGTTGCCCTGGGAGTCCTTAATATTGACTCCGGACCCTATGAAGTCTCATGTCTTCAGGTCAAGCATAGGCAGGGAAACCTCCTGCTGATTACCATCTACCGCCCTCCCTCAGCTGATGAATCAGTACTCCTCCATGTAGAACACCACTTGGAAGAAGCACTGAGAGTAGCAAGGGCACAGAATGTACTCTGAATGGGGGACTTTAGAGACCACCAAGAGTGGCTCGGTAGCACCACTACTGACCGAGCCCTGAAGGACATAGCTGCCAGTCTGGGCCTGCGACAGGTGGTGAGAGAATCAATACAAGGGGAAAAACCTACTTGACCTTGTCCTCACCAATCTACCTGTCACAGATGCATCTGTCCATGACCGTATTGGTAGTAGTGACTACCGCACAGTCATTGTGGAGACGAAGTCCCGTCTTCACACTCAGGACACCCTCCATCGTGTTGTATGGCACTACCACCGTGCTAAATGGGATAGATTCAGAACAGATCTAGCAGCTGAAAACTGGGCATCCATGAGGCGCTCTGGGCCAGCAGCAGCAGCAGAATTATATTCCACCACAATCTGTAACCTCATGGCCCGGCATATTCCTCACTCTACCATTACCATCAAGCCAAGGGAACAACCCTGGTTCAATAAGGAGTGTAGAAGAGCGTGCCAGGAGCAGCACCAGGCGTACCTAAAAATGAGGTGCCAACCTGGGGAAGCTGCAACACAGGATTACATACATGCTAAAAGCAGAAGCAGCATGCTATAGACAGGGCTAAGTGATCCCACAATTAACGGATCAGATCAAAGCTCTGCAGTCCTGCCACATCTAGTCATGAATGGTGGTGGACCATTAAACAACTAACGGTAGGAGGAGGCTCCATGAATATCCCCATCCTAAATGATGGTGGAGCCCAGCACGTGAGTGCAAAAGACAAGGCTGAAGAGTTTGCAACCATCTTCAGCCAGAAGTAACGAGTAGATGATCTATATTGGCCTACTCCTGAGGTCCCCAGCATCATAGAAGCCAGTCTTCAGCCAATTCGATTCACTCCACGATATCAAGAAACGGCTGGGCACACTGGATACATCAAAGGCTATTGGCCCCGACAACATCCCGGCTATCGTGCTAAGACTTGTGCTCCAGAACTAGCCGCGCTTCTAGCCAAGCTGTTCCAGTACAGCTACAACACTGGCATCTATCTGACAATATCCCAAAACTGCCCAGGTATGTCCTGTCACAAAAAGCAGGACAAATCCAATCCGGCCAATTACCTGCCCCATCAGTCTACTCTCAATCATCAGCAAAGTGATGGAAGGAGTCATCATTTGACCGAGTGTGGCATCAAGGAGCCCTAGTAAAACTGATGTCAATGGGAATCGGGGGTGGGGGGGGGACTCTTCACTGGCTAGAGTCATACCTCGCACAAAGGAGGATGATTGTAGTGGTTGAAGGTCAATCATCACAGCCCCAGGACATTGCAGCAGGAGTTCCTCGGGGCAGTGTTCTAGGCCCAACCATCTTCAGCTGCTTCATCAATGACCTTCCCTCCAACGTAAGGTCAGAAATGGGGATGTTCGCTGATGACTGCACAGTTTTCAGCGCCATTCACAACTCCTCAGATAATGAAGCAGTCCATGCCCGCATGCAATAAGACCTGGACGACATTCAGGCTTGGGCTGATAAGTGGCAGTTAACATTCGCGCCACAGAAGTGTCAGGCAATGACTATCTCCAACAAGCGAGAGTCTAACCACCGGCCCTTGACATTCAACAACATTACCATCGCCGAATCCCCCACCATCAACATCCTGGGGGTCACCATTGACCAGAAACTTAACTGGACCAGCCACATAAATACTGTGGCAACAAGAGCAGGTCAGAGACTAGGTATTCTGCGGCGAGTGTCTCACCTCCCGACTCCCCAAAGCCTTTCCACCATCTACAAGGCACAAGTAAGGAGTGTGATGGAATACTCGCCACTTGCTTGGGTGAGTGCAGCTCCAACAACACTCAAGAAGCTCGACACCATCTAGGACAAAGCAGCCCGCTTGATTGGCACCCCATCCACCACCTTAAACATTCACTCCCTCCACCACCGGCGTACCTTAGCTGCAGTGTGTATCATCTACAAGATGCATTGCAGCAACTCGCCAAATCTTCCTCAGCAGAACCTCCCAAACCCACGACCTCTTCCACCTAGAAAGACAAGGGCAGCAGGCGCATGGGAACACCACCACCTCCAACTTTCCCGCCAAGTCACACACCATCCTGACTTAGAAGTATATCGCCGATCCTTCATCGTCACTGGGTCAAAATCCTGGAACTACCTACCTAAAAGCACTGTGGGATTACCTTCACCACACGGACTGCAGCGGTTCAAGAAGGCAGCTCATCACCACCTTCTTGAGGGCAATTAGGGATGGGCAATAAATGCTGGCCTTGCCAGCGACGCCCACATCCCATAAATGAATTTAAAAAAACATACACCTGGATTTTTGTAACAAGTCCCCTATGAGACACTCTGAAAATGTATATGCATGACATCTACTGAATTCTCTATCTACCCAGTCAGTCACTTAATCAAAAAACTATTACATTTGTCAAACATGACTTGCCTTTAACAAATTTGTGCTGGATGACCTTAATTAATCCATGTATTTCTAAATACGCTCTCATTTTATCTCAAATTATGGATCTTAAGAGTTTGCCTGCAAATTCTGATATGACTTTACCATTATTCAAATGAGGCTCCGAAATGCTGCTATTTATTTAAGAACTTTTTAGTAACACTAAGTACTGTTGTGAATATACCTTGTAACCAAAAAAAGATGCAAATTTGTTTAACCTTTTCTTACGTTTTATGTATTTATTGGCCCTCGCTGTAAAAACCAATACAGATAGATAGAAAAGGTAAAGAGTTGTTCACCCATTTTACACACAGAGATATATTTACGTAAATGTGGTGTTAGAGGAGAACAAACTTATTTACCTGCAGTTAATAATAAAAAACATTGCTACACAGGAGCCAGTTAAAACACTGAGGAGATCTTTTACAACTGTCTTCAGTGGGGATATGTATTCCACGTAACCCTCCCCCATTGCAAAAGCGTAATCTCTAATTCACAGTAACCAATGTTGTAGGAGATCTGCTGGTATTATTAAAAAAACAAACTGAACTATCAAAATATATGCTACCCAAATTAACCTTTGAATTGCCAAATCCAACAGATAGCCATTTTGCAAATTCAATGAATTATTAAAAATTGCTTGCTCCATACAGATTTTTAAAGATTAAGAGTGTTGTGTTTCGGTGATAAAGCAGTTATCACCATAATAGCAGCTTGAGATGATATCTTGAGATGTTAGTTCGTGGACATAACTAAAAAGTTATTCTGACAAAAAAGTGTTTGTTTTGATAGTGTCAGCAATGCCAGTGCAAAACTGTTACACATAATACACAAAGTAAATATTGTGCTTTTCAATCTGCTTACTGGATGGTACGACAAACTTTTAACACTCATACATTCTTTTGTGCAGGTATTTACTTAGACTGGGAATTTTTCTTGAAATACACGATTAAATTTGTGCTTTCTTTATTTTATTACAGTATGGATGGTGCAGACCTCTGTTTTGAAATTGTGAAAAGGGCAGATGCAGGTTTTGTTTACAGTGAAGCTGTAGCCAGGTATGTACCTGATCATATCTTCCATCAAAATTTTAATCTTTGGGTGGATTCTACAGATTTCATTCAATTCATTGCTACTAAAATAATGGCGCAACGTGTTGGTGCACCAATGTGTTGTACAACAAAGTGGCAGATTACTGGTATGTTCTCTCATTTCTTCACCTGTGAGGAAGGGAGGATTTTTCTATGATGCTGTGCATAGCAAAATCGTAAACATGTTTATAAAGAATGCCGTTAAGAATTTGCCACGCGTTGTGCAAGAGGAACTCTTCCCCACCAGTTAATTCCTAATCACAGAAGGAATCTCCCTGTCAGAGTGAAGCAAGAGCAGGGGGCAGGCAGTTACCAAGGGAAAGGTGGAAAATGGACTAGATGGGGAGAAGATGCATGAATGAGTCACCCGGATTAGCTATTGTGGACCTCTTGTTGGTTGCTTAAGAATTAGCATTAGAATAGATGACATTGCTTGCCTGTACTCTTTATTGAGGAATGGTATTCTACAGATAAGGGAATAAATGAAAAGTACAAAGACAACTTTGATAATTCACATGGGGTGTATATTTTTTGTATAAACTTGTAATAGTTATATACTGGCTTCTGACAGCTTGATATGCAATTCAACATCAGTGTACAGGGTAGCCATAGATGGACACTCTGCTTACGTCATTGTTGCTTAACCATTGAGATGTGAATGCTAAAATCTGGAATAAAGCAAATGCTGTAAATATACAAAAGTCCATTGGCATCTGAAGATAAGTTAACATTTCAGATGGAATTTCTGCTAAAAGATTGACTTTTACTCGTGGTCCTTTTTATCTTTTGCTTTTTATTTCTTTTAATTCCATCTTATTGTATAACATGTTTTGATATTTCTTTTGAATAATAATCCCCACTAAAAAGCTTTTAGAATTATTTCAGCTAAATGTTTGGTACAATTAACAAACACCATCCTCAGACATAGAAAGTAAAGCATTTAATCTCGGGAAACATACTGTATTTCTTGGTATGAGTGAAAGGTACTGGTTGTGAGATAATTTGCACCTTCTGGCATGGATTATGAGTTATACATACTGGAGCTTGAGTTTCGCCCCTATTGAAGACACAGTTTTAACTCTCAAGTTTTTATTGTCATCACTATTTAAATCTAAATCTACAGTTTCTTTCGGGATAAATATAACAAAATTCACCAGAAAGGGTGAAGGGAGCAGGTGATTGCTCCTAATTGGTCTGAGAACAAACTAAACTCATCATCAACAATAAGAAATAAAAACAATCAAGGTATAGAATAGCCTTGGATGATGCAATGGGGCACATTGAGTAAACAAATGGGGGATGAACAAGGCATCACAGAGGAGTGCTTAAATTGGGCCCTGAATTTCCGATCAGAGGCTTCCTGCGGGCGGATGCCTCCGATCGGAAAAAAGTCTACGAACTTACCTGCTGGTTCCATAGATCCCGAGGCTTCCGATTCTGGGCCTCACCTCTTGGAAATGCGTAGAGGCCCACGTATCCCAGGGGCGCATGCAGTTCGCAAGCAATGGGCCAGGCGAACCAATCAAAGAAGGGAATCCCCCTTCATACCTTTGATGGATCCATCCGGACAGAACTGTCAAAAGTATCCATGGGGATCACATTTAAAAACACACTAAAACATTAAATAAATTTTTTTAATTACATAATTAAAATTAATTAAAATTCCATTTAATTAAATATTTAAGAAAAAAATTGAATTTTAAAAAAATTGTTTTTACAGGGCTAAAAATAAACTTACCTTTTTGAAGAGTATTTTTAATTTATAAATGAGTGTTATCAAATTTCATTTTTCTATTTTTTAACACTCTTAAGCCGGTAAAAGCAGGCCGTACGCCGGTAAAAGCAGGCGTAAGAATTCTATGGCCTTTCAGTGGGCAGAAGTTGTGCAAAAATTGCAATTCTCCACCCGCAGAGGCACTTTTCCCGGCAGGCGGATGATCTCTCGAGAATTCTTGACAGATCGCAAGTGCCGGTTTTAGCGCATGATCTTCGCATGTCTGAAACCGGAACTTGCGCGGCCCCTACGGGTGCGTACATACCTCGTATGCACCCGTGGGGGTCGGAAAATCCGGCCCATTGTATTTTGATACTCTTCTGGATGGAAGAACATACACAGGACAACAGCTATGGAAAAACACTTATCCATAGAATTACCTTCTTTACCTCCTGTGTACTTGGGTTGGTATAAAGATTAGAATAATCACTAAATGCATTCTAGTTGCTACAGTAAAAATGGATTCTTTCTCATGCATTTAACATAACTTTAGGGTAGACTTATTGCCCAACCAAGGAAAAATTGCTCAGCAAATGCCTGCTCTGGACTCCATATTCTGAAGATATATACATGCCAACACTGGGCTTCAAATTTTGCACACTCTGTTACGGAAATTACTCTATAAAGACGAATACTTGGCTTCTGAAACTGGAATTGCAATTTAAATGTTCTAAATTTGAGCGGCTCTGCTAGCATAGGTGTCACAGGATTAGTATGTGCCAGGCGGCATATCATCTTGTATCTGAAGGGAGAAACTATTAATTTCTTCTATGACCTTGTATTCTTCCTCCAGCTCATGGCTTAAAACCTTTGCATCAGCAGTCACTGATTGATGTATTTGCTATTGGTGCTGTCAATCTCAAAATGGTTGCAGAGTGTGCAAACAAATCTTTTGAGTCTTTGACTGGCCCCTATATTCAGCTTGAGATATCTAGACTGTTGGGGTTAAAAACAGAAAACGTTGGAAATACATGGTGGGTCAACCAGCGTCTCTAAATAGTTGGAGTTTGTTATTGAATTTTCGTTGCTGATAGTGTCCTGGCTTATATATTAACTTGAGGCAAACTTTCAGACCATCCAGAGCTAGAATTAGTTCTGTTTTCTGATGAATAAAGCCCCCACTATGAAATATGTTCTTAAAAGAATTTGCCATGATGTTGCCAATTATTAAGGATTTAACATGTCCTGCAACTGTTTTGACCTTATGCATACAAGGATTGATCTTGGTCTTGGCTTTGTTGCAAGTGTCAGCTTACCCTCCTTTGTGTACTCTTGTTCAGTCAAATTTAGATTACTTACTTGAAGATCTCGAACATTAAGATCCTCTACTATTGAAATGGGTGCAGGAGGATGACAATTCTGACTTCTGTATTTATATCTCAATATAGCCTGAGTAGTGATCAAATAGTATCACTTGGTTATATCCTTTGCTGAAGCTTCAGGTCATCATTCCATCTTAATCTGTTGGAGTTATCCACATCCATAGGTTTTCTTGGATTTCTCCTTTCACCCCTTTTGTTCTACTTCAAATACAATTTACAGTCATTTTCCTTGCCTGGCCACACAGTTCCAGTGACCACCAAGAAAATCCTTTTTATTTTTCAGTTGTATATTTTCTGCACTATTCTAAGAATCTGAAGAATCTTTTACTCTGTCGGATGCAATTCAAGGAAGTCGATACTTAGTGCATAAAGTTGTACTGCTAAGTCAATTTATAAATGACTGCATTCAGGTGTACCAATAGAGGATCCAGATTCAATCTATTGTTCGTATGGTCCAAGCTCCGGTGAGGGATAACAGATTTCCACTGCTGGGAGAATATGCAGACTGAAAACTTAATTCAAGAAGCACTCCTGACTCGCTTGATACAGGTTGCAATCACATCCACCTTTGATGCCCATATCCTCAACAAAACCTTTACTCGCTCTGAACCCGGTCAATCCCCCGATATGGTCTCCATCTTCGCTCCCTCAAGTCCAAGGGGTGCAGATTTGAGCATATCTGGCATACAACTGGTTTAGACATTCATCACCAGATTTGGCTGAACCACATCAAGCATTATTAGGCCTTACTTTCCTCTACCAAAATCACCCACTATTCTAAGATCATTCTGGAATGCAAAGATAAATCTGGCTGCTTTTCTACACTGCCAGATGTCTCCTTAAACCCCTCTATCCTGCCCCAGCCTCAGCTCCAACAGGAAGCGCAAGGAGCTTACAGACTTCTTTGTCACTAAGCTTGAGACCATCCGTTCAGCTGCCTCTGCTGCTTCCCTTCCCCAACCAAGTCAAACCTTCCCCAAGCCTCTCCCCTGCCCTAGCCCTTCTTTAGTTTCTCTCCTATCTCGCTTCATTCTCTCCGAGCTCACCTTGTCCATGATCCAACTCCTGCCCTCTTGACCTAATTCCTACAAAACTGTTGACTACCCAACTTCTATTCCTGGCTCCCAAAGCGTCCCTAATCAAGGTTACAAATGAATCTTGTGTGATTGTGACCGTGGTGCTTTATGATGCAACATCGCCTGCCACTACTCCTGCTTAGCCCAACAGCTGCTGAAACCTTCATCTAATTCTGTAATCTCCATGCTCGACTAGTCCCATGCTCTCCTGATCGGCCTTCCATCCTCCACCCTCTGTAAACATCAGCTTATTCAAAACTCTGCTGCTCATATGCTATCCCACACTTGTTCCTGTTCACCTATTATCCCTGTGTTGGCTCTCAGCTCCCCCCCCCCCCCCCCCCCCCCCCTAATGATTCAAATTTAGAATTGACATCCTTGTGTTTAAATCCCTTCATGGCCTCACCCCTCTCTATCTCTTCCCTTCTCTAACCTCCTCCAGCCCTACAACCTCCACCTCCCCAAACTCTCCATTCCTCTGATTCTTGCCTTTTGTCCATTTCCACCCACCTCCATCTCGCCATTGGCAGCTGTGTCTTCAGCTTTCCAGATCCGATGATCTAGTATTTGTTCCCTAAATCGCTCTGGCTTCTCCAACTAGTTTTGCTTCTTTAAGACCCTCCTTAAAACCCAGCTCTTTGATCAAGCTTTTGGTCACCCTTCCTAATATCTCCCCCTTTGGCTCAGTGTCCATTTTTATCTGATTACACCTCTGTGGAGCACCTTGGGACGATTTTCCTAAGTTCAAGGTGCTAAATAAATGCAAGTTGTTGGCATTGCAGAAGGCATTTTGCTGAGTAGGCATACATGGTTGCGTATGCTTTCTGAAGTGAAACTGTTATTGTTCCTTTATCAGAAACAGAAGAAACATTGGAATATTTGGAATGACCGCCAAGGGACAGGCAACAGTGAAAGCACCAGTTTACTAACCCTCTAAGGAAATACAAATTCCTTTTATGGTCCAAAGAGTCACTTAGACTCCAGCATCTAAGCTGGCCAAGACAAAACAAAAAAGATAGCATTATCATCGCCGAGTTCCCCACCATCAACATCCTGGGGGTCACCATTGACCAGAAACTGAACTG
The DNA here is from genome assembly GCA_030390025.1 of Squalus acanthias. NCBI lineage: Eukaryota > Metazoa > Chordata > Chondrichthyes > Squaliformes > Squalidae > Squalus > Squalus acanthias. The sequence goes on along the minus strand of CM059429.1, from coordinate 133,880,828 downwards.
GACCAGCCACATAAATGCCGTGGCTACTAGAGCAGGTCAGAAGCTGGGTATTCTGTGGTGAGTGGCTCAGCTTCTGACTCCTCAAAGCCTCTCTACTACCAACAAAGCACAAGTCAGGAGTGCGATGTTATACTCTCCACTTGCCTGGGTGGGTGCAGCTCCAACAACACTTAAGAAGCTCGGCACTATCCAGGACAAAGCAGTCAGCTTGATCAGCATCCCATCCACTGGCTTAAACATCCACTCCCAAAACCACCAGCGTACTGTGGCTGCAGTGTGCCCTATGTACAGGATGCGCTGCAGCAACTCACCAAGGCTTCTTCGGTAGCACCTTCCAAACATGCGACCTCCATCGCCTAGAAAGGCAAGGGCAGCAGGTGCATTGGAAAAAAAATCACTTCCAAGTTCCTCTCTGAGTCGCACGCCATCCTGACTTAGACCTATATGTTGTTCATTCATTGTCGCTGGGTCAAAATCCTGGAATACCCTACCTAACAGCATTGTGGGAGCACCTTCACCACACAGACTGTAGCAGTTATAGAAGAAGGCTCACCAGGACCTTCTCAAGGCCAACTAGGAATGGGCAACAAACACTGGCGTTGCCACCGACATCCCGAGAAGCCTGCCATCTTTACCCCGTCTGGCACCAGTGACTCCAGTCCCACACCAACGTGGTTGACTCTGAACTGCCCTCTGAAGTGGCCGAACAAACCACTCCGTTACATCAAACCATTATTTTCAGCGGTTCAAGAAGATGGGCAATTATGCCAACGAGGCCCACATCCTGAGAATTCATTTTATAAAAAGAAGCCTGAACCTGCTGAATCTTCCCTGTAGCACATCTGGTGGGATGGAACATTGATGCGTCATATCCTGAGATTTAGAGAAAAAACAAGACATTCAAAAGTATTATTGATTGAAAGGAACAGTTTTGTTGTTCATGGAGTTGTCTTACAAGATGGCACCAGTATTGAAAATAGTAGTTTTACTACTATTCCAAGTTACAGAGTAGATTAGGCTGAAGAAATTAAAGGTTCTTGCTGCTGGTATATGTAACTTTCGAAATGACTGAAGATTATTGGTGCATCTTGTAACGTGATGCATTTTACTGATGGGATAAGCTGAGATCGATGAGTGCAATTTATACAAACCAACCCTAAAATATGTGTTCTATATTTGTACTTTCACATAAAATAATGTATGCCTACCAAAAGTGCTTGAAACCAAAGTGCAGGTATGTGTAAGAGCATTGCAACATTACGGCATACTCTTGTGTTCTCTTTCGGAGGAGACGTTAAACCGAGGCCCTGTCTGCGCTCTCAGGTGGACGTAAAAGATCCCATGGCACTATTTCGAAGAAGAGCAGGGGAGTTATCCCCGGTGTCCTGGCCAATATTTATCCCTCAACCAACATCACTAAAACAGATTATCTGGTCATTATCACATTGCTGTTTGTGGGAGCTTGCTGTGTGCAAATTGGCTGCCGTGTTTCCTACATTACAACAGTGACTACACGTCAAAAAAAAAAGTGCTTCATTGGCTGTAAAGCGCTTTGGGACGTCCGGTGGTCGTAAAAGGCGCGATATAAATGCAAGTCTGTCTTTCTTTCTCTCTCACTCTCACTCACACCCCGGGTGCTAAATCTTGGTGTTCCTTCAAAAAAAAACTTAGCCTCTGTCATCTATAGTGAGCTTGACCTTTCAGTGCTGGTTTGCATCATGTGACACTATATTAGAACATGGAGGCCACATAACATTTGAATTATTTCAGAGATTGTAAGTCCTATACAAGGTCGATTTGCTATTTGCCTCAACTGTCTCTGAGCATTTTTCTCAGACTAGGGTATTCAACTCAAGTTTGGATTAATTAGAAAATATTGCTTGATTTTATAGTTTTCCCTATCCCGCTCCTCTCTGTACATTTCAGAATTTTAAACACGCTTTCTCCCTAACCCCTCCTATGAATTTCCTTTTCATCCATACTGGTTGTACTTTCCTGTTTAGTCCTCAACTTGTTTCATTGCCTCTGCAATGTAAAAAAAAATCCTTCTGAACACTCCCATTTTCTCTCCACGTTGTTCCCTTTAAATAATCATTCCCATTTTATTCCTTACATAGAGGACTTCATCCCCTTAAAGTCTGCTCTTCTGAAATCCGACTCCTTAATAGTTTTTATTATCTTTAGTTTGGCTCAGTGGTAGCATTTTCACCTGAGGCCGAAAGTTGTGTGTTCGAGTGCCACTCCAGGATTTGAGCACGTGATCTTTAATGCAGTATTGAGGAAGTTGTAGGAGATTCTGTCTTTTGATTGAAATGTTAAAGAGGCCCTGCCTGCATGTCTATACAAGTGGACATAAACAATCGCATAGCACTATAGTCTACTCTTAATTTGAATTGTTTGTAAAATTGAATTGAAGATGTGCAGAAAGAACAACTCCTGTGCTGATTTGTTTAAATTACTTAATTCAATTTACTGGATATTTCAAAGGTTTTAAAGCAAAAAAAATACTGAATTAACAAGAGTAGACATTATTTTCCATGGTGTCCTGGCTAACATTAATCCCTCAACCAACACCACCAAAACAGATTAAATGGTCAATTATCTCACTTGCTGTTTGTTGGACCTTGCTATTCCCAAATTAGCTGCAGCATTTGCCTTCCAAAATAGTAATTCATTGCCTGTGAAGGCCTTTGGGATATCCTAGGTGCTATGAAAATGCAAGCTTTTTTCTTTCTACCTCTTCTGTCCTCACTTCAACCTTCTCGTTTAAAAACTTTGACTAATAGACTCTAAATGTTCTTTTACATTTATGTATATAGTAAATAAGAGTTGTCCAAACACAGTGGACCACCACTCACCATACCTTTGCAGGCAGAGAAACTTCCCTTTACCCCTCTACTTTGTTTTCTGGCCTCCAACCATCTCTGTCCATGTGGCCACATTTCTCTTAACCAGTGCCATTGTATTTGCTGTAAGTCTCTTATATGGAACCTCACCAAATAAGAACATAAGAATTAGAAGTAGGAGTAGACCATACAACCCCTCGAGTCTGCTCCGCCATTCATTGAGATCATGGCTGATCTTCAAACTCAACTCGACTTTCCTGCCCGATCTCCATATCCCTAGAGTTCCCTAGAGTTCAAAAATCTATCTCCGCTTTGAATATACTCAACGATTCAGCATCCACAGCTCTTTGTGGTAGAGAATTCCAAATATTCACAACCCTCTGAGTGAAGAAATTCATCCTCATCTCAGTCTTAAATGGCTGACCCTTTATCCTGAGACTATGCCCCTAATTCTAGACTCTCCAGCCAGGGGAAACAACCTCTCAGCATCTACCCTGTCAAGCCCCCTCAGAATCTTGTATGTTTCAATGAGATCACCTCTCATTCTTCTAAACTCCAGAGAGTTTGCTTTTGAAAATCCATATAAACTACATTCCCTAAATTTATTTCATCTATCTTCAGTTATTTCTTCAAAGAATTTTATAAGGTTGGTCAAGCATGATCTTCCTTTTCTAAATCCGTGCTGACTGGCCCCGATTAATTCTTGTTTCTCCGAGTGCTTAGTAATTTCATCCTGTATTATAGATTCAAGGAGCCTACTTATTCTTGTGCCCCATTTCATAGGTTATTTCAGAGTAGTGCGGATAGACCTGGGAACAGGTGATCCTTCCTCTCTGGCCATGGAGGTTGTTTAGCATAGAGAGGAAAATACCCTTTTGCATTTAAAAATAAAACCTTTTCTGCCCCTTCCCATCCCCAGCAACACTGGGATCAGTATCCTAATAAAGGTCACCAGGTGAATTTTAACTCCTTCACCACAACTCCCTATTGAAGAATCATCTGGATGTTTTCTGTTCCTGCTTAGAAAGTGTTAGATGCCTCATTGTGACTCACTGGATGGTCTTACATCAACCTGTTTGGATTATATTAACCTTTACACTACCAATCCCCTATTTGGAAGCACATAATGCTACTAAGTGTATGAATTAACTCCTCTTTGGCAAATCATCAAAGAAGAAGCCAGACCATAAAGTCATGAATTGTTTATTCAGAGCTGCTTATCAAAATCAGCAATGTTTAAGTATTCAAATTATTTAGTAGATATGATTTATTGATGGAATTAATGATGGAAGTTACAAAGACAGTTCAGCTTTGTCACAATAATTCAGCGTTAATTGCTGAGGTGATAAGTTGATATTAATGTCAGTGTCCAACATTGATGTAAACTCCTTGTATAGCTGACATTAACAGCATTAAAAAGAAAGTTTATTAGACATACTAAAAATCTAATAAGTTCAGTTTATTACTGATATGCTCGCAGCTTTAGCAGTAATTTCAGGAACTTGTACTGCATCCTTCTGAGTTGGAGTAGTGGAGTTGATTGCCTCACCTTCCTATGGCATGGTGATATTGGCCTTCTGGAACATCAGAGTGCTGAACCTTCATCTGTAGATGTGATATCCATTCTCTCCTGGATCCTTTGCTCCTGAGTAGAGCTGCCGTGCATGCGTTCTCTCGCGTCCACTTGCACCCTCTCCCGCTCTGTGTCTCTGTCTCTCGCTTTCTCTCTCTGTCTCTCGCTCTCTCTCTCTTTGTCTCTCTGTCTCTCGCTCAGTCCCCTCCCCATCAGTGAATGAGAATTAACTTTGCACTTAAACTTTCTGTCCTTTTTCACAGGCACCTTTACGCATCCCACTATGTGGAGAACTCCTACTACAACACAAACTTGAGTTAATTTTGAATATTTTAACCTTAACCAACTTAATAATTTAATGTCAAAACACCATCTTCTATATCCTTGATTGTCAAATAAGCCTCCTAAACTTTAACGTGAAGAACTCTGGTTACATTCTGAAACAAAATCCAGATATGTCAGGTGACAAGTTTATCTCTCATAACTTCTCTGCCTTCATTAACAGAGCCTGCACAAATTCAGATAAACAGTGACCTATTTGTAGTCTTCTAACAATCTATCTCTGAGCTGTAGCCTTGACAGCTTAGGTCTACCAGTTCTTGTGAAGAATGCTTGTTTCACACAGCATTGGCTTTTTCAGTTTTCCAGAGTTCAGGTTGACTGACACTTTTTAAGATACATTTTAGGGCAATCTTAGAGTACTTTCCTTACACACCCAAATGCTACGTAGAGTTCCCTGACAAAAGCAAGCAGCAAATCTGCTCTGAGAGCTCTGGCAATGTTCAGTAACCAAAAACAGCTTACACCTGGATCTGACCTACAAGTGACTCCAATCCCACAATATGTGCTTGACTCTTAATGCTCTCAAATCACCTAGTTAACCACAAAGTTGTTCAGGGGCAGCAAGGGTGGGCAGCATTGCCCGCATCCCGAGGAAAAAATATGCATGTAGTTATTTTATTTAATAAGATGTTTCTACTGCTTTATAGGAGTTTGGAGGATACCAAGCAGCAAGTGGGAACTGTTGGGTGCTTTGTTTGATTGGCCTTTCTCAGTCAATGTGCCCTATGAGGTTTTTTAAAATTGTCCCCTCTGTTGTCGCCGATTAAATTTTCATCCACTGGGTACCTTTCTTAATAGTGGGTTTTCCAAAATAATGCACAATTACTAAAAGCAAACAAACAATAGAGCTAGATTTTAAAAATAGATACATATCATTTGGGTTTGTTAGGAAAATACCCTAAACTGTATCTTAAACATCTCTGTGTGCACTTTGCTTTTGGCAATTTAACTGTTTTATTGAAAGATTTACCAACTTCCTCTCTATATTTGGGCAGAGGATAGGGCAGCAGAGATACTTTATTTGAGTATTCATATTTCCAGATCAATTGCTTTTGTTTCTTGCAGTTTTTGTCAGAATCAGCTTAATTCTGTATTTATGATGTAAAACGTGACAGAAAGAGGCTTTTAAACACTGAATTGCTAGTAGGCCACAACAACTTTGAATGCCTTTTTTGCATTTGACAAATTCGACAAATAACTTCCTTGTCACACTTTGGATTCCTTATGAAAGTGGACAAACAGGAGATCTTGTGAATTTTTCACACAAATATCCTGTAATATCACAAAGCCACAGTCACAGTTGAAAGTATTTATCAGCCGGTCTTTTTAAAAAAATCATATTTACTGAGTCTTCAAAGCAAACCTGTCTGGAACCTCCAAAGAACTTTAAGTCAGATAATTTCCATAGCTGGTGTGGGGGGAAAAAAAACTTCTGCATATGAGATTAATTATAGTATAGCACAAGAATGGTGAACTATTACTTTCTACAATATGAGGTGCTAGTAAAGATCAACTATTGTAAATATATATGTTGTATTGCTATTACTTGCTTATTCTATTACTGTTTAATAAATTTGTCAGTTAAAGCGAGGTTTAGTGTAGTATTCTATTCCCTTCAGAAGACCAGAAGTATCCTGTGAAAGCATGGGACAGAACTAGTATCGAACCAGAAATTTACGGCACAGAAGGAGGCCATTCGGCTCATCGTATCTGTGCTGGCCGAAAAAGAGCTATTTAGCCTAATCCCACTTTCCAGCTCTTGGTCTGTAGCCCTGTAGGTTACGGCACTTCCAGTGCATATCCAAGTACTTTTTAAATGCGATGAGGGTTTCTACCTCTACCACCATTTCAGGCAGCGAGTTCCAGACCCCCACCATCCTCTGGGTGAAAGAAGTTCTCCTCAACTCCCCTCTAATCCTTCTACCAATCACTTTAAAAAGCTGCACCATCTGTAAAAGGCGACTGTTTGCTGGCACACTACAAACTTTTATCTATTGACCAGCTACATTATAGACTTTGTTTAGAAATGTGATCAAACCCTACTTGTCATTGTCACTAGCAAGTTGAAACAGCTCAAATGAATAATAATGATCATGTTCGAGAACCAGATGTTTCCCAAGCTACCCAACACTTAGGAACTTTGCTTAGTAAGGGATGGCTTTGCTATTTTTGCATTTTAAGTTAGCCTGACCTTCTATCACACACTTTTATTTGGCTGCCAGGACAATCTACTTGGATTTTCAGAAGGCATTTATTTAATAAAATTCCATATGTAAGCCTAATAAAGAAAATGAAGACTCATAAAATTATTGTATATACTTGCATATAAATTTAGGTCACAGAGGGTTGAAAGTATTGTGGTAAATGGTATCAAAACTCACTCTGCAGGAGTGCACTCATCTGCTCATCTGGTCCTAGTCCCACTCGCCTGTCTACTGGCCTCTCTCTGATGTACTAGAGGGGGATAGGTGGAAAAGCCCCTGTTTTGAAGGATTATAATACCAAATGAAAGTCTTTTGTCCAGTCATAACTACAATCACAGTTTCAATCCTTTAGATTAGAATGATATCCTGCAATTAATTTATCATATCTTCAGATACTTTTAAATTAGAGAATTTCAAAAACTTCACTGAGTCCCCTGTTTCTGTATATCATCCACCTCTGATGGGGACAGCAAATGGAGAACACCCTGTCTATTCAGTGGAACATTTTTAGGTTGCCTGTCTGCAGGAATTTAATTTGATTTTAAGTAATTTCATGTCATAACCTTTTGAACAATGTGTTTGTGTGCCTAAATGTTTTGCACTCAAGTGTTGCTTCACTAGACCTTGTTTTGATGCAGGAGGTTAGCTAACTATGTACTTTAGTGTAATATTTATTTTGTTTTGTTTGGATAAGGCACTTCGTGAGTCTTATCTTCTCTTGCAAAAGACTAATCTAAAATTTCTGTTGTCTGAGAAAATCAAGTGTTTGCCACTTTAAAAAAAAATAAAAGGAAATATCACCTAGGTATGTGTAAGGCTTTGGCACTACATAGACAGGATAAAAGACTTTTATTCATCTGGGTAATTGTCTACTTTGAGAAGACTTTAGGTAGACCCATTATTAATAAACTATAAGTAAATTGGTTAGCAAATAGCATGTTTGTTACTCCTTGGGAAAGCTGAACCCACCAGACAAAGTTAAAACTCAGTCTGCCTGTGCAGTGACCACTTTTTGGGTCAACATTTAGAAGGTTCCTCATGGGGCACAAAATTCTTGAAGGAACAGTGTCCTTAGATGTTTCTTCACCACAAGATGTTGGGAATATTCTGTTTATATGTGAAGGTTGAACAGACAGTAATCTAACATTTGTCATCCTTCGCACTGCAGTATCTGGTCCCAAGTAAATACTGCATGTTGTTACTACAGATGACAACAAACAATGTCACAGTTGGTGTTTAGTGAATGAGTAACAGATATATGTTTAATACAAAATTAACCATGGGTTATTTAATAATGGTCTTTATACTTAACCACATAACAAAACGGATTTGCACATGCACGCATTTCAGTTTTCTGCTGTACAGAATTCCTCATGATGCAACAATCATGTTTGGGCATAATGGTGGTGCAACACATTGGAGTAATAACACACTGTACCACTGAATAGGATGCAAGTTTGTGCTTATAATTCCCTGCAAATGGTCTTAAACTTGCTATAGAGGAAGGTGTCCAGCATAGGCCAGAACTTTCCTATATGGATGGGAAGAAAAATTCTGGTAATGCCACTCTAGCTATCTTCTAGGATGTGCAAATGTATGGACCTCTGAGAAGACAAGAGTGGCATTGTAACAGGTCCCCTGTCAATCCTCCCTGTGGGCATTGGCATGTGGAATGATATAGAAGGGTTATGGGACAAAAATAAAGTTTAAATAATTGTATAGTATGTTCTGTTTTTGATTTCACTGCTAACTCCCTGGAGATATGCATAATTCTAACTTTTTTTGTATTTATAGTCACTACATGCGACAGATACTAGAAGCACTACGCTATTGTCATGACAATAATATCATTCATCGAGATGTGAAGGTAAGTTAATTGACTGGTGATGCTGTTCTGTTTGCAGATAAAGCCCTGAACTGAGCCTCATTCAAGGGAGAATCTGAATAAGTTACCTCAAAGGTGCAACTATTTTGCATAAGGATTTGCCATAGTCAAATCCAAAATGTCTGCACATTATATCTTACATAAACTGAGTAGAAAAATAGGTTACTACATATATGATCTCGTGGAATTCTCTTTATGGACAGAGGCTAATTTCTCCTATGTTACGAGGTTTGTATATGGGTATAAAAGCCCTGTTGCGCTCACATTATTAGAACCCTGCTGCTCTAAACACCACTGCAGCTGAATATACTTTTATGTTGTTTGTTGCTGATTTGATACTGGCTCTAAATAGCTTTGGGGTGACCTAAACACACCAGTGTTTTCAGTGTGATGTACACCCACATTGCAGTGCAGACAATGGGCCTTTACTTAGGAATTAAAACATGGAATTTTGTATCATTGCATATGTAAAACTCATAATACAAATTGCTGTTTGGATGAAATCAACAATTAAGGTCAGTTTTGCTGAAGATTGCTTGGATCAGTGTTATTCAGAACTCATTTTGAACCAGATGTTATTCCCATAACCATATAAATACAGATCAGCCATGATCTCATTGAGGGACTGAATGGCCTACTCCTGTTCCTATGTTCCCAAATGGGGCATTGTATCCTCACCTAGAACAAGTGCAAGGAGCTCGTAGATTTAATCATCACCAAGATAGAGACCATCCATTCAACTGCCTTTCTTACTCATTTTCCTCCCCACCCCCTGCCCACAAAGCCGAACCTGCCCCTCAGACCCTTTCCTACGCTAGACTCCCATCTCTGTCTAGTTTCTCTCCCATCTGTCCCACCCACAACCTCTCCAAGCTCATCTTGTCCCTGAGACCTGCCTCTTCCTCTCTCAACTCCATTCCCACTAAACTCTTGACAAACCATTTCCCCTTCCTGGCCTCCATAATAGCTGATACTGTAAATGGTTCTCTCTCCTCTGGCATTGTCCCTCCACCTCATAACCCAGCCTTGACCCTCTGTCCTTGCTAACTGCCGCTCCATCTCTAACCTCCCTTTCCTCTCCAGAGTCCTTGAATGAGTTGTTGCCTCCCAAATCTATGTCCATCTCTCCAACAACTCCCTGTTTGAATCAATCCAATCAGGTTTCCACCCCCGCCCCCAGCACAGAAACAGATCTAACCAAGGTCATGCACCAATGTTTTCTGTGACTGACTATTGCATTATCCCTAGTCATTCTTTTCAACTTCTCTGCAGACTTCAACATGGTCAAGTACACCACCTCACCTCCATTTTCCAGCTCAGTGGAACCGCTTTTACATAGTTCCTCTCCTATCTATCCAATCGTCATCCGAGCATCTCCAGCAATGACTTCTCCCAACCCCACACCATCACTTCTGGAGTTCCGGAGGATCCATACGTGCTCCTGCTGTTCCTCATCTACATGCTTCACCTTGGCGATGTCATCCGTGGCATGGGGTCAGCCTCCACATGTACACTGATGACACCCAGATCTACCTTTCCACCACCTCTCTCGGATCCTCTACCACCTCTGTCCTATCAGATTGCTTGTCCAACATCCAGTCTTGGATTACCGTAACTTCAGTTAAACTTTGGGAAGACCAAAGCCGCTGCCTTCGGTTCCTGCCACAAACTCTCTACCCTCACTACCGACTCCACCGACTGTCTCAGGCTGAAACAAAATGCTTGCAACCTCGATGTTCTGTTTGACCCGGAGATGAGCATGCAACCCCATATCCTCTCCATCACAAAAGACCGTCTATTTCCACCTCTGTGGCGTCACCTTCCTCTTCCCCCCCCAACTCAGCCCATCTATCACTGAGACCTTTATCCATGCCGTTATCATCTCCAGACTCGATTACTCCAGTGCTCTTCTGCCCAGCCTTCCATCTTCCATCCTTGGTAAAAATTCAGCTCATGCAAAACTCTGATACATGTGTTGTATTCCGCACTAAGTCCTGCTCACCTTTTACTACTGTCCTCACTAAAGTACTTTGGCTCCCAGTCCCCCAACGTCTCAGATTTAAAATTCTCATCCTCATGTTAAATTCTTTCATGGTCTATAGCCTCTCCCTATCTCTGTAACCTCCTCCAGGCCTACAACCCTCCCATTCTTCTGCTTCTTCTGTTCTTCTGATCGCGGCGTTTGCATTTCCCCCGTTCCCTTCACTTCACTATTGGCAGCTGTGTCTTTAACCGCCTAAACATTACCTCAGGAATTCTGCCCCCAAGCCCCTCCACCTCCCTCTCCTCCTTTAAGACCATGTTTAAAACCTACCTTTATGACCAGTCTTTCCTCATCTCCTCACCAAAATCTGGGCAAAATTGTAACTCTTTCTACAAGAATAGGTTAGATTACAGACTGTCAGTATGTTATGTTCTCAAAACCAGCCAATCAGGGGTTTTCTTTTTCAGTTTCTCAGGAAGCAAAGGATATTGGGTCTGGTGGTCACTAATTTGTACCAGTCGGTGAACCTCCAGTTAATGTACAGGACTGTCCTTATTAAACAAGTACATGAGGTACAATATAAAATAAAATTGATGCATAAACAGCTGTGCAGAGACGCCTGGTGGCCAGCGACTGCAATTGCATGCAGATGGATCTGTTTTCCTCCTCAGTCATCCGAGGACAGGAGCCACGGCAGATTGGATAGTGTCTTCTTTTGCAAGACAAAGGTTTTTGTATGCATTGCTTCCATTTCCTCTGATCACAGCACACAGCATCCGCAAGCTTCTTGTTGCTCATTTAGTTAGGACCAGGATAGACGTTGGGGCATTGGATTTTCAGGTTCCTTTGAGTCGGGAGGGGAAAAATTACAGCCTGCAATGATCGATCTACCTCTCCAGATTGCATTAATGAGCCAGGCTGGCTGGTCAAACATTGGCAGTATCCTGGACCTGCCTGGTTTAGGTATTGGATTACTGAGTTTGCTGCAGAGTTGGTTCTAATCTCCCATCACTAGACACGTCATCTTGGAGAAAGAAGGCTTTAGACAATTAGTGAGTGCCGGTTTGAACCCTCACTAAGGAGCAGCAGGTACCAGGAAGCACTGATTGATTTCCAGTGAACAACAACTTCTTTGCAGCTGGTGTTCGGGCTGCTCCACATGTAAATCTCACCTCCTAAATGATGCTTTTTTTGGTATACATCTACATATGTAGAGGAATTAAATGAAGAAGATAGATTATGTACTGTGTAAAATTATCTTCATTCTGCGAATGGCGAGCATCCACAATGATTCCACATCCCCATTAATCAGGCTGGGGTATAGTTTTTGTTGTGGTGGAGTTAAAGGTCCGTGACTAGACCATTTCAGCTAGCTTCAGGTCAAAGCATACTGGAGCTATGACGAACCCTGAAGTTTTATACAGTGGGGCAGATTGAAACTCCAAGTGGCATTGCATGTCTGCAGCATCATGACATTTTTATGTGCCTGCATAATACATGACTTCTTCAGAACCAATCAAGCTAGCCTTTACTCCTGCAATATGTGGAGAATGCATGTCAGTCAAGGAATGACAAGTTAAGACACCACATTCCCTATGATGAGTGTACTTTTACTGCCTAATATCTAGTTAAACGGTAGCATGATCTGGTGGTTTTAATAAGTAGTACTGGATAATCTGATCTCGCACATAGTGCCTTGTGCATTTCTCCTATCTTTTGAAAGGCTGCCTGAAATCACTAGCGAGACATGGCCAATTGTAAACCAACAAACTAATTTATTTTAAATTTAATATATGAATGAGCAGAATACCATTTTCACCGTGATATTTACCTATTCACTATTACTCCTCGTAACTTCAAAATAATCAGTTCCATAAACTATGCTATCCCTTTTGTCTTTTAATCTCTCCTGCCTTCCACCCTATCACAGACCTTCCCTTTTGTTCTTTCCTCCCCGCCCCCCTTTCCCTGCTCCTGCACTTGCTTAAAATCTGTTACATCTCTAACTTTTTCCAGTTCTGTAGATAGGTCATCGACCTGAAACGTTAACTCTGTTTCTCTTCCACAGATGCTGCCTGACCTGCTGAGTATTTCCAGCATTTTCTGTTTTTATTACATAAACTATGCTATTTCATATGGGTCTTACTTTACAAGTCAGCATCACTGAATTGATTATTTCAATGTTCTTCTGGCCGGCCTCCCAACCCCCACAGTCCAATAACTTCAGCTTATCCAAATTTCTGCGCTCTGTATCCTATCGCGCACCAAGTCCCGCTCACCCATCACCCCTGTGTTCACTGATCTGCATTGGCTCCCGGACCCCCAACTCAAATTTAAAATTCTCATCCTTGAGTTTAAGTTCCTTCACGGCTTCACCCCTCCCTATCTCTGTAACCTTCTCCAACCCTCCAAGAACTTGTGATCCTCCACTCTGCCATCTTCTGCATCCCCCACTCCCTTCATCTCGCCATTCATGGCCATGCCTTCAGCTGTCTAGGCCAGTAGTGGGCAAAATACGGTCCGCCAGTCCATTCTATCCGGCCCGCTGGAGCTCGAGCTGCACTTTCGTCTGAGGCTTGCGAGGGGGTGTCCAAGGAGAGCTCGCTCAGGGTTACTGCAGCCTGGGAGTAGGCCGTGACCCTGAATCAGGGCCATTTTAGAAAAAAATAAAGCTGCCAGGACTGCAGCTATATGTCTGATGCAGATCTGCTTCCCTTTTGTGTCTCGGAGCCGGCGTAACGTCTGTCTGCGACTCTCTCCCGCTCTGGCTCGGTGAACCATTTTCTAAAACCCGCCAAATTAGCCGTTCATCGCTGGCTGATGGGGGCGCTTCTGCGCCGGCGCACTAGACACTCCTTCTCCATCGAGTCATGGCTGCTCATCTCGCCAACTCATAGATTTACTGAAGAAAGAGACTGGCGCAGTGTCTTTCCTCTCCCGGGACTCTCCCCGCTCTCCTCTCCCGGGACTCTCCCCGCCCTCCTCTCCCCGCCCTCCTCTCCCCGCCCTCCTCTCCCCGCCCTCCTCTCCCCGCCCTCCTCTCCCCGCCCTCCTCTCCCGGGACTCTCCCCGCTCTCCGACCCTGGAACAAACCCCACCCTAAACCCTGACGATTTAGTTTTACCGAAGACAGAGACCAGCAATTGGATAAATACTTAGAATAGAATAATACAGCACAGAGGGAGGCCGTTCGGCTCATCGAGTCTGCGCTGGCTCTTTCAAAGAGCAATCCAGTTAGTCCCACTCCACTGCGCTTTCCCCATATCCCTGCAAATGTTTCTTCCTCAAGCATTTATCCAATTACTCCTTGAAAGCTACCATTGAATCCACCCCCACCACCGTATCAGGCAATGCATTCCAAATCCTAACCACTCGTTGCGTAAAAAAAGTTTTTCCTCTGGTTCTTTTGCTAATCCCCCCAAATCTGTGCCCTCTGGTTAACAACCCTTCAGCCAATGGAAACAGTTTATCTTTATTTACTCTGTCTAAACCCTTCATGATCCCTGATGTAAACAGATAGTTTGTTGTATGGAGGGGGGGAGCTGTTTTGCTGCTTGTTTAAGATATGCAATTTTTTCCAAATCATTTTGTGCCACCTCCCCAAAATTGTTATTTGCATTCAAGTTGAGGTGTGATGCTAATGAGGAGAAGAGGCAGTGTCGATTTGATGTCACCACCAGAATTTTATTTAACCCTAGGTAATAATACCCCTACTTCGACTACCATTAGACTAAACCTGAGAGAAAAGGTTGCAGGGATATGGGGAAAGAGCAGTGGAGTGGGACTAACTGGATTGCTCTTTGAAAGAGCCGGCACAGACTCGATGAGCCGAACGGCCTCCTTCTGTTCTGTACTATTCTATGATTCTAAATGGAAATAAATCCAATGTTCTGAACGCGCAGACCTGCATGTGGCATTGAGAATACATATTTCTAATAGCTAATGGTCGTAATCAACATCACGGATAATGTGTGTTTCTGGAATTTAACCACGTGAACCAAATTTAATTCCACTGCAACATCATAATATGAATTAACCCCCAAATCCTTTCCAAACCAAATAGGTAAAATTCTTAAAATGTGACATTTATCGCTCTTTTAGTAAAGACTATTCCAAATGATTTGCAACTTCCCCAAATATCACCCACAACATGTTTTAAATTAGTGAGAATAGTATAATACACCAGTGTATGATTAAACCTGAATTACTGTACATTATGATTACCCGCTTTACAAGATATTGAGTCCCTAATATCAAAAGTTTTTTTACAAAAAAACAAGTATAATCCTCTTGCTATGCTAATAAGTGTATTTCAAAAATCTAGAAACTGTATTTCTTACAGTGGAACCCTTTCATACAGTGGTTTGTCACAAAATGTTGCCATGTCAACAGGTGCCTAAGGCAGTATTACTGCAAAACCAGTCACGAGATGGAAAAGCATCTCGCTAAGTTACAGTAAATACCTCAGTTTGGAAATATTGCTTTCTCTACTTTATGAATGATTCAAGTACTTTGTAATGAAAAGGGCAGAGAACAAAATCAGGATCTATTTGGGAAGGAGTGGAGACAGAATTGTAACATGGAGTTCAGAGTGGAAAAGGTCATGTGCACAATCCAAGAACGGGAATATTATAAGCAGGATTTATTTCATGTAAAAGAAAATGCATCTGATAGACTGGTAGCTCTGTAGTTACCTGGTTACTGTTTCCCACCTTAAGTAATGGAGAAACATTTGCAATTTTCCAATCCAACGGCACAATTCCCGAATCAAGAGAGCTTTGGAAGATTATTACTAATGCATCTGCAATTTCCTCACCTACTTCTTTTAATACAATGGAGTGGAAACCATCAGGTCCTGGAGACTTGTCTATCTTAAGTCTATTTTTTTCTCCATTACCATTATTTAACTTATATTAAATACAGTAAGTTATTCTCCGTGATTTAATTTTAGTTTCCATTGTGCTGCTGGTATTTTGTCCTCTTCCTCTACTGTGAAGACGGATGTAAAGTATTCATTTAACAAGTCTGTCATTTCCTTATTGTTGTTTATATTATCACCTGCGTCTGTCTTTTTGGGCCTACATTTCCCTTGGCTACTCTCTTTCTCTTAATATATTTATTAAAACAAAATTGCTGTTAGCTTTCATAGCTCTGCAAGTTCTTTTTCATTTTTTTTTGCAGCTCTTAATACTTTCTTTGTGTCCTTTTGTAGCTTTTTATAGTTTACAGCTTAATCTGTTGGATTTCCACTTTTCTTTGCATTTGTGTAAGCCTCTTTTAATTTTAAATTGTACCTTACCTCATTTGTTGACTATGGTTAGCTAACTACACAAGTGGAGCTTTTTCCTTTTAAGGATATATACTTGTATATTGAAGTCAATGAAGAGTAATATTGGGCGGGGTGTAAAACCGGTGTTCCACCTGATCCTGTAGGTTTCTTGCCGGTGAGTTAGTTTAAAATTATCCCTGTGTTCTCTCCTGGATTTCTAACTTTGATCAAGCAGGGTACAGGGTTCTGAATTCATAGCCATTGTATCTGGTCCATAATTATTACGATTTCACGTCGGTTCATTGCTTATTCCCTGTTGCTGCTTGTATTTGTCCTATTCTTGAGCAACAAGCTGTCCCCATGCCTCTTAATTTAAACAGCAATGCCATGTTACTTTCATGACAGGACTTGGACTTAAAAGGGGGAAATGTATTATAACTGCAAATTGAAACTAGGTCTAATTACCAACATTCACTCATGACCTTCCTTTTAGCAGAATTCCAAGATGAATAGCTGAGGTGGGAGGGAGCTAATTATGTTGCAGGATTGTATGCGTGCGCTGACTTCACTTGAATTTAATTACAATTTCTTTCCCTCATCAAACACTGGAGTCCTCTCAAAAATGTTTGGACCCGTTTATGTATCATGTTTATATGCCTGGGGATTTTTGGGAGCCTAGCTCAATTTTCATTTTATGGAGGGGAAGAAATAATATGTTAAATTTGTAATGTTGACAATTGTTGTATTTTCAAAGCTGTCTGGCTTTTAGATTTTCTATTTCTATTTCTAAGTTGTCGATATGCAGAGGTTTGGGTGCCCAACTCCGTTCGCCACGATACTTCTGCAGTTGTCTTTCTGCTTGACCAGTCTCTCTTCCACCCTTGATGTGCTTGTCCCCAGTAAAACCTTTACTCTCTCCCATCTTTAGCCATTCCCTCTGACATGGCCTTCATCTTCGCTCCCTCACGCTCAAGTCTTGAGGGTATCTGGCACACAACTGGTTTAATCCATCCATCACTAAATCCGGCTGGACCACATCAAGCACTATTGAGCCTCATTCTCCTCTGCCAAAACCGCTCACTACTCCAGGATCATCCTGGCGAGCAAAGATAACCTGTCGGCTTCTTTTCTCCACTACCAACTGTAACTATACTCTTGGGCAGCAGTAGTTGATGTAGTTTGAGATAATAACTTGAGAATGTACTTGGCAGCTTTGAAACTTGTAGTCTGAAACAGGCTGCCTGCCAAAAAAAAGCTACTTAGTTCAATGGTTCTGTCCCCTGTTTGTAAGTTTTATATTAGAAACACTTCCTAATTGTACAGTTGAGGGAATAAAGGATGCACTTACATTATTTCAGGTATCTCAAGGGTAGTTTCTCTCTTTATTAGGTAGAGAAATTGTTTTCACAGGACACACAATACAAAAATGAAGCAGAATTTGCATGATAGACAGTAATAGTTTTAACTTTTAAAATCTGTGTAAGCGGTACTATCATCAGATATTCAGCATGCAGTTAAATTATGCACCTTTTTCTGAGCAAAATATAAAACCTTAATACACCAAGAACTTCAAATATCAATTTCAAAGATTAACTACACTCCAGCCATGATATTGTTTGTACACTACTTGCAGTTTTACCGATGAGTATTGGTTAGCTGAGGGCATGTAGAGAGCTGGATGAAGAAAGTAATTAAAATCAGTTGTGCTCTCTGTATCTAATGACATTAGTGCTCTGTCTGTGGGAAACACTATTCCCTCTTTCCTAATGCACTGCATGACTTCCCCATTGCAGCTCAATATTTAGCAGCTATTTCATCCAACCAGCTTTGATGAGCACAGTGCTGCCACCCCTATTGGGAGGTACTACTTAAATATTGCACCTGCATAACAGAGTGTCGGCATGATGTGTTCATACAAGTACAGATAACACTTCCAAATGGAACTTAACATGCTTTTGTAGAGCATGGGTATTATTTCTATCAAAGTTGTAAAAGTTTTGTTGGAGTATAATAAACGCTTCAATAATATTTGTACTTGATTCAACCAATAAAGCAAAACAGTTTTATGTAGCAATGTTGTCACTGAACCAGAGGTTTTTTTTAAGCTAAGTAAAATTCATAAGAATGGTTATTGACATGACTATGCAGGCAGGTTAGTCTCTGTGCTCTGAGTACAAAAGCCAGGAAGTTATGCTAAACCTATATAAAATACTAGTTCAGCCCCAGCTGGAGTATTGTGTCCAATTCATGAAGGACATGAAGGTTTTGGAGAGACTTACTAGACTGGTTCCAGGGATGAGGGATTACAATTACGTGGCTAGACTGGAGAAGCTGGGGTTGTTCTCCTTTGAGCAGAGAAGGCTAAGAGGAGATTTGATAGAGGTGGTTAAAATCATGAAGGGATTAGATAGAGTAAATAAAGAGAAACTGTTTCCAATAGCTGAAGGGTTGATAACCAGACAGCACAGATTTAAGGTGATTTGCAAAAGAACCAGAGGCGACATGAGGAAAAACCTTTTTTGAGCAACGAGTGGTTAGGATTTGGAATGTACTGCCTGACTAGGGTGGTGGATATGGATTCAATAGTAGCAGTCAAAATGGAATTGGGCAAATACTTGGAGAAAAAATTGCAGGAATATGGGGAAAGAGCGAGGGAGTGGGACTAACTGGATTGCTCTTTGAAAGAGCCGGCGTAGACTCGATAGGCAAAATGGCCTCCTTCTGTGCTGTACTATTCTACTATTCTAATGGTATTGCCAATAAAGGAGTACCCTTGGCAGCCCACAGTAAACTTGTCTGTGATATACAATTGGTTAAAATGTTTTAATTTTATTATTACAATAATATAAATCTCCCAAATTTTGCTTTAAACAGGAGAGGAAGCTCCTGCTAAAATGTCAACAGATTGTTTCATTAACCACTGCCCTTTGATAAGACTTGTCCGTTGGCTGCTCAAAAGTATTAACCAATAAGTTCTCCCATCATCTCCAGATTCACTGAGAAACTGATCTGTCACAACTAATCCTTCAGCCTCTCTTTCTACCCTCTTTAACTCCAAAGCAGTATTCAGCACTCTAAACCCAACTCCTCTGATTGTCCAAACATCTGGTTCCTCCCTGTATTATTATATTCCAACCTTCCAGATCCATATTACCCATTATTGAACTCTGCCGCTGAGGTGTTGGCAGCAAGATGTCAGGTTTCAACCACAACAAAATCAGCTTCCTAGCCACTGGTAACACAGAGAGAAATACTTGTCACTGTTTTTAAGATCACTAAATGAGCTAAGAATCCAAAAATTCAAATCTCTATCATCTCAGAGCCTCGATCCAGGAAAATTTTATTTTAGCACAACGCCCCGCCCAAAAAAAACCTCCCAACGGGTTATCTTTGAGAGATGGTTCATTTTATTGGACTGCTTGGTCTGATGCATTCTATTCAGGATCTAAATGTGAAAGAATCCCAGATGTTTTCTGAAACAGCTGCTTTACTTCTCCGGACAACCAAGAATTAATATGCCTTTGATAGAAAACGATTGGTTGGCCTCTTCACAACTCCTTCTACCCTGTAAGTTTGATTTTAAATTTTTTAGTGAATTTTTAAAAACAAAATTAGCTTGAGCTTTGAGATTTTAGAGTTTCACTTACTGATCCTTTGATCACCTATGTCTTATTCAAGTAGACAAGCCTACCTTTTTAAATCTTTTGACTTAGTGGCTGAACGTGAAGCAGTTTTTTCTTCAAACAGCTATATATTTGACCATATTTTCTTATATACATCACATTGTTAGTATTCCTAGTTATATTCCGTTTTCTAGTTTATTGAAATTTATTTTGTATAGTCCTAAGCAGAATCTGGATTTGGCTACTGCAGACTAAGTTGCATTGTGGCAAGCATGTCTCTTTTTGCCATGAGGGCTGATTAAGCAGTTGGTGATGAGTGAGCCTGGTACACATCATTGGACTTGAACATTTGGCACATTAAAGTGACTGGTATTATGCAAGCTGTCTTTTATAGGCCCTCCCACCATGCTAAAGGTAGATGCCCATCATATAACCAATGAAGAAACTGAGACTTGAAACGATAACTGCTGGTAGGAATTACTTGATGGTCGAGTATGAGAGCACACACCCATATATTGCAGGCTGGGTAGCCTGGGGGAGGTGAGTGGATCTTTTTGGGATTGAGATGGCTCTAAGATGACACACCTGACTACGAAAATTTGGAACCAAATTAATCCTATACAGCACACTCAGTAATCTGATTCCTGAACAGGGCAGGTCTAGAGTAGTCCAGGTCACTGTTGGTGATTGACCAGCCAATCTGGCTCACTTGAAGAGTTAGACCTGTCACTGGAGGCTGGGTTATTTCCCAGTAGACTCCAGGTTATCCGACACATCACTGCCCTAATGAATAGGCCAGTACTAGTTTGACAAGCAGGGAAAGTATCCATGCGTAAGCTGCATAGATTTAGTTAAACTCCAGCAGTACCCGTGCGCACACTTGAGGTTCATAAGTCTTGGCTTTGCCAACCTGTGCCTAAGCTTTCGGGACTTGGGTAAGTGGAATGTGTCCCTATGGGGAGAGAGTGTGTACTACAGATTGTGCAAACCAAGCCCCTGCAGGTGGGTGTAGATTTTTCAGTAACATAAATTGGAGACTCTTAAACATGGTGATGAGTTTGTGCAGATAGCCAGCTGACCAAAAAATATGTGGCAATGAAAAATGGCACAATGTTTAAAACACTTAAAGTATACAATATTACAGTACATAATAAGTTTAGCTTAACTTTGAAAGTTGATAGTTTGAACACTTATCGGCACTTCAAATGATAACTATTGGGTGACATTTGTCAAAACTGTATATAATAGATTTTTGATACAGCATAGATAGCTGTTGTCATTGGATAAATTCTTACTCACATCTTATACAACTGAGCATCGAGTGGTACATATGTTTCGCGAGTTCTTTAAGCATCTGTTGTTTTCAGACTGTCCTGCTGTTTGCTGAATGGATGATAAACCTGTATTTTGATGCAGCTGTGATCTTCGTAAAAGACTGCTTAAATTCTCTTGAAATGTTTTATTAAGTAGCATATACACAAAAGGGTCTGTGATGCTTCTGAGTGCTGCCAGACAGTTCAGTAGATTTTTAATCTCCTCCAGAAGACTTAGTTGTGTGCAGTCGCTGTTTTGAACCAGTATAGCAAATACTGGTCTGTAAGTGTGATACGGAAGAAAGCAGATGGCAAGCACTACTTGAATAATTAAAATCTTCCATGGCACTTTCTTGTAAATGAGGTGCCTCTGTTTAATAGTTGAGTTTTTTTGACTGTCATGCACGTGATAAGCTAGAGAAATATATAATAGCAACATCAGAAAGCATAAGAAAAAGAAAAATGTGGCAAAAAAGTTCGCACTCCTGGTAATTGTTGAACCTGTTTCCATATTTTTGTTGTAGCAAAAAACTTGATGACTGTTTTGTGACTGTTTGATGCTGTAATATAAGAGAAATGATCCTGTAAGGCAAGTTACTGTTGCCCACACAAATGCACATAATGATTTTGCGAACTTTATTTCCCGGAATCTTTTCAGGATACCAAAATGATTGAATTTCTTTAATAAAAGTGCGCATTCCTGATTGTTGCCATAATATGTCAGTGTTGCATATCGACTGATGGCAATCCAGCACAGAATTGTGATGCTGATGTATAGATTGAGATAAAAGGTAGGAGTCACAAAGTAAATTATAAAGTTGCATATAACTGAGTGTGACTCCCATTATTCACCTGCCACGAAGTATGCAATCTTTAAGGGCACAATCAGACAAAGCAACAAATTGGAAACGGTAAGATTTGTCAAATAAATGTGTATAGAAGTCTTTGTATGAAGACGCTTTACCAAAACCCACAGAGATAGGACGTTGCCCATACTTCCAGTGACAAAGATTAAGGAATAGGCAATTGGCAGAAACCACTTGGTAGACACTGCCTGATGAATGCATTTTGAATCATTGGTTGAATTGTGATGTTTCATTTCATCGGCTTGGTAGCTATACAAATAAACACAATTTCTAAATTAATGTCATGATACTTTTATTAAAAAAATATATATCTTGCATACATATACAGATCTTTGGTCTTGCATTTAAAGGATGAATTGAAATTTAAGATTCAAATCTGTGTTTAGAAATTTAATACCAGATAAAGATTACTTTTTTATTTGTACCTTTTATAATATAAATGGATAAATGGTTCCTGTTTTAAAAAAATATTCACAGTGGTGGTTCCTTATCATAGTAGTTCTTTAAAAACAAAATCATGTTTAAAAACAAAATTCAGTGATCAGTAAGAATTTTAGGGTTTTGTTTTTTATCTCTGCTTTCAACACATACTCTGATGCAAATCCTTACCTGGGAAATGGATACTGACATATTGGCCCGAAAATTAGACCTAATACGCGAGAGTACGCACTGTGTACTCTCACATTTTAGGTCTCCAATTGCCGGTTTCCAGCATGCACTGCACATGCGCGGGAAACCGGCACTTCGTGAATTCAAAAGGGGGCGGTTCCTAAGTGAATCGCGCGCGCGCTACAGGCTGCGCGCACGCAGTGCACTTAGTGCTTTGAACGCGCAGGTAAGCATGGAAGATTTTACACATAAAGAAAGGAGACGTAAGACCCTCTTATAACAAGGTAAGTAGTTTAAATTTTTTTCAACAGGTTTATCTTTTTTAGAGACTTTAAAGAAAGGTAAGTTTATTTTTATAACTTTTAAAAAGATTTTAAAATTTTTTTTAAAGATTTTAAATTTTTTCAAAAATTTAATTTTTTGTTTAAAGTGGTTAATTTATTTAACTATACTTATTTTATTAATGTGATGGCTTTTTTTTTAAATTTAATTGAGGTTTAGCTGTTCTTTTGGGGGGGTATAGTATTCATAGCTTTGACAGCCCTTGCTGTCAAAACTATGAATGAAAGATGGTGTGCTGCCATTGGCTCTAACTGAATCACGTGATCCCAGAGCTCGCACGAACTAATTGCGTCTCTGGGTCACGCAAGCACTGCACAGCTGCAGCCTTGAAACTAAAGTTCGTGTGGGCCCGGAGGAAAAAGGTAGGCGCGGAGTGAGATATCGCGGGGAAGCCTTACCCCCGCGTGAACACTCGGTGTTTAATTTCTGGGCCATTGTGAACTTGAACGGTGTTCCCACCAATGTCGCAAACCAACATCAAGACAAAAACTTGTATAAACATCTATTAACACAATCAAGGTGCATAATAAAATAACATTTTAAATAATGGTAAGATATTTCTATATTATATATAGCTATCCTGAAGAATGTCATTGAGCTGTAAATGTATTTCTGTTAATCCTGGCTGAGGCTCTGTAATCCACTGAAGTCTTACTTTGTATTTTTTTTTTTTTAGAAGTATCCCATCAATAATACCCAGTATAATTCTTATTGATAACCTAAGTTTTGTAATGGTTTGTAATGAGATAATGCACAGCCAAAGCAGGTTTTAAAGACCTCTGCAAACAATCCAAGAGCCCAATAGCAAGAAAGTTTGATCATAAGACTAAATATAGCGACACCATTATAATCTTGCCCTGCATTATTTTCCAGTAGAAATTATACCAAAGTGACTGTCTCGGGTCTTGGCAACTTGTATGTGAGAGTGATGTGCCCCCATGTTTTTTCTCTATCATGACTGAAGCATCCTACTTCCACGCGGTGCTGCTTTTTGAGGATATGGCCAAATTCGAGAGATGGTACAACACTGTACAAAAGATGTGAATGCCAGCATTTAGGTACCTCAGTCTTGCTTGTTGTTATTCAAATATCATTTCTGCAGGTCTTTCCACGCTCCCAATAAGCACCACTTTGTGGAACACCTCCGTTCAGTCCGTAAGGGTGACCCCGAGCTTCCGGTCGCTTGTCATTTTAATTCACCTCTCCACGCCCACTCAGACCTCACCGTCCTCGGCCTCGTGCATTGTTCCACGGAAGCTCAGCGTAAGCTCGAGGAACAGCACCTCATCTTCCGATTAGGCACTTTACAGCCTTCCGGACTCAATATCGAGTTCAACAATTTCAGATTATAACCTCGGCCCCTACCACATATATATACAGGAAACTCTTATTAACCGGCACCCAAATATCCGGAAATCTCTCTTAACCGGCAAAATTCTTGAGTAGGTAACCGGGGTTTTCCTTCATCTCTCGTTTAAAATTAACTTTAAAAAAAACCCTGAGGCGTTTGCCTTGTATCGGAGCGTGTAGATTGGGAGGGGAATGTGCAGCCCGGGTAGGCAGCGGACACGACAGATGGTCAGCTGGCGGTCCCCGGGGAGACAGAGCTCCGAATGCAGGCGCATGTCAATGTGTACGGGGCTCTCGTACGTTGGGAGTGTGTGCAGCGAGGAGGATAGCGAGAAACTCCAGGATGATCTGGACAGGTTGGGTGAGTGGGCAGAAGCGTGGCAGATGCAATATAACGTGGATAAGTGCGAGGTTATCCACTTTGGTGTCAAAAACAGAAAGGCAGACTATTATCTGAATGGCAATAGATTGGGAGAAGGGGAAGTGCAACGAGACCTGGGTGTCCTTGTGCACCAGTCGCTGAAGGTAAACATGCAGGTGCAGCAGGCGGTGAAGAAGGCAAATGGTATGTTGGCCTTCATAGCGAAAGCGTTTGAGTATAGGAACAGGGATGTCCTGCTGCAGTTGTACAGGGCCTTGGTGAGACCACACCTTGAGTACTGTGTGCAGTTTTGGTCGCCTTATCTGAGGAAGGATGTTCTTGCCATGGAAGGAGTTCAGCGAAGATTCACAAGGCTGATACCTGGGATGGCAGGAATGACATATGAGGAGAGATTGGGTCGATTGGGCTTATACTCACTGGAGTATAGAAGAATGAGAGGGGATCTCATCGAAACATATAAAATTCTGACAGGTCTGGACAAACTAGATGCAGGAAGAATGTTCCTGATGGTCGGAGAGTCCAGAACCAGGGGTCATAATCTACGGATAACGGGTAAACCATTTAGGACAGAAATGAGGAAGAATTTCTTCACCCAGAGAGTGGTGAACCTGTGGAATTCTCTACCACAGAAGGTAGTTGAGGCGAAGTCATTAAATATATCCAAGGATGAGTTAGATATATTTCTTAAAGCTAAAGGTATCAAGGGATATGGGGAGAAGGCAGGTACAGGGTACTGAGTTTAGATGATCAGCCATGATCTCATCGAATGGTGGAGCAGGCTCGAGGGGCCGAATGGCCTACTCCTGCTCCTATCTTCTATGTTTTATGAGATATAACTCTCCGTTATCCGGACTTTTTGATAAACCGGCACCACGCCGGTCCCGTCGGTGCCGGTTAATAAAGAGTTTCCTGTGTATGTATGTGTGTATATATATATATATATATATACATTTTATCCACCCTTTTGGTTTGTGCCTTTTCCCTTTTTTTTCTCTCTCCCCCCACGGCAGCTGGGTCTCATTCTGCCAGCATTTCACACTTCACACTTCTAGCCACCTTTTGTTTCTTAACCTGTCCTATTACCATCTCGTCTTGCCTTGAGCATCTCTTAATGTCTCTACTTACCAAAGACCACCCCTTTTGTTCTTTTATTCCTCCCCCCAGCCTCCCCCTTGCTTTTTTATCTGTTTCATTTCCTGCTTTTTTCTCAGGTCTGACGAAGGGTTTTGACCTGAAACGTTAACTCTGTTTCTCTCTCCACGGATGTTGCCTGGCCTGCTGAGTTTTTCCAGCATTTTCTGTTGTTGTTTCCACTTTGTAAAACATCTGTTCTTATTACATTCTTATCTGTTATTATGGTGGGCTTGTTCTTTAGCAGGTCAAAAGTGTGGTCATCTCTAGTTTCTACAAGCACTCATATCTCGGGCTCAGTGATCTCCTACTGCATTTACCAACCCTGTCTTACTCCCTACACCTTACTCAGACTTTGCCCCACTCCCTGTCATTGCATCTAGACTTAACTGTGCTGCCCATTTCTTTCCCATGCTTGCCTAACTAAAGTGGAACTGTGAGCTTAAAGGAGTGACAAATAGAGGATTGAAGCCAAGGTCTGAGTGCCCCAACTGTCACTGAGTTTTTAATTAAAAAGCACTGCATTTGAATCCCAGGTTTACTATTTAGGAATTGAGAATTTTTTTTAAATATAAGTAATTTTCCTAGCTCTTCATTGGCACTCTTGTGTTTGGGCTTTTACCAGCTTTTTGTAGCCACTTCTCTAGTCATTTAGCTGTGTGTGTGGGTACTTAAATCTAAGTGATGTGGTGAGCACCAAGGAGGCTCTGCTTAAATTCAATAATAATGATTCTCCAATGCATGGCATCCAATTTTTTACAGACTGGGACAGGTCATGAGGCCTAACAAGTCTCTTTCTTTTTGATGTGTTATCCCCATCATGCCCACCTTCTTTGCCATTTTATAGGCTGAGGGCTATGCTATCACTGAACTTCAAAATAATTCAGTGTGTTTGGAATGCTTTGAAATGTTTAAGAACATAAGAAATAGGAGCAGGAGTAGGCCATTCGGCCTTTCAAGTCTGCTCCGCCATTCAATAAGATCATGGCTGATATTCTACCTCCTCCACTTTCCCGCACTATCTCCATAACCCTTGATTCCCTTAGTATCCAAAAATCTATCAATCTTTGTCTTGAATATACTCAATGACTGAGCATCCACAGCTCTCTGGGGTAGAGAATTCCAAAGTTTCAGAACCCTCTGAGTGAAAACATTTCTCCTCATCTCAGTCCTAAATCTCAGACCCTTTATTCTGAGACTGTGACCCCTAGTGCTAGACTCCCCAGCTAGGGGAAACATCCTCCCAGCATCTACCCTGTCAAGCCCTTTAAGAATTGTATATGTTTCAATGAGATCTCCCCTCATTCTTTGAAACTCTAGGGAATATAGGCCTAGTCTACTCAATCTCTCCTCATAGGACAATCCCCTCATCCCAGGAATCAGTCTAGTGAACCTTCGTTGCACTCCCTCTAAGGCAAATATATCCTTCCTTAGGTAAGGAGACCAAAACTGTACACAGTAGACCAGGTCTGGTCTCACCAAGGCCCTTTATAATTGTAGTGGTGGCTTGGTCCTCATCATCCTCTTCATTATCATCATTCTTTACTCCTCGGGATCTTGAAAGCTTCGAAGCTTCAGCTCTTTAAAATTCCCAGACTTGAAGGACAGAAAAAGACATCTCCTCTTGGTGTATTTTGACCATCAACGAGCAGCTTTTTTCCTGTACTTGAGGCCTAAGAACTTTAAACAACTGTATGTAGCTCCTAAAGTCAGGTTTGTGCACAAATGCAAAGAAAGAGGTGTTTAATCGGCTGGAGCTCAATGGCTACACTTGGCCCACAGGCTGCCTTTTGGTTGCCACTGAGTAGACCTTGTGACCGTAGACCTTTTGATAATTTGACAGCTTGTAGCACCCATATAAGCACTAGTTTCTTTCCACGATCTCTATTTTGTCATCACAAAGTTTTCTACTATGGTCAGCAATTCATTCAGTTGCACATTAGAAAGAGATTCTTAAAGAAGGAATGCAGATAATCACAATTTATAACAATGAAAGAGAGGGCCTAATTTTGTATAGTATTTTTGGCCCTGTGGAGAATTGATATTTTTATCTCTGCTTGTCTCCTGACTCAGATAACAAACCAATCCAATGAACTGGCTCCTATTAAACTAATTTAGTTTCTTCTGGTGGTGAATACAGTGTCCTGCAATCTGCTTCATCAGATCTCTTGAGAGGAAAAAAAAGTTCAAAAAGTTATAGCTTGGAGTTACAATTCTTTAAAAGAGCAATACGGAGGAGCACTTCATAAAGAAGTACTCCCCTATTTTTTCCTTTTCCTACGAGCAGCATATTTAGTTTTTCTCATTATTGCATTACAATATAGTGACTTGGTTCACTTTTTTTGCATTCTGCCTACTGATGCCTAGACATCATAGAATCGTTGCAGCACAGTAGGAGGCCATTCAGCCCATCGAGCCCATGCTGGCTCTCTGCAAGAGCACTTCAGCTAGTCCCAATCCCCCGCCCTTTCTCCGTCTCCGTTTTTTTCTTTCAGGTACTTATCTAATTACCTTTTGAAAGCCATGATTAAATCTGCCTTCACCACACTTTCAGGCAATGCATTCCAGATCATAACCACTCGCTGCGTAAATTTTTTTTTCCTCATGTCGCCTTTGGATCTTCTGCCAATCACCTTAAATCTGTGTCCTCTGGTTCTCGACCCTTCTGCCAATGGGAACAATTTCTCTCTATCTACTCTGTCTAGACCCCTCATGATTTTGAACACCTCTATCAAATCTCCTGTCAATCTTCTCTGCTCTAAGGAGAACAACCCCAGCTTCTCCAGTCTTATCCACGTGACTGAAGTCCCTCATCCATGGAACCATTCTTGTAAATCTTTTCTGCACCCTCTCTTAAAGCCTTCACATCCTTCCTAAAGTGCGGTGCCCAGAATTGGACAC
Source organism: Squalus acanthias (assembly GCA_030390025.1). Lineage (NCBI taxonomy): Eukaryota > Metazoa > Chordata > Chondrichthyes > Squaliformes > Squalidae > Squalus > Squalus acanthias. The sequence goes on along the minus strand of CM059429.1, from coordinate 133,852,208 downwards.
AATACTCCAGTTGTGGCCGAACTAGTGTTTTATAAAGGTTCATCATAACTTCCTTGCTTTTGTACTCTATGCCTCTATTTATAAAGCCCAGGATCCCGTATGCTTTTTTAACCACTTTCTCAACCTGCCCTGCCGCCTTCAACGATTTGTGCACATATACCCCCAGGTCTCTCTGTTCCTGCACCTCCTTTAGAATTGTATCCTTTAGTTTATATTGCCTCTCCTCGTTCTTCCTACCAAAATGTATCACTTCGCACTTTTCTGCGTTAAACTTCATCTGCCACGTGTCCGCCCATTCCACCAGCCTGTCTATCCCTATCCTCCTCACTGTTCACTATACATCCAAGCTTTGTGTCATCTGCAAATTTTGAAATAGTACCCTGTACACCTAAGTCCAAATCATTAATATCGATCAAGAAAAGCAGTGGTCCTAATACCGATCCCTGGGGAACACCACCTTCCTCGAGTCCGAAAAACAACCGTTCAGCACTACTGCAACACAATAGCAAAAAACTGTGGATGCTGGAATCCGAAACAGAAACAGAAAGTGCTGGAAACACTCAGCAGGCCAGGCAGCATCCATGGAGAGAGAAACAGAGTCAACGTTACTGACAATACAAAGATAGGTGGGAAAGCAAGTTGTGAGGAGGACACAAAGAGTCTGCAAAGGGATATAAATAGGTTAAGTGAGTGGGCAAAAATTTGGCAGATGGAGTATAATGTGGGAAAATGTGAGGTTATCCACTTTGGTAGGAAGAACAGAAAAGCAAAATATTATTTAAATGGAGAGAGACTACAGAATGCTGCGGTACAGAGGGATCTGGGTGTCCTCGTACATGAAACACAAAGTTAGCATGCAGGTACAGCAAGTAATTAGGAAGGGAAATTGAATGTTGGCCTTTATTGCAAGGGGGATGGAGTATAAAAATAGGTAAGTCTTGCTACAACTGTACAGGGCGTTGGTGAGACCACACCTTGAGTACTGCACACAGTTTTGGTCTCCTTATTTAAGGAGGGATATACTTGCATTGGAGGCAGTTCAGAGAAGGTTCACTAGGTTGATTCCTGGGATGAAGGGATTGTCTTATGAGGAAAGGTTGAGCAGGTTGGGCCTATACTCATTGGAGTTTAGAAGAATGAGAGGTGATCTTATTGAAACATATAAGATTCTGAGGGGCTTGACAGGGTAGATGCTGAGAGGATGTTTCCCCTCGTGGGGGAATCTAGAACTAGGGGTCATAGTTTCAAAATAAGGGGTCGCCCATTTAAGACGGAGATGAGGAGGAATTTCTTCTCTGAGGGTCGTGAATCTTTGGAATTCTCTACCCCGGAGATCTGTGGAGGCTGAGTCATTGAATAAATTCAAGGCTGAGATAGACAGATTTTTGAACAGGGGAGTCGAGCGTTATGGGGAACAGGCAGAAAAGTGGAGTTGAGGCCAAGATCAGATCAGCCATGATCTTATTGAATGGCGGGGCAGGCTCGAGGGGACGAATGGCCTACTCCTGTTCCTATTTCTTATGTTTATAGGGTGAGGGAGTGTCTGTTCAACCTGCCTTCAATGTCCATCTGAAGTTGAACATTCTTCACCTCTAGCTTGGTGCCATGCCTTGCTGCCTTTGGGCACACGTGGAACTAGAATATTCATAATTCTGTCCAAGTGTAATAAAATATTGGTAAGACATATAGTGAAATAATTTGAGGGAAGAAAATACAGAACCAAGCAGTGTTTCCTGCCTTACCTCTTGCCCCCTGGTGTTCAGCTGAATAGTGCAGGCTGAACAGTGCATTTAAAAGGCTGCAGTATTACTAGTTTCCTGCTGGTTCAGCTGTTTACACCAATTTTAGACCAATGCTTGCACCAATAGATAACCAGGAAACCTCTGTGTATCTCCCTCGAGAGACTAATACCAGATGTAACAATTTTGTCAAGGTGCAACAGCAATGTAAATCACATCAATGAAATTCTGGGTCTTTATCTTTTATTGTGTGATCTGAAAGCCTGTTCTTTAAACACCTGCTCAGTGTTACAAAGTAGAAGAGATATCTTTGAATTTCATTCTAATATTCTCTGAACAAACAAAGCATTGTATATGTAATGTGCCCTGTTTCTTTTAAAATTCATGAGTGAACAAATGGGATACGTTACTGTTCATCTCAATACTAAGGAACCTTCTCAATAGCCATCTCCGCATTTTAAACAGATAACCAGGTGTCTGCATCAAGAAGCAAAAGCCCTTAGCTTATTGTCACTAGTCATTGTGGTAACAAGTATGGACAGCATACTTCAAAGGTCAGCCTAGGCTTTCAACAGTTACAATTTAAAGAAGGCACTGCACGTTGCTATAGTAGTAGAGTGTTATTCTTAATGACAATAGGAATTCAATACAGAGCAATGGGGCATAATGTTGTCCAGAATAGAACATAGATAATGTAGACTTCAGGCGAACTACCATTTAGAGACAGTTAGTATGTTTACATGACTTGTCAGTCCCTTGAAATCTTTACTGTGCTATACTTTTGGTGAACTCTTCAGTGTTAAATGTTGATATTTTCACTTCAGTTCACAACGTAAGGTTTACAGTCTCATCAAAAAATTTAGAGAATCTAATAATTTAACACTTTTTTTAAAAAAAGGAATGCATTGCACTTAGAACTTAACATTTGACACAACATATTTATATGGAAGTAAATTGCACTTAAATTGATACTTATTTCACATTGACTCTTCTAAACAATTTAACACTGGCACTGAACATCTGGAGGGTGATATATGAAGTGAGATGAGTCAGGTGAGGGCAGTGGCTCTAACCTCTAAAGAAATTATTTTATAAAATGTATTATATCTTATCAAAATCACAAATAACATCCTATGTGACTGTGACCATGATAAACTATCCCTCTTCATGCTCCTCAACCTGTCTGCAGCCTTTGACACGGTTGACCAAGCCATCCTCCTCCAGCGCCGCCTCTCCGTCGTCCAGCTGGGTGGAACTGCACTCACCTGGTTCCATTCTTATTTATCCAGTCGTAGACAGAGCAATGGCTCCTCTTCCCGCTCCTGCACAGTTACTTTTGAAGTCCCCCAAGGATCTATCCTTGACCCCCTCCTATTTCTTATCCACATGCTGCCCCTCGGCGACATCTTCTGAAAACACGACATCAGGTTCCACATGTACGCTGACGACACCCAGCTCTACCTCACCACCCCTCCACTGTCTCCAAATTGTCACATTGCTTATCCGACATCCAGCACTGGATGAGCAGAAATTTCCTCCAACTAAATATTGGGAAGACTGAAGCCATTGCCTTCGGTCCCCACCAGAAACTCTGTTCCCTAGCCACAGACTCCATCCCTCTCCCTGGCAACAGTCTGAGGCTGAAACAGACCTTTCGCAAGTTTGGTGTCGTATTTGACCCCGAGATGAGCTTCCGACACCCATCCGCGCCATCACCAAGACCACCAACTTCCACATCGCCCGACTCTGCCCCTGCCTCAGCTCATCTGTTGAAACCCTCATCCATGCCTTTGTTACCTCTAGACTTGACTATTCCAACACTCTCTGAGTCAGCCTCCCATCTTCCACCCTCCATAAACTTGAGCTCATCCAAAACTCTGCTGCCCATATCCTAACTCTCTCCAAGTCCCATTCACCCATCACCAATGTTCCCTTTAAGCTGCGCAGTGCTCTGGAGCTCCCGCGCAGCCTGTTCACCGGCTTTTAAATGGGACAAACCGCGCATGCGCGGTATTTTGAATGGGCCGCACACCAAAAAAAAAATTAAAGGGAATATTGCACATCACCCCTGTACTCGCTGATTTACATTGGCTCCCTGTCCAGCAACGCCTCAAATATAAAATTCCTTCCTTGTTTTCAACTCCCTCCATGGCCCCGCCTCTCCATCTCTGTAACCTCCTCCAGCACTACAACCCTCAGAGATCTCTGCGCTCCTCCAATTCTGGCCTCTTGTGTCTGCCTTATTTGAATTGGGCCACCTTTGGTGGCCGTGCCTTCAGCTGCCTAGGCCCTAAGCTCTGGAATTCCCTCCCTAAATCCCTTTGCCTCTCTATCCCTGTCTCATCCTTTAAGACACTCCTTAAAACCTACCTTGTGTTGTTATTGTTCTTCATCTCCCTCCATAGGCTTGCCCCTCCCTATCTCTGTAAACTCCTCCAGTACAACCCTCCGAGAACTCTGCGCTCTTCCAATTCTGGTTTCTTGTGCATCCCTGATATGACCCGTGCCTTCAGCTGTCTAGGCCCTAAGCTACGGAATTCTCTCCCTAAACCTCTTCACCTCACTTTTCCTTTAAGACACTACTTAAAAACCACTTCTTTGACCAAGCTTTTGGTCACGTGCCCTAATTATCTGCTTATGTGGTTCGGTGTCAAATTTTGTCTGATAACACTCCTGTGAAGCACCTTGGAATGTTTTACTACATTAAAGGCCCTATATAAATGCAGGTGGTTGTTGTTGTTGTTGATTGGCCCCTTAGACAGAATGCCGACATGGGGCACTATAGGGTTGGGGGCTCTGCACAACCTGCCCAAATAGCAGGCAAGCAACAAATTTACACACAGCAGGCAGCACCAGAGATGTGACCAACATGTACCTGTTGACCTTGTGCAAATAAGTTACCTTCCAGTGGGGTTAGTGCTGGAGGGCACCACTGGGATTGCCGATTGCAGCTTTTCAGGACCTATGATTCGGGCTCATCTTTCCAAACATCATTCTTGTTTTTTTGAAATAACTTTTAAACTGTAAGCTACTCTATATTTTCTTTTCATTAGGGGACATTAGGATAAACTATCACAATTGTAAATAGTCATCATGTTCCCAATTTGTGCACTGAAAGCATCGTTTAATTGAAGCATGAAATGAGCCTTGTACTATGGAGTTTAGATTTAAAAATAATTGCACTTGTGGGCAATCTAAAACAAAATCAGCAAATACTGGAAATACACCGTATCTGGAAGAGGAACGACAGGTCAGTATTTGTGCAGGGCAGTTCTTCAGAAATGAAGACTGAAAGATAAGCAAGTATAATAGAATTAGGGGAAAAAACTCCCCATCACAAAGGAAGTTAATAGTTATAATAAATTCGGGCCTGCCATAGATACCTTCTCATATTTAACGGTTTTGTTTGCACCCATAAGCAGTCTGATTATAGTACTTTTATGGGAGTTGCCTCACACTGGCCGATACTTATATGGGGTGTAATAATAACGATCTGAATGTGTGCTTCAATCTCTGAAGGTGGACCGAGCAAACACTTGGTGAAATAAGGCTTGATACAAATCAATAAGATGCTTTATTTCATAGTAAGGTGAACATATAGAAAAGCAATTCTGATCGCACTGACTTTAATTCAAACAGTACAACTTATCTTTGAATAATAATACAAGATAAAGAACACTCCATGCTTCTCTAGTTGGATGTCTTACTTGACTTAAACAAGATTATTTCTGACACTGCCCTCCTGCATTCCAACTGTATCATAGCCTTTGCTGCTCGACTGCCTTACAGCATTCTGTTTTTAAAAAAAAACCCTGCTTCTTTGCCTGTCTGTGTCTGTGTTTCATCTTTCCCTAACCAGTCAGAAAAGGAATCAAAGCCTTTCCAGTACAATGGTTGCGTTGTTTTTCAATTAACAAGACAGTTTAACAAACTGCTTATTATTTATAGTCTGAGGAAACAATATCAATGATAGTTCATTAGTATTTGAACTCCCTAATGTCTCATAACCATTTTAACTTGCGTGGATGCAGTATGCTTAAAAACATTTAAAGGTAGCACTCTTTCTGTGGAAACATAGTGAAAAGATGCCGAAACGTGACTGGTATCTACAGGAAACTCTTTCGTATCCGGCACCGATGGGACCGGGATGGTGCCGGTTGATTAAAAATTCCAGATAACGGAGAGGTATATCTACCGAGGCTATTTTTAACAAACAAAAATAAAAAAATCAAGAAATGTGCAGTATAATTGGGTACTCACCTACAGAGACTTCCGACAGCGCCAAGATGCCGAGTAGTGGCAGTTTGGAGAACTACCCCCACTGACTAACTCGGCCACCGCAGGAGACTCGGACTCGGCAACATTTCCGGTTATTGAGGTGTTGTTTTCGGAGTATGAATTTTGCCGGTTATTAGAGAATTCCGGATATTTAGGTGCCGTTTAAACGAGAGTTTCCTGTATGTCTATCTCTCCTGTATGCACGTATCACAGCCCACACACACCAATCACACGGATTCATTCAGAACATACTAGTTAACCCCGCTGGTCCATTGTATTACTCTTATTGTTTTCAAAGTGCAAAATTAGGCCAGTTTCTTCCAAGTAGTACTTATGATTAATTGGTACACAGGAAAAACTAGTCATATTGCTTTTAGTTTATAAAGGCTCCTGGTCTACTTCATGCGTGTATATATAGTCACTGTTGAAATGTGAGGAAATGCGGCAAACCATTTGTGCACAACAAAAGTGCCACAAGCCCCAATGAGATCATGATCAGATAAGCATCAGTGTGATCACACATTTGCAGTACTGTACTTATTTAGTAAGTAATTGTAACACCTACCATATTTTTTCTTGTACTTAAGGGAGAATCTTGTGCTCAAGATGTATTAATTTGGAAATAGAATTTTTTTTCCGCATTTCTCAAAAAGCACAAAGATTACACACTTCCAGGTAAACGGTGGATTGTATAACACTTTCTTTAAATTACCGTGGGAACATTTATTTGTTAACTCCAGTTTCAAAAGAGTGCCCCTACTACTCCAGTACGACATTACTCACATCATCCATCCTTGTGTCCTCTCTATTGTGGCCAATAGTAGCTAGTTTCTAAGTGAGATTAGTAATTTAATATCAGTCGTGTCAGTGATGAATTATAGTCTTTTTTATTTTGAACTTGCAGCCACTGAGGAATAAGGTTGAGAATGCTCAATTTATTTAAATCGAAACTCTAAAGTAGCAGAGGACTGGATTTAAATCCAGCTCCCAACAAAGAAAGTGGTGTTCTAATGCATCTCCACCAACATCCATCTGCATGGTAGGATAGCAGTGCAATTATGTCTAATTTTCATTTGACCAAATTCAGCAGAGAAACCACAAGTAAGTTACATTTTTGGTATACTTGGTGTTACCATCTTCAAATCTGTGTAGCTCTGTAGCAGTACACAATGTTGAAAATGAACCAAAATTAAGCAAAATGCATTAATTACTTGAATAGTATATTAAAAAAAATAGCTGTTAGTAAAACTTGATATAAATTTATATAAACTCATTTTGTGCTTACCAAGGTGGAGGACATAAGAGCTAGGGATAGAACATTTTTCAACTTTTAGCAACCAATCTCAGCATCAAGCATATTAAGGTCAAGTATTGCATTGGCCAAGAAAAAGTAAAGCTTACTTTACCTTGAGCCCAAAATTACATTTCATCCTTCTTCAGATGAGAGCACCCTTAAAGGCACAATATGAATTTCTGTTTTTCCCGTCACCAATCCTTGCACCTTCTCAGTGAATTTAATAATTTAGTGTCAGATTTTGAGAGTAGTTTTGAGCTATGGACTCGCTCTCACTGGTTTCAAACTTCCTCATATAGTTGTCAGAAAGTGGAGACTCTGGGCCTGAATTTGCGGTGCTACGGGTGCGTACGTACCCGTAAGGGCCCCACAAGTACTGGGTTTTCGAGTGCAAAGCGCATGCACGAAAACCTGGAACTTGCGATCTGTCAAGAATCTTCTTGACAGATTGTAGCCATCCCCGGGAAAAGGGCATCCGCGTGCGGAGAGTTGGGCTATTTGCCCAACTACTACCCAGCGAATGCCCGTGAAATTCTTACCCTGATAAAAGCAGGCGTAAGGCCTGCTTTTACCAGCGTAAGAATTTAAATGAATATAAAAATAATTTTTTTCAATTATTTAAACATTAAAGCACCTGTAAAAATAATTTAAGGTTATTTTTAGCCCCTTAAATTATTTTTCAAAAAATTACATTTTTGTTTAAATGTTTAATTAAATTGTATTTTAATTAATTTTAAGTAGGTCATTTTTTTATTTTATTTGGTATGTAAATGTTTTTCATGTGATCCCCATTCATGCTTATGGGGATTCCATACGTACCCACTTGATCCCGGGGCGCTTGCGAACTGCTTGCGCCCCTAGGATATGCGTAGAGGCCCAGGAGCGCGAGTCTCCGTGTATCCCGAGGCAGAAGGTAGGCACGGATTTTATTTGCGGATTGGAGGCATTTCCCTGCGGGAAGCCTCCGACCACAAATTCAGGCCCATTTATCTTAATCGTTCTGGGCTGTATTTGAACCTGGGACCCAGAATAAATAGGATTATGTACTAACTCACTGTAGCCATCCAATTGTTTTTAAATTAACATATTACTTTGTGTATTTTCTTTTGGGTTGTGGCCCTAATAAGTATATTTTTGGAAGGTAGAAGAACATGTTTGTACATCATAACAAAGTAATAAAAGGTCTAAAATTTCACTTACCAAGACTCAAATTTCCAGTGGTTCTCTTGCTTAAGTGTTTTGCAGTTCTTTCATTTTACACCACAGGGAGGATTATGTTGCTACTGAATAAGGCATTCTTCAAAAACATCTTCAACCACAAATTTAATTAACTATTTGAGTGCTGAAGGAAATTTGCCGCTTTCAACAATATAAATAACTAATAACACCTATAAAAGTTATTTCTACTATTGAATATTTCAACAAAATTGGAAAACTGAATAGAACAGAGAACTTTGTAATTCATGATATTTGTGATTTTTTTTGAACGCAACTTGTTCAGTGTGATGGAAAATTATAGTCACTTCATGGGGTTAAAATTCAAACTTTGGTGCTTGGAAGTAGCATATCATAATGTCTGGAGCATATCTCTCTTGTGCTGCTGACATCACAGGATCAATGTACTGCACCTTTAAGACTGCATTTCCCATTGCTTTTGGTGGGAAGCAAGTCACTGTTTTACACAGGTCTGCTATAAGTCACTAACTTCTCTTGCACTTGTTGATAGTACTGGTAGAGTATGTGTGTGTGCATCTCACTTCCCATTGATGAATTAAAAAAACTATGCAACCATAACTTTGTAAAGTAATTGAATATAAATCCACTACCCGTTCTCTAGCCACCGATTCCATTCCTCTCCCTGGCCACTGTCTGAGGCTGAACCAGACTGTTTGCAATTTTGGTGTCACATTTGACCCTGAGATGAGCTTCTGACCACATATCTACTCCATCACCAAAACTGCCTACTCCACCTCTGTACCTCTGTAACATCGTCCGTCTTCAATCCTGCTTCAGCTCATCTGCTGCTGAAACTCTCATCCATGCCTTTGGAATAGTCTAGTCTAGAAGAACCAAAGCGCTTCTGGATGGTCTCCCATTTTCCACCCTCCATAGACTTGAGCTCCCACATTCTACCCTACTTAAACTTGAGGTCATCCAAAACTCTGCTGTGCGTATCCTAACTCACACCAAGTCCCATTCACCCATCACCCCTGTGCTCGCTACATTGGCTCCAGGTCTGGCAACGCCTCGACTTTAACATTCTCATCCTTGTTTTCAAATCCCTTCATGGCATCACCCCTCCCCATCTCTGTAACCTCCTCCAGCCCGACAACCTCTGAAATCTCTGCAGTCTTCCAATTCTGGCCTCTTGCGCATCCCTGATTTTCATCGCTCCACAATTGGCAGTCGTGCCTTCAGCTGCCTAGGCCATAAGCTCTGGAATTCCCTCCCTAAACCTCTCTGCCTCTCTAGCTCTATCTTCTCCTTTAAGACACTCCTTAAATCCTACAGGCTAGAAATTACGTAGCACCCCAGTTGGGGCGATAACTTTTGCGGGAGCGCAAAAGTATTGCCGGGCGCTACACAATTGAATCCGATGCGAACTTCTGGTTTAGCGCTCCAGGAGGGAAGTAGAGCACTAAATCAAGCGCTACCACATCCCTTGGAGCGTTTGATTTTGGCCTACTTGATCACCACTGCCTTTAATTACTGCTCCCCAAGCGGCCATCCACGGTGACGACACCTCCTGCTGCTGCCGTTGTTGAAACCCGGCGATGCTGCAGGGGGCGGAAGTGAATTTCAGATCTGGGGCGATAACGGGGCGCTGTGCACCAGATGACATTACGCTCAATGGGGTGCCAGCGCAAAAGCGACAGGGAATTTCGCCGGCGTCGCTCAATTCACCGCACCCGGTCGCAAACCCATTTGTGCCCCGTTATCGCCCCCAGGACGTGATTTGGATGAGGGGACCAAATGTAATATTTCCAAGTTTGCTGACAATACAAAGCTGGGTGGGAATGTAAGTTGTGAGGAGGAAGCAAAGAGGCTTCAAGGGGATATAGACAGGCTAAGTGAGTGGGCAAGAACATGGCAAATGGAATATAATGTGGAGAAATGTGAAGTTATCCACTTTGGTAGGAAAAATAGAAAAGCAGAGTATTTTTTAAATGGTGAGAGATTGGGAAATGTTGGTGTTCAGAGGGACCTGGGTGTCCTTGTACACGAATCACTGAAAGTTAACATGCAGGTACAGCAAGCAATTAGGAAAGCAAATGGTATGTTGGCCTTTATTACAAGAGGATTTGAGTACAAGAGTAAAGACGTCTTACTGCAATTATATAGGGCCCTGGTGAGACCACACCTGGAGTATTGTGTACAGTTTTGATCTCCTTACCTAAGGATGGATATACTTGCCATAGAGGGAGTGCAACGAAGGTTCACCAGACTTGTTCCTGGGATGGGGGGATTGTCCAATGAGGAGAGATTGAGTAGACTAGGCCTATGTTCTCGAGTTTAGAAGAATGAGAGGTGATCTCATTGAAACATACAAAATTCTTACAGGGCTTGACAGGGTAGATGCAGGGGAGGATGTTTCCCCTGGCTGGGGAGTCTAGAACCAGGGGTCACAGTCTCAGAATAAGGGGTCGGCCATTTAGGACTGAGATGAGGAGAAATTTCTTCACTCAAAGGGTGGCGAATCTTTGGAATTCTCTACCCAAGGGCTGTGGAGGCTCAGTCGTTGAGTATATTCAAGACAGAGATCGATAGATTTTTGAATATTAAGGGAATCAAGGGATATGGGGGTCGTGCAGGAAAGTGAAGTTGACTTAGAAGATCAGCCATGATCTTATTGAATGGTGATGATGTGGAGATGCCGGTGTTGGACTGGGGTGGACAAAAGTGAGAAGTCGCACAACACCAGGTTATAGTCCAACAGTTTTATTTGAAATCACAAGCTTTCGGAGCGGCTGCTCCTTCGTCACCTGATGAAGGAGCAGCCGCTCCGAAAGCTTGTGATTTCAAATAAAACTGTTGGACTATAACCTGGTGTTGTGCGACTTCTCATTATTGAATGGTGGAGCAGGCTCGAGGGGCCAAATGGCCTACTCCTGCTCCTATTTCTTATGTTCTCCATTATTTTAATAATTAACTGGTGCACGTTGCTTCATTTAAAAAAAAAAATCAGCAGTGTACTTATTATTAATTTGCTAATACCTGCTGCTCTATGAATTTATTCAGTCCGTTGTACCCAGTGCTCTATCAGTTAATTAATTCACTGGTGCCTGCTAAGCTATGCTTCAATGTTCATCAGTAACCTTTCATTGTTGTCAGTCAGTTCGTGATGCATGTGATTTACATGGATTTCTGTGGGTTAAGATTTCCTGTTGTCATTTTTTTCTCATTTAAATTCTCTAGTTTATTCTGTTCATTTTAAATCTCCATGTTACAGTAACAGCTTTTATTGTCTACCTTTTTAAGGTATACTGTCATTACATTCTTTGGGAACATTGAGGTAAAACTTTTCAATACTGGACACGGCTGCCCATGTCCTAACTCGCACCAAGTCCCATTCGCCCATCCCCCCCTGTGCTCGCTGACCTCCAACGTCGTCCCATCCGCTGTCATCGAATTACAGTATGCAGACGACGCTTGCGTCTGCGCACACTTGAGGTCGAGCTCCAAACCATCGTCAACACCTTCACCGAAGCGTACAAGAGCATGGGCCTTACACTAAACATCCGTAAGACAAAGGTCCTCTACCAACCTGCCCCCGCCACACAGTACTGATCCCAGATTATCAAAATCCATGACGAGGCCTTGGACAACGTGGACCACTTTCCATACCTCGGGAGCCTACTGTCAACAAGAGCAGACGTCGATGATGAAGTCCAACACCGCCTTCAGTGTGCCAGTGCAGCCTTCGGTCGCCTGAGGAAGATAGTGTTTGAAGACCTCAAACTCAGCACCAAGCTCATGGTCTACAGCGCAGTAGTGATACCCGCCCTCTTGTATGCTTCAGAGACATGGGCCATGTATAGCAGGCACCTCAAAGCACTGGAGAGGTACCACTGACGCTGCCTCCGCAAGATCCTGCAAATCCATTGGCAGGATAGGCGCACCAACGTCAGTGTTCTCGCTCAGGCCAACATCCCCAGTATCGAAGCTTTGACCACGCTCGATCAGCCGATGGACGGGCCACATCGTCCGCATGCCCGATATGAGACTCCCAAAACAAGCGCTCTACTCGGAGCTCCGACACGGCAAGAGAGCCCCAGGTGGGCAAAGGAAACGCTTCAAGGACACCCTCAAAGCCTCCTTGAAAAAGTGCAACATCCCCACCGACACCTGGGAATCCCTGGCCCAAGACCGCACAAAGTGGAGAAGAAGCATCCAGGAAGGCACCGAACACCTCGAGTCTCTTCGCCGGGAGAAAGCGGAAGCCAAGCGCAAACAACGGAAGGAACGCACGTCAACCCAAGCACCCCACCCACCCGCCCCTTCAACCACCGTCTGCCCCACCTGTGACAGAGACTGTAGGTCCTGCATTGGACTCATCAGTCACCTGAGAACTCATTTTTAATGTGGAAGCAAGTCATCCTCGGTTCCGAGGGACTGCCTAAGAAGAAGAAGAGAAGAACATTGGCTCCCGGTTAAGCAGCGCCTCGATTTCAAAATTCTCATCCTTGTTTTCAAATCCCTCCATGGCCTCGCCCCTTCCTATCTGTGTAATCTCCTTCAGCCCCACAACCCCCCGAGATAGCTGCGCTCCTCTAATTCTGCCCTCTTGAGCATCCCTGATTATAATCGCTCAACCTTTGGTGGCCATGTTTCTGTTGCCTAGGCCCTAAGCTCTGGAATTCCCTGCCTAAACCTGTCCGCCTCGCTACTTCTCTTTCCTCCTTTAAGATGCTCCTTAAAACCTACCTCATAGACCAAGCTTTTGGTCACCTGCCCTAATTTATCCTTATGTGGCTCGATGTTAAATTTTTTGTCTTAAAATACTCCTGTGCAGCGCCTTGAGACATTTTACTACGTTAAAGGTGCTATATAACTACAAGTTGTTGTTGTTATCTTGACTCTCCATGTGCAATGCCATGAAAAATCAGGTAGTAATACTTGGATATTAAAAGAATCAAGGAATATGGGGATAGTGCAGGAAAGTGGAAATGAGGTAGAAGATCAGCCATGATCTTATTGACTGGCAGAGCAGGCTTGAGGGGCCAAATGCCGACTCCTGCTCCTATTTCTTATGTTTTTATGAGGAGCTAATGGGAGGCGCAAAAGAAGCCAATTTCTTCCCCTACCTCTTTGACCAAGTTTTACGTCATCTGCTGTAATATCTCCTTATGTGGCCCAGTGTCAAATTTTGTTTGATAACGTTCCTGTGATGCGCCTTGGGATGTTTTACGTATTAAAGGTACTATATAAATACGGGTTGTTATTAAAAACAAAGGCTGAAGCTTGCAAGCTTCAACCGCGCCAGATAATCGTGAGTCATTGTCTTTCTGGTAATTGTGTAGTTTCCATTTTCAAAAGGTGCACCTGAAGGGGCAGTGCTGTATTTCAAAGCAGCAATGCAGGCACCATGGAATGGAGGGATGCCTACTCAAGTATCCAGTCCACTCATCAGCCTCAATTACACTGTGGAGTGAAATTGGAGTGTCTCCAGCTGCTCTTACGTGCCGCTACCAACTAATAGTGATGTCAGCAGTGGTATCCTACCTGTGAATAGATGTTGCCTGAGCTGCGGCTGGCTGCAAAAGCAGGAGAAAACGAAGCAGTGAGATCGTATGCCCTAATTGGAGGGCAGCATCTCTTCAACGAAAAAGAAGTTGGACACCTTTGTCTAGTTTCAATTTTTTTCCTAATTAAGCCACAGTGTTCAAACATCACATTTATCTCGACCTGTGTTACATGTATCTATTTATCACAGTAACATGACAGCATTTGGAGCTTGAAATGTAATTCATAAGGAAAAGTATCAACCAATTGTGTACACACTACAGTAAATGATGAAATGCTGCTTTGCACCTATGGTTTCAGACGATGTTGAAATGACCGTCTCAGCTACACTGCTGTATGGAGGCTTTGAGCAGATAACAATCTCTTTAGCACAGAGGAGAGGTCAAATTGGAGGGCCAGTTGTCATTCGGCAGCTTTTATGGACATTCAAGCAGCCAGCTCATAAGTTGGCAGGAAGCAATCTCTATGAATTTATGTCTCTGGAACAGAACTTTGTGATATATAAGGGATTTCATAATGGTTTCTCACCAGGCTGCCTTTAACTGGCAATCTTAAACAGACAGCAAGAAGGGGCATGAAAAGCTGAAAAGAGTACTTCTGAGAAGTGTACATCACATTAGGACTGTCAACCGATTAAAAAAAAATTAATCACAATTAATCTGGAGAGAGAAACAGATTTCACGTTTCAGGTTGATGACCTTTCATCAGTACTGGAAGATATTTGAGATTAACAGCTTTTAAGCAAGTACAGAGCCAGGGAAAAGGGGGGTGGGAGGGAAAGAACCAAGGGGGTTCAAAAGCAAAATACTGCAGATGCTGGAAATCTGAAATAAAAGCAGAAAATGCTGGAAACACTCTGTAGGTCAGGCAGCCTCTGTGGAGAGAGAAACCGAGTTAAAATTTCAGGTCAATGACCTTTCATCAGAACTGAGGGCAAGTTCTGTGATAGGCTGGAGGGCAGGAGTGATTAATGGACAAAAGGGATAATGATGTAAGGCAAAGAGGGGGATAATGTGACAAATAAAGAAACAAAAGCTGGGTCCAGAGGAAGTGTAAATGGAATAGCAGAGCGCGAGGGAAGCACGGAAAATCTGTCAGATGATTTTTATTGAGTCTGCGTTGACGCACTTCCTAGCTGCTGAACTAGCAAGTAGTCAGCTGAATCATGAGTACTTTATTTAGACAACGCCTTGAAAACTTTTTTGATTACATTTTAGTTAGCATTCATAACAACAGTTAATTTCCCTCCAACATTAATTTGTGGGATATTAAAGAAACATTTATGTCTTTAAATTGTCCCTGTAGTTATAAAGAACCTGTTTTAAGCTATAATGCAACTTCAGCATTCATACATTTTGTACGTTGCCCACACTCTGCACTTTCCACTTGCGACACAGTGTGTCACACCAGTTTCTTTTTCTGTAGCATCTTGCTCTCCTGCACAGAACTTTAAAAAACTTGTGCAGTGTTTGAGTGGGCAGCTGCAGAACTCAAATGTGCTCGTTCTACAGAGTTGAGAGTTTAACCACATGACTCGTCAGCCATCTGCTCCTTGTTCCATTGAAGTGTATTTGATGAAAAAATATACAGTGAATGCTAATATAGTTTCATGTTTTTTTTCTTCCAATTTATTTTACTTATTTTTCTTTTTTACATGAGGATAAATTCACATGAGGTATCCGGAGAGATGGCAGGTTGGAGGCTCAATGCTGCAGTGCTGTAGCACAAACTTCAACCCGTAATCTGAGTGTGGCTCTCTGCTGGGAGTATGACATCATTAATTTTACATTTTATCTTTTTTACATATTTGATTTCTTGCAATATACTCTCTGATCCATCGCTCCATGAACTAGATTTATATATTTTTATTTTATTTCCAGTTATTTTCTTACTGTTTCCATCTATGTACCATCCCCTCTGTGTTCCAGGGCCACCACAGGAAAAGCTGACGTGTGCAACTCAGTTCTGAGTCTTGTATGCATAAGTTCACTAATGTCCTTTAGGGAAGAAAATCTGCCGTCCTTACCCGATTTGGCCTATATGTTCTTCCTGTCAGCTGTACTATCATTTTTAGTTGGGTGCAATTATTGTTGTTTGGACGTATTTATACTCTCAGTTCTACTATTTGCCATCCCTGTTTACGTTTTGCTGTGCATCATATATTTTGTTTGGCTGTTAAAAAAAAAAATAAAGGAATGACATTGCAGGATGAAATAACAGTGATTAATTTTAATTGAGACTTGAGGGTGCAGAGGTGGAAACTATTTTGATGGAGTAGTAAGGTTCAAGACCATGAGGGACTTGGGACAAGGGCACCAAAAACAACTTGAATTTATATAGTGCCTTTAATGTAGAAAAAGTCCCAAGTACGAGTACGCCTGTAGATGGCACTGTGATAGTGTTTTTCAATATTAAATGTCATCCATCGCTCTGTTTTTAACCCAATTTTTGTTTTACCCCCCTGTGGCAAAGTTTATTTTTTAGCCGCTCTCCTGGAGTAAATGCTGAATCTCCCTAGTACTGCTTGCTTTTTTTAATTTTTAGTCGGTCTCCCAGTTCTAGCAGCACCAAGGTTCATAAAATCCCTCTAGGGCCATTAAGGTTGAATCTCCCCCTCTCTTTCTGGATTGCAAGTGTTATTTGTGGACTGACCCACTCGGCTCCACTTATATTGTTTATTAACTCCAGGGACTCCTATGACCCTGCCCTCAGCTTCACTTGTTGAACTCCGGATTGCCTCCAGGTTTAGCCATCAGCTGCAATTATTTTTATTTATCTACTTACCTCGAAGATTTCCTCCCAGTTGGCCCTCAGCTCCAATGATATAATATTTATTTAATTCATTCACTTCAGGGATGCCCTCAGCCTGCTGAGCTGCCACTTCATTTAATTTATTAACTCTGTAGATTCCTACTGGCCTGCTAAAGGTTTATTTTATTAATTATTTTGAACCTTTGGTTGTTAATTACCTACCTACCGAAGTCTGTTATTTTATTAATGAATTAGGCTGAAACTCTATTCTCTAAGAGTGAAACCTCCACGATTTTACTCCAGTTCTGTTCAATTTCCTCTATAGATACAACATTTCCTGGAAAGTTTCAGTGTAAATAAGGTGTAAGAGTGGTATTACGTGGTTTTTCCCGAGGAAATTCACGAATAACTGATTTACACTGGAACATTGGGCCTGAATTTGCTGGAACAGCGTGTTTGGTGACGTGATGCCTTTACTTGGACTTTTCAGCTCCTGGTTCATATCGATCTATATTTACGTGGGTGTACAGGGCACAATTTCAAAATTTGCAGATGACACAAAACTTGGAAGTATAGTGAACAGTGAGGGGGAGAGTGATCGACTTTTCAGGAAGACAGACAGGCTGGTGGAATGGGCGGACACGTGGCAGATGAAATTTAATGCAGAAAAGTGCAAAGTGATACATTTTGGTAGAAAGAATGAGGAGAGGACATACAAACTAAATGGTACAATCCTAAAGGGGGTGCATGAACAGAGAGACCTAGGGGTATGTGTGCACAAATCGTTGAAGGTGGCAGGGCAGGTTGAGAAAGCAGTTAAAAAGGCTTACGGGATCCTGAGCTTCATTAGTAGAGGTATATGAGTACAAAAATGTGGAAATTATGATGTACCTGTATAAAACACTGGTTCAGATTCAACTGGAATATTGTGTCCAATTCTGGGCACCGCACTTTAGGAAGGATGTGAAGGCCTTAGAGAAGGTGCAGAAAAGATTTACGAGAATGATTTCAGGAATGAGGGACTTCAGTTACGTTGATAGACTGGAGAAGCTGGGGTTGTTCTCCTTGGAGCAGAGAAGATTGAGAGGAGATTTGATAGAGGTGTTCAAAATCATGAGGGGTCTGGACAGAGTAGATAGAGAGAAACTGTTCCCATTGGCAAAAAGGTCGAGAACCAGAGGACACAGATTTAAGGTGATTGGCAAAAGAACCAAAGGCAACGTAAGAAAAAACTTTTTTACGCAACGAGTGGTTATGATCTGGAATGCACTGCCTCAAAGGGTGGTGGAGGCAGACTCAATCTTATCTTTCAAAAGGGAGTTGGATAAGTATCGGAAAGGAAAACATTTGCAGGGCTATGGGGAAATGGCAGGGGAGTGGGACTAGCTGAGAGTCGGCATGGGCTCGACGGGCCGAATGGCCGACTTCTGTGCTGTAACTATTCTATGATTCTACGCTGTAATTTGCTGGAAGGTTGATCCATCTACAGCATGGCGAGGTTAATGATGAATCAGGGACCTCGTGGACAGCGCAGCCAGTGGCTTACTCTACAGACCAATCACATGGCACTATAATGAGAACAGATGCCATAAATCATATTTAGGTGTTACACTGGAAGGTAAATTAGTTGCAACTTCTGAAATCAACCTAAATCTATTGAATGGGGAAGTGGTTAGGCTCTCTCTTGTTGGAGATGGTCATTGCCTAGCATTTTGTGGTGAGGATGTTACTTGCCACTTATCAGCCCAAGCCTGGATGTTTTCCAGGTCTTGCTGCATGTGGGCGTGGACTGCTTCATTATCTGTGAATGGAGCTGAATCATCAGCAAACAGCCCCACTTCTGACTTAATGATGGAGGAAGATCATTGATGAAGCAGCTGAAGATAGTTGGGCCAGGACACTACCCTGAGGAACTCCTAGAACGATGTCCTGGGGCTGGGATGATGGGCCTCCAACAACCACAGCCATCTTCCTTTGTGCCAGGTATGACTCCGGCCAGTGGAGAGTTTTCCCCCGATCCCATTAACTTCAGTTTTACTATGGCTCCTTGGTGCCACACTCAGTCGAATGCTGCCTTAATGTCAAGGGCAGTCACTCTCACCTCCCCTCTGGAATTCAGTTCTTGTATCCATGTTTGGATCAAAGTTGTAATGCGGTCTGGAGCTGAGTGATCCTAGCGGGACCCAAACTTCGCATTGGTGAGCAAGTTATCGTTGAATAAGTGTCGTTTGATAGCACTGGTGATCACTTCTTCCATCATTTTATGACAATTGAGAGTAGGGATGATAGTGTGGTATTCGCTGGGTTGGATTTGTCCAGCTTTTTGTGGGCAAGATTTACCTGGGCAATATTCCACATTGTCGTGTAGATTTCCAATCTTCCCTAGATGCGGGGGAGGTGCCTGAGAATTGGAAAGTGGCAAATGTGACACCATTGTTCAAGAAAGAGTGTAAGGACAATCCTAGTAACTACAGGCTGGTCAGTTTAACATCAGTGGTGGGTAAAGTTTTAGAAACAATAATCAAGGAAAAAATTAACGGGCACTTGGAGAGGTTTAAGCTAATTAAGGAGAGCCAACACGGATTTGTAAAAGGCAGTTCCTGTTTGACTAATCTAATTGAATTTTTTGATGAAGTAACAGGGAGGATTGATGAAGGCAATGCAATGGATGTTGTCTACATGGATTTTAGGAAGGCGTTTGACAAAGTACCACAGAGAAGGCTGGTTAACAAAATTGAGGCTCATGGAATAGGTGGGTCAGTGGCACCTTGGATAAGGAATTGGCTTAAGGGCAGAAAACAGCGAGTTGTGGTAAATGGCTGTTTTTCAGACTGGAGGATGGTAGACAGTTGTGTTCCCCAAGGGTCAGTGTTGGGGCCACTGCTTTTGTTGATACATATAAATGCCCTGGATATTTGGAATAAAAAGTAGAATTTCTAAATTTGCCAAACTTGGGGGTGTGGCAAACAGTGAGGATTATACCAATCGACTGCAACAGGACATAGAAAGGCGAGCAGAATGGGCAGACAAGTGGCAGATGGAATTTAATACAGAGAAGTGTGAGGTGGCACGGACTCGATGGGCCGAATGGCCTCCTTCTGTGCCGTTATGACTCTATGCCAATGTTGTAGCTGTACTGGGACAGCTTAGCAAGAGGTGCGCTAGTTCTAAAGCACAAATCTACAGCCATGGTGTTGTCGGAGCCTATAGCCTTTTCTATGTCCAGTGCACTCGGCTGTTTCTTGATATCATTTTGAGTAAATTGAATTGGCTAAAGACTAACATCTGTGATTGTGGGAACCTCAGGAGGAAGCTGTGAATGATCGTTCACTCTTCACTTCTGGCTGAAGATGGTTGAAAACACGTCAGCCTTGTCTTTTGCACTCGCATGCTTGGCTCTGTCATCATTGAGGATGGGGATGTTCACAGAACCTCCTCCTCTTCCCATTAGTTGCTTAATTGTCCACCACCATTCGTGACTGCAGGATTGCCGAGCTTTGACCTGATCCGCTGCTTGTGGGATCGCTGAACTCTGTCTATAGCATGCTGCTTCCCCTCTTTAGCTTGCATGTAGTGTTGGCACCTCATTTTCAGGTACGCCTGGTGCTCCTGGCATACTCTTCTACACTTCTCATTGAACCAGAGTTGGTCATCTAGCTTCATAGTGATGAAGAAATGATATGCCGGAGCATGAGGTTACAGATTCTGGTGGAATAAATTCTGATCGCCCGCAGTGCTTAATGGGTGTCCAGTTTTGAGCTGCCAGATCTGTTCTTAATCTATCCCATTTAGCACGGCTGTAGTGCCACACGACATGATGGAGAGTGTCCTCAGTGTGTAGATGAATTTTATTCCCCACAAGGACTATGCAGTAGTCACTCCTACCAATATCGTCATGGACAGATGCATCTATGACAGGTAGTTTGGGGAGGACGAGTTCAAGTAGGTTATTCCCTTGTGTTGGTTCTCTCACTACCTCTGGCAAGCCCAGTCTGGTAGCTATGTCCTTTAGGATTCGGCCAGCTCAGTCTGTGGTGGTACTATCAAACGACTCTTCGTGATGGACATTGAAGTCCCCTACCCAGAGTACATTCTGTGTCCTTAGAACATAGGACGTAGGCGCAGGAGTAGGTCATTTGGCCCCTCGAGCCTGCTCCGCCATTCAATAAGATCATGGCTGATCTGAGTGCTACCCTAAGTGGTCCCTCCAAGTGATGCTCAACATCAAATTGATAAAAACAGTCACAAATGTTCCTATGTTTGACTTAATCACATACAGCATAAATTATAACAATTTATTTTTAACTACATTACCAACTGTTGAGGCAGTACATACATTTAGAATGTCTATTCATATTATACACTCACATTTCAACCGATTCTTCATCCTCACAAATCCCCCCCAATGTCGGAGATTAATTCTAATTAAGATGGAATAAGAATGTATTGCTGTTAGTCACAATACTACTAGCACTCTACTGTTACTTAAGTTTGAACATCATATTTACATATTGGTGAAAACCAAAGCAGCTAGCAGTTTACATTCCAATGTAGCCTATAATTTTTTTAAACCTGCATGACAGCACATTTTTAAGAAAGTATGAGGACATTTTTACTCCTAGTTTTAAAATGGAATCGACAGTTAAGTAGAATTTCATTACTTTACAACTTTGGAAAAAATGTTCACATATTTTGATAGAAGTTTGAGTTTTATTCACAGTCTTGTCTTTTCTTCTGGAGTCATGTTATGCTCATTGTTGGTATTGTCAGTGCAGCTAATAGCACTTATTTTCCTAGGAGCATCCTTTGCTTTGCAAAATTTTGAACGAAAGCATAAATTTAGCAGTGGATGAATACAGCAACTTAGAGCAGCAAGTAGAATCACACCACTCTTCACTTTGTTTAGTTTTTCCTGCCACTGGCAGTTTGCGTCATCAGATGTAACATACAGAACTCGTTGGACATGATATGGCACAAAGCAGACTATGAACAAAATGATGGATGCAAAAATTTTCCTGCGGACCTTTAAGTTACTGCCCTGACTTTTGGCTACCATACTGTTCTTCTGGGTTTGATAAAGATGATAAGCCAACAGAGCGTAAAAAATGATCAAAAATAGTAATGTTAGAAAAAAGAAAGCTGCACCAAAAATATGAGGAGTCTTAAAGAATTTTCCTCTCTTGTTGATGATTAGATCATAGCAAGACTTTGCATTTATCGTTGAATTGACTGCAAAATAGGATAGGAGTAAAGGTAAAATGCACATTGCTGGTACAATCCAAGTAAAAACACATACAAGTATGATCACTTTAGGTTTGATAAAATAGTGCATAAGAACAAATTTGGGTCTTACTACTATTGCATATCTGCTGATGCTAGTCCACAACAAGAAAAGTATGCTGCAGTACATATTAACATAGAAAATTGAAATTGTTACAAATGTTGTTAAAATGCATGCAAAATCTTCATGACTCCATGAATCACTCTTTAAGTAATATATGGCTCGAAAGAGAAGACTGCAGGAAAGGAGTAAATCGGAAGCAGTTAAATTTTTCATGTAAATGAAGGTCGCAGATTTATCATCTTGTTTGAAGGCCCATATTGTCACAACATTACTAATGACTCCTATCAGGAATATTATTATGTATAGGCCTCCCAGTATCTGTCTATGAATGCTGTCAGCAGTAAGAGTACACCGATTATCCATTAACCTGAAAGAAACAAACATAAATTATTGATTGAGTTTATATTGAGCAGCTTCTACTTATTGAGTCATAACGGCACAGAAGGAGGCCATTCGGCCCATCGAGTCCGTGCCAGCTCTCTGTAGAGCAATCCAGTCAGTCCCAGTCCCCCGCTCTATCCCTGTAGCCCAGCAAGTTTATTATGTCCCTTTTGCCATCTGAAAACATATGTACAGCATTGCATCAGAAAGATGCAAAACTACTTGTGTAAGCAAGGTAAATTTAAATGTAACTTGCTTGCCAAATAAGGGATTTAATTCCTGATTTTTATTATCCATAGGACTGATTCAGTTCTTATTTGCCATTAAGGGATTTTTTTCCCCCTCTGTTTACAAAATAAGATTTTTTTTTTTATTTAAACCTTATTCGTCCTCTCCATGTAACAACATATGAACTATTTTAGGGAATCAAATTTAAAAAGAAAATGTGCAAACATTATTCCCCACTCATCGCTTCATGTCACCGAGGGGAAAAGCTTTACAATACAAATTAGTTTTCATTGTACAGATTGCTTTTTATTAACAGCTCTCCTTGCGCATCGCTGTCTCTATTTAGTAATGGCTCTCATATACATGTTGCGCTCTTTTTCTCTCTTTATTTACTAACAAGTAAATTGCTCTCACTAAATAAAGAGTGGCACTTTATATAGTGCTCCCCAACTTTATTTCATATCGTAAACACAGAGTACCATCTGGTCCATTTGATTGGAGAGAAATGGTTGCATACGGCTCAATTTTAGGAAACTTTGATTAAACAAAAACAAATTGTTTTTTTATATATACCACCAGAGAGATTAAGTTTAGTGTCTGGCTTTGATCAAAAGATTTGATTAAAATACAATATAATTTACAAATATGGCAGTGGTAATTTGCAGTCAGCGGTGAAGCAAAGGCGTTTGCCGCTGGCCCCGAAGTAAGCTTCTCAAAAAGATCTTGCGATCTCTGTGGCGAGAAGTTCACATTCTGTTATCTAAAAGATTTAAATCCTGTCTTGAGTAAATGCACTCGTTAGAGTTCAGTTCCTCCTACAATGAATTGCTTGCTTATTTTTATTAACAGTTTTCAGTTGTCTAAAATGTCACGTTGCTAAGCCTTCTTCCCAATATTTAACTGGGCTTATCCAAGATTGGATATTGGACTAGCAGTCTGATGATACAACAACAACTTGCATTTATATAGCTCCTTTAATGTAGTAAAATGTCCCAATGTGCTTCACAGGAGCGTTATCAAACAAATTTGACACTGAGCCACATAAGGAGATATTAGAACAGATGGCCAAAAGAATCGTTAAAGTAGGAGGGTTTAGGGAGCATCTTAAAGGGCTGTAGAGAGGTGGAGAGGTTTATGGAGGGAATTCCAGAGCTTAGGGCCTAGGCAGCTGAAAACACGGCCGCCAATGGTGGCGTGATTAAAATCAGGGATGCGCAAGAGGCCAGAATTGGAGGAGCGCAGAGATCTCAGAGTGTTGTAGGGATGGAGGAGTTTACAGAGATAGGGAAGGCCAAGGCCATGGAGGAATTTGAAAACAAGGATGAGAATTTTAAAATCGAGGTGCTGCCGGACCGGGAGCCAATGTAGGTCAGCGAGCACAGAGGTGATGGGTGAACGGGCCTTGGTACGAGTTAGGATAAGGGCAGCAGAGTTTTGAATGAGATCATGTTTATGGAGGGTGGAAGATGGGAGGCCAGCCAAGAGAGCATTGGAATAGTCAAGTCTAGAGGTAACAAAGGCATGAATGAGGGTTTTCAGCAGCAGATGAGCCGAGGCAGGAGCGGAGTTGGTCGATGTTACACAGAAGCAGTGGAGGGATCCAGATAGGTAGGGGAGAAGTACAGGTGTTGTCAGTATACATGTGGAAGCTGACTTCATATTTGCAGATAATGTCGCCAAGGGACAGCATGTAGATGAGGAAGAAGAGGGGGCCAAGGATAGATGCTTAGAGGACTCCGGAGGTAACAATACAGGGGTGGGAAGAGACGCCACTGGTGGGGATGCTCTGTCTCTAATCAGATAGATAAGAGAGAAACCAACTCCCACTGTGTTCGACAATGTAGTTCCGCTTCCATATACAAGCAATCATTTAAAAAGAAGAGAAACCACTATGACGATGACTATTTAAGAGTCAGACAGAGCAATGGCAATCATGGGGTCTTTGCCCATCCTGCTGTATAAATAATTGTCATTCTGGAAGAATATCTTAGTTCTTTTCAAATGAAGTGAGACCAAATTATTAAAAATAAGTTCAACACAAAACTTTCAATTTAGGAACAGAAGTGCGCAAGAGTGTCACAATCTACTGCAACTGCTTCAACATTCATCAGAGAAGTTGGGGCAGAATTTCTGAAGTTTTTGTGAGGTTACAGCACATTTAAATTTTCATCCTTGTATTTAAATCACTTCATGCTCATCCCTATCTTTCTAACCTCTTCCATCTGTATAACCCCCCCCCCCCCCCCGAACTTTCCATTCTTCCGGCTCTGACCTCTTGTGCATTTCCCCTCCCTTCGCCCACCATTGACAGCTGAGTCTTCAAGCACATAGGTCCCTCCCTAAACCCTTCTACTTACCGACTTCCCTC
Source organism: Squalus acanthias (assembly GCA_030390025.1). Lineage (NCBI taxonomy): Eukaryota > Metazoa > Chordata > Chondrichthyes > Squaliformes > Squalidae > Squalus > Squalus acanthias. Next base: position 133,827,081 of record CM059429.1, on the reverse strand, counting down.
TCCTCCTTTAAGACCCTCGTTAGAACCAACTTCTTTGAAGCTTTTGGTCACTCCTCCTAATAGCTGCTCCTTTGGGTTGGCATCCATTATTTTTGTTTACACCACTGCAAAGTGCCTTAGGACATTTTTGTACTTGCGCTATATAAATGCAAGTTGTTGTTGTTCATTCAAAGAATTTCTGGTCAGTACTGTAATGATATGCTACGGACTCTGAGGTCAGGGCCAATGGTCTGGAGTTTCTTCCCCTTTTGCGCCCAGAGACGCGCATAATCTGGGCATGGAATTTTGGGCGTAAGTATACGCGCGTAACTACAACACGCCCAAGGCTCCTCGATCTTTTACAGCCATCCATCAAACCTTCCACCAGAATGAATCTCTGCCTGGAAAACTGGCCATGCCCCCAATTCTGCTTGTTTGGAGGGTCTCTTCACATTGCGGCCAGATTTTCAGGCGCAACAAGAAAGAAAGTCATGTAGTATTACATTGCAATTTTTTGAGCATTTTTAATAGATTATCCTCACTGAGACCTGCTCTGTATTTTCTGTTTATTTTAATGCATTTCTATGTCATAGGTATGAGTCGTATTCAAAATTGAAAAGCTTCCCAGATTGCAGGTTCCCGAACATACTGTGCCTGATATGCATGAAGGATGGTTAAATGAGTTGAAACTTAAATTTTCGTACTTAAAGAAAAAATATATGATGTGGGTTCGGCGCTTTCCTTGGGCCCCAATTGTTTATGCTGATTTATGCCCATTTTTAGTTTGGGCGTATTCTAATGCGATTGAGAGGGTACTTGGGCGTAACTTTACATCGGCAAAATGGTTGCAACATTGGACACGTTTTGGGGTCTAACTTCCAGGTTGTGCCTAAAGAGGAAACGCCAAACCTATAATCTGTAGCACTGTTCTTTGACCTCTGTTATCCAGCTTCAAATCCAGCCCAGACTGAAGGGATAAAAGTGCCCTCACTCTGCAAGCTGTAAATGTCCTTTGTGATAAATTTGGTCACTCCTCACACAGTTGCATAGACCTAACCTCCCACCCCCACCCACCCAAATATGACCATAACTCTACTAATTGGTACTAAATTGGCAATCTCCTACAGAGAGACCATAAGGATGGCTGGTGTGAGAAATGGAAACAATTCACAGTGGCACAGTACTGGTGCTTTTTGAAGTTGGAGTTCAGGCAGGCACCTATTTGTAGCAAGTTAGAGGGAGCTTTGCTCGGCATCTGATGATGCTTTGTGGGGAAATCTAGAATGCGGGGGCACAGTTTTAGAATAAAGGGTCGCCCTTTTAGAACTGAGATGAGGAGGAATTTCTTCTCTGAGGGTCGTAAATCTGTGGAATTCTCTGCCCCAGAGAGTTGTGGAGGCTGGGTCATTAAATACATTTAAGGTGGAGATAGACAGATTTTTGCAAGATAAGGGAGTGAAGGGTTATGGGGAGCTGGTGGGGAAGTGGCTTTGAGCCCAAGATTAGCCATGATCTTATTGAATGGCGGAGCAGGCTCGAGGGGCCAAGTGGCCTATTCCTGCTCCTATTTCTTATGTTCTTATGGTGCTTGATATTGATACTGGGTAGAAAATGTATTCCATCCAGCATCGGCATCCCTCACTGTGATTCATAAATTAATCCAAAAAATAAGAAAAAGCTCTTCAATTGTTCAGTGGATAAATACATTGTGTGGTGTGGTACCAAGCCATACAGTGTAGGAAAGTCCCAAGTTTGATCCTGAATTTTGCTGCATTAGCAACTTATCTCGGCCAGGGTAATGGTAATGGCATTGAATTTGGCCTTGGTGTCTCCAGGTTTGGGATGGAAAATATCAGCCAGGTTTACTGCTCCTAATCACTATCCATGGACTTCGACTGAAAAGATGCACATATGTAGATAGGATCAGTATCGGCTATGATTTTACACACACACACACACACACACACACACACTCCGATATTGGTTTGCTTTCTATAGTATTATCAAAACGCCCTTAAGACAGGAATAAATATTGAACCAGTTTGAGGTGCCATTTCCCTCAGCAAACTTTTTTGATTAATAAAGCCCTGTATTATATAGTTTCCTTACATCTTTAGGTATTGGTAAGTTAGATTTAAGGTAATTTTTCTTTAAAAACTAAATTTGCTCATATAGCCCACAATGGTTTGCAAGAAAGCCTTGACACAAAGTATTACTGCAAATTGTGAGACTACCTTTTAAAATTAATGTGAGAAGTCGCACAACACCAGGTTATAGTCCAACAGCTTTATTTGAAATCACAAGCTTTCGGAGCGCTGCTCCTTCATCAGGTGAAGTGAAGAGATGCATATAGGCACAGCATATATAGTCAGAGAACACTGCCAGATGATTACAGTTAATCTTTCCAACTGCCCTTTATCATACCTCTTTAATTTTAAAATTAAATCATTGATCACTAAAGCTACCTACATATGTGCATGCATCTTATAGTTGACCTCCAATTATTTGCTGTAATCTACTATATTATTACAGTTGCAAAGGAATTAAAGGCCCTTGGCTTTAGTGATGTCATATTATTGGGCAGGTGATTCTAGTCACCCAGTTAAATCAAACGTTTTGAAAGTTAAATAATGGCCCGGAATTTGCGGTCAGCAGCGAAGCGAAGGCATTCGCCGCTGGCCCCGACATATGCTTCACGCAAGGATCTCACGATCCCTGTCGAGAACTTCGGGTTTTCCGACCTTCAATTCAAATCAACGAAGTATAGTGGGGATCCCCTTGTGCGAACTGCTGTGACGTCAACAGGCTGTCTAAGTAGCCAATCAAAACGCAGAAATTCTCACAGACAGCGAACAAGGAAGTGAGTAAACTCTTAAAATTCTAACTTTATAAAAATGTTAGGGAGAGCAAAACAAAGATTGGGGTTCTCACATAGAGAAAAGGCAAACCTGAAGTAAAGCTGGACAAACTTTAAAAAAAATGTGAAAAATTATTTTTTAGATAAGTTTCTTAATTTTAATTTTTATTAAAATGGACAAATTTCACACTGCATAAAATTAAAATTAGTTTTCCAGGCCCTTAACATTTGTTTAGCAGTCATAACATTGTTAAAACCTCCAGTTACACCTTTGGGTCTAACTTTTACTGTGGAAGAGCCGAAGTTTCTGTCAGTTTCCTGATTTGGCTGATTACACAGATTGCTGGCTCTGTGGGGGGGAGGGGGGGTGCACAGCGTAACCTGTTTCAGAGCTGAAACTGACAGACCACAACTTCAGGATTGCATGCGCCGAATCCTGAAGTTGCGGTCAGTTTCAAAGGCGGAATGACGGCAAACGCTGCCAGTTTGCCGTCATCCCAACTGCAAATTCTGGGCCATTATTTTGCCCACAAGCATTTTTTGTAATATACTATGATCTTGCAGTTCCCTTTAAAAAGCAGTACAAACCATTTCAGGATTGAGAGCAATTTTTAAAAGATTATTAAATGTGAACAGTCATAATTGTTTAAAAGCTGTACTATTTTGAAAAGTACACCAATATCAGGAGAGCCTCAAGGGATTCATTCCCTCATTAAAATTAAAAGTTGTGGAAAAAGTGAGTTCAGAAAACATATGTGAGCCCCTCTACATAGTAAGCAGTCCTTTTCTTTAAAATACTGCAACAGATTATATATATACATATATATATATATATATATATCTACTTCAAAAAGTCAGCAATAAAAGTTTCCATGTTTCTTACATAAAATTATTTCTGCTATATTTTATAAACTGTTACCATAGAATGTAATGACAAAGCACAGACCACTTGGCCAAGTGTTTTTTATCCACATGAGCCACTTAGTCTAATCCCACTCTTCTGCTCACTCCCCAAATCCTTCAGTATTCATCTTTTTCAAGCAAGTATCTAATTTCCTTTTAAAATAATTTATGGACTCTGCTTCTATAATGGTTTGTGGCAGAGAATTCCACATTCTAATTGTCCTACGTGTAATGATTTTTTTCCAACCTCCTCTTTAATTCTTACTACTCTTGTTACAATTAGCATAAATTTGTTCCCTCTTATTACCATCTTCCTGACCAATGGAAACAATATCACTGTTCACTCAATCTTGAAGGCATGTATCAGATTAGCTACTAACCTGTGGGGAAAAAACCTCTCAAGTATCATCATAACTGTAATCTCCCATCCTTACTAACATCCTAGTGAATGTACATTGCACCTTTTCTATTGCTGTTAAAACCTCCCTATAATGGAGTGCCCAAAATTATGCGTAATACTCCAACTAAGCATCACTTTCTTGCTTTATTATTCTATGCCTCTAGATACAAAACCAAAGATTCAGTTTTTTTTATGGTCTTTTCTACTTGTGCTGCAATCTTGAATGGCCTGTGTATCTGCACACCAAGGCCCCTCCCTCTGCTCCATTTAAAATCTTAAGTAATCAGGAGTGCGAACCCTGTCTGACTTTTTTTATTCTCCATAGCCCAGCGATGTTGAAGCCAACTATAGACAGATCAGGGTCTTCCAGGTCTACATCACTCAGTACCATATCAGCCAGTTCATTGAGCAACTAAGCCATTAGGGAAGTTTTAGAAGAGATTTGATATACAGCAATAAAGCTACTGTTTTGTTTCTGTACCTGCAGTAATTAATATATTCATTGTGATCGAAACATCACAAATATAGCTATACAAACATTTTTGAATTCAAGCCCTAAGACAAGAATATGTACACTAAGTTTAAACAAATTAACATACCTGTAATACTGTGTTCACGTCTCTGAAAATTGTTCTGTGATGCTTTCCACGTCATGAAATTAAGAACTGATGAGCAGTTGAAATGACCATGCTAACAGTCATTATTCATCTTACAAACCATATTGTGAAATTATGCTGAAATATGTTGGTAAATGTTCTCAGGATTAATTTGAAGTTTCTCTTAAGTAGTAGCTGATTCAAATGAAACACCTTAGCTCATGAAGGGGGAAACAGCTTGTGGTCTTCTGACAAAACAGTTACAGGAAGTTGGTTTGTCTGGGTTAATATACTTCTGCTATGTTTAAATATTGAATTAACTTGTCTCAGTTCCTGCAATAGTAATATGTTTTTGAATAGGGATGCAACAAGTTTCATTTCCAGTTAGGAATAGAAGTGATTTGCAATCTTTTTAACAATAAATATGTGACTTGTACGTAGAGAGTATTTTCAATATGCATTAATGTAGAAGCATTAAAGCGGCCTCATTGTTTCCATTGACTTAATAGTGACCTTTAAATTAACTGCTACTTTCCAATGTGATAGAATCTACATAACATGCACGTAGTGTGTAACACTGCACATGGAATTGATGATGGGTTTGAAATGTAGTGAATGGACTATCTACAAAATCCTTAGGTGGTAGCTGAGAAACGAGAAATAATTATCCAGAAGTTAAGAGTAGCAGCGTGCTGGCCTTCAGTTAATCTGCCCAGCCTCACTTACCTAGTACAGCTGGCCACTACTGTTGGTCAGTTATATCCTTACATGCTTTTGAGAGAGATTTTTATTTTTATACTTCCATCTGCCATTATTATAATGCACAGTACTCTAAGTTTGCAGGAAGTAATATAAGTTAGTTACTCTTAAAAGCACCTGTATAGTTGATGACTATTATAGAGAAACAACTGTTATTTGTCACTATGGTATAATTTCACTGCAAGCTTTGGTGATTCTAGCAAGCTAAACACTACACACTGAGATGTGTAAAAATTAGTGAAATGAGATGCTTCTCCTTATAGTCAGCAAGATTGAAAATTAGAATAATTCTTATTAACATGAATTTTGTTGACTTTGAGGTCAGGTTAATTCAAGCCTGATTGTTAACTAAGGAAGCATTAATGGAAAGCAGTGTTTCAACAAAATATGTTCAAGTATAATTGTTAATGAAGATAAGACAGCACTATCTTGAATAGAATTTTTCAGATAGCCACATCTAAGGAGATGTTCTGGAGAATATTGGTCTCCTAACACCTGAAATTTACAGATTTGGTGCTGCTTAATTGAAATTGTTACCTTGATGGAGGTATTCACGACTGCTTGAAATAAGGCATTGCATCTAATGCGTTGAGGCATTAAAAGGAGAGTGTTTCACAGCTTTCAAAATTTATAGATGCAGAACATAATCATTAACATGTAGAGACACTTGTAAGAGAAGCAAGGAAACCTCCTTGCCAATTCTCATAATGCAGCAGATGTGGGGAGGAGGGAGTTGCCTTAGTCCTTGGAATAAACCTTGAACAAAGACATTACTGGAATGCCTCTTTGATTCTAACCATATGTGCCATCTGTATGTATTTGGCAGTAAGCATTTTGGGGCCCTGTCAGTTTGCAAACAAAAATCAGCAGGGCCAGGCAACTCCCCCTAAGCACTGCTCCCGGGTCTCCTCCGTCTAACCTCAGCATCCTTCTGGGACTCCTAATCATGACATTTTGTTGCTGCTATAAATCAAAGTAGTTGAATGTGGATGCATAGAATTAGGCAGGTATGCCTGTCCACAGTAAACAGCCACATTCAGTCACTTTGGCTTAAAGCAGTACACCAATAGTCGGACTCTGGTCGGAGACAGAAGACCCTAAAAGTGATGCTGGGGAGTGGGAAGGGTGTGGCGGGTACCAGCATGGACTGGGGAGGAGGGAAGGAGAGTGGCAGTATCGATGAGAGATGGGTGAACTGGGGTTGAGGGGAGAACGCGTGCCAGCATGAACTGGGTGAGAAAGGAGACTACCAGCATGGAGAGTGGAGGAGGGTGTTCATGCGAACTTCCCTTTTTAATATGGATTCTGCTTTCACCGCTGTTTCCAATAGGGCATTCCATGTCCTAACAATCCTGTGTAAAAAGAAACCTGCAGTGAACTGAGAGATAAATGTCATTCCAAGCAATGTTGCAGTGTGTTTCCCTGCTGGTGGCTGAGGTGTGGCTTAATGAATGTTAATTGAATCAGTTAAGCAGGATGAGTCAGAGCAAGCTAAATTACCTGAAACGTTAACTCTCTTTCTCTCTCCACGGATGCTGCCTGGCCTGCTGAGTTTTTCCAGCGTTTTCTGTTGTTATTTTAAATTACATATTATTTGCTTGGGGTTAATAAATAATTAGTAGCAGGTAACAAACCTGATAATACAACTTAAACAAAAACAGAAAATGCCAGAAATACACAAGAAGCCAGCCAGCGTCTGGAAGGAAAACAAAACAAGTGAGGAATGGTATTCACCTGAAATGATAGCCTGCATTTTCTCTTTCTGCATTTTTGTTTTGGATTTTCTTTCTTTTATTACAACTTAAACACCTTAACTGTGTTATGGATTTTGAGGGAACCATACTTATAAACTATAATGCCTACATGCTTAAAATTTTATTTAGCTAAGGTGTGAACAAGACCTTTTAAGAGTTTGTAAGAACACTGAGATCAGTATCCCAACAACTATTTATCAAGGGCACCAGCCGAATCCTTAATGTCTTAAACACAGCGTCAATTTCCACGTGCGCTGACGACACCCAGCTCTACCTCACCACCACTTCCCTCGACCCCTCCACTGTCTCTAAATTGTCAGACAGTTTGTCCGACATCCAGTACTGGATGAGCAGAAATTCTATCCAATCCAATATATTAACCCCAACACCATGAGCTCTTATCTTATGCAGTAACCGTTTATGTGGCACCTTGTCGAATGCCTTTTGGAAATCCAAATACAATGGCCCAAAAATTAGTGCCGCTACGTGAGAGTACGCACTGCGTACTCTCGCGTATTCTGTCTCCAATTGCCGGTTTTCTGCATGCACTGCGCATGCGCTGAAAACCGGCACTTGGTGAATGGAAAAGGGGGCGGGTCCTAGGTGAACCGCGTGCGCGCTACAGGCTGCGCGCATGCAGTGCACTTAGTGGTTTCAATGCGCAGGTAAGTACGGAAGATTCTACACACAAAAAAAGGAGGAGTAAGACCCACTTTTAACAAGGTAAGTAGTGAATTAAGTATTTTGAATTTTTTTTAACAGGTATATCTTTTTTTTAGAGACTTTAAAGACAGGTAAGTTTATTTTTATAACTTTTTAAAAGATTTTAAATTTTTTCAAAAATTTAATTTTTTATTTAAAATGGTTAATTTATTTAACTATACTTATTTTATTAATGTGATGGTTTTTTTTTAATTTAATTGAGGTTTAGCGGTTCTTTTGGGGGGCTATAGTATTCATAGCTTTCACAGCACTTATGTGAAAGTTATGAATGGAAGATGGTGTGCTGCCATTGGCTCTAACTGAGTCACGTGATCCCACAGCTCGCATGAATTAACTACGCCGGTGGGATACGCAAGCCCAGCACAGCAGCTGTCCAGAACATCAAGTTCGTGCGAGCTGGAACTGAAAAAGCCAACGCGCAGTGAGAGATCGCGGGGAGGCCTTACCCCTCGCACGAAGGCTTCCTCACGAATTTTTGGGCCACTACATCTACTGGTTCCCTTTTATCCACCCTGCTCGTTACCTCCTCAAAGAACTCTAATAGATTTGTCAAACACGATTTCCCTTTCATACATATGATTTTCTAAATGCCCTGCTACTACTTCCTTAATAATGGATTCAAGCATTTTGCCAATGACAGATGTTAGGCTAACTGGCCTATAGTTTCCTGCTTTCTGTCTCCCTCCTTTTTTGAATAAGGGTGTTAGATTTGCGTTTTTCCAATCCGCAGGGACTTTTCCAGAGTCAAGGGAATTTTGGAAGATTACAACCAATGCATCCACTATCTCTGTAGCCACTCCTTTTATGACCCTAGGATGCAGGCCATCAGGTCCAGGGGACTTGTCAGCCTTTAGACTCATAAGTTTGCCTAGTACTTTTTCTCTAGTGATAGTGATTGTTTTAAGTTCCTCCCTCCCTTTTGCCCCTTGATTTTCTACTATTACTGGGATATTTTTAGTGTCCTCTACTGTGAAAACTGATACAAAATATTTGTTCAATGCCTCTGCCATTTCCTTGTTTCCCATTATTATTTCCCCAGTCTCGTCCTCTAAGGCACCAACGTTTATTTTAGCTAATCTCTTCCTTTTTATATACTTGTAGAAGCTCTTCCTGTCAGTTTTTATATTTCTTGCTAGTTTACTCTTATAAGCTATTTTCTCCTTCTTTATTATTTTTTAAGTCATTCTTTGGTGGTTTCTAAATTTTTCCCGATCTGATGGCCTACCACTAATCTTTGCAACATTGTATGCCTTTTCTTTCAATTTGATACCATCCTTAACTTCCTTGGTTAGCCATGGTTGGTTCTCTTCTCTTCGAGTCTTTCTTTCTCACTGAAATATATCTTTGTTGAGAGTCATGAAATATCTCTTTAAATGTCTGCCACTGCTTTTCTACCGTCTTACCTTCTAATCTATTTTTCCAGTCCACTTTAGCCAACTCTCTCCTCATACCTTTGTAATTGCCTTTATTTAAGTTTAATACTCTAGTTTCAGACCCAAGTTTCTCACCTTCAAACTGAATGTGGAATTCTACCATGTTATGATCACTCTTCCCTAGAAGATCCTTTGCTATGAGGTCATTAATTAATCCTGTTTCATTACACATTACCAGATCTAAAATAGCCTGTTCCCTGGTTGGTTCCACAACGTATTGTTCCAAGAAACTGTCCCGAATACACTCTTTGAACTCGTCCTCGAGGCTGCTTTTGCAAATTTGATTTGTCCAATCTATATGAAGATTAAAATCACCCACGATTATTGCAGTACCTTTCTTACAAGCCCCCATTATTTCTTGATTTATACTCTGTCCAATAGTGTAGCTACTGTTGGGGGGCCTATAGCCTACTCCCACCAGTGCCTTCTTTCCCTTACTATTTCTTACCGCCACCCAAATTGATTCTACATCTGGAACTTCTGAGCCAAGATCATTTCTCACTATTGTACTGATCTCATCCTTTATTAACAGAGCTACCCCACCTCCTTTTCCTTTCTGTCTATCCTTTCGAAATGTCAAATACCCCTGAATATTCAGTTCGCTGCCTTGGTCACATTGCAACCACGTCTCTGTGATGGCTATTAGATCATACCCATTTATTTCTATTTGTGCCGTCAATTCATCTATCTTGTTACGAATGCTGCGTGCATTCAGATAAAGAGCCTTTAATTTTGCCTTTTTATAATTTTTCCCTACTCTGACCTTATTTGCTGGTGCACTCTTATGTTTGTACGCTCTGTCCCTTCCTGTCACACTCTGGTTTTCATTGCCCATATCGCTACCCTGCACTATTGCCCTGTTCCTTCTCTTTAACTTTCTAAATTTCCCCTCGCTTGAACCCTCCTGCCACCGCGCACCCCCCCCCCCCCCACTATTCCAGAACTTTTACAGAGACAACTTTCTACATACACTAAATAAAGACTACTAAAGAATGAGAACAAAAAAAACAAAAAGCAAGAGCAGGAAAGTGTGTCAAAAAATCCTCTTATATACCCTCGATTTTTCAAAAGACACCCGTTCCATTTAATCTGTGTGGCGTGTCAGAGGACGTCACCTCTTTTTGGTGTAAGTCACCTCAAACAGCTATGTCAGGTTGATGGAACTGTAGAATCCAGGCATGTCAGGTGGCAAATTCATTTCCCTAACTTCTCAGTCTCCTCATAACAAAGAGCTTTGCATTATTTCAGTTGCGGAGTTGCATACTTATCTCTCCTACGAAGCTATCTCTGGGCCAGTGGCCTTGATAGCCTATCCTTCTCCAGTTTCTGTGAAAAAGCCTGGTTACTTATGAGTATGATGCGGAGATGCCGGTGTTGGACTGGGGTGGACAAAATTGAGAGGTCGCACAACACCAGGTTATAGTCCAACAGTTTTATTTGAAATCACAAGCTTTCGGAGCTATCGATTTGCTCCTTCCTCAGGTGAAGTAAATTAGATACAGAATCTCCAAAGCATATATAGATGGAAAACAGAGCATGTGTACTTTACAATTGCAGACCAATAAATTAAATCATCCTGACTATCTGCCGAGGTGTGATAAAGTTAATTAAGTCAGCCAGGAAGGTACCACATCAAAGACATAGCAAGATACAACTGAGACAATGAGGTGTAGTCGCAGGGGTTCTAACGTGTCAAAAGCTGCCGTCTGTATGTAAAACGAAAAGCTTTAAAATTTTTTTACTTTTTTACTGGGAATCACATCTGTGAACAAGCTAACGACGACTCGAGTCCGGATCACGTCATGTATCGTGACATAAACCCAAGATCCCGATTGAGACCGTCTTCATGAGTGCGGAACTTGGCTATCAGTTTCTGCTCGATGATTTTGCGTTGTCGTGTGTTTCTAAGGTTGCCTTGGAGAACGCTTACCCGCAGATCCGAGGCTGAATGTCCTTGACTGCTGAAGTGTTCCCCGACTGGGAGGTAACAATCCTGCCTGGCGATTGTTGCACGGTGCTCGTTCATACGTTGTCTCAGTGTCTGCATGGTCTCGCCGATGTACCATGCCGCGGTGCATTCTTTCCTGCAACGTATGAGGTAGACAACGTTGGCCGAGTCACATGAGTATGTACCATGTACCTGGTGGGTAGTGTCCTCACGTGTGATGGTGGTATCTGGTGGATACTCCTCAGAATCAGTCTCATTCCTGGACACACGAATCTCCATCAAAGACGGACACCTCAGCACTTCACTCTACCGCAAGCCCACGGACAACCTCACGATGCTCCACTTCTCCAGCTTCCACCCTAACCATGTTAAAGAAGCCATCCCCTATGGACAAGCCCTGCGAATACACAGGATCTGCTCAGACGAGGAGGAACGCGATGGACACCTACGGACGCTGAAAAACGCCCTCGTAAGAACGGGATATGACGCTCGACTCATCGATCGACAGTTCCGACGGGCCACAGCGAAAAATCGCATAGACCTCCTCAGAAGGCAAACACGGGACACAACCAACAGGGTACCCTACGTCGTCCAGTACTTCCCCGGAGCGGAGAAACTACGCCATGTTCTTCGCAGCCTTCAACATGTCATCGATGACGACAAACACCTCGCTAAGGCCATCCCCACGCCTCCACTACTTGCCTTCAAACAGCCGCCTAACCTCAGAAGTACCATCGTTCGCAGCAAATTACCCAGCTTTCAGGATAACAGCGACCACGACACCACACAACCCTGCCATGGCAAACTCTGCAAGACATGCCAGATCATCAACACAGATACCACCATCACACGTGAGGACACTACCCACCAGGTACATGGTACATACTCATGTGACTCGGCCAACGTTGTCTACCTCATACGTTGCAGGAAAGAATGCACCGCGGCATGGTACATCGGCGAGACCATGCAGACACTGAGACAACGTATGAACGAGCACCGCGCAACAATCGCCAGGCAGGATTGTTACCTCCCAGTCGGGGAACACTTCAGCAGTCAAGGACATTCAGCCTCGGATCTGCGGGTAAGCGTTCTCCAAGGCAACCTTAGAAACACACGACAACGCAAAATCATCGAGCAGAAACTGATAGCCAAGTTCCGCACTCATGAAGACGGTCTCAATCGGGATCTTGGGTTTATGTCACGATACATGACGTGATCCGGACTCGAGTCGTCGTTAGCTTGTTCACAGATGTGATTCCCAGTAAAAAAGTAAAAAAATTTTAAAGCTTTTCGTTTTACATACAGACGGCAGCTTTTGACACGTTAGAACCCCTGCGACTACACCTCATTGTCTCAGTTGTATCTTGCTATGTCTTTGATGTGGTACCTTCCTGGCTGACTTAATTAACTTTATCACACCTCGGCAGATAGTCAGGATGATTTAATTTATTGGTCTGCAATTGTAAAGTACACATGCTCTGTTTTCCATCTATATATGCTTTGGAGATTCTGTATCTAATTTACTTCACCTGAGGAAGGAGCAAATCGATAGCTCCGAAAGCTTGTGATTTCAAATAAAACTGTTGGACTATAACCTGGTGTTGTGCGACCTCTTACTTATGAGTATCCACAGTTTCAGCCCTTTTAATATCTCATTGTTCAGTCTGACTACTGACTCCATTTTGAGGGCACATTTAAGGGAATTTTCAGGGCATTGTGCCTATAAGCTGAAGCATAGAATAAGACCTTAATGGGGGTTCAATTTTAGGCCTTTGTCTTAAGGTCATAAAAGACTGGTATTTTAATTGTCAGTAATTCCAAAGATAATTTCTTTTTTTCTTTGCACAATTATGTATTAAACTCAAAGACACATTTCAGTTTCATTCAACCTTTGGTGTAATGGGTGCCACTTTTAAATTTACATCCCAGTAGAAAAAAAAATTGCTTTTTTTCCCCTAAGATACATTTTGTTGACAAATGATCAAATAAACACTCGACAACTCTACTAACATTATCTGAATTGTTCAGTACCAAAAGTTGTGATTTCCTTTCTTTTCAAGTGTTAAATCTTGTTTAGAAAGACTTTCTCATTGAATGACTAATGTGTGAACAGTGTCATAAATTTCTCCATTAAGCTGTTTCACAGTTCACCCCACTGATTAAGGCCATTAGGCATGAGAGAAAGTGGTACATGCTTTCATCTGGCCAGTATTCTCAACTTGCCTCAGTTACTTTATTATGGAAGCATAAAGATTGCCCTCAAAGATCGTGCCTGTCTTTTGCCACCTAGAATGCTAACTCGGTAGGTGGAAAGAAACTTGAGATGGGATTTTTTCTTTTCCAGAAACAAATTTGTGTCCTTCCCCTATAATAGAATGGCAAATGACTGTCACCTAAGGTTTAATAGTTACCAAGTAGTTGAACCTCTCTTAAGAAAGATGCATTTGTATAACATTTTAGCACTATTCTGGGAAACCTCTTAAGGCACTTCATAGAATCATAGAAATTTACAGCACAGAAGGAGGCCATTCGGCCCATCTTGTCCGTGCCGGCCGACAAAGTGCTATCCAGCCTAATCCCACTTTCCAGCTCTTGGTCCGTATCCTTGTAGGTTACGGCACTTCAGGTGCATATCCAAGTACTTTTTAAATGTGATGAGGGTTCTGCCTCTACCACCCTTTTAGGCAGTGAGTTCCAAACCCCCACCACCCTCTGGGTGAAAAAATTTCTCCTCAAATCCCCTCTAAACCTCCTACCAATTACTTTAATCTATGCCCCCTGGTTATTGACCCTTCTGCTAAGGGAAATAGGTCCTTCCTATCCACTCTATCTAGGCCCCTCATAATTTTATACACCTCAATTAGGTCTCCCCTTAGCCTCCTCTGTTCCAAAGAAAACAACCCCAGCCTATCCAATCTTTGCTCATAGCTAAAATTCCCCAGCCCAGGCAACATCCTCATAAATCTCCTCTGCACCCTCTCTAGTGCAATCACGCCCTTCCTGTAATGTGGTGATCAGAACTGCACGCAGTATTCTAGCTGCGGCCTAACTAGTGTTTTATACAGTTCAAGCATAACCTCCCTGCTCTTATATTCTATGCCTCGGCTAATAAAGGCAAGTATCCCGTATGCCTTCTTAACCACCTTATCTACCTGTCCTGCTACCTTCAGGGATCTGTGGACATGCACTCCAAGGTCCCTCTGATCCTCTGCACTTCTCGGTGTCCTACCATTTATTGTGTATTCCCTTGCCTTGTTAGCCCTCCCCAAATGCATTACCTCACACTTGTCTGGATTGAATTCCATTTGCCACTGTTCTGCCCACCTGACCAGTCCATTGATATCTTCCTGCAGTCTACAGCTTTCTTCTTCATTATCAACTACATGGCCAATTTTTGTATCATCTGCAAACTTCTTAATCATACTTGCTACATTCAAGTCCAAATCATTGATATATACAAAAGCAAAGGACCCAGTACTGACCCCTGCGGAACCCCACTGGAAACAGCCTTCCAGTCACAAAAACACCCTTCGACCATTACCCTTTGTTTCCTGCCTCTGAGCCAATTTCAGATCCAATTTGCCACTTTGCCTTGGATCCCATGGACTTTTACTTTCGTGACCAGTCTGCCATGCGGGACCTTATCAAAAGCCTTGCTAAAATCCATATAGACTACATCAAACGCACTACCCTCATCGACCCTCCTTGTTACCTCCTCAAAAAATTTAGTCAGATACGACCTTCACTTAACAAGTCCATGCTGACTGTTCCTGATTAATCCATGTCTTTCTAAATGGAGATTTATCCTGTCCTTCAGAATTTTTTCCAATAATTTTCCCACCACCGAGGTTAAGCTGACCGGCCTGTAATTACTCGATCTATCCCTTTTTCCCCTTTTAAACAGCAGTACCACATTAACAGTCCTCCGGCACCACCTGTAGCCAGAGAGGATTGGAAAATGATGGTCAGAGCCTCTGCTATTTCCTCTCGTACTTCTCTTCACAGTCTGTGATGCATTTCATCCAGGCCTGGGGAATTATCCACTTTCAAAGATGCTACACCCCTTAATACTTCCTCTTTCACTATGGTTATTTCATCTAATATTTCACACTCCTCCTCCTTGATTGCAATTTCTGCATCGTCCCTCGCTTTTGTGAAAACAGACGCAAAGTATTCATTAAGAGCCATACCTATGTCTTCCGCCTCCACACACAGGTTACCTTTATGGTCCCTAATAGGCCTTACTCTTACTTTAGTTATCCTCTTGCTCTTAATGTATTTATAAAACCTCTTTTGGTTTTCCTTGATTTTACTTGCCAATATTTTTTCATGCCCTCTCTTTGCTTTCCTAATTTCCTTTTTAATTTCACCCCTGCACTTTCGATACTCCTCTAGGGTTTCTGCAGTATTGAGCCCTCGGTATCTGTCATAAGCTTCCCTTTTTTTCTTTATCCTTCCCTGTATGCCCCTTGACATCCAGGGAGCTCTGGATTTGTTAGTCCCACCCTTTTTCTTTAAGTCCCTGTTATGTAAGTAAACATGGCAAAAATGTGTGCACAGCAAGATCCCTCAAACAGCATGAGATGAATAACCAATTAATCTGCTTTTTGATGGTGTTGGTTGAGGGAGAATTATTGGCCAGGATACAGGGAGAACTGACGTTTAATAGTGACATGGGATCTTTAATATCCATCTGAACTGCAGACAGGACTGTGGTTTAACATCTCATCCAAAAGACTACTTCTGACAATACAGCGTTCCCTCAGTACTGCAATATCAACTAAGACTATGCGCTCAAGACCTGGAGTTGGCCTCAAA
Source organism: Squalus acanthias (assembly GCA_030390025.1). Taxonomy (NCBI): domain Eukaryota; kingdom Metazoa; phylum Chordata; class Chondrichthyes; order Squaliformes; family Squalidae; genus Squalus; species Squalus acanthias. Next base: position 133,810,911 of record CM059429.1, on the reverse strand, counting down.
CCCACAGACTTCTGACTCAGGTGTATGTAATTTGCATCCATGACTCGCTCTTAAAATGGCAAGTTAACAATCTCACCCAGACTACCATGTCCTTTAAGGCACAGTGAGTTAACTCACCGATGTGCTATGGTCAGGAAATTTTGCAGATGTGAAAAGCTGTACAAAAAAAGAATTATAATAAAATGTAGAACGTCCTTTATTTACATACACAGCATATACAGCAGAATATTAACAAAATCTCAACAATTGAAAAATCCGTGAACAAAAATCTCTAACGCTCCTGGAAGTGCCTTGGGATGTTTTACTACATTAAAGCCGCTATATTAATGCAAGTTTTGTTGTATATATTTATCTTGACACAGGTTGGCCCTAACACTTTTCAAATTTAGCATAAAAGGATGCTCAAACTGTTAAACGGGGTTTTTTTCCCTACGGAATGAGGAAGAAGCTAACACAAATAAACTTATAAAATACTTTCTTAAGTGGAATAAATTCTGTATTTCACAATTTCTTGGTGTATTTGGGGAAAGAGCAGGGGAGTGTGACTAGTAGGCTAGCACTTCAAAGAGCCTGCACAGACACCATGGGTCGAATGGCCTCCTTCTGTGCTGTATGATTCTATGATTTTGTTTTAACAACATTTAAGCTTGCCTGCCCTCAGTGGGAATTTTATCTGTTTTCAGCTGAGCAGAAGGAAAAGTGCTCTGTATGTGAAGATACGTGTCATTGAATTGTGCTCCACAGAAATGGATTTTTTATCAGTTGATCATGATATTGTATTGGTAGTAACTAGAGAAATTGGCTTCTAGCTGAAAGAGGAAGCATGGTGGTCAGAGTTGGTGTCTGAAGAGGAAAATGTGTGTGGGAAGGGAACGATGAAGGAAGTGAAAACTTTTTTTTAAACTAGACAACACTGAACATTTATTTTTCATGTTAGGCAGAAAGGGGGCTTTCCTTATGTATTTGGAACACAGTTTAAAAAAAAATCTCAAAAGGCTTTTTCAAAAATTGTACATATTATACACCAGACATTTTATATGTAAATAAAGGTATTTCTCAGTATAGTAAATTTATAAGAGGAAAACAATTCTGATGATTTTGCGCATTCCATACTTTTTCCTAATCTGCATATTTGTCTTCAACTAGTTCTATTATTTGAGATTCATTCTTTTATAATTTGTCCAAAGCATAATAAAACCTTACCTGACTCTGATAGTTCTGACTGTATGAAGAAATGTCATGTTTACTGAGATGAAGACTTGCAACACTTGTCCCAGTTTTAGGGAAGTGTAATTTGGACTGTAATCATGTGACACCACATAGTGCTGCCAATAAAATCTGTCCAGATGCTCTGGAAGATAGTTAAGAGAGGGTCATAATGCCATGCTAGTTGAAAGAAACCAAATTCCTCCAGAATAGTCTGGAGTACTTTTAAAGGAAGTGGCAGTGTTTTAGGGATCTCCTTTAAAACAAATCATACAATGCTCTGTGAATGGATTGATGCAAGGGAACAGTTATTATTCTCCCTCCCCCCAACTCTCTTAAGTGCATGTGGTGGCTGTTGGATCCCTTTACGCTGTCGCAAGTATCTCTTCTACCTTTCTCAACTGCTTCTCTTGCAACAACTATAAGTATTCTCTATCAATTTATTCCTCACTGGTATTGATGTGATCAATGTAGGGGCATTCTTATGAGATTGTCATTGTCTCTCAATCAGCATATTTTTACTACATGTATTCTTTTAAGATTATTTTGTGAAGGACCCAACACTACTGTTCAGACCATTTTTATAGAACTTGAATTTTATAGAACCATAGCATTTACCAATACTATCCAATATAAATTTAACTTGCTGCCTTGCATATACTTGTATTTCCCCACATTTTGGTGCTCATTTTGTTTTAAATTCTGGTAAAGCTCTGATATTTTAATTAAAACTCACTTTCCCTCCCCTGGAAGGCAAAACTGTTGTCTACAGGAGAAAGGGGAAAGTCCCTTTCCGTGTGCATCCTGCAGAACAAACTGGAGAATTATATTGCATGTGGATAGTCCAACATTGACTATTCTATCTTAACTATTAGTATATAGTTATTCACTGCCTTAATAAAAGTACTTGTGTATATAAGCCTGGTTGTTAATTTATTAGAACCAGGTGTTGTTTTTTTATCTGCAGTATTTTGCGTTTTCAGGTTCGCAGAATTTCCCAGGACTTTTAAAAAATAGTATAATGTACTTTAATTTTCACAAGCAAGTAATAGATAAAAGTGTGTTTGCATAGTGGGGCAAGAAGATATGGATTTTGACTAACCTTAGGTTGTGAAAATTTCAACATTAAAATCCTCCCCTGTACTAAGCTATGGCTTGGGTAAAAGCTACAAGCTATATCTTTGGTGCAATCATCCAGAACTTTCTAATAAGCAGTTCATATCAGCACTATTTATCAAATGAAACTGTTCCAGAAACATCGAATGAAGGTCAGTGTTACAGTTGGAATAATTTCATAATGCATACATGACAAGTTTCTGTGCTTGTATAATGGATATATTGCACACGAAAAGTGACATTTATGTATTTTTAACCAATAAAAAGTTAAAATTTGTCATACTTTTCACTTTGACCACTCAGAATCCATATCAAGCACTTTAGGTCAGATGTAGTACAATTAGAGCTGGAGTAAAGCTTCTTCCTGCCTGCCACAAATGTCATAAAGAGGAAATGCATTATTCTGTATATTCGCATAATTTGAATGTTGCAAATAGACATCCGTTCATTTACTGATGTCTCTCTCACCATTTGTTACCATGTTATATGCTCCAAAGGGTAGATTTTCTTTGTAGAGCTTCCATTAGGGTGGCATTGTAAACTTATTTTCCAGTAGCAACATGAATGGGAGCAATCGGATATGGATAGATGGACAGAACTCCCCATTAATATCACTAGAACAGAAATGTATTGAAGTGAGAAGTCGCACAACACCAGGTTATAGTCCAACAGCTTTATTTGAAATCACAAGCTTTCGGAGCGCTGCTCCTTCGTCAGGTGAAGTGAAGAAATACATATGGGCACAGCATATATAGTCAGAGAACACAGCCAGACGACTACAGTTAATCTTTCTAACTGCCCTTTATCACACCTCGGCAGAGAGACAATCACGGCAATCAAAGGTGTGGATGGTGTCTAACCAGGTCAGTCAGGAAGACATTACATCAAAGACGATAGCAAAATACAACAAAGACAATGAGGTGGGGTCACAAGGGGTCAAATGTGGCAGATGCTGGAGTCTGTATGGAAAACAAAAAACTTTAAACTTTTTACTTTTTTTGCTGGAAATCACAGCAGGTTAACTGTAGTTGTCTGGCATTGTTCTCTGACTATATATGCTGTGCCCATATGTATTTCTTCACTTCACCTGTCGAAGGAGCAGCGCTCCAAAGCTTGTGATTTCAAATAAAGCTGTTGGACTATAACCTGGTGTTGTGCGACTTATCACTTTTGTCCACCCCAGTCCAACACCGGCATCTCCGCATCAGAAATGTATTGGGTAGAGGTCTGCACAAGTCTCTTCCCTGGATGCCTCTAATGAGCAGTTTTAAAACATTAAATGTTAATGCAGCCTGGTCATTCATTGAGTGTAAATATCTCCCTGCATAATATTTAGAATTATGTGATAATTAAGTAAAATACACTCCTCCTTTAGTACAGCTTCAGAAGAATGTTACCTACTGTACCAGTGTGATATTTTAATACCAGCCATTGTCATGGCCTCTCTGAGTGAGACTACCAGTTATGAATAGATTTACCCTCTTGACATGTTCTCCAGCAACTGTATTGATCCTCCCCAAACTTTTTCACTTAGCACTTATATATCTATCAGAGGGGAAAGCTGGATTTAAAATTGGGTCACAGAATTGGAAGGATACTGTTCATAATCCACTTAACCACACAGTTGGACAGCATTTCTAATAATTAAACAGATATGCTGAGTGCCTTTACTTTCAAAAACCTAAGAATAAAGAAGTGCTTTAAGTGAACACACAGCACCCTTACTTTTTGAGATTGGATTTTGCTTGAAAAAATTCAAACTTCCAGCTCATTTTTACTTCTTTTGCTCATTAAAATTTCAGTATACTTTATCTGCGAATATGCAAACTGGTTCAGGTTGTTTATATGTGCAAACAAATCTGAACTTGATTTTTTTTTGTCTATTACTGATTTTTTTTTTTTTAAAGCGTACCTAAATAGAAATATGACTATATGCTTCAAATTGTTTGAGATAAACCCATGAACATCAAGGACCCAAATATTACCAGCTTTTAAGTGCTTTCACTTCTTGTCTCTTTCTGGAATTTTTCACTAACTAAACTCAATACAGTTCTTCGAACAGACTTGGAGAGCAGAAAGTACATGATTGGATCCAGGCAACTGTTGAAAGCAGAAAGCAAGAGTGTTATCTCATTTGTTTTATTCACCACATTTTTCCAGTAGCAGCTTGTTTGCTGGAGCTGAGATGCGATGTAAAAGAACCGGGAGATATGATATGGGACAAAACATATGGTGAAAATGAAAAGAACAATGAATGTTTTTATTGCAACTCTGCTGAGAATTTTGCTGTTAGAAAAACCAGGCTTTTCTACACTGAGCTTAGAAAGTTTTTTAGCAATCTTTCCATATGAAAGGGTGAGGAAAAAAAATATAATCCAAAAAATTATCACAATGAGAAGATTGATGTATGCTTTAAAGTGATCTTTTTCTCTATAATGGAAGCACTTGAAATTGTCATTGGAATTGTCAACTGTTTTGGTCTTCAAAAGCATTGGTACAACAATCAGACTGGAGACAAACCAGATAGCACCACAAATCATCATGCTTCGGGTGACTTTCTGTAATTTATAGTGCTGCAATGGCTTTGTTATTTTTAAGTACCGGTCCACGCTAATGAATCCCAAAAGTGTAATGCTAATATACATAGTCATGTAAAATACATTGCCTACAAGACTGCAGACCCATTTCCCTAACATCCATTGGTTCTGATTTGCATGATATGCTATTCTGAAAGGGAGGCAAACAATCGAGAGGAGGTCAGCAACTGCCATATTGATCAAGTAGACATGGATGGAGTTTTTCTTGTTTTGAATGAAGAAAAATATACACAGTGCTGAAATGTTGGTTATCAGTCCAGTTAGAAAAATGAGGGAGTATGCTACCGGTAAAAGAACCATTAGAAAGTTTTCATGTATGATACAGTTTTGGTCAGCTGATGTATTCACCTCCATCCTTGTCTTTAGCAGTTTACTTCCATTTTCTGATTGCCAGTAGCTCATCGACAGATTGGCAGTTTCCATATTTTCAGGTAATGAGGATGATTTGGTTGTAAGCTTTATTTCTGTAACAAAATAGAATCTCTATTAGTATGAAGTTTATTAAAAGAAGGAAAACCTCTAAGACATTAGTCATTTAGGCCAGTCACTCTAACATCGGTGGTGGGGAAACTTCTAGAGACCATAATCTGGAACAAAATGAATTATCGCTTGGAAGAACATGGGTTAAGAAATGACAGACAACACACATTTGCTAAAGGCAAATTGTATCTCGGATGAGGGACTTCAGTTATGTGAAGAGACTAGAGAAGCTGGGATTGATTTCCTTAGAGCAGACAGGATAAGGGGAGATTAAATTAGAGGTGTTCAAATTATGAATGGTTTTGTTAGAGCAGATAGGGAGAAACTGTTTCCACTGGCAGGAAGGTTGATAACCAGAGGACACAGATTTAAGATAATTGGCAAAAGAAGCAGGGGGAAATGTGGAGAATTTATTTTATCCTGCAAGTTGTTGTGATCTGGAATTCATTGCCTGAAAGGTGGTGGAAACAGATTCACTTATAACTTTTTTTTTATTCATTTGTGGGATGTGGGCGTCACTGGCAAGGCCAGCATTTATTGCCCATCCTTAGTTGCCCCTGAGAAGGTGGTGGTGAGCCACCGCCTTGAACTGCTGCAGTCCATGTGGTGAAGGTACTCCCACAGTGCTGTTAGGTTGGGAGTTCCAGGATTTTAACCCAGCGACGATGAAGGATCGGCGATATACTTCTAAGTCAGGATGGTGTGTAACTTTGAGTTGGTGGTGTTCCCATGCGCTTGCTGCCCTTGTCCTTCTAGGTGGAAGAGGTCGCAGGTTTGGGAGGTGCTGCCGAAGAAGCCTTGGCGAGTTGCTGCAGTGCATCTTGTAGATGGTACACACTGCAGCCACGGTACGCCGGTGGTGGAGGGAGTGAATGTTTAAGGTGGTGGATGGGGTGCCAATCAAAGCGGGCTGCTTTGTCCTGGATGGTGTCGAGCTTCTTGAGTGTTGTTGGAGCTGCACTCATCCAGGCAAGTGGAGAGTATTCCATCACACTCCTTACTTGTGCCTTGTAGATGGTGAAAAGGCTTTGGGGAGTCAGGAGAATACATAGCCTCTGACCTGCTTTTGTTGCCACAGTATTTATGTGGCTGGGCCAGTTAAGTGTCTGGTTAATGGTGACCCCCCCCCAGGATATTGATAGTGGGGGATTCGGCGATGGTCATGCCATTGAATGTCAAGGGGAGTTGGTTAGACTCTCGCTTGTTGGAGATAGTCATTGCCTGGAACTTCTGTGGTGCGAATATTACTTGCCACTTATCAGCCCAAGCCTGAACGTCGTCCAGGTCTTGTTGCATGCGGGCATGGACTGCTTCATTATCTGAGGAGTTGTGAATGGCACTGAACACTGTGCAGTCATCAGCGAACATCCCCATTTCTGACCTTATGTTGGAGGGAAGGTCATTGATGAAGCAGCTGAAGATGGTTGGGCCTAGGACACTGCCCTGAGGAACTCCTGCAGCGATGTCCTGGGGCTAAGATGATTGACCTTCAACCAACACAACTATCTTCCTTTGTGCTAGGTATGACTCCAGCCAGTGGAGCGTTTTCCCCCTGATTCCCATTGACTTCAGTTTTACTAGGGCTCCTTGATGCCAGACTTGGTCAAATGCTGCCTTGATGTCAAAGGCAGTCACTCTCACCTCACCTCTGGAATTCAGCTCCTTTGTCCATGTTTGGACCAAGGCTGTAATGAGGTCGGGAGCCGAGTGGTCTTGGCGGAACCCAAACTGGGCATTAGTGAGCAGGTTATTGGTGAGTGAGTGCCGCTTGATAGCACTGTCGATGACACCTTCCATCACTTTGCTGATGATTGAGAGTAGACTGATGGGGCGGTAATTGGCCGGGTTGGATTTGTCCTGCTTTTTGTGGACAGGACATACCTGGGCAGTTTTCCACATTGTCGGATAGATGCCAGTGTTGTAGCTGTATTGGAACAGCTTGGCTAGAGGCGCGGCTAGTTCTGGAGCACAAGTCTTCAGCATGATAGCCGGGATGTTGTCAGGGCCCATAGCCTTTGCTGTATCCAGTGCGCTCAGCCGTTTCTTGATATCACGTGGAGTGAATCAAATTGGCTGAAGACTGGCTTCTGTGATGGTGGGGACCTCGGGAGTAGGCCGATATGGATCATCCACTCGGCACTTCTGGCTGAAGTTAGTTGCAAACGCTTCAGCATTGTCTTTTGCACTCATGTGCTGGGCTCCACCATCATTACGGATGGGGATATTCTTGGAGCCTCCTCCTCCCGTTAGTTGTTTAATGGTCCACCACCATTCACGACTGGATGTGGCAGGACTGCAGAGCTTTGATCTGATCCGCTGATTGTGGGATCGCTTAGCCCTGTCTATAGCATGCTGCTTCCGCTTTTTAGCATGCATGTAGTCCTGTGTTGCAGCTTCCCCAGGTTGGCACCTCATTTTTAGGTACGCCTGGTGCTGCTCCTGGCATGCTCTGCTACACTCCTTGTTGAACCAGGGTTGGTCCCCTGGTTTGGTGGTAATGGTAGCGTGAGGGATATGCCGGGCCATGAGGTTACAGAATGTGGTGGAATACAATTCTGCTGCTGCTGATGGCCCACAGCGCCTCATGGATGCCCAGTTTTGAGCTGCTAGATCTGTTCTGAATCTATCCCATTTAGTATGGTGGTAGTGCCACACAATATGATGGAGGGTGTCCTCAGTGTGAAGTCGGGACTTCGTCTCCACAATGACTGTGCGGTGGTTACTGCTACCAATGCTGTCCTGGACAGATGCATCTGCGACAGGTAGATTGATGAGGACGAGGTCAAGTAGATTTTTTCCTCGTGTTGGTTCTCTCACCACCTGTCGCAGGACTCGGCCAGCTCGGTCAGTAGTGGTGCTACCGAGCTATTCTTGGTGATGGACATTGAAGTCCCCCACCCAGAGTACATTCTGTGCCCTTGCTACTCTGTGCTTCTTCCAAGTGGTGTTCAACATGGAGGAGTACTGATTCATCAGCTGAGGGAGGGCGGTAGGTGGTAATCAGCAGGAGGTTTCCTTGCCCATGCTTGACCTAAAGCCATGAGACTTAATGGAGTCCGGAGTCAATGTTGAGGACTCCCAGGGCCACTCCTTCCTGACTGTATACCACAGTGCCACCACCCCTGGTGGGTCTGTCCTGCCGGTGGGACAGGACATACCCAGGGATGGTGATGGAGGAGTTTGGGACATTGGCTGAAAATATGTTTCTGTGAGTGTGACTATGTCAGGCTGTTGCTTGTCTAGTCTGTGGGACAGCTCTCCCAATTTTGGCACAAGTCCCCCGATGTTGGTAAGGAGGACTTTGCAGGGTCATCTGGGCTGGGTGTGCCGTTGCCGTGTCCATAGCCGGTGCCGAGGTCGATGCCAGGTGGTCCGTTCGGTTTCATTCTTATTGTTTTGTTTCGTAGCGGTTAGTTACAACTGAGTGACTTGCGAGGCCATTTCAGAGGGCAGTCAAGAGTCAACCACATTGCTGTGGGTCTGGAGTCACATATAGGCCAGATCAGGTAAGGACAGCAGATTTCCTTCCCTAAAGGACATTAGTGAACCAGATGGGTTTTTACGACAATCCGATAGTTTCATGGTCACCATTACTGATACTAGTAATTATTCCAGATTTATTTAATTGAATTTAAATTCCCCAGCTGCCGTGGTGGGATTTGAACTCACTTTTCTGGATCATTAGTCCAGGCCTCTGGATTACTAGCCCAGTGACATAACCACTACGCTACCGTTCCAAATAGAATTGGATATATACTTGAAAGGAAACATTTGCAGGGCTATGAGGAATGAGCAAGGGAGTGGGACTAATTGGATCGCTCTTTCAAACTGTCGGCACAGGCACGATGGGCTGAATGGCCTCCTTCTGTGGTGTATGATTCTATGATCAAGCCATAGATTTTGACTAGTTCTGTTCAGTGTTCATTAATATAAAATGATAATGTTAAACAACAGAGCACTGATCCCTGTCTGCAACAAGTACAGCAGAAGCTACTGCAGAGAGACACCTTGCATTTTCATAGTGGCACTGTACATATTGTATTCTAATGTAACTTCAACCCTAGTCCTAGAAAGAATGTTAGTACTTTAGAGTTCGTCAGGGACAGGAGGGTGTGACCGCAAGTCAGGAAGGTATGGGGACCCAGGATGTAGTGATGGGGGAGCCTCCGCCCTGGACTCTGTCCAACAGGTATGAGGTACTTGCTACCTGTATGGGATGGGGAAAAGGTCTGCAGGGAGGATGGGCAAACTGACCACGGCACCGTGGTACAGGGGGCCATCCAAGTGCGGGGGAGGAGGAAGGAATGTGGTCGTAGTAGGGGACAGTATAGTCGGGGATAGATACTGTTCTCTGCAGCCGTGAAAGAGAATCCCGAAGGCTGTGCTGCCTGCCCGGTGCCAGGGTTAAGGATATCTCCTCGCGGCTGGAGAAGAACTTGGAGTGGGAGGGGGAGGATCCAGTTGTCGTGCTCCATGTAGGAACCAACGATATAGGTAGAACTAAGAATGAGGTTCTGCTGAGGGAGTTTGAGGAGCTAGGGTCTAAATTAATAAGCAGAACCTCAAGGGTAATAATCTCTGGATTACTACAAATTGGCATAGGGTCAAGCAGATCAGAGAGTAAAATGCGTGGCTCAAAGAGTGGTGTGGGAATAAAGGGTTTCGATTCATGGGGTACTGGCACCAGTACTGGGGAAAGAGGGAGCTGTTCCGTTGGGACGGGCTCCACTTAAACCGGGCTGGGACCAGTGTCCTGGCGAATCGAATAACTAGGGCTGTAGAGGGCTTTAAACTAAAAAGGGGGGGCGGTGGAGGGGTCAGGTGAGGGGAAATTTAGAAATCCAAAGAAAAAGGTCAAAGTAATAGAGCAGTGTAGCGATTTGGGTAAAAATAAGCAGAGTGTGACAGGAAGGGACAGAGTTTAACGGTAGCAGTGCAGCAGAGAATAAGGTCAAAGCAGGGAATAATAAAACATTTAAATTAAAGGCTCTTTATCTGAATGCACGAAGCATTCGTAACACGATAGACGAACTAGTGGCAGAAATAGAGATAAATGGATTTGATCTAATAGCCATTACAGAGACGAGTTGCAAGGTGACCAAGGTTGGGAACTAAATGTTCCAGGGTACTTGACATTTTGAAAAGACAGGCAGAATGGAAAAGGAGGGGGAGTAGCCCTGATAATAAAGGATGACATAAGGATAGTAGAGAGTAAGGATCTCGGCTCGGAAGATCAGGAAGTAGAATCAGTATGGGTGGAGATAAGGAATAACAAGGGGCAGAAAACACTGGTGGGAGTAGTATATAGGCCCCCTAACGGTAGCTATACTGTTGGACAGAATATTAATCAAGAAATAGTAGGAGCTTGCAACAAAGGTAATGCAATAATTGTGGGAGACTTTAATCTTCACATAGACTGAACATATCAAATTGGCAAAGGTAGTCTGGAGGACAAGTTCATGGAATGCATTCGGGACAGTTTCCTGGAACAAGACATCATGGAACCAACCAGGGAACAGGCTATTTTAGATCTTATATTGTGTAATGAGACAGGGTTAATTAGCAATCTCATAGTAAAGGATCCTCTGGGGCAGAGTGATCATAATATGATAGAATTTCACATTAAGTTTGAGAGTAGGCCATTTAAGACTGAGATGAGGAGGAATTTCTTCACTCAGAGGGTTGGGAATCTTTGGAATTCTCTGCCCCAGAGGGCTGTGAATGCTGAGTCTTTTGAGTATATTCAAAGCTGAGATAGATAGATTTTTGATCTCTAGGGGAATCAAGGGATATGGAGATCGGGCAGGAAAGTGGAGTTGAGGTCGATGATCAGCCATGATATTGAATGGCGGAGCAGGCGCGAGGGGCCATATGGCCTACTCCTGCTCCTATTTCTTATGTTCTTAACCCTAATTCTAGAAAAAACATTGTGGACTATCCCTTCAGTCTAGCTTCTGCCCTGCTCATTGCCACTGTCCTGGTCAAAGTCACAAGCTACATCTTCTGTGATAGAGACCATAGTGCATTATCTCTATTTGTCCTCCTTCACCTCTCTGCAGTATTTGATGTAGTTGATCACATTTTCCATCTCCATTGCCTTGCCTCTGTTGTCCAGCTCTTTGGGACTCTTGTGTGCTTCCACTCCTACCTGTTCAAACAGAACCAGCACATATCTCCAGCAATGTTGTCTCTTCCCAACCCTAAGAATCTGTCCTTGGCTAACTCCTCTTCCTCATCTGTATGTTGCTCCTAATTTCATCATCCACAAGCACAGGATCAGCTTCTATATGCATGCTTATGATATCCAACTGTATCTTTCCAACATTTCTCTTGACTCCACAACCATCTATGTACTGTCAGACTGCCTGTCTGACATTAAGTTGGATGAGTTAAATTTTCATTCCAATTGATATTCAGGAAGACTGAACTCATGGTTTTCAGCACACAGCATAAACTTCATTCCCTTTCCACTGATTCTGTTCCTTTCCGATGCTAATCACGTAGGCAGAAACAGATCATACAAAACTCCATATCCTGTTCAATAAAGAATAGTGTAGAAAGAGCAGGAATTAGATGGAGGGAAAAAGCAGAGCCAACTAGCATGGTGTTGGAATGCATGTGTGTTAATGTGAGGAGTGTTACAAATCAGGTTGATGAGCTGCAGGCACAAGTTGCCACATGGGGTTGTGATTTAGTGGCTATAACGGAGACACGAAGATCTGGCTTAAACATGGGCAGGAATGGGAACAAAAGGAACAAAAAAGCAGCTGTTACATTGCTGGGTGTTTACTATAGACCCCCAAAGAGTAACAAGGAGATAGAGGAGCAAATCTGTAGGTAAATTTCAGAGTAATGTAAAAATAATAGAGCAGTAATAGTAGGGGACTTCAACTGCCCGAATATAGACTGTGGGGGAAAAAAAAAGTGTAAAGGGCAAGGAGGGTGAAGAATTCCTAAAATGTGTACACTTTCTTAATCTCCTTGTGTTTCTAGCCCAACGAAGTGGTGCTGGATCTAGTTCTAGGGAATGAAGTAGGACAAGTGGAGTGTGTTTCAGTGGGAAAACATCTGGGTAATAATGATCATAATATAATTAGGTTTAAAATAGTTCTGGAAAGAGACAAAGAAAAATCAAAGGTGAAAATACCCAATTGGAAGAGAGCCAATTTCAGTAATTTGAGAATGGATCCAGCACAAGTGGACTGGAAACAAAGATTAGCTAAAGAAACAGTAAATGAGCAATGCCAGGCCTTCAAGGCGGAGATAGTTCGGGTACAAACCAGGCATATTCCTATAAGGAGGAATGATAGGGCATCCAAAGCTCGAGCTCCCTGGATGACAAAGGAAATAGAGGTTAAAACAGAAAAAGGAGGTTTATGACAAATGTCATGTACAAGATACAGTAGAAAACCAGGCAGAATCCAGAGAGTTCAGGGGGAAATTGAAAAAGGATACAAGAAGGGCAAAGAGAGAGTATGAGAAAAGACTAGCGGATAACATGAAAGGGAAACCAAAAATCTTTTTAAAACGTAAAAGGATAGTTAAAGGAATGGAGGGGCCGATTAGAGACAAAAAAGTGAATCTTTTTGTGGAGGCAGAGGGCATGACTGAGGTACTGAATGAGTACATTGCATCTGTCTTCACAAAAGAAGAGGATGAAGTTAATGTCACAGTAGGGGAGAAGAGAGTAGAGATAATGGATAGGATAAAAATAGAGAAAAAGGAAGTGCTAAATAGGTTGGCATCACTCAGTTAACAAATCACCCAGTCCAGATGGCAGGGAAGCTAGGGTGGAGATAGCAGAAGCTCTGACCACTATCTTTGGTTATGGGAATTATGCCAGAGGACTGGAGGATTGAAAATGTTACACCCCTGTTCAAAAAAGAGAAGGATAAACCTGGTAACTACAGGCCAGTCAGTCTAACGTCAGTGGTAGGAAAACTACTAGAGACCATTGTCAAGGACAAAACTAATTCTCAGTTGGAGAAGCATGGGTTAATAAGGGACAGCCAGAACAGTTTTCTTAAAAGGCAAATCGTGTCTGACCAACCTGATTGAGTTTTTTGATGAAGTAACAGAGAGGGTTGATGTAGGTAGTGCAGTAGATGTATATATGGACTTTCAAAAGGTATTTGATAAAGTACCGCATGACAAACTATTTGGAAAAAATAAGCACATGGTATTAAAGGGATGGTGGTAACTTGGGTATGTAATTGGCCAAGGGATAGGAGGCAGAGAGTAGTGGGGAATGGATGTTTTTCTGACTGGAGAGAAGAATGCAGTTGGTCGATATTAGGACCACTGCTCTTTTTGATTTTATGTATGTATGTATGTATATATATATATATATATATATAGACTTGGGTATACAGGGCATAATTTCAAGGTTTGCAGATGACACAAAACACGGAAATATAGTAAACAATCAGGAGGATAGTATCAGACAGAACATAGGCAGACTGGTGAAATGGGCAGACGCATGGCAGATGAAATTAAACGCAGAGAAGTGTGATGTGATACATTTTGGTAGGAAGCGTGAGGAGAGGCAATATGAATTAAATGGTACAATTTTAAAGGAGCTGCAGAAACAGACACCTGGGGGTGTATGTACACAAATCTTTGAAGGTGGCAGGACACATTGAGAAGGTTGTTAAAAAAGCATGTGGGATCCTTGGCTTTATTATTAGAGGTCGCACAACACCAGGTTATAGTCCAACAGTTTTATTTGAAATCACAAGCTTTCGGAGCTTACTACTCCTTCGTCGGGTGAAGTAAAGAGATACAGAATCGCCAAAGCATATATAGATAGAGAACAATGCATGTGTACCTTACAATTGCAGACAACTAAATTAAATCATCCTGACTGTTTATCTGCCGAGGTGTGATAAAGTTAATCAGGTCAGCCAGGAAGGTACCACATCAAAGACATAGCAAGATACAACTGAGACAATGAGGTGGAGTCGCAGGGGGTCTAACGTGTCAAGAGCCATAGAGTACAAAATCAAGGAAGTTATGCAAAACCTTTATAAAACATTGGTTAGGTTTCAGCTGGAGTATTGTTCAATTCTGTCCACCACACGTTTTAGGAAGGATGTCAAGGCTTTGGAGAGGGTGCAGAAGAGATTTACTAGAACGGTACCAGGGATGAGGAACTTCAGTTATGTGGAGAAGTTGGGGTTGATCTTGTTATCCTTAGAGCAGAGAAGGTTAAGAGGTGTTCAAAATCATGAACGGTTTTGATAGAGTAAATGAATCGAAACTGTTTCCAATGGCAGAATGGTCAGTAACCAGATGACAGATTTAAGGTGATTGGCAAAAGAACCAGAGGCGACATGAGGGGAAAAAAAATTATATGCAGCGAGTTGTTGTGATCTGGAATGCACTGCCTGAAAGGATGTTGAAAGCAGATTCAATAGTAAAAATCTTTTCATTTCCCTTCTAGTTCTTTTGCTAATTATGTTAAATCTATGTACTTTGTGGTTACTGACCCACCTGCCAGAGGAAACAGATTCTCCCTACTTGCTGTATCAAAACCCCTCGTAATTTTTAATACCTCTAGTAGGTCTCCCCTTAACCTTCTCTGCTCTAAGGCGAATAATCCCAGCTTCTCCAATCACTCCACATAACTGAAGTCCCTCATCTCTGGCATCATCCTGGTAAACCTCCTCTGCACCCTCTCCAAGGCCTTGATATCCTGCTTAAAGTGTGGTGCCCAGAATTGTACACAGTACTCCAGTTGAGGCCTAACCAGAGCTTTGTAAAGGTTTTGCATGACTTCCTTGTTTTTGTATTCAATGCCCTTATTTGCAAAGTCAAGTATCCCATGTGCTTTCCTAACTGCCTTATCAACTTGCCCTGCCACCTTCAAAGATTTGGGAGTGTGCACTCCCAGGTCCCTCTGCTCTTGCACCCCTCCACCCACTTTGTTAGTGTAGTATAGCTCCAGTCCAGTGCAAAGCCTCGATATTGAAGTACCCACTTACCAGGCACTTCACAAATTTACTTTTGAGTCATTTTAGTGTTGGGAGGGGTGACCGTTGTCACTCGCCCTCTAATAACGATGATTATCTACCCAGAGTGTGGATCTCTGCTCACACCAATGCAGTGCACAAAACTATTCACAATGGACAGAGTGGAATTTGGGTCTGCTGGCTACACATTCCACTATACAAGTACTGAACTGTGCCCAAATACAATACAAGTTGCAGTCCCAAAACTCACCTATTTCCTTTTAGTGATTGGTTTTGTTCCTGACCTTTTAATTGACTTTGTTATACTATTTTTGATGAAGTGCAGTAACTTCATTTTGTTTGACTAATGTCTACTGAAGTTGGTGTAGGTTTAGATATTTCGATAGTATTCAGTTGCTAAGCAGAAAACAAAGTTTAATTTAAAATATTTTTAAGTCCCTGACTTTTTATACAATTGCATTAAAAAGCTAACCCTCCCTTTCCTCAAAATCAGTGACTGGTATGCAATCATATCTAGATCGTAACATTTTTACAGGCTTTATATGAAAGTATTGACCAACTTTCTTCATCCCAACACTGCAAAAAATAAACTCAGATTAACAGTGAGGGGAAAATAATCACCTGAACTTTGGCAAAGACATTGTCTACCTAACATTGCTTCCTGCATTGTGTAATGATTCCTTATCCGTGACTTTACTGATCTGTTCCTATGTTTAAATTTTAAAAATTATTTTTCACTGTAGTTCTTTAGTTTAATTTTCCACAGTTTACTGCCTGTTTAAAGGAATAATCTTAATGTTTCATTAGTTTAAAAAATGTGCAAATTTTTTTGCGCCAAACATTTCTCAGTATAGTTCTTAATATCAATGTCCATGGGCTTTAAACGTTGTGTTAGTTGTGTGAGGACATTTACTATTGTGTACAGTTATGCCTAATGTGTTACTCAAACCACAATATGAATGTGTGCTCTATACATCTTGGCTTTTCCACTAAAGTGCTGTAGAATTGATTGCAGCAGTAATATATAAGTAATCCTAAAAGCCTAAATCTGCCACAGCTGAGAGTCTAGAAGTTTATCTGTACCCTCTGACTTATTTGAATGGTGAGTATCAAGTAAGTTAGTTGTAGCCCTGGTACTCCACATCTGTGCCTGTATCTTGCTCAAAAGTGCTTATGGTCAACAATCCACTCTTCCTCTATCCTACTTTGTGATCAACACCCTCTATTCTATTGTAGCAGCTGGTTGGCAAGAAAAGCTAATTTAGTAATGGCTATGTCCTGATCAACTCACTTTTAGTGTTGGTCATCAAAGATGGCTAAACCCACCAGCACATGTGACATGGTAATAGTGAAATGCAGCCTGGGTTCTTTGTTGAAGCCAAGTGATTTCAGACTAAGATTTGGTATGATTTGGATATTTCTGTTTGAATACTTTCGAAGGCCAGGGATTGTGGACAAGAGGAAATAGTAGGAGTGAAATTGGTCAACGCCAGTAGCACAAAACAGGCTGATAGCGAATCGGAATGCTGTTGTACACCGCGCCCGGTTTTCTTTTCCATTGAAATCAGTCTGTTTTGCACTACTGGCGTTGACTAATTTCACCCCCCGTACCTCAAATTAGGAAATGAAGACAATTTACAACTGATGGGGAAAAGTGACATGCTGAGTAGTGGCAGGTATCTGCTGAAGAGCTCGGTACAACATCCTTCTATTTAGTTTGCTTACAATAAAACTGGTACCAAAATGTCCCAGGCTCCTATATGAAAGAAAATAAGCATGTGATGTTATGAAAGTTTACTAGTTTAAGGTCCACTGGCTTATAATCAGCTTTACTCTGGTAAGTGGATGACGACACAACAGTATTTCACCCATATCTATTCCTATATTATGTATTTTCTCTGTTTTTCTCCTTATTCCCTGTAATATCTTGGTGATGTTGGCAGTAAATGCAGTCAAGGCAGCAGCTCTGAACAAAGCAAGGTTTCTTAATTTCATATGCTTCCTGCCTCCCAGCTTCCTTAACTTTCCAGATTAAACAATAATTCCTAAGATACCTTTTAGCCACTAGACAGCAGTATAACCTTACCTAATTTCTAATATATCAGTACATTATTATACATGTAAACCTACCCAATTCGGAAAAGCTCATGAACAGCTTCAAAAAGGCTGACAACTCAAAAAAAAAACAATGTGCAACTGAAAAGCAACCCTGAAAAAGGCCCATGACCAAGGCCAATGTTTCAAGGTAACTAAATAAGTTAAATTCCTTATTATTACTTTGGTTTTCAAGATTTTAATAGTGTTTTGGGATCACATTCTGCAATTCAGTTTGTTTTTTGTGAAAACAAACCTAGTGGCCTAAACTAAATGGTTACAATGGGAGTGCAGTGAGGCATGAACTTGACCTCACATAAGCGACAGCTATACCCAATACTGTTTTTGGGGGGTGGGTTTATACAAAAGTGCAAATTTTGTAGTGGTGTCTTTTCAAATTTTGGAAGGTATGCTGAGCTTTGATAGTACAGAATTTATCTGGGGGATACACCCCAGAACATTTAGATTTTTTTAACACCCTTTATGGTCCATTTACCCTCTAATCAGCATATTAATGTGTTTCTGCCTGCTCCCCTTTCTCGCTGCAGGATATATCTTTGGTCCCTTAATGCAGAGGGAAGCAGGTAAAGGGATCTCCTGGGCAGTTTGGTACTTGGAAATCAAGGTAGTGAAAAATGACCAGCAAAGAAATCTGGCTGTTTACCAACATTCAACTTAAAATAACAAGACACTTTGTTCACCAGTTCTTTGGTAATCTCCCATTACCAATGGGCATTACAAAATGAGCTGAACAAGGCTCACCCACTCCACATTTACCCTCCATATCTGGTTTTATTTATTTCTGTGCACCTATATTTATTTTGCCAGTAAATCCCAGTCTCGTGGTTAAAAAGGTGTTATGCACACAAAGGCCTCTCCCTATTCTTTGAATTTCTAACAAATGTCTGTCGTCTTCCTATTTCTGCTTCAACTTCACCAATATTATGGTAGTGTTTATGGTACAGGGCTGGTAACCCAGAGGTCATGAATTCAAATCTCACCATGACAAGTTGTGAAACTGAATTCAGTAAATTCAGTAATTTATGGCCTAGCAGCAGAAAATGACCATGAAAAGCTATTGGATTATTGTAAACCTTATCTGGTTCACTAATGTCCTTTATGGAAGAGAACCTGCAAATCCGACCCAGGCTGGCCTACACATGATGATAGGCTCCAGTCCCACAATATTTGGTTGATTCTTAATCTCCTCTGAAGTATCCTAGCATTTCTAAATATAATTGCTAGAGGGCAGCTCACCACCACCATCACAGGGCTGCTAAGGATGGCCAATAAATGTGGCCTTAGTACTATTCCAACACATTCCTGGCTGGCCTCCCACATTCTACCCTACGTAAACTTGAGGTCGTCCAAAACTCGGCTGCCCGTGTCCTAACTCGCACCAAGTCCCGTTCACCCATCGCCCCTGTGCTCGCTGACCTACATTGGCTCCTGGTTAAGCAACGCCTCGATTTCAGAATTCTCATCCTTGTTTTCAAATCCCTCCAGGGCCTCGCCCCTCCCTATCTCTGTAATCTGCTTCAACCCCAAAACCCCCCGAGATATCTGCGCTCCTCTAATTCTGCCCTTTTGAGCATCCCTGATTATAATCGCTCAACCATTGGTGGCCGTGCCTTCTGTTGCCTAGGCCCTAAGCTCTGGAATTCCCTGCCTAAACCTCTCCGTCTCTCTACCTCTCTTTCCTCCTTTAAGACGCTCCTTAAAACCTACCTCTTTGACCAAGCTTTTGGTCACCTGCCCTAATTTCTCCTTATGTGGTTCGGTGTCAAATTTTTTGTCTTATGCTACTCCTGTGAAGCGCCTTGGGATGTTTTACTACGTTAAAGGCGCTATATAAATACTACTACTTGTTGTTGTTGTTGTTGTTGTATTGCCCACATCCTGACTACTGAACTGATTGCTGTGTATTATCCATCATTTCTCAAAAAAATTATATGGAATATTTGGATCAATTGATTTGAGGGTAGGTTTTCCATCAAGGCACATTTTAATTAAAATGACTGCACAACGATTCCTGAATTTATAATCATTTCTGTTTTATTTGTGACTAAATAAAAGATCTCTGCGCGCCTCCAGTTTCTGGCCTCTTGCACATACCCGATTTTAATCGCACCACCATTGGCGGCCGTGCTTTTAGCTGCCTTGGCCATAAGCTCTGGAATTCCCTCTCTACACCTCTCTCCCCCCTTTAAGATGCTCCTTAAAACCTACCTCTTTGACCAAGCTTTTGGTCATCTGTCCTGATATCTCCTTCTGTGGCTCGGTGTCAAGAATGTTTTTTTTATTGATAACGCTCTTGTTAAGCGCCTTGGGACATTGTACTACGTTAAAGGCGCTATATAAATGCAAGTTGTTGTTGTTTGACTAACTGCAGCTTTTTTATGTTTATTATAATTTTGACACCGTTATTGTCCAGGATATTGAAAATAATTCTTTGTGTATACCTCCTTAAATCAAAATTTATCATAACCACACCTGCCAATGCTTTCAGCCCGCTTTTGACGGGAGTCTATGGACCAATGAACTTGCCACACAATCCATTGTGCCTGTGTCATTTTCAATGCATGCACAGAAGAAATGATGTGCAATAGATCACACGGTGAGTTACAAAGAAGGCTATGGAGGCATGATAAATAGAACATTCACACAAATCAGTCAGTTGTTAACTACATAGGATTACATAGGATCCTATGTAGTTAACAACTGACCGTGATTTGCGTGAATCTTCCATTTAATGGCCTCCATAGCCCTCTTTGTAACTGAAAGATAAATGGAACATTCACGCAAATCACAGTCAGTTGTTAACTGTTACATTCTTCACCCTTAAATTTGTACATCCTTTATTGTGCTCAACTCATGTCTGCAATTTTTTTTATTGGTTTTTGGACTTTCCATTCTCGACCCTTTCAGTTCTTTTAGGTGGATGTGGTAAACAACTTTAAGGTAAACTCCTGCCCAGCAATCCCTGTACTAATGGATATAACTGGGGTAATCCCCTGATTTAACTGCTACAGTTAAATCAGGAAATTAACTCCGCTGTGGGCAAACCTGTGGCAGATGAGTGAAGTGTGAAGTCATCCACTTTGGACCTAAGAAAGATAGATAGATCAGAGTATTAAGGTGGTTAAGATGATTAAAGGATTTGATAGGGTAGATGGAGAGAAATAATTTCCTCTGGTGTGGGAGTCCAGAACAAGGGGGCATAACCTTAAAATTAGAGCTAGGTCATTCAGAGATGATGTCAGGAAACACTTCTTCACACATAGGGGAGTGATAATCTGGAACTCTCTGCCCCAAAAAGATGTTCAGGCTAGGTCAATTGAAAATTTCAAAACTGAGCTTGATAGAATTTTGTTAGGTAAGGGTGTTAAGGGATATGGAACCAAGGTGGGTAAATGGAGTTAAGATACAGATCAGCCATGATCTAATTGAATGGCAGAACAGACCCGAGGGGCTGAATGGCCTACTCCTATTTCTATGTTCCTAGAGGGAGTGAAGCTCCTAGAGAGAGACATTTGGCAAAATGTGTCTTATGGTCCAGCTGTAATTTCCTGGGTGCCTTTTGGACTGAGTAAGTTCTTCAATGCTCTATTGCTTTGACCAATAGGAAGTCCTTCCATTCTGCCAGAAATGTCTTCTGGATACTGAACACATATCTTGTAATGAGATCAAATGATTTAGGTGCATATGCTGGACTTTGCAACCTTGCACAAATAAATCAAAGGTTCTAGTTTTATTACTGTCACACCATTCAACCAGCCGTTCTTTTCCTTCCAATGTTTTACTTGCACTTGTTGATGTACTATGAATTTTCTGGGTTTTGCTTATCCCTTGTCATACTGAATCTTCTGTTCCTGCTTTGCTTTAACCATACTGGCCAAGTCAGGCTTTGGTAAGTTAATCGATATCCTCAACTGTGGCTTTAAAAACACTTTAGCAAGTGAATGTCACACTATAGAATATATCATAAATTTTGCCAGCTGGTGACGCAGGGACAAGGTTGTTTAAGAACTTGTTTAGGAAGTGCAAGTTTGCACTGACCATGCTGTAACTCTATTTGAGGTGGGGTGATATTATGGAACAGGGTATATCAAACTCCATTATAATTTCTTAAATTTAGCAAACTCCACAATGGTCAGTTGTGGTCCATTGCCAGAGACCAATGATGTTGGAAGGCATGTATGAAATGGGGAGAAATCCTTCCACTATTCTGAATGGCTATATGCTAGTAGTAAGAAATAGTATTAAACCTTCTTTGCAAAATCATTATGGATGTTTTCCCAGACTCTAATGGGTTGTAGCCATAGAAACCCCACAATTCTGCTCAAATCTCTCAATAGCAAGGCCAGATCACCTGCAATAGTTTCTCATCAACGCCTTCACATGGTACATTTCAGTGTGGTCCTTGTGTAATTCCACCAATAATGTGCTTCTGTTTAGGTAGGAATATCACTCTTAAACCCCAAAACATCCAACTCTGCTCTGCTGCTGATGGGTTCTGATAGGAGCAAAACTCCTTTTTCAAATAGTTTAATACATAGTTCCATACCTGTGTGGCAACTGGATCTTTACATCTGGATCTCTCCTTAAGTGTCCTTTTCCAAAATGGACAGCTCATCTAAATAAGAGAAATGGCACATGTTTGCATCTCTGCCATAAACTGCCAATTTTTTTCTTGGTAACCTTGACGAGCTTTGAGTGGTCTGCTGATTGTGGTCAAGTGTTGCACTTTTAAAGCACCGAAGGTGAGGACAACTGACTTGGATCCAAAAATAATCATCTGTGGTTTGTGACTGGTTGCAAATTTACTTTATGCAAGTGCCTGTGAAATGTTTTCACTCTTAAGTATGATGGCCAGATCCTTCCTTTCAATTAAGCATACTTTTGTTTGCTGCTGATTAATATTGGGAAATTAAAAGCTCTTCAGTTTTCATCATATCAGAGATTACTGCTGCAACCCCTTCTGGTGATGCATTATAAGCTCAGTACAGTGGGTTTCTAGTGTGCTAATCTAAAACTGCACTGTTGAGTAACTGCTGTTTGTTTTTAAGAAATACTTCACTGAAATTTCTTAATAGACACAATTTTTTCTTTTTGCAAGAGCTCATGCAGCAGTTCCAGATTAGTGGAGAAGTTGGGCACAAATCTAATCTCAGGAAAGATCCCAATTCAGATGCATTGCATTTGACAACTTTTTCATTTGTAGAGCATAAATTCTTCACATCAACCAAACATCTCAAATACTCAACTTTCTTTTGTGTAAACCAACACTTTGTCAGCTTCACATGAGCTCTGCAGCACTGCAATTGGATGAGCACCTCATTTAAAATTTTCCTTATTCAAATTATTCAGAATCAAGGAAACATGCCACGCACCTCAGTCCTTGTAACATGTGATCCATAACTGGTTGAAACATTGCTAGCACCTTTGAAATTCCTATGGTATTGATGAAGACCCTGCTGTGTAGTCATAACTAAGTATGGGTTGGACTTAGCATTTAGCTGTAGCTCCTGAGAAGCATTTGACAAATCCAGTTTAATAAATAGGGTGTCTGCTGTCAGTGAAGGAAACCAATCCTCAAAATTGGGTAAAGGATATTCTCTATACTATGTGTTACTATCAGTTGTAATCGCTGTAGATTTGTCTGAAATTATCTGCTTTTGGCACCATTTATGTGGGTGCAGTTCAGCTGTTTGTCAACCGTCGAGATAATGTGCCTTTGCTAGTGAAGTTCTTGCTCTACCATCTGCCTAAATGTGTATTATAATAAGTAGAATCTTTTCAAAATAGGCTTGGTATAAAGATGCAACTGGATCTCAGATTTAAAATTTTTGTATCATGAAGTATTCATTTTAAACACTGCTTTTTGCCAATTTACAACTTCCACAACTGCACTTCTTATACTATATTACACTTCGAAAATACCGGCCCATTCACATTAATCCACCAGTTTCTGCTCCGTAATGTTGGTTTGTCACCTTTCATTACAACTAAGGATAAGATTTTTGTTAATTTTGTTCTTGGGATGTGGGTGATGCTGGAAAGGTCGCATTTATTGCCCATCCTTAGTCACCCTCGGAAGGTGTGCCTTCTTGAATCGCTGCAGTCTGTACGGTGTTCCCATGATGGTATTAAGTGGGAAATTTCAGGATATTGACCTAGTAACGATAAAGGAAAGGCGATGTATGTACAATTTAGAAGGGTGTATGACTTGATGTTCTCACAACATTGTTGCATTTGTCCTCCTTGGTAGTGGAGATCATAGCAGATGAGGGTGCTATCAAAGTAAACTTGGTGAGTTGCTGCAGTGCATTTTATAGATAGTACATACTGTTATCACAATAAACCAGTGATGAAGAAGGTGAATATTGAGTTCAGTGGCAGGGGTGCCTATCAAGCTAACTGCTCTGTCCTGGTTGATGTCAGGCTTCTTGAGTGTTGTGGCTGCAACTATCCAGTGGAGTGGTGAGTATTCTATCAAATTCCTGGCTTGAGCCTTGTAGATGGTGGATAGGCTATGGAGGGGTCAGGAGGTGAGCCATCAGAGCACCCAGCCTCTGCTCTGTTCTTGGAGGCTTGATGTTGATCTGGCTGATCCAGTTAAGCTTCTAGTCAATGGTGACGGTGGTGAAGTTGAAGGTTGGGGATATAGTTGGTCTTTTTCTTGCTTGAGGTGGTCATTGCCTGTCTCTTTTATAGTACAAATGCCTACCTGCCATTTGTCAGCCCAAGTCTGGCTGTTGTCCAAGTATTGCTGTAGGCTGGCATGAGCTACTTGATTGTTGGAGGAGTTGTTAATGTAGCTGAACACTATGGACTCTTCAGCGAACATCCCCACTTTGACCTTATGATGCTGGGAAGGTCATTGATGAAGCAGCTGAGGATGGTTGGACTGAGAAGACATTCGTGAAGATCTCCTTTAGCTACTTTCTTCGACAGCACCTCCCAAACCTGCGACCTCTACCACCTAGAAGGACAAGGGCAACAGGTGCATGGGAACACCACCACCTCCAAGTCACACACCATCTTGACTTGGAAATATATTGCCATTCCTTCATAGTCGCTGGGTCAAAATCCTGGAACTCCTCCCGAACAGCACTGTGGGAGTACCTTCACCACGAGGACTGCAGCGGTTCAAGAAGGCGGCTCACCACCACCTTCTCAAGGGCATTTGGGGATGGGCAATATTGCTGGCCTTGCCAGTGGCGCCCACAATCCATGAATGAATTTTAAAAAATGTGCTGTGGCTGCGATGATTGGCCTCTGACCAATCATATTCCTTCATATCAGATATTACCCCAGCCATTGGAAAATCTTCCATTTGACCTCCACTGTGCTCAGTTTTGTTAGAGCTCCTTAGAGCCATACTAGGTTGAATGCTGCCTTTATGTCAGGGTAGCTACTCTTGTCTCCTCTGGCATTCAGATTGTTGCTTATATTTAATGGGTGACTTTATTTGGCCTAGTAAAGGAACATTCTTTCCAAATTTGTTTTAATTTCAGGCAATTTATTCTAATGGCATATGATGAACAATATCTGTAAACAGATTCTGGCAAAACAAATACATTTGCCCCTCTGTTTAACTGCATTGTTGCCAGTCTTCCATCTAGATGTTAATGCCCAACCCCCCCCCAACCCTAGCTGGCCATACATTTCAAGAATGAATGGAGAAATGAAAGATCCAAAGAGATGGAAACAAAATAGAGGCGATAAGGAATATGGGGAAGAAGAAACATTACGGAGGCAGATAAAGAAATGAGAAAACAGGGAGGAGTGTAATGCATGAAGTGTTTTGAGTAGGAAAAAGCTGTGGGGCTCTGGTGGATTTATCTTTCCTGAGGGGTAGGACAAATCCAAAACGCTGCATCGGAAATGTTACTGAATATGATGTTCAATTATAGTTGGAACTGCTAGAGCATTGGATAGTTGGAACAGTGTATTTTTATATTATTGGTCCACAACTTTTGGCTATTTAAAAAAAAAAATTGTACCCGAAAAACTAAAGGATAAATATTATGAACTGATTTTGCTTACTCGCTGGAGGTTGAAACTGACTCTGTGATGTTTCAAATTCTACAAGTATACATCCTGGTAAGAGAGTCAAAACAGTTTCTCAATGAATATTTTAACAACCCAGCACAGGCCATATTTGTGTAAAATTTACTTCTATTATAATTGTCTTAGCCATAGTTATATCCTCTTACCGCATTTAAGTGTGGTCTTTGCTGACAATTCTATTTTAGTTCTGGATTATGATGCTGCTATAAACAACTTAATAGAAATACATTCTACAGAATGTACTCCAGATGCAGATTCTCCCTTGTACACTTGAATAATCTTTTAAAATTAAAAGTCTCCTGAAAAATAGATAAATGTTATTTACCAGCACGGAAACACATTTTCTTGGGAATCTAACATTTTCGATTGGGTAGGAACCATAAACATGAATATTTCCTTTCCCCCTACCATTTCTAATGTAAGCGCTTGCATCAGTTCAGCTGGGTCCGATCCTCCTTGTTTCTGAATATTAATTCAGAGATTCCAGCCATGAAATACTAAAACTGGTTGAGTAGACTAGATTCAGGATGTAGTTGTGGACCTTTTTATTACCCATTTCCTCTGCACCTATGTATGATGTAATTTGTGCATTTACATTAATAAATGTTCTACTAAGAATACTGGCGCTGATTTTAACTTCTGCAGTAAACTGGTTATAACTTCCACAACATGGCAGCAAGAGCACCGCTACATACTAATGGAGAGTGCACAACTTAAGTATCCAGTAAACTGAGTTTCTAATTGCAGTTACGTTTCTGAGTAGAAGGCAGGTGCTTCTCCATAAGGGGAAATGAAAATCAAAGAAAGGCATTACCATGCTGCCTCTTCAGAACTTCTGGCAGCCAATGTCAGAGTTTTTAGTGGAGGAGTGGGTGTAGGAGATATGTGGCCTGAGGAGCCCAGAAGGGTGGAAACATTGGAATGTAACGACGTCAAAAACAAAATCACTCTCCATATAATGGAATAAACTACATCCAGTTATTATATATATTGCTGGCCCTTGAACCAACAATCAATTGAAAAAGGTATTCAGGCAAGAACAGTTATGAATATTCTGAATACAATTTGAATATCCATCATCCTTCGCTAATGCTTGTGCATTTCTACTTTGTTCTTTGAAGCTGAAATAGTATTCATTCCTCATGCCCATTAAACCATATGTTGTTTAAAGAAGAAACTCAATTGGTGAAAATAATGTCTGTGGTGCATAAGGTTTTTGTTTTATAAAAGCAAGTCAAAGAAAGTTAAAACCGATATAGTATTGATATTCTGATTATTTTGGGATGAGATGGAGTATTTGTTTAGATTTCCTTAGCTCCCCTGGTTGCTTGGGATGAAGGCCAGTTTTCCTGAATGTTCTTATCTGCTCAGCCTGGAGATATTTGTTTTTAAGTAGCAATTCTCTCACGCACAGTAAAGTAATAAATTGCAATGCTGGAAGCTGTAGTTGTAGACTGAAATTATTAAATATTATCTTCGCTTCTCTTCTCCAAGCTCTTTGTGTATTTTGAAGCATTTTTCTCCACTCCATTTTTATGGTCTTTCTAGACTACTCAGACACTAGTTTATACCATCTGAACCAGCTGTGAGGTACAAGATAGTTGTAGTGGAGCAACACAGTTGCGATTAGGAGCTCAGCAGTAAGAGGATTGCAGACATGTACCACGTCCCACCACTCCACGTTGCAACAAAATGTTACACCATTTGATGTTAGGAACCCACTAGAGAAAGTTTGAGAGACTGAGTTATACGCAACATCTTGGATCAAAAATGGTGGGTTGGTCTCAAAGACAGCTTCATGGAGTAGGCTGCATGCTTTCACCAAACATTATTTGTCTCAGCCTGGTAGGCTCAGGATGATGATTATTCACTACTGTGCACCAAGCCTACATAGAGAATCCATCTGTTTTTCTGAATCACATTAACATATTTATATGGCAACAACTGCTGCCAATGAAGTTGAAGTAGTTGCGCATGCACAGTCTAAGTGGTTTTTTTTGGTCGTTCGCTTCGCGACTCACGGGCTCTGGGGGAAAAAAAGCCGGGAAGGGAGCAGGCTCTGTGGGGGAAAAAAAGCCGGGAAGGAAGCGGGCCTTCGGGACTGTAGGAAAAAAAGTAGGGAAGGGAGCGGGCCTTCAGGATTGTAGGAAAAAAAGCCGGGAAGGGAGCGGGCTTACGGGATTGTTGGAAAATAAGCCAGGAACGGAGCGGGCCTTCGAGACTGTAGGGAAAAAAAGCCGGGAACGGAACGGGCCTTTGGGATTGTAGGAAAAATAGCCGGGAACGGAGTGGGCCTTCAGAACTAGGAAAAAAAGTCGAGAACGGAGCGGGCCTTTGGGACTGTAGGAAAAAAAGCTGGGAAAGGAGAGGGCCTTCGGGACTGTCGGGAAAAAAAGCCGTGAACAGAGCGGGCCTTCGGGACTGTAGGGAAAAAAAGCCAGGAACGTAGTGGGCTCTGGGGGGGGGTGGAGAGCCTGGAACGGAACAGGTTCTGCGGGGGTGAAAAAGCCGGGAAGGGAGCAGGCTCGGGGGCGGGAAGCAGAAACATCATCAATATCAGCTTCCAGACTAATGCACAGAATGCTTCTGCGAAGCTTCCGGTCATTGGAGCTTGTGCAGTACGCTTTGCGCAGCTTCCGGTCGTTGACAGCAGTCACTCCATATTTATATTTGATAATTTGGCTCAGTGGCAGCACTCTCATCTCTTGTGGGTTCAAGTTGCACTCCAAGATTTGAGCAAATAATCGAGGCTGACACTTCAGTGCAGTACTGAGGGAGTGCTGCATTGTTGAAGATGCCATCTTTCGGATGAACTGTTAAACCGAAGACCAGTCTGTCTGTTCAGGATAGCATAAAATATCCCATGGCACTATTTCAAGAAGAGCAGAGAGCGCTCCCGGTGTCCTCTGCATCCCCAAACCAACACCACTAAAACAATTAACTGGTCATTTATCTCTTGTTTTTTGTGGGACCTTGATATGTAAAAGGAAAGACTTATATAGCGCCTTTCACGACCACCGGACGTCTCAAAGCGCTTTACAGTCAATTAAGTACTTTTTGAAGTGTAGTCACTGTTGTAATGTAGGAAACGTGCCAGCTAATTTGCGCACAGCAAAATCCCACAAACAGCAGTGATAATGACCAGATAATCTGTTTTTTGTGATGTTGATTGAGGGATAAATATTGGCCAGGACACCGGGGAGAACTCCCCTGCTCATCTTCGAAATAGTGCCATGGGATCTTTTGCATCCATCTGAGACGGGGCCTCGGTTTAATGTCTCATCCGAAAGACGGCACCTCCAACAATGCAGCACTGCCTCAGCACTGCACTGGAGCGTCAGCCTAGATTTTTGTGCTCAACTCTCAGGAGTGGGACTTGAACCCACAACCTTCTGACTTAGAGGCGAGAGTGCTACTGAACCACCGCTGACAGTTACAAATTGGCTGCTGCATTTGCCTCCTTAAAAATAACAGTTTATACACTTCAAAAATAAATTAATTAGCTGTGAAGTGTTTTGTGACATCCTGAGAACTGAAAAAGCGCTATATTAAAGCAAATTAATTCTTACTTTGTACGTGAAGTTGCAATGAATAAGGAAGAATGCTGGATCATCTGCCATAGAAAAGTTTAACATCATGTACAAATCTTCTACCAGTGCAGAATTCTTGAAGGGATGGGTCGGGTGCCTAGTGATTTCCTCTCCCCAACCCCCCCCCCCCCCCCACCCTTCCTGCTATGCAATGTTGTAATTTTACTGATACTAATTGTTAAAATGCACTTTGACTTTCTTCGGTGTTTGTACACTGTTGCATATGTGTAAAATGTGGCAGACTTTCAAACCAAATGCTGCATAGGTTCTGTATTAGCAATTGGAGAAGGGGTTTCCCCAGCCAATTATCATTAACTGTGTATCCTCCTCCATTTCTCCCCCCAACCGCCCCCCCCCAACATTTCCAAATACCACTGAAAGTTCAGTTGTTTCTCATAAATTCATTCATTTACAACCATTTCCCTTTGATTGTTTAGTATAAGCTGTATTTTTTTTTAAAACCTACGTTGCATTTTTTTTAAATGCAGTCGATATCTTTGTTTCCATATGGTAAACAGTCAAGAAACATGTAAATTTATGGAGAATCTTTAAAGTAAGTTCTACAGGTCAAAGCATTTGCATAAATAAAGTTCATCACATACCTGTGAAGATGTCTGGATGCTGTGCATAAATGGACACTGTGCTACTTATCGAATTAATTAACTTTTTTTTCAGTACTCAAGGATCCTGAATTTAGCTTTTAGTGAGGAGATGCCCAGTGTTCAAGGGCTTCTTGATCTAGAGAAACTTAACTGAAATCTATTCCTCTTTCACTTCTAGTAGTTTTAGTGTTTGTGGATTTCCTTTCCACTGTGGTAGTTCTGCTGACGCTGTTCATTTTGCTATTTGCATCTGTTTCCTTTTCCCCTGGACGTGGTTTATTAAGTGGTGTTTTAGAACAAAATTAAAATTCTTCTGCGTGATAACGTTCTTATGAATTTGAGTTGGTAGTGTATAGACAACGCAATAGATAAATGCATTGTTGGATATAAGAATTAATTCAGCTTTAATAACCCCAAAAATATAGTAGTGTATATGATTAAGTTTTTTTTTAAAGTGTTTGCTAAGAGAGCCCCTGTGCATCTTCAGATAATACCATGGGATCTTTAACATCCACCTGGATTACCAGAATTGCTTAATATTTTATCCAAAGTATGATACTGCAGACAATATGGTACTCCCTCACTGTAATTGCAAAGTGAATCCGGTTTCCACCCCTTCCACAGCACCAAAACTGCTCTACCCAAGCGCACAAAACAAATTCTCTGTGACTGTGGTGCATTATCTTTCCTAGTACTCTGACATGTTTGACCATGCCATCCACCTTCAAAGCCTCTCCTCTGCTGTCCAGCTCAGTGGGATTGCCCTCACTTGGTTCCACCCCTACCTATCCAGGTGAGGTCAGGAGAGTTGCCTTGCTTCCAGCTGACAGAATGAAAAATACCCCGTTGCTTTGGGTCATGGATGAGGTGAAAGTCATGGAGCAAGGCCCAGGCCAAAAACTCAACTTCATTTTGATCTGTGCATCCCCAGGTGGTGTGGCAGCTATTAAAATCTCCCAACATAATTGGCAGGGTTTGGGAGCCTAGGAAAAATATTTGGCCAGAGTAGCTAGCCATAACCACAGTGACAAAAGGAAAACACCCAAGCCAGAACCACCATAAAACTAATTCTCAGAAGTTGACAACAAAAAAAGAGAAATTTCATCTGTGCAAAGATCAAGGACAAGTTTGCACTGAATCAAACTGGAGCAATATCCTTGATATTGACCATACTGTTGTAAAGTTATATATAATTGAGAATACAATGAGATACAAGAAAATTAAGTTGTATAAACATGTTGCTCGTTTATTTATCCCCAATGACTCAGCGGGTTTATCCACTGAATAACTGAGCCATGCAGATCAGGAAGATTCCAGACTTAATTCCTGGTTTCTGCTAAATTAACTGATTTCAGCCAGGATGGTGGCCAATGTTCCCCCTAATTTTTTTTTTTGGGTGCGCAGTCCCTTTAACGGGCTGTGTGGCCCATTCAAAATTTCGCACATGCACGAAATCTCCCACGGAGAAGCCGGTGAGTGACCTGCGCGGGACCTCCAGACAGCTGTGCGGCCAAGCAGCTTCGCAGGAACGTTGGTGGTGGCAGGGGCACTCCAATTGGCCTCAGTGCCTCTGGGTTAGGGAGGAGAAAATCGTCCAAGTTAATGGCTATCTAGTAATTCTGGTGAACGTGCATCTGTGTTGATGTCGAGTGAGGACAGTATTGGGCTCATTGTTGTGATCCCCAGTGGTACTCACTGTTGAGGCTCAACACATGAATAAGGGCCATTTGGGCAAGGTACCAGAGCACAGCTGGCTCCTATAGGGCTATAACACTACAAGAACTGAATGATTTCAGGAGAAAATTGCAGAGGAAAATGAGGGGGTGGGGGGGGGCAACAGTGTCATGGTTGTAACACATTCTAACTTGCATGCCTGTAACTAAACATACTTTAAAAAGAATAACAAACCCATAAAAAGATGAATAAATACCTATTTTGAAATTGGATGGAAGATTATGTAGTTAAATATAAGTAAATAAATCACACAATTTATGGAACATGGAGACTAATTTATGTCTGCTAATTTCACTTATTATTGAAGGTAGGAATTTTGACAGCTTGACTGCACCTCATTTGCTAGAACCATGGGAGTGTTAAGTTTTGCAAATTAACTGGACAAAGATGAATATAGTTGTAAGTTTAGGTAGGTATTCTGGAGTTCAGCTCCATTATCTCAGGGACCAGTGAAAAACTTTGCAGAACTTTCCCTAAGGAAGTTATAAAAAATAGTCAACAGTCCATAGTTACACAGATGCATTTGGTCTGTGAAAGAGACCAGCTTCATGGGCTAAATTGTGTTTATATGGCATTGCTATAATTTTACCTTTTTGCATGTTAATAAAATGCTGTTTAAACTTACAAACATTATCCTGCACACACACTGGCTGAAGTGGTTGTAGTAACTTTACCTGTTTATCAGTTGACTTAGCAATTACTGGCCTGCCAGTAATTCTGGTATTTTTTTTCATCCCTTGCCCCGCCACTCCTGAAAGCAATGCAATACAGTTCTACAGAACTCAACAGCCTTCCGGTACCCAATTAGCCATGATTTTGGGTTTGCTCATTTCAAATGACCTATATCCTGCTACAGATGCGTAGCATGATTTTGTCTTTTGTTTTTTTTTGTGTGTACCCACAACACCATGTTATCGTTACCGTACCAAATAACTTAATGTGCTTCCATATCTCTGCAGACTTCTTGCATCAGTAACTGGAAAGCTAATGGACATTTTTTTTAAATTTAGAAACATATCAAGCATACCTTAAGTCCGAACTATCCAATTTTCACAGTGGTTTAGCAGCTATGGATGCTTTCACTGATTAGTCAAAAGAATTATTATTTAGATATTTTTGGTGGTCAAGAAGAGAACAAGGTTGCACACAATTTCTTTTGGGTTACATGTCCACATTTCTCTGGGACTTTAGCAGACTAGTAGTTTGATTTTCTGATGGCCATGATGGTCTGCTTACAATGCATCTGAAGTGTACATGTCCTGGAGATGGGAACAAAGCTAAATGGGCATTACTAACTTCCCATTGTGGTCAAAAAGTCAGAAGAATGTACACAGACCTTTATCATCCATTTTCATAAGAACATAAGAATTAGGAGCAGGAATAGGCCATTCAGTAAGATCATGGCTGATCTTCAACCTCAATTCCACTTTCCTACCCTAACCCAATATTTTTTTAAATTCATTTATGGGATCAGGGCGTCACTGGCAATGCCAGCATTTATTGCCCATCCCTAGTTGCCCTTGAGAAGGTGGTGGTGAGCCGCCTTCTTGAACCGCTGCAGTCCGTGTGGTGATGGTACTCCCACAGTGCTGTTAGGTAGGGAGAGTTCCAGGATTTTGACCCAGCGACGATGAAGGATCGGCGATATACTTCTAAGTCAGGATGGTGTGTGACTTGGAGGGGAACTTGGAGGTGGTGGTGTTCCCATGCGCCTGCTGCCCTTGTCCTTCTAGGTGGAAGAGGTCGCGGGTTTGGGAGGTGCTGCAGTGCATCTTGTAGATGGTACACACTGCAGCCACGGTACGCCGGTGGTGGAGGGAGTGAATGTTTAAGGTGGTGGATGGGGTGCCAATCAAGCGGGCTGCTTTGTCCTGGATGGTGTCGAGCTTCTTCAGTGTTGTTGGAGCTGCACTCATCCAGGCAAGTGGAGAGTATTCCATCACACTCCTTACTTGTGCCTTGTAGATGGTGGAACGGCTTTGGGGAGTCAGGAGGTGAGACACTCGCCGCAGAATACCTAGCCTCTGACCTGCTCTTGTTGCCACAGTATTTATGTGGCTGGTCCAGTTAAGTTTCTGGTTAATGGTGACCCCCCAGGATGTTGATAGTGGGGGATTCGACGATGGTAATGCCATTGAATGTCATGGGGAGGTGGTTAGACTCTCGCTTGTTGGAGATAGTCATTGCCTGGCACTTCTGTGGCGCGAATGTTACCTACCACTTATCCCTTGATTCCTCTGGAGTCCAAAAATCTATCTATCTCCGCCTTGAATATACGCAGCGACTGAGCATCCACAGCACTTTGGGACAGAGAATTCCAAAAATTCACTACCCTCTGAGTGAAGAAATTCCTCCTCGTCTCAGTCTTAAAAGGCCGGCCCCTTATCCTGAGACTATGCCCCCTAGTTCTAGACTCTCCAGCCAGGGGAAACAATCTCTCAGCATTTATCCTGTCAATCCCCCTCAGAATCTTTTATGTTTCAATGAGATCACCTCTCATTCTTCTAAACTCCAGAGAGTATAGGCCCAATCTACTCAATCTATCCTCATAGGACAATCCTCTCATCCTAGGAATCAATCTAGTGAACCCTTGTTGCACCACCTCTAAGGCAAGTACAGGAAACTCTTTATGCCGGTTAATCAAAAAGTCCGGATAACGGAGAGTTATATCTCCCAACATACAAGAGCCCCGTACACATTGACATGCGCCTGCATTCGGAGCTCCGTCTCCCCGGGGACCGCCAGCTGACCATCTGTCGTGTCCGCTGCCTACCCGGGCTGCACATTCCCCTCCCAATCTACACGCTCCGATACAAGGCAAATGCCTCGGGGTGTTTTTTAAAGTTAATTTTAAACGAGAGATGAAGGAAAACCCCGGTTACCTACTCAAGAATTTTGCCGGTTAAGAGAGATTTCCGGTTATTTGGGTGCCGGTTAATAAAGAGTTTCCTGTATATCCTTCCTTTAAATAAGGAGACCAAAACTGTGCACAGTACTCCAGGTGTGGTCTCACCAGAGCCCTGTACAGTTGTAGCAAGACTTCCTTACTCTTGTACTCCAACCCTCTAGCAATAAAGGCCAACATGCCATTTGCCTTCCTAATTGCTTCATGGGCATCCTGTATGTAATTCTCCCAGGAAAACAGATTGGAAAGGTTTACATATATTTTTTCCTCATGTATTCTTTTTACTTGTAAGTTTTGAGGCAGCTATACATGAAAAGAAGATACAGTTACAGAAGTTATGGTAAACCTTTATGCATCACTGGTTAGGCCTCAGTTAGAGTATTGTGTCCAATTCTGGGCACCACATTTTTGGAAGGATGTTAAGGTCTTGGAGAGGGTGCAGAGGAGATTTACCAGAATGGTACCAGGGGATGAGGGATTTCAGTTCTGTGGAGAGACTAGAGAAGCTGAGATTTTTCTCCTTAGAGCAAAGAAAGTTGAGGGGAGATTTAATAGAGGTGTTCAAAATTATATGGGGTTTTATAGAGTAAATCGGGAAAAAAATTGTTTCCACTGGCAGGAGGGTCAGTAACCAGAGGGCACAGATTTAAGATAATTGCCAAAATATCCAATGGGGAAATGAGACTTTTTTTTACACAGTGATTTATGATCTGGAATGCACTGCCTGAAAAGGGAGTGGAAGCAGATTAGTAGTAACTTTCAAAAGAGAATTAGATGTATACATGAAAAGGAGAAATTTATAGGGTTTGGGGGAATTAGCAGGGGAGTGGGACTTATTACATACCTCTTTCAAAGAGTCAGCACAGACACAATGGGCTGAATGGCCTCCTTCTGTGCTGTATGATTCTATGGGGGAAAAGTTAGAGCTGTTTGCAAATGACTTTGTGGGTTTTTTTGCACTTGTGGCTGGAGAACTGATGAGTGTGGTTAATGCCATAAGCAGCTCAACAAACCCATTTGAATACTTTTTTACTGAATGTTCATGTTATGAGATTTTGTAAATTTTTGCTTATAAAATGTAATCCAAGGAATCTGCAGCCAATTTGTTAATTTACAATATTATCCAACTTTTTTTAAAAATTGCTCTCAAAAGATTCTTTGGTGCAGAAATGACAGCAACCTGTGGGTTAGATATATTGAAAATATATGGAGCTCTTTCAGCTATTACGATTAGAGTGTATATCAAGCTGAAAGAGTTCAATGGTCCTTAAACTACTGCAGCTTAGTTTTTCAAAAAGCCAAAGGATAGTCAGTCCAGCAGCAGCACAAGTACCACAGTCTAGTATTTTTATTAGTTTAATTATTGCATATCACTCATTGTGCACATGGTTATAATGTGTAAAGTTCTGAACTGTGTAGGGGGTGGTGTGGTAGGGGGGTCAGCCTCACCTCTGACTCAGTGAGCGGTTCGAATCGCTCCCACGCCCCTGGTTCTAGACCTTGGACTTATTTAGGGGTTGTGAATAAAGATGCAGTAGACAACAGGTTCTGACAAAAGAATTTTGACTTTATTAAAAGAAAAAGGTAACAAACTTAAAACACTATTAATGCTTAAACACAGGTTGGGGAACACATTGGTACAAGCGAGGGAAATAACCTTAGAAGAAGAATACTTCACCCCTCCCAATCCCACTTTACTAGCTAGGTTGGACTCTGGAGAACCAGGGATAATGCTCACCAAACAAATCCTTGACAGTTGAGAGTTAGGGTTTAGAGTCTTTTGAGTAAAAGGTTTCGTAAGGCCCTTGTTGCCGCGAGGTGTCCGATGGTCACTGAGGCAGTCGCTCTGGTTTCTTCTTGCGTGTCGGTCTGCTTGTGAAGTTGTTGGCCGCCTTTGTTGAACTTCTTGCTGTAACTCTGCTCTGTTTAAACTGTCGTCTTTCGAGCTGTGGAACTGCCTTCTTGCAGAACTGTGGAAACTGTCTTCTGCCTGCTTGTCCTGAACTCTGTAACTCCAGCACTGACTTCCGCTGAAAACAGGCTTTCAAATTGAATTCGAGAACTGCTTTCTGTTGAACTTGAACTGTTTTACTGGAGAACTCGAACTTGTAACTCCAGTAACTGCTTGATGGGCCTTCAATTATACTAAATTGAAGTGGCCTTGTCAAAACCAAATCAAATCCTGGTCATTGTAAGACCTCGTTAACAGTAACGACTTTACTAAGTGTCAAATGGCTTGCGTCATGTCGATCTCTTCGGTTGATTACAGGTGATTGGTTTCGTGTTTTGGGTTTCTAGGCTGGACTCGGGTTTTTCTATAGAATGGTTTAAGCGATTTGAATTATGCATGGTTTTGATGGGTCTGTGATGGGTTTTAATGGGGCCTGTGTTTTGGGTGGGGCTGCCTTCTCCCAGGGTCTATTGTCCAAATGTTAATGCTTGCTGGGGCTTGAGTGAGGTCATCCCGATTCCCCAGACAATGCAATTTAACTGCAATACACAAAACTGCTATTACAGAGGTCGAACCCACCTCCTGTGCAGCCTTTTCTCCCTTACAGGTCCAGACATGTCTTTTAAAATGCCAAAACTTGGTTTTTGGTCTTAAATTCCTTATGTTAGGCCCAAATGCATTTTTATCACTCTGGGGTAGTTCCAAAGTCCTTTTTTCCTTAGGGGTTTTCTTCCCTGATCCTTAAAAATGTCCAAAACTAAGGTTTTTACCTCAAATCACTTCATTTAGGTCCCATCATCCCAAATTCGTATGAAAAATCCAAAAATCACCCCTTTTAGGGTTCTATACGAGTTTCTGGGGGATTTTGTGAAGCCTACAACTGTCTTGGTAAATTTAAGCTCTCACTACATTTCAGTTTGGTATTGATCCATTTGATCTTTGTAATGAATTTGCCCGTGGTACAATTCAGGGCAGGATGTCTAAATTCAGCTATGCCTGCCTTTTCGTGGGATATGTGGAACACTCTTTGTTCCAGTCCTACGCAGGTCCCCTCCCTCACCTCTTTTTCCGGTACATTGATGACTGTACCGGTACCGTTTCCTGCTCTCGCCCTGAACTAGATAATTTCATTCACTTTGCTTCCAATTTCCACCCTTCCCTCACCTTCACATGGTCCATCTCCGACTCTTCCCTTCCCTTCCCCGACTTCTCCGTTTCCATTTCTGGGGATAGGTTATTGACAAACATTCACTACAAGCCCACTGACTCCCACAGCTACCTGGACTACACTTCCTCCCACCCCGCCTCCTGTAAGGACTCTATTCCATTCTCCCAGTTTCTCCATCTCCGCCGCATCTGCTCTGACGATGCCACCTTCCATACCAGTGCTTCCAACATGTCTTCCTTTTCCTCAACCGAGGATTCTCCTCTACAATGGTTGACACGGCCCTCGACCGTGTCCGTTCTATCTCCCGCACTTCTGCCCTCACCCCTGCCCCTCCCTCCCGGAACCACGATAGAGTTCCCCTTGTCCTCACCTTTCACCCCACCAGCCTCCACATTCAACGGATCATCCTCCGCCATTTCCGCCACCTCCAGCGTGATCCCACCACCAAAAGCATCTTCCCCTCACCTCCCCTTTCAGCATTCCGTAGGGACCGCTCCCTCCGCGACACCCTAGTCCACTCCTCTATCACCCCCAGCACCCCTTCCCCTTTGCCCGGCACCTTCCCGTGCAAGCGCAGGAGATGCAACACATGCCCTTATACCTACCCTCTTCCCACTGTCCAGGGCCCCAAACACCCCTTCCAGGTGAAACAGCGATTTACTTGTACTTCTTGCAATTTAGTATACTGTATTCGCTGCTCATCGATGTGGTCTCCTCTACATTGGGGAGACCAAACGCAGATTGGGTGACCGCTTTGCGGAACACCTCCGTTCAGTCCGTAAGGGGGACCCCAAGCTTCCGGTCGCCTGTCACTTTAATTCACCGCTCCACTCCCACTCAGACCTCACCGTTCTCAGCCTCTTGCATTGTTCCACGGAAGCTCAGCGTAAGCTCGAGGAACAGCACCTCATTGTTCGATTAGGCACTTTACAGCCTTCTGGACTCAACATAGAGTTCAACAATTTCAGATCATAACCCAGCCCCTATCATATATATATTTTTTATCCGCACTTTTTGTTTGTGCCTTCTGTTCTTCTCTCCCACATGGCAGCTGTCTTTCATTCTGCCAGTGCAATTTACATTTCATCTAGAGCCATCCTTTGTTTCTTAACCTGTCCCATTACCATCTCCTTTTGCCTTGAATATCTCTTAATGTCTCTTAACCTCTCCTGCCTTCTATCCTATCACAGACTTTCCCTTTTGTTCTTTCATCCCCTCCCCCATTTCCCAGCCCCTACACTTGCTTAAAAATCTGTTCCATTTCCTGCTTTTTTCCAGTTCTGACAAAAGGTCATCGACCTGAAACGTTAACTCTGTTTCTCTCTCTCCACAGATGCTGCCTGACCTGCTGAGTACCTCCAGCATTTTCTGTTTGTATTTCAGATTTCCAGCATCTGCAGTATTTTCTTTTTGTCTAAATTCATGGTTGGAACCTAACCAGTACCTTATTGTGAAATTCTTCTGTTGTTGCATATTTTGTCTGAGATGCTACTTCCCTTTTCTTGTATAGTAGCCAACAGAATTGATGTTTTGGACTTGTTATGTTTAAGGTATTTTTTACCAGATCACCCAAACAGGGAACTATTTCAAATTAAAGGGATATTCCAAGATACAACCCTGCAAAAGCCTTAGACTCGAGCCTTGGTCTGTAAAATATATGCCTATGTGTAATTTTTTTTTTAATGACATACATTTAAAAAAAAATAAGTTTTGCTGCAAAGCCCGCATGAGCAGCTCAGAAACATGATACTGCATTGCTGCCTTGGCTTCCAGCACTCTGCTTTTCAGCTTTTTTAATGAGAATGGGTGAAGAAAGGTAATGGGAGAAGAGGTTTAGGAATGGATGTTTTCAGGCCTAAGCCCTCATTAGGGGACCAGGTTCTCGCATGCTTGTATTTTAAATCTTTTAATTACATATTGGATATACTTGTGAATAATGCCATTTTAGGGCCTTATCTTTGTTTATTCCTCTGAACTATATATTCACTGACATGTCACACAATCATACATATTATAAAGGGAGATTCTTGTACACCTATTGATATGTCTCTGTATTCCTATATCCCAAGACCTGATATTGTGTGTAGAATCAACTTTTCAGTGACACCACTGAAGCACAACAGATGGAAACAGAGGGATAAGTGAAAGAATCTAATTTATGGTGCTGGATTCCATGGTATCACTACTGAAGAAGTTCTACACAACGTGTGCTCCTAGACTAACTCTGACTCACAATTTATTAGTATAAAACGCAACAAAACTGGTGGAATGAGTGGTACCACTAAGTATATAGACGTCATCCTTTTGTAATTTAAGATTTTTTAGCTACTCTTCTAACTGTGTAATTTGGCTGTAGTAATATTGAATTAAAAATCAACTTTTTTAGATTTTCGAAGTAATGAAACAACAAAGTTGCAAATCTGTTGGAGGGGACTCTGATTTCCTCCCTCAGTCAAGACAGACGATGGTAGATAGGTTCACAACGAGCTTTATTCAAGCATATGCAGGGGAAGACTCTCACTTGACAGCTTCAAGTGGGACTTTGGCGATCTCTCATATTTCATTTACTTATATACATTTGTTATTGCTTATGCAAGCTATTACAAAATATCATGTGCTAGTCACACTATTTGTTAATGCTATCACATTGCCCATGTTAGGGGTCTCTATCCATGAGTTGCACTCCTTAGTTCCCTTGTGAAACTTCCATTTAATCATTTGCTCGGTGACTATTCTTTTGCACATATATAATTAGTTTTTGACTTGTTTTTCACATTTTATCACATCACCAAACTTGTTTTTCACATTTTATCACACCACCCTCGTTAACCTAACATAACCTCTAAAGTTCTTTATTGTTTGGTCAATCAGTAGTGTTTACTTGTTAATTACCCTTACAAAATCCAACACCTTAGTCTTTTTGTACTAATAAATGTCAAAAGATGAGCTGTTTGTCAATAGCAGTTTTATTTTTCCACAAACTATTCAATGTTTTTTTTCCTTATACAGCCACACTGTGTGTTACTTGCTTCAAAGGAAAATTCAGCACCTGTGAAACTCGGTGGGTTTGGAGTGGCCATTCAATTAGGAGAATCTGGGCTTGTTGCTGGAGGTAAGAGCAGTTACTTTTATTTCTTCAAAAACAAAATACTGCGGATGCTGGAAATCTGAAATAAAAACAGAAAATGCTGGAAATACTCAGCAGCTCAGGCAGCATCTGTGGAGAGAGAAACAGAGTTAACAGTTCAGGTCAATGACCTTTTGTCAGAACTTTTATTTCTTGGTGAGTTTGAAATTAAATTGGGACTTGGAATATCACTTGGTGTCATGGTACTGACATACATTGCAACAGCAACTTACATTTATATAGCACCTTTACCATAAAAAAAAGTCCCAAAGTGGGTCAGCAATAGGTGGAGGATGGGCTGTAGACTAGAAAAGGTTGCCGTAACACCTGAAGCAACTAAGTAGCAGAACCGAGTCACAGCAACCGAATTTTGCAGTGTAAGACCGCCTACTTCCACCTCCGTAACATCGCCCATCTCAGCCCTGCCTCAGCTCATCTACTGATGAAACCCTCATCCATGCCTTGGTTACCTCTAGACTCGACAATTCCAATGCTCTCCTGGTCTGCCTCCCATCTTGCACCCTCTGTAAACTTGAGCTCATCCAAAACTCTGCTGCCTGTATCCTAACTCGAACCAAGTCCCATTCACCCATCTTCCCTGTGCTTGCTGGCTCCTGGTCCGGTATCGCCTCAATTTTAAAATTCTCATTTTTGTTTTCAAATCCCTCTAGGGCCTCGCTCCTTCCCATTTCTGTAACATCCTGCAGCCCTACAACCCTCCGAGATTCTGCACTTCTTCAATTCTGGCCTCTTGTGCATCCTTGATTTTCATCGCTCCACCATTGGCAGCCATGCCTTCAGCTACTTAGGCCCTAAGTTATGGAATTCCCTCATTGAACCTCTCCGCGCCTCTACTTCTCTCTCCTCCTTTAAGAAGCTCCTTAAAAACGACTTCTTTGACCAAACTTTTCGTCGCCTGTCCTAATATCTCCTTATATGGCTCGGTGTCAAATTTTGTTTGCTATCACTCCTGTGAAGCGCCATTGGATGTTTTACTACGTTAAAGGTGCTATATAAATGCAAGTTGTTGTTGGGGTAGTCCAGCAGAGTAGCATAATCCAGGTGATGGAGGAATCCAGGAGTCCGGGAAGTCAAATTTGAGCAGAGTTCCTGCCGTTGAAAAGAGTACAGTAAAAACACAGAACAAGCAGGTGCGAGGCATGGGCAATGCAATATTCTCTGTACAGGTAGCTTTAAAAAAAAAATATTCGTTTATGGGTTGTGGGTGTCGCTGGCAAGGCCAGCATTTATTGCCCATCCCTAATTGCCCTTGAGAAGGTAGTGGTGAGCCGCCTTCTTGAACCGCTGCAGTCCGTGTGGTGAAGGTACTCCCACAGTGCTGTTAGGGAGGGAGTTCCAGGATTTTGACCCAGCGACGACGAAGGATCGGCGATATACTTCTAAGTCAGGATGGTGTGTGACTTGGAGGGGAACTTGGAGGTGGTGGTGTCCCATGCGCTTGCTGCCCTTGTCTTTCTAGGTGGAAGAGGTCGCGGGTTTGGGAGGTGCTGCCGAAGAAGCTTTGGCGAGTTGCTGCAGTGCATCTTGTAGATGGTACACACTGCAGCCACAGTACGCCGGTGGTGGAGGGAGTGAATGTTTAAGGTGGTGGATGGGGTGCCAATCAAGTGGGCTGCTTTGTCCTGGATGGTGTCGAGCTTCTTGAGTGTTATTGGAGCTGCACTCATCCAGGCAAGTGGAGAATATTCCATCACACTCACATAAATTTGTAGTTTAGGATAAAATTCACCCACTGTTGGGACCTGGGGATCTTAAGCAGAGGAAGCGAGGAGTTTGGGGAGAAAAAGTCAAAGGATGGCAATTGATGGCCATGGATTGAGTTGCAAAGGAGAAGAGCTTAATTAAGGAGCTTCCAGCACAGGAGCCACCTTAACAAATTATTCACCATGTAGTGAATTACTGATCTCAACCATGCAGAGCAACGGTAAGGTACTTCCCCATAGAAAGATGTGAAGGGATCAGCGAGTGAATCACCTCGGCCAGTTCACGAATGGCATTGGCAGAAGTCTGGGACTAGATATCTTGCTCATCCTGTCGGTTAGGAAATGGTGCTTGGCTTGGGAAATTGCAAAGTGATTCTTGTTGAGATGGAGGATGAGTTGCAAGCAATAGCCAAAAAAGTGTAATTGACTAGCTGAGAGTCGGCACGTACAGTGAAGTTCATAGGTAATGAACTCCTAAGAAATGAGTGGCAGTTGACAACTGTGATAAATTAGCTTCTGCTAGAGGAAATAAACTAGTGGGAAGTAACGTTGCAATTTTTACACGACAGATACCCAAAAACCTCATTAGAATTTGCTAGTTAAGGACAATAAAAGGGAGAACCTCATTCAAAGAATTGGGACAATGTGGCTGTGATCAAAGATGACTATTTTGGTCATAACGGATTGGGTAAATTATTCATTTCAGATCTTCCCCTCCTTCCCTATGCTCCCCTTTCCCCTTCTAGCTGGTAACATGCCTCTGAATTCCTTCTGTTCCACAGCACATTCTTGCCTTTGCTGGCACATGCTAATTTGAAACCGCCTATCATCCACTTCTGCAGAAGAATTTCCGTGTACATCCATTCTGGAGAATGATTTTAATATCATAGCTGTCGTCTTACATCTGGCTGTCTGATAGTACAAAACAGAGGATGGGGAGGGGGTAATGGCCTGTCCATATGACTACACATTATCTTCAAATTCAATGATGTTTTAGAGCTTATAAGAAATATTTGCCACTTTTACTAATTCAGATGATCCTGGAAAGAAGTATTCTGCCACGAGAAAGATTATTTAATAAATGTAGTCTTCTGATCAAATACTCAACTATATCTGCTTACTATGTATGATACAATTGGTTGGGGGGGGGAGGTGAGAGATAGAGATGGAAGAAGTTGCTGTTTGGATCTTTTGTCTAATCTTTATATCCGGTTTACTAATACTATAACCTAGCAAATCATTTGTTTTCAAATAAATGGTGTGCTTGTACTTTGTTGGGACATTCTTGTTGGCCATTGGCATGGGAAAGTATGTCAAGTAAGTAAGTATGGGTCTTGTAATTTATTTAGTACTTTATAGTTTTTCATGCCCCTCTTTGCTCCCCCATTACTCTGAATATTTAGAGCCACTTGTAAGGTGAGTAAAACCATACTCCTTTTGAATTTAATACATACTTCTGTGACAACTGTAGTCCATAGTCTGAAATTATTTATTCTGGCATCTCACTGGTAGACAAATATGAACTTCAAGTGTCACCACTGTTTGAGATATCGGCCCGGAATTTGCGGTGGGTAATAACGGTGAACTAACAGCGTTCCCTGTTATTACCCCTCTGAAACTGGCCGCAACTTCAGGATTTAGCGCATGCGCATCTATACACGGAAATCCTGAAGTTGAGGTCAGTTGTTCACTACTCCGACACTGGCTGCGCTGAGGACCCCCCTCCCCCCCCCTTAGCCGGCAATCAGTGTAATCAGTGAAATTGACGAAAACTTTTCCGCGATAACATCGCTGATAAATACTCCATTAAATGTTTTTTTAGATTAGGTGTAACTTGGGTTTTAACACCATATTGACTGCTAAACAAACATTATGGCCCTGAAAAACTAATTTTTATATTTGTGGCGTGTCAAATTTCTCCATTATGATTTTTTAAAATTAAAATGTAAAAAAAAATTAATTAAA
The DNA here is from genome assembly GCA_030390025.1 of Squalus acanthias. Classification (NCBI taxonomy): domain Eukaryota; kingdom Metazoa; phylum Chordata; class Chondrichthyes; order Squaliformes; family Squalidae; genus Squalus; species Squalus acanthias. The sequence continues at coordinate 133,766,605 of CM059429.1, read as the reverse complement.
AAAAAAAAAAGTTGCTTCATGATATTTCAGGTTCTATCTTATCCCCATGTGAGAGTCCTCATCTTTGTTTCGCTCTCTCTAAAATTTTAAAAAAGTACAGATAAAAGCAGCTTCTCATTTCCTGTCTGAGAATTCTGCAATGTCACTTAGCAGTTTGTTGATCATGATGTGGAGATGCCGGTGTTGGACTGGGGTGGACAAAAATGAGAAGTCGCACAACACCAGGTTATAGTCCAACAGTTTTATTTGAAATTACGAGCTTTCGGAGCTCTGCTCCTTCAAGTACAGAGCAGAGCTCCGAAAGCTCGTAATTTCAAATAAAACTGTTGGACTATAACCTGGTGTTGTGCGACTTCTCAGTTTGTTGATGTCAACATCAACATCTTGGGATTCCCACTACAGAGTGTTGAAATCACTTGAATGTCGAAAAAGGCAAACTTCCTGCCACAGAGATTGCGAAATCTCTGGACAGCTTTCTTTGAAGTCAGCGTGAGCGCCTTTGCTTCGCCGCTGACCGCAAATTCTGGGCCATCGTTTTGGGTAATAGGATGATTTCTATATATTGTGAGATATCTGTCTACTTGTAAATTTCAACATATCATTTCTGACCTTCACCCAAGGACGGTATGACAAAACAGAAGGAATCAGTATCTTTCTTTCTTAGGATAGCTCTTGATGGTTTGTTGCTCATGCCTTCACAATATGCTTTGCTAGCTTGTTTCTGCATTTTTGGATCCCTTGGTATGTTATGTGTATTCTATCCAAAAGTTTAAAGAAAATTGATGTAGGAATCATCCAATGAGTGCCTTTTAATAATGTATAAGAATCTCAAAAGATATAAACCAAACCTTTGCATACTAGAAGGCAATTGGTCAATATTTTTATGGTCTAACCAAATAATCAGTGGCTTATTTCCAGTATAAAGCTTATAAAAGCCCTTCCACCTACAAGAGTTTGTGTACATTTTCCTTCTGTGTACTCATTTAGGCATATGTTACTGGAAGTCATTGCCGTTGATGGTACTTCTATGGTAGAATAGCCCTTAACTATACAAAGATGTATTGGCAGAGGCATAGGTTTTTCCTCCCAGAATCCGTATGTTACTTCGTTCTTTATCTCTTAGAAAGCTCACTATTGCTCACTACTCCGTATCATTTTTTTATTTTTGCTTCAGACATCTATCAAAGGTTGCCTAACTGGTTTACCATGCTAAGGAAATATGAAGGTCACTCACATTCATGGATGAATTTGGATTGAAAATAGACTTGTAAAGGTGCATTTAAGTACTGAAATTTAATTTTGACCTTTAAGAATTAACGCTTATCATTCATTGCAATTACTTCCTCATGCAGTTTCTTCAAGACAGATCTGAGACATCAGTCATGATATGACTGGGTCTCTTTTTATATTTTAGAATATCATCCATCATGCATGCAACCCTTTGGAAGTCTTAGTGCAGCATTGGCAAACTTCTAGAAATGATCTGGAGCAAAAGAGATACCAAAAATAAGTCAGATTGAAATGAAAAGCCCAAAGGGTGTGATAAAAGTCATAATAAAAACAGATTCTATTGGCAGAATTTGCAAGAATCTGGAATTAGTCTCTAATTTTGAATACAAACTTTTGCCTTCCTTTGTTCAGCTAGAGTCTGACCAAAATTAGGGCACAATGTACTTTTTCCAGTGAATGCACACTCGTTTAACTTGAACAACTGAATACAAATTTGAACTTTACCATTTGGCTTTGAGATTAAAACTATTCCAGCACAACAGCCTGTAGGCTTTCCCATACATCCAAATTTCCAACCAGGTCAATTCTTGTTTCACTTTCTGTCACTGAGAAATAGAGGTTCTTTTTAGTGTTGATAAGGAAAAGGGCTTTGCATGATGCTTGAGTTTAATATGGTATTCACCTTAAGAAACATTATATCGAAGTACATTTATATTTTTAACTATCTACTGAATACTAATCCAAGGGCTTCTACAGCAGGGCATAGTGCATGTCTAACCTGTCGTACTACATATATTTCTTACTGCACTTTATTTTGAGGAGAGAATCCCCTTGAACCATCCTTGTATATCTGGAATGTTATGTCTTGGTCCAGATAGAATTTTGTTCATTTTTTTGTCGTTCCATTTCCTTACAGTTATGCTGATAATTGGCTATTACAGAGGCACATTCCCTTTTGTCAATTTTAATGTCAATGGGAACTTTTCCAAAGAACATTTTTTCAATTCATGGGTTTGATGTACTGAGCAGAGTGCCCCAGGAATTGGTGCTGGGGCCTCCACTGTTTTTGATCTACATAAATTATCTGGATTGAGAAATGCAAAGTAAGTTGGTAAGATTTGCAGATCATAGTAAACTGGTTGGCGGGGGGGGGGGGGCAACAGAATGTGATGCAGCTGAGGACATAGACAATATTTGAAGTAGGAAGAACTATGGCAGGTGAAATTCAATACAGATATCTTTGGAATTCTCTTCCCCAGAGAGCTGTGGAGGCTGGGTCATTGAATATATTTAAGGTGGAGATAGACAGATTTTTGAAAGGTAAGGGAGTCAAGGGTTGTGGGGAGTGGGCAGGGAAGTGGAGTTGAGGCCAAGATCAGATCAGCCATGATCGTATTGAATGGCAGAGCAGGCTCGAGGGGCCAAATAACCTACTCCTGCTCCTACGTCTTATGTTCTTATAAATGCAAGATCTTGCCCATTGGAAGAAAAAATGTGGAACAAGCTTACTTAATGAATGGTGCTGAACTAGCTAGGAAAGAGGCTGAGTGAGATCCGGAGCTGATAGTAGACTCATCACTGACCACACCTCGTCACTGCAGTGCAGCAATTAACAACACAAACAGAATGATGAGCTATATTGCCAGATCAGTACATGTCTGAGTGAAACGTATTGAAGCTTCAGAGTGCTCTTGTCAGTCTGCACCTTGAATACCGCGTTCAATTCTGGTCAACAAGGCAGAAAGAAAGCATCCAAGCCCTGGAAGTGGTGCAATAAATGGTCCTAGGACTGCTCTGTGGCGTCAGAGGACTGAATTATGAAGGAAGCTTAGAAAACCTGGATGCCAGCCTTGAAAGGAGGTGATTCAGATGGAATCTTCTAGAGATATATAAGCTACTAAGTGGAATAGAAAAGGTTAATCCTGAGTATTACTTAAAGTTAAACCACAACCGCAGGTACAAATTGGCTAACGGCAAATTCAAGACGAGTCAGGAAGCATTTTTCACAGAGTGATTAATACCTGGAATTTTTTTCTGAGTAGAGCAGTAGATTCAAAAACTCTTAATATGTTCATGAGCCAGTTAGATGTTGTGATGGGGGGGGGGGAGGAATTGTAGTTATCTATGGAAGAGTGAGCTGGATGGACTGAATGATCTCTCTTACCGATACTTATCTTGGTGATATTTCTATCTTGCCCAGGAAAAGCATGTTCATAATCTTCCTGAAATGTTGTCAAAAATGAGAAGTCGCACAACACCAGGTTATAGTCCAACAGATTTATTTAAAATTACAAGCTTTCGGAGCTGTCGCCCCTTCGTCAGGTAAAGGTACAATGAGTGAATCTACAATATTACACAGTATATAAACACAGAAACTGCAGAGATACAATCTTTCAGGGAGGCCTCATTTTTGTCCACCCCAGTCCAACACCAGCATCTCCGCATCATGAAATGTTGTCAACCTCTTCTTTCTGGTGTAAAGCCAGGAAGCGTTCTCTTCTTTGGTTTTGCGCCAGATATTCTGTCTGATTCAGCGTGATCGGTCACTTCTATAAGTGGACATCGTGTCCCCTGCAATCTGGAGTGCACCCTTTACTTCCCAGTATCTGTTTAAATAATAGCATAACGTGTGGATTGTAATAAGAAACCTGACTCCTAAAATATTGCACATCATGTCACATGCATCCTCCTCTTTGTGGAAGGTGGACTGAAAATCAGTCTATTGAGACAAGGCACAAAAGCAAACCATAAAATGTATGAATGACTAGAACGCTGTCTTCACTTTAGAAAATAACAAAGACACAAACTTACTGATGCCCCAAGCTTAGACCCACTTTCAAGCTAGCTTTTTAAAAGCTAACTATCCCTGGTTTTCTATTACAGGTTACTAATGTTCACCCATCCTTTGCCTTTAAGTGTGTCAGAGAGAAACAAAGAAAGAGAGATGCACTTCTCTGACACCTGTCTTCAGTCTCTCGGGTCGGGGGTTTGGCCTGCTGAGATGTCATTCAGAGTCACCACCCTGATTGAAATATCTTCCCTTTAGTGAGGAACACAAAGCACCCATATGTGGGTCTTAGCTAAGCCTCTCCCTGAGTGGATGCAATAGAAGATGCATGGCCACTTGGGTGACGCAAAGGAATCATTTCAACCCAATAGAAATGAAATGTTTGAGATTGTACACAACGATCCCTTCTCTGTTTATTAATAATACCCAAATCAGTATTGTTAGGATGAGAATCAGGAATCTGACCGAATGTTGAGAAAAGATACTGTGTGGCCTTGGGAGTTAACCCCTTATTATATGAACATAGCATTGCAGAAAATACTGTAAATTTAAAAATCCAATACAGGTAAAGACCAAAATGTGACAGTCCCCTTCCATGACAATATACAGACTTTGCATCTCTAGTAGGGCATCGGTGTTTGGGATGTACTTGCAATCTCCTACAACTTACACAGGTTCATTCTTTCTGACTTTTTTTCTCTTTTCCTTTAGTTACACTTGGAATTGTACTTTTGTGGAGTGTTTGCCCAGTCTGTTGTAATCTCCCCAACATTTTCAACCAATCCGTATTTGCTCTCCTTGCTGCCTGATTATTTCTGTTGCTTCTTAATTACATCACTTGAGTTCTTACAGTATCTCGTCTCATAGTCCCATTACAGTCAGTCAGTTATCATCTTCTCATACTAAGTATCATAACCAGTGTTCAAAAAGACAGTATAAAGTTGCAACAGAACTGTCCATGGATTTTCTTTCTTCCCATTTTCCTGGTTGAATTTAGCTTTCACAGTATTTTTTTCCCACTCTATCTAGTGCCTATTTATAATTTCCAAAGTCACTCTCAGGAAGTTGAAAAGTGCACAAAATATCCCTAGCTACTTGGATATATTGGCCCGTATTTTCCGATCGCAGCCGCAGAGGCCTGCGATCTGGAAAAATCTGCGCCCTTACCTGAGGGCTCCCGGGACACACAGACTTCCGCTCCTGGGCCTCACCAAACTTGAAGTGTGCAGGGCCCACGTATCCCAGAGGCGCAGGTAGTTTGCAGCATCCCTGGGATCACGTGGGCCATGGGGAGCCAATCACAGAAGGGAATTTCCCTTCATACATTTGACAGGAAGACCTGTCAAATATATGAATGGAGATCAATGAAAAAACATAGTAAAACTTTAAAAAAAAATTTAAATCACATTTTTTAAATGACTTGAAATTACAATAAATTAAGTATTTTAAACAAAAATTAAATTTTTTGATAATTAAAGTATTTTACGGGGCTAAAAATAAACTTACCTTTTTTTAAAGTATTTTTAAATGATAAATCAGTGAAAAAATTTTTTTTACTTTTTTGAACTCTTATCCTGGTAAAAGCAGGCCTTACGCCTGCTTTTACCAGGCATAAGAATTGTACGGGTTTTCTGCGGGCGGAGGGTCTCCAAAAAGCGGAACTATCCGCCCGCAGAGGCCCTTCTCCAGGGCAGCTGGAGGATCTGTCAAGAGCATTCTTGACAGATCGGAAATGCCAGTTTTCAGCGCATGCGCTGTGCATGCCTGAAACCGGCATTTCCGATGTCCCTGCGGGTGGGTAGACAGCGCGTACCCACCCGTAGGGATCGGAATATCCGGGCCATTACCTTATTAATCTACTTCAGTTTGTTTTTCTAGTCTAAGTCTGAAGCAATTCTAAATCTTTCAATTTGGTTTATGCTTCTTGGCCATTCTTTTGGCTTACTGAAATCAAATATCCATGGTTAGTTATAGTGGAACTCAGCCATTTATCTGCACTTTCAAACTGTGCCTCTACTCTTAATAATTTGTTGGCCACATTTTATGTTGTACTTCTCATGTAGTCCCTGGCAAAATCTGGTTTAGATTGCCACAATCCTTTGACAAATAAAAAAAAATCATTATTATTGTTACCATGTTATGTTAGATGTTCTATTAGAATCGACTCAGATACTAGATAGCAATAACATAGTGTTCTGCGTTATTCCTTCACTTTCCATCTTTGATCAACACTTGAGTGACTGCAATCTGACACTATGCCCATTGTTTCAAAGGGACTCGTGATGTAAATGACATGGCTTTCAAAGTTGGCCTTCACTTTTTTTTATGTTTCTACTTAGGTCGTGTAGGAACGCCACATTTCATGGCACCAGAAGTTGTCAAAAGAGAACCGTATGGAAAACCAGTTGATGTTTGGGGTTGCGGAGTGATACTTTTTATTCTTCTTAGTGGTTGTTTGCCATTTTATGGAACAAAGGAAAGATTGTTTGATGCTATTATTAAAGGAAAACATAAGGTAAATCAGAATTTTTGTCTCTCATGGCATCCACTACCTCTGAGTTACTCCACCAAACACTGATGCAGACATACTTTATGTTTATTCTTTTCATTATTTTTGTGTCTCAAGATTCTCATTACCACTTAATTATGTTTTTCCTTTATTATTCATGCAGCTGTTAAAAATAATGGCCCGGATTTTGCGGTGGTAACAACGGAGAAACTGTCAGCGTTCGCCATCATTACCCCTCTGAAACTGACAGTAACTTCAGGATTTCGCGCATGTGCAGATAAATGCGAAAATCCAGAAATTGCGGTCAGGCATTCCCTGCTCTGCCACAGGTTATGCTATGGAATTCACCAGAGCCGGCAGTCAATTCAAATCACAGTTCCTGACGAAAACTTCCCCCATTACGCTGGAATATCGATGTTAACCCTCCCCCACCCCCCACCACCCCCACCCCCGGAAAAAGTTAAGCCTTGTTGAAAGAGGTGTTAACTGGGTTTTTAACTGTGTATTGACTGCTGAACAACTGTGCTGGCCCTAAAAAACTAATTTTATATTTGTGGAATGACAAATTTTCCATTAATATGATTAAAAATTACATGGCTTTTAATATAATTATTTTTTTAAAGTTTGTTTATGATATTTCAACTTCTACCTTACTGCTATGTAAAATTTATAAAAAGTAAATTAGAATCTGTGCATTTTACTTTCTGGTTTGCTGTCTGTGAGAATTCTTCAATGTGATTGGCTGCTCAGCCTGCTTGATGACATCACTGTTGCTGAACGATGGAGTTTCACTTGATTTGGCACCAGATTCAAACTAAAGTCGGGAGAGCTGAAATTCACGCCACTGAGATCGCTAGACCTTTGTGGGCAGCTTTCTTCGAGGTCAGCGGCGAGCGAATTCCGGGCCAATATCTTTTCACAATTTACAACTTTCCTATTGTCCAACATGTTATGAGTGTAGTTATGAGAATGATATTTGTGTAACTATTGAATGGAAGAGATGGCAGGAAAGTGCACTTTTACTGTTAATGACGGCAGAGTCGCAATGTCACCTGAGTGTTTCTCTCAATTCTTTTCATATAGATGAACCCTAGGCAATGGGTCCATATCTCGGAGAGTGCAAAGGATTTGGTCCGTCGTATGCTCATGTTGGACCCTGCAGAAAGGATAACTGTTTATGAGGCACTCAACCATCCTTGGCTCAAGGTACATTTAAAAAAAAAATTATTAATCTGAAATCGGTGTTCCAGTTTAGACACAGACATCTTTTTATGCAGTAGTAGATGCCATTCACATGGATATTTTTGGAAAGCAATTTTTGTCTCACCTAATTGGTCATGAGATTATTTCCCAATTACAATTTGTGGATTTTGTTTTTAGTACAATGGATAAACTATTTACAATTGGTCCAACAATTAGGGATACTTTCAGTAATGTAGTATTGGTACCTATTATTGACTGTCTAATATGGTACATAGAACAATTCTTTGCAGAAGTGCCTTTTCATAGTTTTGAGAGTTGAGTATTTTATTCCACTCCTGCATTAGAAAACCGAGGGCAAATTTGAGACCATCTGATCAGAAGTGTAATAACTTAGGGCAACTAGCACACTATCTTAAAGCTATTAAATTTCAGCTCAGAGGAGCTCAGTCACAATGAGAGTTTAGGAGAAAATAGTGTACAAGATAACTACTTAACTTCCCAGTGTAAGTTAACTTTATTGGCCCCATCAAGAACAACCAGTTGTAATTTATTTATTTACTGTGATATACTAAAGATTTTAAATCATACGTAATATATTTCAGGAACGAGATCGTTACGCATACAAAATTCACCTTCCAGAAACTGTGGAACAGCTAAGAAAATTTAATGCAAGAAGGAAATTGAAGGTAAGGCCAAAAAGTGAATTATTCCTTTTCTGGTATGGAAGAATATTTCCCATTCTTCACTGGGTAAAATCCAACTTCTGCTTTACCTAGTAGGGCAGGACCCACAGGGGAACGTTAGAGCTTGTTCTAAACATATAGGGCTGGATTTTGATACTGGGGCGGGTTAGGGTCGTGTCATCCGCATTTCGTGTGATCCACCCGACTGCAATTGGATGTGGGAGATTGATGCAATTTTCACCTAATTAGGCAATTGAGTTCCAGCATGTGGGAACCCATGAACCAATTAGTGGTTTCAGTCTGAAAGTCGCCTCTGATGATGTCATCATTGCTGCTGCATTGAAGGTCTTCAGAGACTGCCTGGCCTTTGCTGTGAGTGGACCTGGATGCAAAATGAGCAGCAGCTCACAGAGAGAGAGAGAGAGCATCCAGGTCCCCTCTCAGCAAAGGCCAGGCAGTCTCTGAAGACATTCAATGCAGCAGCATCAGAGGCGACTTTCAGACCTAATACTACTACTACCTTCATCACATCTCCGTTGTAATAGTGAACCTGCAGCTGATAGTCAGCTATCCACTTGTGCTCCCGCCAGGTTTCACTGGCGTGTTTCACATCAGGCGTGCTTCAAGTCGGAAAAGGGTTAAACTAGCTAAAACGTTTCAAAATGGCATTACAGAGCCAATTTAGGGCTTGTTAAGGGCTTTAATGGCTTCTCCCGCCTCTTGGAGGCGGGACGGAGTCGGGAACACCGCACACGATTTTATCAAAATTGCATGGAGGCGGGATCAGGTCCGCCCGCCACTTTTCGCAATTTTAACCCCCCCACACGCCTCCAAACCCGCCTCCACGGCCCTATGAAAATCCAGCCCATAGTGCCCATTTCTTAGATCAATATGCAAGGAGGTTCCTCTTGAAACATGCTTTTACAAAAGCTGAAAAAATGGAAACACTCAGCAGGCCATTCAGGAGTGAAATTGGGATCTAATTGAATGGCGGAACAGACTCGAGGGGCTGAATAGCCTACTCCTGTTCTTATGTAGTATCTGTGGAGGAAAGAGACAAGTTAACTTTTGAGTTGCATCTCTTTATCAGAACAGAAAAAAACAAAAGAGGAACAGTATTTAAAAGGAACAGAACAAAGGGAAGGGGGAGAAAAAGAACAAACAAACACGAGGAAGTATGCGTAGGATGACCTGTAAAGTGCTTAAAAGGAAAACGGGAGATAGTGATATTACCCTGCAATGATAGAAAGGAGCATAATAAAAAGAACTCGAGACCGAGAATGTGTGAATAGCTGAAGTGGTGGAGGGTAAGGCAGGTCTGAAATGCAAACAGGAGAAGTTGAGAAAGCAGAACAGGATCCAACAGCCTACAAAAGCAAAAAAGAAGGCTGACACACAGGATACAGACTGCCCCGCTAGCACAGTAGTCCAACAGATGTTCCCCACTCCAAGCACCAACCCGCCTTCTCCTCAATCTGCAACCCCCCTCACCGAAATTCCAATACACCCATCGCATATCACCAGCATCCCTTGCATTTGTGGAATGACAGAGGTGACCACTTTATTCATTTTGTTCACGAGTGCACTCCAAGCTCACTGTCATTTGTCACTTCAGTTCTTCGTCCAACTCTGACCTCTCCGCCTGTGGTCATTTTGTTCCAGTGAAGCTCACCACAAGCTCAAGGAAGCGCACCTTATTTTTCTATTAGGCGCTTTGCAGCTCTAACATTGGCTTTAATAACTTGAGACCTTAACTGTAACTCCAACTTTCTTTATGCCAGGGAATGCTGGCAATGTGGGGTGGGTGTATTGGTGTTTTTGGGGAAGGGAGGTGCATTGGTGCTTAAGTTGGGGAACCTCTACTGAAGTACCATACTGACAGAGCAGTTTACAGCCTAGCTGTCAACCTGCTTTTTTAAAAAATTCAGGGGCTACTGATCAGTCTTTAAATATTTAGCTGGTAGCCAGAATGTGTTCATTTATATATCATTAAAAATCTTGTGTACAGCATGCACTTCCTGTAAACATTAATCTTACTCCCTGTCATACTTTTATAATAGAAAATCTGCATATCAACTTGTCACAGTGGAAAACCTTGTATCAATATTTTATATTTAAAACCGTATGTCACCTTTCACCATTGCGGTTTGTTGGTAAACCAATCAAATCACACAAAATGCCTTTTTAAAAAAAGATTTCTTCTACCATTGTTTTTCTCAGTAACTGAAATTTCTAATGTCCAAAATAAGGATTTAAACAAAATAAAATTACTTTTTTTGATTACGTATTTCACAACAACGCTTATTTTACCAACTGAATTATCTTTTGTATCTTAAACCTTCATTCACGATTTTACTTCAAGGCCTCAGCCTCTCTCAAAAGCCTCTTAACTGGATATTTTTAACACAGCAGTTTGGGAGAGTTTTGAACCACTGCATTCTGAGCATGTGAAGATTATAGACTATCCCAGCATGCAGTATGTGCATCAACAGGAGTTGAGCGATAGGAGCATCTATCTCCTCATTTTATGAGGATTTGAGAGTTTTTTTTTTAAAAGACTGGAAGAACTAGGTCTTTAAAATTATGAATGGGTTGGACAGGGTAGATGTGGAAAGAATGTTCCCACTTGTGAGAAAATCCAAAACTAGGGGCCATAGTATACGATAGCTACTAATAAATCCAATAGGGAAATAAAGAGAAGAGAAATGTCTTTACTCAGTGTTTAGAATGTGGAACTCACTACCACAGGAAGTGGTTGAGGCAAATAGCTTAGATGCTTTCAAAAAGAAACTAGACGAGTACATGAGTGAAAAGGATAATAGAAAGATATGCTGAAAGGCTGAGATGAGGTAGATTAAATGGGAGGAGACTTGTGTGGACCGAATGGCCAGTTTCTGTGCTGTATATTCTATGTAAACTGGAGATTGAATTGTACAAGCTGCTATTTCAGGCAGGCCATTTGTTTTAATTTATTAACGTGCTGGTTTCTATTATGAACTGCTCAGACACACAACACCTGTGAATAGTAGCACTTCTCATTGTAGTTTTTTTGTTAATGGTTGGAAAAGAAAGATTGTTTACAAGAACTGTATTGCTATTGAAAATTCAGTTTAAAAAAATCTGTTCTAAACCATGCTTGTTTACTGTGATTAAAATAAAGACTTTAAATTATACATGATGTATTTCAAGAATGAGATTGTGAGGTCTAAAGAAATTTGTTTATATATACTATATATGTATGTGTGTAAAAAGATGGAAACTGTAAATGATGAACCTTTGGGTATTTTATGAGGTAATTTTTGTTTGTTTATAGAAATAAGTTCTTGGTAAAGGCTGTATAAGTCAGTAAGCCCACCAATAATCTACTAGGTTTTCTGTTTTTTGTTCTTTGGTGCATACCAGGAAGTTGTGCACTTCCAGCCGGTGATGTTCCGTTCATTAATTTTAAGAAGCAGAAAATTTATATTTAAATGCGGTAAAGATAAGAAATGGCTGACCTGAGGACACGAGGTGTTAAGGAGGCTGACAGGTGGGAGCTTGGGGTTTGATAGTTCAAAAATGGCAACAGCAGTTTGGTTCCCGTTCTCCTGCATCCCCTCCCCCACAAGGCTATTAGACCCTGCCCCATCCCCCTACAATACTACCAGATGCCAGTGACCCCTCATACTCCCATACTCTCCAAAATTCACCACCTCAGTCCTACTAGACCCCAAGCGTCCTCTTCTCGGAATGCTTACAAACCGTTTGACAGTGATTCCAGGGCTGAACCCAATGCTGAAAGATTAGAGTCCCTGGTAATACAGCTTGACATTACACCCTTATTATCAAACCGCCGATTCACTGTGAGCAATGCCACGGGGGGTTTTCTAATAAAGTATTTTTGAACAGAAATGTGGCAACTCAAATTCCCAAACATTTATCTGGTTATCATGGTTTCATGAGCTATGATTCAGATTTCTGGTTTTCGTTGTTCATTTTTATGAAATTTCATTTTTATTTTATCGGCAGCACTAAATCCAGAATTTTATATATCTCTTTTCATAGAATCATATAATGATACAGCACAGAAGGCGGCCTTTCGGTCCATCGTACCTGTGCTGGCACTTTGGTAGAGCTATCCAATTAATCCCACTCCTTTGCTCTTTCCCCATAGCCCTGTATTTTGTTTCCCTTCAAGTATTTATCCAATTCTCTTTTGAATGTTACTATTGAATCTGCTTTCACCACCCTTTCAGGCAGTGCCTTCCAGGTCACAACTCGCTGTGTAAAAAAAAAAAAAGGTTTCCTCATGTCGCCTCTGGTTCTTTTGCCAATCACCTTAAATCTGTGTCCTCTGGTTACCAACCCTTCTGCCACTGGAAACTGTTTATCTTTATTTACTCTATCTAAACCATTCATGATATTGAACACCTCTATCAAATCTCCTCTTAACCTTCTCTGCTCTAAGGAGAACAACCCCAGCTTCTCCAGTATCTCCACATAACTAAAGCCCCTCATCCCTGGTACCATTTTGGTAAATTTCTTCTGCACCCTCTCCAAGGTTTTGACATCCTTCCTAAAGTGTAGTGCCCAGAATTAAATAAAATACTCTATAAAACACTGGTTAGGCCTCCGCTAAAGGTTTAGCATAACTTCCTTCTTTTGTGCTCTATTCCTCTATTTATAAAGCCAAGAGTCCCATATGCTTTTTTAATGGCCTTCTCAAATTGTCCTGCCACCTTCAAAGATTTGTGTACATACACCCCCAGATCTCTCTGTTCCTGCACCCTCTTCAAAATTGTGCTATTTAGTTTATATTGCCGCTCCTCATTCTTCCTACCAAAATGTTTCACTTCACACTTCTCTGCGTTAAATTTCATCTGCCATGTGTCTGCCCATTTCACCAGTCTGTCTATGTTCTCCTGAAGTCTGTTACTATCGGCCTCATTGTTTACTACATTTCCAAGTTTCATATCATCTGCAAAGTTTGAAATTATGCCCTATATACCCAAGTCCAGGTCATTAATATGTGTTTTGTTTAAAAGAAGGTGCAGAAAACATCATAGAGTATTGTTGCATCCAGATAGGTAGTTTCAGTGCTGTTAGAGCAAGTGTTCTTTCAATCTGTCAATTTCAAGATAAATGGAAATAACAATTTAATTTTAATGAGAGCCATTGTTATCGTAAATTTGACATTTGACATAAGTCTACCAGGCAAATATGTAGCCGCGTTTTTTTTCATTTTTTCTTTTAGCATTTTATTAGTATCAAAATAAACACCACCATCAAAATTTAAGTATATTGGTTTAAACCCAAAACTGTGAACCCTGAACATAAAGCATGAAACATAAAAAGGCCATTCAGCACATCAAGCCCATTATTTTGACAGATTGTGAATCTACTTTATGGCAGGCTCTTGCAGCTGACTCATACTTTCAAAAGATTAGGTTTTCACCATTGTACCTTGATTCTGGGAACTATAACATTAATGACAGCTTGTCTCAATAGTATAGGGTGACCATACATCGCCGTTTTCCGGGGACTCTCCTCAGATGAGGTACTGTGCCCTCGGGCAAACAATGTCCCCGGAAGAGTCCCCGGTTCACAAAACGCGTCCCCGAATACATGTGGGTTCAAATCAGGAGCCACGTGACCCCGAGCCGCCCTGCGGTCAGTCAATAAAGTGGGCGGGGCTGTGCAGCGGGGCGGGTACCAATTGGTCAATTGGTGGGAGGGATGACAATCTTCTGTTTTCAACCAGTAGAAGGGTCGGACTTACAGAGGGACTTTAATTTATGCAGAGATCGCACTCTGTGGCCACAGTGCGCATGCTCCGACCCCCCACCCCCACCCCTCACGAATCGCCGGATCGTCCTGCGACTGTGGAGCTCCTAATCAGACCCTGGAGCACATCATTGAGCGCTGCCCTCAGAGGAAATTGGCAGGCAGCCTACAAGTTATCCACGCTGTTACTCCGGAAGCTTTGGCCTGGATATCCAACTTGAATATTGACATTTGATTTGCTTTGCTATTACCATACGAAAGAAGAAGACAAGATAGCCTCCGGATCGCGTGCAGTTTTCCTGTGAAATTCGAATGAAGAGAAAATGGCCCCAGAGCCAAAATGTCCGAGTAACGAGGGCCGCTACTAACCGGACTAATGAACAGTGGTTGGAGCCGGGCCGTGTGGATGTCCCGGGAGCCAGATCAGAGTGCACTCCGGCGCCTTGGATGGTGTGGATGAGTGTCAGGCTGTGAGGAGGGGCCACATTATTCAGGCGGAAAGTTCTGGTGTTTTTTGCAGCTTCGGTTTGCAACAAAATAACAAAAATCAGCAACCATCTCCTCCCTCCCTCCCCGGAGCTGCCACATGTTCCTGGGCGCACACAGATTGGCTATAACATAGTTGATACAGCACTATTGCAGTTATAGCTATGGCACTGACTGAATGGCGTATGACATAGAACACACGCAAGATTCGAGATTCAGTGTAAAATGAAAATGGTGGTGTCAAAAAAGCATAATTGCTGCTTTAACAACCAGCTTCAAAAGAAGCAGCAAAGTCGTCATGCCAGTTTTCTTGAAACGTGTAGATAACACAGCAGTCATTAATAAATCTGTGAAAATAAATGACTTGAGCAGTGATGTGTAGAAAGAGATTTTCTGAATAGGCCATATAGACATTGGGTCCGAAAAACTGACGTTCCTGAACAGTGTTATTTTATTATTTATAAACTGTGTCTGAATGCGCTTCAATAGTGTGACGTCACATCCATGATAATTGTATGCACATTTGTTTTGCATTTGCAGTGTATATGTGCAACTGTTAAAATATAGGCTACTAAATAATTTTGCCTCGCTACGCTGCGCAACCTACTTTTTCCGGCCTGGCTACTTTGCTGTGCTCCCACCCTTTGTCCCCCTGGATTCTGTTTAGAAAATATGGTCACCCTACAATAGTAGCATTCTCAACTAAGTTAGAATGTTGTGGGTTCAAGCCCCATTCCAAAACTTAAGCACATAAATGTAGGCTGACACTTCAGTGTAGTTCTGAGGGAGTGTTGCATAATCAGAGGTGCTGTTTTTCAGATGAAATGTTAAACTGAGGCCCCATCTGCCTGTTCAAGATGTAAAAGATCCTAATGTAGTTTTTCAAAGACAACCAGGGAGTTCTCCCAGTGTTCAGGCCAACATTCATCCCTTAACCAACATCAACAAACAGATGAATTGGACATTCTTTTTGCTGTTTTCGGCACCTTGTGGAAAAAAATTGGCTGCTGTATTTGCCGACCGAACATAAGAAATAGGAGCAGAAGTGCAGGCCATTTGGCCCTTCGAGTCTGCTCTGCCATTCAATAAGATCATGGCTGATCTTCTACCTTATCTCCACTTTCCTGAACAATCCCCATATCCCTTAATTCCCTTAATATTCAAAAATCTATCGATCTCTGTCTTGAATATACTCAACGACTGAGCCTCCACAGCCCTCTGGGGTAGAGAATTCCAAAGATTCACCAGCCTCTGAGTGAAGAAATTTCTTCTCATCTCAGTCCAAAATGGCCGACCCCTTATTCTGAGACTGTGAGCCCTGGTTCTAAACTCCCCAGCCAGAGGAAACATCCTCCCTGCATCTACCCTGTCGAGCCCTGTAAGAATTTTGTATGTTTCAATGAGATCACCTCTCATTTTTCTAAACTCTAGAGAATGTAGGCCTAGTCTACTCAATCTCTCCTCATAGGACAATCCCCCCATCCCAGGAACCAGTCTGGTGAACCTTCGTTGCACTCCCTCTATGGCAAGTATATAATTCATTAGGTAAGGAGTCCAAAACTGTACACAATACTCCAGGTGTGCTTTCACCATGGCCGTATATAATTGCAGTAAGACGTCTTTACTCTTATACTCAAATCCTCTTGTGATAAAAGCCAACGTACCATTTGCTTTCCTAATTGCTTGCTGCACCTGCATGTTAACTTTCAATGATTCGTGTACAAGGACACCAAGGTCCCTCTGAACACCAACATTTCCCAATATCTCACCATTTAAAAAATACTCTGCTATTCTATTTTTCCTACCAAAGTGGATAACTTCACATTTCTCCACATTATATTCCATTTACCATGTTCTTGCCCACTCACTTAGCCTGTCTATATCCCCTTGAAACCTCCTTGCATCCTCCTCACAACTTACATTCGCACTCAGCTTTGTATCATCAGCAAACTTGGATATATTACATTTGGTCCCCTCATCCAAATCATTGATGTAGATTGTGAATAGCTACAGCCTGCCAACCCGAAAATGACCCGTTTATTCCTACTCTCTGTTTTCTGTCCGTTAACTGATCCTCAATCCATGCTAGTATATTACCCCCAATCCCATGAGCCCTAATTTTGTTTAATAACCTCTTGTGTGGCACGTTATCAAATGCCTTCTGAAAATCCAAATACACCACATCCACTGGTTCCCCCTTATCTACTCTGCTAGTTACAACCTCAAAAAACTCTTAACAGATTTGTCAAACACGATTTCCCTTTCATAAATCCGTGTTGACTCTGCCCAATCCTATTATTATTTTCTAAGTGCCCTGTTACCACGTCCTTAATAATAGATTCTAGCATTTTCCCTACTACTGATGTCAGGCTAACTGGTCTGTAGATCCCTGTTTTTTCCCTCCTTTCTTAAATAGTGGGGTTACATTTGCTACCTTCCAAACCGCAGGATCCTTTCTAGAATCTATGGAACTTTGGAAAATGACAACCAATGCATCCACTATCTCTACAGCAAGCTCTTTCAAAACCCTAGGATGTAGGCCATCGGGTCCAGGGGATTTATTGGCTTTCAGTCCCATTCATTTCTCCAGTACTATTTTTTTTACTAATACTAATCTTTCAGTTCCTCATTCTCGCTAGACCCTTGGTTGTCCGCTATTTCCGGGAAGTTTTTGGCGTCTTCTTCCGTGAAAACAGACTCAAAGGGCTGGATTTTGTCTTGGGGTCGGGTTGGGGTCGTGTCATCCGCATTTCGTGTTTCCCCCCCGACTCCAGTTGAATGTGGAAGAATGATGCAATTTTCACTTAATTGGTCAATTGAGTTCCAGCATGTGGGAACCCATGAACTAATTAGTGGTTTCAGTCTGAAAGTCGCCTCTGATGATGTCATCATTGCTGACTGCCTAGTCTGAGAGAGTGTTGGTGAGAGAGGACCTGCCTGGCTCGCTTTTGATGTGAGTGGACCTGGATGCAAGATGTGGCAGGAGGAAAGGAGAGAGACAGAGAGAGAGCGAGAGATCCTCTCACACCAAATGCCATGCAGCATCAGACGCGACTTTCACACCACCTAATACTACTACTACCTTCATCACATCTCTGTTGTAATAGTGGACCTGCAGCCGATAGTCAGCTATCCACTTGTGCTCCCGCCAGGTTTCACTGGAGTGTTTCACACCAGGCGTGTTTCACATCAGAAAAGGGTTAAACTAGCTAAAACGTTTGAAAATCGCATTACAGAGCCAATTTAGAGCTTGTTAAGGACTTTAATGGCCTCTCCCGCCTCACGGAGTTGGGAACCCCGCGACGATTCTGTCAAAATTGCGTGGAGGCGGGATGGGGTCGGGACCCCCGACCCCGCAAATTTAACCCCCCACACGCCATCAAACCCGACTCCATGGGTCATTCAAAATCCAGCCCAAAGTATTTGTTTAATTTAACTGCCATTTCCTTATTCCCCATTATAATTTCTCCTGTCTCAGCCTGTAAGGGACCCACATTTACTTTCGCTAATCTTTTCCTTTTTACATACCTATAGAAGCTTTTACAGTCTGTTTTTATGTCTGTCACTAGTTTACTCTCATTCTATTTTCCCTTTCTTTTTCAATTTCTTGGTCCTCCTTTGCTGAATTCTAAAATCCTCCCATTCCTCAGGCTTACTACTCTTTTTGGCAACATTATAAGCCTCTTCCTTTGAGCTAATACTATCTTTAACTTCTCGTAACAAAGTAACATTTACTGCACTTCAGAAGTAATTTGTTGGTTGCCAATTGCTTTGGGGTCATCCTGAGAACATGGATGGCTCTACATAAATGTATTTTTTTCTTCTTGGTGAGGATGTAACTATCTAACAATATGCTGTACTGTGACTATATGCTTCAAATGATGCAGTTTGGTTTTTAACTATTTCAAAGTTGTTTGATATTTCCATGCATAAAATTGACATGAATAACTTAAAGAAAATGGTTGCAGGAAGTGTGGAAGGTCGCAACAACAACTTGCTTTTATATAGTGCCTTTAACATAGTAAAACGTCCCAAGGTGCTTCACAGGAGAATTCTCAAACAAAATTTGACACCGAGCCGCATAAGGAGATATTAGGACAGGTGACCAAATGCTTGGTCAAAGACATAGGTTCAAAGTAGCATCTTAAAGGAGGAAGGAGAGGTAGTGAAGCGGAGAGGCTTGGGGAAGAAATTCCAGAGCCTATGGCCCAGGCACCTGAAAGAATTTGCTTACAGTGCTAACTCCGTCGTCTTCTGCATTATTTCTCAAGCTGCAGGCAGTATTGTGGTTGTGTAGTTTTTAAAAACATGTGACATTCCTAGCCCTTTCCGCAGGAATACAAAACTACAAGTTGTCTTGAACATACCAATTGAAAGCAAGTATATAAACATCCAATGAAAAGCTACTAAGGGTATATAAAACACGAGCAATGAGCAATCAGCTACCAATTTTTAAAAAGGAACCAGTGAGACTGTGCCATATATTTTGACATTCCTTTCAATTGGCATATTGGATTCCTAGTACAGGAAACTCTTTATTAACCGGCACCGACGGGACCGGCGTGGTGCCGGTTTATCAAAAAGTCCGGATAACGGAGAGTTATATCTACCAACGTACGAGAGCCCCGTACACATTGATATGCGCCTGCATTCGGAGCTCCGTCTCCCCGGGGACCGCCAGCTGACCATCTGTCGTGTGCGCAGATTCTACCAGCACAGACCGACAAACTGGGACATGGCAGCGGCTCAAGCCCTTTATTCCCCTTCCCCCGCTGCCTACCCGGGCTGCACATTCCCCTCCCAATCTACACGCTCCGATACAAGGCAAACGCCTCGGGGTTTTTTTTTAAAGTTAATCTTAAACGAGAGATGAAGGAAAACCCCGGTTACCTACTGAAGAATTTTGCCGGTTAAGAGAGATTTCCGGATATTTGGGTGCCGGTTAATAAAGAGTTTCCTGTACATAGAGAAACTAAGTATTGAAAAAAATTGTGACAGTAGCTATTTTAAAAATTACAAAACTTTCCAAAAAATTATACTTACCTATATAGTAACGTTTTGTAATGTATCTAACAGTGTTTTCTGTTGGAGGTCTGCCTCTAAGAATTCTAGGGGTTGAGTTCATGGGACTTCCGAGAGCTATCACCGTCACCTTTATAAACAGACACCATCCAGGACAAAGCAGCCCACTTGATTGGCACCCCATCCACCACCTTAAACGTTCACTCCCTCCACCACCGGCGTACCGTTGCTGCAGTGTGTACCATCTATAAGATGCACGGCAGCAACTCGCCAAGGCTTCTTTGGCAGCTCCCAAACCCGCGACCTCTTCCACCTAGAAGGGCAAGGGCAGCAGGCGCATGAGAACACCACCACGTCCAAGTTCCCCTCCAGGTCACACACTATCCTGACTTAGAAGTATATCGCCGATCCTTCATCGTTGGGTCAAAATCCTGGAACTCCCTACCTAACAGCACTGTGGGAGTACCTTCACCACATGGACTGCAGCGGTTTAAGGCAGCAGCTCACCACCACCTTCTCAAGGGCAACTAGGGATAGGCAATAAATGCTGGCCTTGCCAGCGACGCCCGCATCCCATGAACGAATATTAAAAAAAGACCTCTATCAGGTCACCCCTCAGTCTTTTGCCCAGCCTGTTCAATCTTTCCTGATAGGTATAGCCTCTCAGTTCTGGTATCATTCTAGTAAATCTCTTTTGCACTTTCTCCAGTGCCTCTATATCCATTTTATAATATGGAGACCAGAACTGTTCAGAGTATTCATAGTGTGGTCTAACCAAGATTCTATACAACTACTCCTTGCTTTATGATTACCTCTGCCATATTACCCCAAGACTGCATCTCTTCAGCTAAATCTATAACTGAGGAGATGAAAAATGCAGGTGACGTTAAGCTGAGTTAAGAAATAGCAGAAATTAAAAGCAAAAATATGAAAATCGCTAGGAGTAATTCTTTCATTTCTGTGTAGTTTTGACTTAATTACCGGCCTATATTTATCCTCGAGGAGGTTTTAGAAAAAACCTTTCAGTTGTGGATTGCATGAAGGGGTGATCTTGATGTAACTGGTGTTGACTGATTATCGTACTCGTTGCAGATAGTTTTTTTCTCTGCGAGCCTTAGTAAAACCCAAGTCCCTAACAGAAAATACTGGAAAATCCTCAAAGAATTGTGCAAACACTGGGAACTGCAGATACACTTGCTGAGCTGTAATTTTTTTTTTACTGCTGGCCCCTCAGCTACATAAGCTCAGGATATTCATTGCAGATTCAGCATTTAATGTTTTGTTACTCATTGTACACATGACACGCAGCTGAATTTCTTTTGGAAGGTACACAAACAGGAAAAGAAAATCGTTCAGTCACATGACAGGATATATTTCAACATTGTTCTCTGTCTAAATTATACCGTTGACAAATTGTGGGCAAACATTATAATGCTGCAAAGAAGTTTTTTCTTTGATCGTTGTTGTCTAAAAGAACTTAGACATAACTGCCTCTATAAAAGTGCTCTGCATTGACAATTTGCAAACTTGGTACAGTACATTAAAAGTACCGATGAATAATTTAAGCATTGCTGATGCTTAAATTCTAAATGTAGTACTTTATTACAATTACAAATATGGTTTTCTCTTGTACTGCAGTCGTGACTTTACTGATGTGAAGTACCTTCTTTTGTAATAAAATTAATCTTTAATTCTTAATTGTTTCAATCATCATATGCAAATAGAAATGGTTGTCATTCCACAGGGAAGAAAAGAAATCACCTCGGTACACAGTCTTTTTAAGAACCAACATTCTGACACTGGTCTCATTTCTTTTGTGTTTCTCTACAAATAAAAGTTGGAGCAAGATCTGCAGGTAGTTGCTGCAAGTGATGTGAAGATCTCAGCAGCAAGTGAGTTTCATTCAGAGTTTGTTTTGCTTGACAGCATCAGCTTGGGGAGTGATGTGACATTCTGGAGGAAGAAGAGAAGTTGGCAGACTGGGAACACAGGAGTTATCCCGGGAGGGAACACAGAATAGGTCCTCATCTCAACTACAGCGAGTACTACCCCAGATTCAGTTATGTGGAGCTCTTGCAACATTTGTGCATGAGAAGGCTCAACAGGGAGGCTGTTACTGATGTATGCTACTTGTTGCAACAGGACCTGCAAATTCAGTCAACATTTAGGGCTGTTTTCCTAATCGATGTTGTTTCAGCAGCCTTGAGGTTCTACACAGCAGGGTCTTTCTGGTGCAAATCTCTGGTCTCGGGCCATTTGCTCAACTGTCGAACTAAACACTTGGTTACTGTATTTATCTTACTGGATATGCCACGGGCCCTTGCAAGAACCCCTAGACTTTGAAAAGTGAAAGAATAAACAATATCAGTCTGTCGTTTAGGCTGTAAACTGCAGAACAGGTTTATTAAAAGTAACAAATAAGCAACAGCACTATGCAATGCACCAGTGTACACTATTTTTACACGAGGTTTAACTCGGTACTCCTTCCTCAGGTACTTCTTGTCTAACCACCATGAAGTCTTGACATGCCACCTCCACATGATGTATTTTCCATTGTTCAACCACGTTTTTCAATTAATACAATGGTTTCTGTCTCTCATGTCATTAGAATCAGCCACTGTACAGTTTTAAAATTTTTTATAGATGCATTTAAGGAGAAATTAGATAAGCACATGAGGGAGAAAGGAATAGAAGGATATGCTGATAGGGTTATATGAAAAAAGGTGGGAGGAGGCTCATGTGGAGCATAAACAACAGCATAGACCAGTTGGGTCGAATGGCCTGTTTCTGTGCTGTACATTCTATGCAATTCTACATCCCAAGCACCTTGAAAATTGCAGAAAGCATCCCATAAAGCAATGCCTCTTATGCATTACTTATGCATGTAACCGTCTTGCCTTTGTTAACATCTATTGCTGTCTCTTCAGCTGTTTTAACAAACTTGCAGCTCTTAAATTCTGTTTATGATTCTGTTTATCACTTTAGCAGCTATTTATGGGGTGTCATTGCACCTATGATTATATTGACATACCAAAAATTTTATGACCAGAAATGAAATGGACACGGTTCAGATTTAGCTTGTAGTAGTCCCACCGTGTCCGTTTCATTTCTGATCATAAAAGTTTTGGTATAAGATAAATGCACCTGAATTTGCTGAAAACTTAACGCCTTAGTAATGGCGCATCTACAGCATACATCATTATTATGGTACAAAAACTTCAGGAAATTATGGCTTGAGTGACTTATTCCATTACGTACGCCACACAATAATTTGATGGAACTTTTGCGATGTTCCGCAGAGACCCTTGCCAAAAAGGTTGAACAGCTAATTATCATACCTCCACCCCATTACCATCAATGGCGAGAACGAGTTTGCTGAATTAACATCACTACAGCCACTTAGACGATTACAGAATGGCGCTGTAAAGTATTCAATAACTCAGCAGGTTACCTGAAGGTAACATTTTTACTAACTTGTTATAGGAACTTCATTGAAATCTTAAACTTCAATTAAGTAATAAAGTAAGTGTTTTGACAGCCAGACATGTTCTAGATTTCCCCTGACATTATTTTTATATTAATATTTATTGAGCTCTCTCACTAAGCATAGATTGCAACCGGTAATGAAATATGGCTAGGGATCGCTATCAGTTCGGGAAACAACCCTATTCTTACGAGTCTCTTCTTAAAGCTGATTTATACTGTTTTCAGTACAAACTCGTCAATCAAATTAAATTCTGTCCGTACATACTGCGACCAATGTTCCCTGTAAGCTGCGCTTTGTTCTGTGCGGCCTGTTTCTTTTAATGTGTGGTCCCTTTAAATTTCTGCGCATGCGTGGTATTTACAATGTAAAAGCTGGTAATCGGACTGTGCAGGACCTTTGCACGCACCTTAGCGGGAACATTGACTGCGACCCATCCCCAGATCGGAGCCATTGCTCCTAAACGCGTCCCTGTTAAATAACCTGTTGTTCGGTTCTGCGTCTGGCCCCTGTACCCTGGATGTGTATCAGTGGCCATGCTGCTCCCGATCCACTGCTATGCTCACTGTGGCGTATTCTAATTATTTTTCCCGCAAATTATTACATGAATTTGCTGATGAAGGTATGGGGAGCACAACAGTCTAACGTATGCCATTGATCGACAATTACGTTGTCGTAGTGAATTCCAGGACACTGTTCTGAACCTTTGGTACTTTTCTTCTGTTGATGGCAACAGTCTTGACTGTTCTCTGTTCAAATCAAAAGCAAAGTTGTGTTTTCACTATTTGTCAGCCTTTCGCCGAGAGTTCAATGTAGTTTACAGTCTATAAAGAGATGTAATAATTTTTCAAACGTTTACTTACAACCGAGCTTCACGTTTTCCGGGACAATTTAAAAAAAAAACATATCTGTTTAACATGTTTTTCAAAGTTCGCTTAATACAGCATATCATAATAATCAAAACAACCACTCGTATCATTTGCACAATTACAAATGGCATAGTTAACATTCTAACCCAGGGATGTTGTCCCGTGTTATACACTACCTCCTGCCACTCATGGTCACCTAATGTTTGAATGCCTTTTTCAATCTGTTGGTTTTGTAACATTTAACAAGGTGTTTCTGTGAGGTACTCATTCAGATCATCACAGCTTGTAGATTAAACGATAAGGGAAGGTATGGGATGTCCGAACAGAACGACCGCTCGCAGAGCCTCAGCCTGGAGTGTCAAGTTTATCTGTATAAGAGTTACATTATGGGTGGCAACAGGTTAGTACATGCCCTCCTTCTCCTGTATTTTAACAGAATTGTTACCTTCCTTTATTTTTATAGGGCGTTTCCCATGTTATCCCATTAGGGAAAATAGGTGTATAGACAGTCAAGATGCATTTCCAATCATTCCCACTACTTTGTAACATAGGTACGTTACACATGATAAGTATTACACACAAAATCCACCACCACAATGTCTTCATTTTGTTCTGTATGTGTTCCTTCCTGCAAATCAGCCAAACATTGCAAAAGGGGAAAAACATTAGGTAGTAGCTGTTCTTGGTTAATATCTTATCTAGGTCTAGGCCTTCTTTTTCTAGCTCATCTGGGACTGTCGAACATCTGAGGTGTGGAGGTTGGTTGTGGTCTCAAATCCATAGCATTTGTTCCCCTACCCTGGCATACCCCAGCTGGAGGCACCACAATACCTTCGTCGTCCCACATTCATGTGCTCCAGAACTAGCCGCGCCTCTAGCCAAGCTGTTCCAGTACAGCTACAACACTGGCATCTACCCGACAATGTGGAAAACTGCCCAGGTATGTCTTGTTCACAAAAAGCAGGACAAATCCAATCCGGCCAATTACCGTCCCATCAGTCTACTCTCAATCATCAGCAAAGTAATGGAAGGTGTGGTCGACAGTGCTATCAAGAGGCACTTATTCACCAATAACCTGCTCACTGATGCTCAGTTTGGGTTCCGCCAGGACCAGTCAGCTCCAGACCTCATTACAGCCTTGGTCCAAACATAGACAAAAGTGCTGAATTCCAGAGGTGAGGTGAGAGTGACTGCCCTTGACATCAAGGCAGCATTTGACCGAGTGTGGCATCAAGGAGTTCTAGTAAAATTGAAGTCAATGGGAATCGGGGGGGGGACTCTCCATTGGCTGGAGTCATACCTAGCACAAAGGAAGATGGTTGTGGTTGTTGGAGGTCAATCATCTTAGCCCCAGGACAGCGCTGCAGGAATTCCTCAGGGCAGTGCCCTAGGCCCAACCATCTTCAGCTGCTTCATCAATGACCTTCCCTCCATCATAAGGTCAGAAGTGGGGATGTTTGCTGATGATTGCACAGTGTTCAGTTCCATTCACAACTCCTCAGAAAATGAAACAGTCCATGCCCGCATGCAGCAAGACCTGGACGACATTCAGGCTTGGGCTGATAAATGGCAAGTAACATTTGCGCCACACAAGTGCC
The DNA here is from genome assembly GCA_030390025.1 of Squalus acanthias. Classification (NCBI taxonomy): domain Eukaryota; kingdom Metazoa; phylum Chordata; class Chondrichthyes; order Squaliformes; family Squalidae; genus Squalus; species Squalus acanthias. Next base: position 133,740,970 of record CM059429.1, on the reverse strand, counting down.
AGGCAATGACTATCTCCAACAAGCGAGAGTCTAACCACCACCCCTTGACATTCAAGGGCATTACCATCGCTGAATCCCCCACCATCCACATCCTGGGTCACCATTGACCAGAAACTTAACTGGACCAGCCACATAAATACTGTGGCAACAAGAGCGGGTCAGAGGCTGGGTATTCTGCAGCGAGTGTCTCACCTCCTGACTCCCCAAAGCCTTTCCAACATCTACAGGTCAGGAGTGTGATGGAATACTCTCCACTTGCCTGGATGAGTGCAGCTCCAACAACACTCAAGAGGCTCAACACCATCCAAGACAAAGCAACCCGCTTGATTGGCACCCCATCCTCCAGTCTAAACATTCACACCCTCCACCACCGGCGTACCGTGGCTGCAGTGTGTACCATCTACAAGATGCACTGCAGCAACTCGCCAAAGCTTCTTCGGCAGCACCCCCCAAACCCTCAACCTCTTCCACCCAGAAGGACAAGGGCAGCAGACGCATGGGAACACCATCACCTCCAAGTTCCCCTCCAAGTTACACACCATCCTGACTTGGACATATATCTTCGTTCCTTCATCGTCGCTGGGTCAAAATCCTGGAACTCCCTCCCTAACAGCACTGTGGGAGTACCTTCACCACACAGACTGCAGCGGTTCAAGAAGGCGGCTCACCACCACCTTCTCAAGGGCAATTAGGGATGGGCAATAAATGCTGGCCTTGCCAGCAATGCCCACATCCCATGAACAAATTTTTTAAAGGGTCCGATTCTGGGGGTGTCATCCATCATGTCCACCACGCCGACGATCTCTCTATTATATTCCTTCAGCTGGTTAATATGGAACCATTTTTCCTTTCCCTTCCGGACAGCAACCTTATAAACAGATGGACTATCCTCATCAACAATGGGATAAGGTCCCGCAAAATGAGCAGTGAATGGTCCCGACTTGGTATGTTTTTACCATTACCGTCTGTCCCACATCCTATTCTATTACCTTCACCTTTGTATCAAAATACATTTTATTGGCTCCTTTAGACTGACCGATATTAGTGGCAGAAAATGGTCATGTACCTGGTTAACCTACCCTTCCTAGCTAGGTCAGAGCAGATATTGGCATTCGGTCATATCCTGGTACATTAAATGTTCAGGTATGCTCATAGACAAGCTGTTAATTGTTGTGTCTGGCTGTGGACTGACTAGTTGTAACTAGTGTGTTTCTAAAAGGTATATATTAGAGGGATATCTGCTAAACGCACGGAGCTGTGCAGCTTGCTAAACAGAGTGGCAACGGGAATTTGGTGAGTGGGAATTCGGTGCAGAGGGGGAAGGAGGTGCCAAGTAATCTAAACTGAGGGGCAACAGTAAATATATAAATAATCAAGAGTAATTAATTAGAGCTAAAGGATGTAAAATGAAAATGAACTAAGTAGAGGATACCAACATTAAAGGGCTCCGAATTGCATTAAATAAAAATCTGGTATACATAAATAATAAATAGGAGTAAGGGGATACAAAACTAAAATCTTAACATAAGTAGATAGACTTTTGAGAAAAATGATGGGACAGCTGAAACCCAAGGTTTCTGAGCTTGAGCGGCTGGAGTCACTGCAGGGCATATGGGAGGCTGAGAATTTCCTGGAGCACATGTTCCAGGTGGTGATCATCCAGCAGCTACAGAGATTTCAGGAGAATAGTAAGTGGGTGGCCATTCGGCAGGGTAGCAAGGGGCAGGCAGTGCAGGAATCCTCCGGAAGTGTGACAAACCAGTTTTCAGTACTGAATGAGAGTGACGACACCTCGGGTGAGTACAGTTGAGAGCACATCCACAGCACTGTGGGGCAAATGACTGCACAGGAGGGCACAGCAAAGTGTAGAAATGCAGTGGTCATCGGGGATTCGATAGTCATGGGGGTAGACAGGTGTTTCTGCAACCGCTGACGTGAGTCCCGCATGGTGTGTTGCCTCCCAGGTGCCAGGGTAAACGACATAACTGAGAGGGTGCAGAACATTTTGAGGAGGGAAGGGGAACAGCCAGAAGTCGTCGTCCATGTGGGAACCAGTGACATCGGAAGGAAAAGGGTTGAGGTCCTGCAGTCATAGTTTCAGGAGCTAGGGAGGAAATTAAAGAGCCTGACCTCAAAGGTAATAATCTCTGGATTACTCCAAATGCCATGCGCTAGTGAGTATAGGAATCGTATGATAAGACAGGTTAACGTGTGGCTGGAGAAATGGTGCAGGAAGAAGGACTTCAGATTCCTGGGGCATTGGGGCCAGTTCTGGGCAGAAGGGACCTGTTCCAGGTGGACAGGTTGCACCTCAACAGAGCTGGGCCAAATGCCCTTGCAAGAAGGTTAACTCGTGCTGTGGGGGAGATTTAAACTAACTTGGCAGGGGGATGGGCACCAGGATGAAATGTTAGAGAGGAGAACAAGGCGCACCGACGATTGGGAGAGACAAATAGCACTAGAGTAAAGAATAGTTCAGGGAGCAAATGCGAGGCAGTCTAAGATGGGATGGGAATTCCTGTGCATAAATGCACGTAGCGTGGTAAATAAGGTTGGTGAGCTGCAGGCACAAGTCGCCACATGGGACTATGGTATAGTGGCAATAGCAGAGATCTGGCTCAAAGAAGGAAAGGATTGGGAACTTAATATTCCTGGCTACAAGGTATTCAGGAAAGATAGGGTAGGAAAAAAGGAGGGGGTAGCAGCAATGTTCCCTCTAATTTTTTTTTCGTGCGCAGCCCATTCATATTTTCACGCATGCGCGGTTTCTTCCCAGTAAAAGCCAGTAAGCGGCCTGTGCAGGATCTCCAGACTGCTGCGCGGCCACACAACTTAGCGGGAACATTGGGTAGCAGTATTGATCAAATAAATTATTATAGCAGTGGAGAGAGAGGTGATGTAATTGAGGGTCAAAGACAGAATCTAATTGGTTATAATTACAGAACAGTAGAGGAGCTATTACACTAGGTGTATACTATAGGCCACCAAATAGTGGGAAGGATGGAGATAGAGGATCAAGTTTGCAGGCAAAGACAAGATGCAAAAACTACAGTGTGGTGATAATGGTGGTCTTCAATTATCTTCATATAGACTGGGATAGTAACAGTGTAAAGAGCAAAGAAGGGGAGGAATTACCGAAATGTGTACAAGAGAACTTTCTTGATCAATGTGTTTGCAGCCCAACTAGGAAGGAAGCAGTGCTGGATCTAGTTCTGTGAAATAAAGTGGGGTAAGTGGAGCATGTTTCAGTGGGAGAGCATTTGGGGAACAGTGATCATAATATCATGAGGTTCAGAATAGTTATGGAAAAGCACAAGGAACATTTGGCGTAAAAATACTTAGCCCTCCTCCAGTTAACTTCAGTGAGTTGAAAAGGGATCTGGCCCAGGTGAATAATCAAAAATTGGTAGGCAAGACCGTCATTAAATAATAGGAGGCCTTCAAAGAGGAGTTGGTATGGGTACAGAGTAGGCACATTCCCACAAAGGGGAAAAGAAGGGCATCCAAAGCTAGATCTCCCTGGATGACTAAAGATATAGAGGTTACAAATGAGGCTTATGACCAATGTAAGGTTCATAATACAGTAGAGAAGCAAGCTGAATATAGAAAGTACAGAGGAGATCTTAAAAAAGGGAGTAATAGGGGCAAAGAGAGAGTATGAGAATAGATTAGCGGCTAACATAAAAGGGAACACAAACATTTTTATAAACACATAAATAGTAAAAGGGTAGTCAAAGGAAGGGTGGGGCCAATTAGGGACCAAAAAGGAGATCTTCTGGAGGCAGAGGGCATGGCTGAGGTACGCGTTGAGAACTTTGCATCTGACTTCACTAGAGAAGAGGATGTTGCCAATGTAGCAGTAAAGGAAGAGGCAGTAGCGATCTTGGATAGGATAAAAATAGATAGAGGAGAGACTTAGAAGGTTGGCAGTCCTCAAAGTAGGAAAGTCACCTGAACCAGATGGGATGCATCCTAGGTTGCTGAGGGAAGTAAGGGTGGAAATTGCGCAGCCTCTGGCCACAATCTTCCAATCCTCCTTGGATATGGGGGTGGTGCCAGAGGACTAACATAAGAACATAAGAAATAGGAGCAGGAGTAGGCCATTCAGCCCCTTGAGTCTGCTCCGCTATTCAATAAGATCATGACTGATCTTCTTTCTCAACTCCACTTTCCTGCACTATCCCCATATCCCTTGATTCCCTTAATATCCAAAAATCTATAAGAACGTAGGAGCAGGAGTAGGTCATTTGGCCCCTTGAGCCTGCTCCGCCATTCAATAAGATCATGGATCTCTGTCTTGAATATACTCAACAACTGAGCCTCCACAGTCCTCTGGGGTAGAGAATTCCAAAGATTCACCAGCCTCTGAGTGAAGAAATGTCTCCTCATCTCAGCCCTAAATGGCTGACCCCTTATTCTGAGACTGTGACCCCTGGTTCTAGACTCCCCAGCCAGGGGAAACATCCTCCCTGCATCTACCCTGTCAAGCCCTGTAAGAATTTTGTATGTTTCAATGAGATCACCTCTCATTCTTCTAAACTCTAGAGAATATAGGCTAGTTCACTCAATCTCTCCTCATAGGACAATCCCCTTATCCCAGGAATCAGTCTGGTGAACCTTCGTTGCACTCCCTCTATGGCAAGTATATCCTTCCTTAGGTAAGGAGACCAGAACTGTACACACTACTCCAGGTGTGGTCTCACCAGGGCCCTATATAATTGCAGTAAAACGTCTTTGCTCTTATACTCAAATCCTATTGTAATAAAGGCCAACATACCATTTCCTTTCCTAATTGCTTGCTGTACCTGCATGTTAACTTTCAGTGATTCGTGTACAAGGACACCCAGGTCCCTCTGCACACCAACACATCCCAATCTCTCACCATTTAAAAAATACTCTGCTTTTCTATTTTTCCTATCAAAGTGGATAACTTCACATTTCTCCACATTATATTCCATTTGCCATGTTCTTGCCCACTCACTTAGCCTGTCTATATCCCCTTGAAGCCTCTTTGCATCCTCCTCACAACTTACATTCGCACTCAGCTTTGTATCATCAGCAAACTTGGATATATTACATTTGGTCCCCTCATCCAAATCATTGATGTAGATTATGAATAGCTGAGGCCCAAGCACTGATCCTTGCGGTACCCCACTAGTTACAGCCTGCCAACCCGAAAATGACCCGTTTATTCCTACTCTCTGTTTTCTGTCCATTAACCAATCCTCAATCCATGCTAGTATATTCCCCCCCCCAATCCCATGAGCCCTAATTTTGTTTAATAACCTCTTGTGTGGCACCTTAGTGAATGCCTTCTGAAAATCCACATACACCACATCCACTGGTTCCCCCTTATCTACTCTGCTAGTTACAACCCCAAAAAACCTCTAACAGATTCGTCAAACGTGATTTCTCTTTCATAAATTCATGTTGACTCTGCCCAATCCTATTATTATTTTCTAAGTACCCTGTTACCACGTCCTTAATAATAGATTCTAGCATTTTCCCTACTACTGATGTCAGGCTAACTGGTCTGTAGTTCCCCGTTTTCTCTCTCCCTCCTTTCTTAAATAGTGGGGGTGTATTTGCTACCTACCAATCCATGGGAACCATTCTAGAATCTATGGAATTTTGGAAGATGATAACCAATGCATCCACTATCTCTATAGCCACCTCTTTTAAAACCCTAGGATGTAGGCCATCAGGTCCAGGGGATTTATTGGCTTTCAGTCCCATTAATTTCTCCAGTACTTTTTTTTTACTAATACTAATTTCTTTCAGTTCCTCATTCTCGCTAGTCCCTTGGTTCTCCACTATTTCTAGGAGGTTTTTTGCATCTTCTTCTGTGAAGACAGACACAAAGGGCTGGATTTTGATACTGGGGCGGGTTGGGGTCGTGTCATCCACTTTTCGTGTTATCCACCCGACTGCAATTGGATGTGGCAGATTGATGTGATTTTCACCTAATTGGGCAATTGAGTTCCAGCATGTGGGAACCCATGAACCAATTAGTGTTTTCAGTCTGAAAGTCGCCTCTGATGATGTCATCATTGCTGCTGCATTGAAGGTCTGCAAAGACTGCCTGGCCTTTGCTGTGAGAGGTCCTGGATGCAAAATGAGCAGCAGCAGCCCTAAGTCTACTCCCAGATATTTTTGCACCACCACTCCCAGATATGTCGTCTCCTCATCCATCCATCCAGATATGTCTCCTCCTCATCCATCCATCCAGATATGTGTCCTCGCCAGCCATCCATCCAAATGTGCTCCCGCCAGGTTTCACATTCGTGGTTCAGAACAGGCGTGCTTCACGTAGAAAAAGGGTTAAAATCACAAAGGCCTTTCAAAATGGCATTATAGAGGCAATTTAGTGCTTGTTAAGGGCCTTAACAGCCTACCCCACCTCTTAGAGGCGGGACGGAGTCGGGACCAGCAGACACGATTTAATGAAAATTGCATGGAGGCGGGCTTGTGCCCGCCCGCCAGTTTTCGCAATTTTAACCCCCCACACGCCTCCAAACCCACCTCCACGGGTCAATGAAAATCCAGCCCAAAGTATTTGTTTAATTTCTCTGCCATTTGCTTATTCCCCATTATAATTTCTCCTGTCTCGGCCTGTAAGGGACCCACACTTACTTTCGCTAATCTTTTCCTTTTTACATACCTATAGAAGCTTTTACAGTCTGGAGGATTGCTAATGTTACACACCTGTTTAAAAAGGAGTTAAACCCGGCAACTACAGGCCACTCAGCCTAACATCAGTGGTGGGGAAACTTTTAGAGACAATAATCTGCGACAAAATTAATTTGCACTTGGAAAGGTATGGGCTAATGATTGAAAGTCAGCACTGATTTGTTAAAGGTAAATTGTGTTTGACTAACTTGATCGAGTTTTTGATAAAGTAACAATGAGAGTGGATGAGTATAGTGTGGTTGATGTTGTGTATATGGACTTTCAGAAGGCGTTTGTCAAAGTACCGCATAATAAACAGAGAGACCTGGGGTGTAGGTACACAAATCTTTGTAAGTGGCTGGACAAGTTGAGAAGCCTTTTAAAAAAAAAGCATACAAGATCCGTGGCTTCATTAAAAGAGGAATAGAGTACAAAAGCAATAGATTGGGAGAAGGGGAAGTGCAACGAGACCTGGGTGTCCTTGTGCACCAGTCGCTGAAGGTAAACATGCAGGTGCAGCAGGCGGTCAAGAAGACAAATGGTATGTTGGCCTTCATAGCGAAAGCGTTTGAGTATAGGAACAGGGATGTCCTGCTGCAGTTGTACAGGGCCTTGGTGAGACCACACCTTGAGTATTGTGTGCAGTTTTGGTCGCCTTATCTGAGGAAGGATGTTCTTGCCATGGAAGGAGTTCAGCGAAGATTCACAAGGCTGATACCTGGGATGGCAGGAATGACATATGAAGAGAGATTGGGTCGATTGGGCTTATACTCGCTGGAGTATAGAAGAATGAGAGGGGATCTCATCGAAACATATAAAATTCTGACAGGTCTGGACAAACTAGATGCAGGAAGAATGTTCCCGATGGTCGGAGAGTCCAGAACCAGGGGTCATAATCTAAGGATCAGGGGTAAGCCATTTAGGACAGAAATGAGGACGAATTTCTTCACCCAGAGTGTGGTGAACCTGTGGAATTCTCTACCACAGAAGGTAGTTGAGGCCAAGTCATTAAATATATTCAAGAATGAGTTAGATATATTTCTTAAAGCTAAAGGTATCAAGGGATATGGGGAGAAGGCAGGTACAGGGTACTGAGTTTGGATGATCAGCCATGATCTCATCAAATGGCGGAGCAGGCTCGAGGGGCCGAATGGCCTACTCCTGCTCCTATCTTCTATGTTTCTATGTTTGTTAGTAAAATTAAAGCCCATGGGATTAAAGGGACAGTGGCAGTATGAATCCAAAATTGGCTAAGAAACAGAAAGCAGAGAGTAGTGGTGAACGGTTGTTTTTCAGACTGGAGGGAGGTATACAGTAGTGTTCCCCAAGGGTCGGTATTCGGACCACTGCTCCTTTTGATGTATATTAATGACTTGGACTTGAGTATACACGGCATAATTTTGAAGTTTGCCCATGACACCAAACTCGGAAATGTAGTAAGCAATGAGGAGGATAGTAACAGACTTCAGGCGGACATAGACAGACTGGTGAAATGGGAAGACACATGGCAGATTAAATGTAAGCACAGAAGTGTGAAGTGATACATTTTGGTAGGACGAATGAGGAGAGGCAATATGAACTAAATGCTACAATTTTAAAGATGGTGCAAGAACAGAGAGACCTGGGGTGTAGGTACACAAATCTTTGTAAGTGGCTGGACAAGTTGAGAAGGCTGTTTAAAAAAAAAACATACAAGATCCGTGGCTTCATTAAAAGAGGAATAGAGTACAAAAGCAAGGAACATGTGCTAAATCTTTTTAAAGCACTAGTTAAGCCTCAACCGGAAGTATTATGTTCAATTCTGTGCACCACACTTCAGAAAGGATGTCCAGGCCTTGGAGAGGGTGCAGAAGAGATTTACTAGAATGGTACCAGGGATGAGGGACTTCAGTTATGTGGAGAGTCTGGAAGAGCTGGAGTTGTTCTCTTTAGAGCAGAGAAGGTTAAGAGGAGATTTGATAAAGGTGTTCAAAATCATGAATGGTTTAGATAGAGTAAATAAAGAGAAACAGTTTCCAGTGGCAGAAGGGTTGGTAACCAGAGGACACAAATTTAAGGTGATTGACAAAAGAACCAGAGGCGACATGAGGAAATATTTTTTACACACATTGTTGTGATCTGGAATGCACTGCCTAAAAGAGTGCAAATTGGTCCGTGGTCCTGCTGTCGACAGGGTTTTGCACAACAGTGCCTTTTTGGTATTTACATTGGGATTGTGTTGCACACAGATTAGACAGTTGTGCCAATAGTGCTCCAGTTGGTCTCTCATTCCTGGCTACCAGTCCACCTGTTGGGAGTATCCTACATTACAACAGTGACTACACTTCAAAAGTACTCAATCGACTGTAAAGCGCTTTGGGACGTCCGGTGGTCGTGTAAGGCGCTATATAAATGCAAGTCTTTCTTCCCAAGATGCCCTTTGTTCTGGGTTGTCCCGAGGTAGGTAGAAACATAGAAACATAGAAACTAGGAGCAGGAGTAGGCCATTCGGCCCGTCGAGCCTGCTCCACCATTCAATACAATCATGGCTGATCATCCAAATCCAGTACCCTGTCCCTGCTTTCTCACCAGAATCCCCATCGAGCCTGCACCGACACATATCCCACCCTATCCCCGTAACCCCACATATTTAATTCCCCCTAACATATCCCTTCCTATCCTATCCCCGTAACCCCACATATTTAATCCCCCCCTAACACTAAGGGTCAATTTATCATAGCCAAATCAACCTAACCCGCACATTTTTGGACTGTGGGAGGAAACCGGAGCACCCGGAGGAAACCCACGCAGACACGGGGAGAATGTGCAAACTCCACACAGACAGTCACCCGAGGCCAGATTCGAACCCGGGTCCCTGGCGCTGTGAGGCACCAGTGCTAACCACTATGCCACCGTGTACATCATGGACTTGATGGAGAAAAGCATTCCTGTGGTACCACCCAGTTTTGGTCGTACAACAAGACTCCCAACTTTCACCTCCAATTTTGGTTTATTAGCATATTCTCCATGTGGACTTTGTTTCCTTTCTAATGCCGCTATTACTGCCTTTATTTCAGGACCCCCATTTTGCGATTGTTTCAGATCAATTGGGTCGGGTACTTTCATGGGCAGCCATTGGTTGAACACTTCTACCGCATCCCAATACAATCCTGTCTCACCTATTTTCTCGGCCAATTCATCAGCTTTCTGATTCCTCTCCCATAGAGGTTTGTTTTTGATATGTGCCCTTTTTATGGACTGCTATGTCTCCAGGCACTTCCTTTGCCTTATTAAAAATTACCCTTAAAATTGGAGTTGAGGAAAGGCTTTCCCATCTGGTGAAATAAACCCTTTTTCTCATATCAGGAGATATTCTGTTAGGGAATTGCACATGTACATGGAGTCTTAATGTACTGTGTAAGCCGGAGGAAACTCAGTGGGATGTGCTACCACATACTCTACAGCCATCAGCTCGGCCGCTTGAGTAGACATATGTGCGGGCAGCTTCAGTGCTAGTTCTGTTTGCCTATCAGGATCGTATATGCCGCACCATGTTTTTCTTTCTCCATCTAACATTTTGCTGGTCCCGTCTGCATATATATCCCGTGTATTAGGCAATCGGGTTTGCTTTTCCACCTTACACTGATGTCTTTCACCATGGTACATCAAATTCCCCGCTAGACTCGGTGGATTACGGTTTTGGTGTACTTGGATATCCCTTGCAGCAATAGGGTCCACCGGGCCAATCAGACATTAGACACTGAACCGTCTTTTAACCTTCCATCCAACAATAACTCTATTGGTGTTTGGTCAACAAGTGTGACTGTGCCAATCCCACTTTGTAGGTAAAGTGTTTAATGTCCCAAAAAGTTGCTAATAGATGTTTCTCACATGTAGAGTAATTGATCTCTACAGGAGGGAGAACCCGAGACACATAGGCGACTGGCCTCTGTTTCTCATGGGTCTTTTGTGTTAGGACAGCCGATATTGAGTATTCGCTGGCTGCTGTTTCTATGTAGAAGGGCTTTTCTGCGGCTGCTGGGACTAGGACGGGTGCTTTCTGTAAAGCTGTCTTTAAATGTTTAACTGCCTCTGTACAGGCTGGTGTCCATTCCCACTCAACATTCTTTTTCAACAAAACATAGATGGTCACACTTAATGGAGGAAGGATGTGAAGGCCTTAGAGAGGGTGCAGAAAAGATTTAAGAGAATGATTCCAGGGATCAGGGACTTCAGTTAGGTGGATAGACTAGAGAGGCTGGTGGTGTTCTCCTTTAGAGCAGAGAAGGTTGAGAGGAGAATTGATAGAGGTGTTCAAAATCATGAGGGGTCTAGACAGAGTAGATAGAGAGAGACGGTTCCCATTGGCGGAAGGGTCGAGAACCAGAGGACACTGATTTAAGGTGATTAGCAATACACAGGGAAAGAAGCTATACACACAGGACACAGCAGATGTGCACGGTATCCTATTATTTGTCTACATAACGAGCTACTGCAATTTGCTGTATATGAGATGTTTCTGAGAATGGTGATGAGAGGTTATGTGAATGCAAATCTGACTTTCTTTCATAGGCCTATTAAGTGAAACTTATCAAAGATCAATCTATTTGGCTGATTTAACCACTACCCAGAAACTTCTTAAAGTAAAGCTGCAGAGGTCAGATATCCTGGATACAGTAATTAGGCCTGTGGCTCAGGTTGTTATCTTCTGCAGAAGTTATGTCTGGTTGAAAATATCTGGTTTTCCTCCAGACCTCCAACAAAACTAAGGAGAGAACCAAGGAGAAATGTATTTACGCGGAGTTGTCGGAGCATGAAATGCTTTGCCACAAGGAAAGGTTGTGGCAGGCAGCACTGCATCTTTTCAAGAAAAATTGGATAAATATTTGAAGCAGAGGAAGATACAGGGCTATAGGGAGAGAGAGCAGTGGGATTAATTTTGGATTGCTCTACGGCTGGTAAAGTTATTCTTTTTTGGAAAGGGTCTATTTACCATGCCAGATAGCTTAACATCAGCACAGCTAGGAAGCCATTCTGGATATGATACTCCAATCTAATAGACAAACTACATGGATCAAAAGTAGCTTCCTTTTTGATCAAGAAACAATTAAACTTTTCAGAACCTGAGGGCCAGAAAGAAGCAATGCTATCCCTTGAGATTGCATTCAACAGTCTTTTCAGCAAGTAGGACCTTGTCTCATCAGATGCACGAGTAAGGGAGACTGTCTCACCCTATAATTCATAAGAGCGTTTTAATTGCGACTGTTCAAAAGCATGTAGAGCATAGAACTGACAGCCAACATGGCGCTAAAGTTACTGCATTTTTAAAAAGTTTCAAAAGGACAGGAAAGCTTGGGGTTTGATTTCTGTTACTTTATAGCTCCAACAACTATGGAGGATCCTAGAGATCCATATCTTTAACTATTTTATTCTAAAGTAAAAGTTAACAAAGGTGCACGAGTAAGGGAGTTACCCTGACGCAGTGTTTTCGCTGCCACAAGGTTTGCATCATTTTGTTAAAATGCTACTCACTTTGGGTGGTTCTGAACAGAACATTGCTTGCGAGTCCCAAGATTCATGGCCATTGTCATTGTTCCTCGTGCATAACTTTATATTTTTTAACTGCAGTGAGCCTTTTCAGTTGAAGACATTAGGGCAGCTGTCAATGTTTAGATTACAAAACAGTCAAAGAGCACTAGTCAGCAATGTTAAATTTTATCTATATAGACTTGTCAATGCCAGTGTAGAAAGCTAGGCTCTAATAAATCCATCTTCCTCCATTTCACTGGCAACACCACTTCCCTGATGCCAGTAAGTCTGTGTCATTCAATAAACTCTCCTGACCATATCCATGACCACCCCTTCAACCTCAGCATCTTCTGTGGCCTCTCTACTCCTATGGTCTTGATCACTGACCATTTCTGACCACTTCCTTGTATCCCTCGCCACTCTTACCTACTACCCTCTCCCAACCACACTTTTTTCTGCTTCAAACTCCTAGAAAATGGGATAGTTTTTGCACAGTGTGTGCAGGAGGGTTTCCTGACACAATATGTGGATAGGCCGACAAGAGGTGGGGCCACGTTGGATTTGGTACTGGGTAATGAACCGGGCCAAGTGTTTGATTTGTATGTGGGAGAGCACTTTGGAGATAGTGACCACAATTCGGTAACTTTCACTATTGCAATGGAGAGGGATAGGGCCATACGGCAGGGCAGGGTTTATAATTGGGGGAGGGGTAATTATGATGCGATTAGGCAAGAATTAGGGAGTATAAGATGGGAACAGAAACTATCAGGGAAAGGCACAAACGAAAAGTGGAGCTTTTTCATGGAGCAATTACTGCGTGTCCTTGATAGGTATGTCCCTGTTAGGCAGGGAGGAAATGGCCGAGTGAGAGAACCATGGTTCACAAAAGAGGTTGAATGTCTAGTCAAGAGGAAAAAGGAAGCGTATGTAAGGATGAGAAAACAAGGTTCAGTTGGGTCGATTGAGGGGTACAAGGTAGCAAGGAATGAGCTAAAAAAAGAGCTTAGGAGAGCTAGGAGGGGGCATGAGAAGTCCTTGGCCGGTCGGATCAAGAAAAACCCCAAGGCTTTTTACTCTTATGTGAGAAATAAAAGAATGACCAGGGTGAGGGTAGGGCCGGTCAAGGACAGTAGTGGGAACTTGTGCATGGAGTCAGAAGAGATAGGAGAGGTGATGAATGAATACTTTTCGTCAGTGTTCACCGAGGAGAGGGGCCATGTTCTTGAGGATGAGAGTGTGATAAAGGTGGATAGGCTGGAGGTGGTAGATGTTCTGAGGGAAGATGTTTTGGCAATTTTGAAGAACCTGAGGGTCGATAAGTCCCCTGGGCCAGATGGGATATATCCTAGGATTCTTTGGGAGGCAAGGGAGGAGATTGCAGAGCCTCTGGCTTTGATCTTTGGGTCCTCACTGTCCACGGGGATGGTGCCAGAGGACTGGAGAGTGGCGAATGTTGTTCCTCTCTTCAAGAAAGGAAATAGGAATGACCCTGGTAAGTTGGTGGTTGGTAAGATAATGGAAAAGGTCCTGAGGGATAGGATTTATGACCATTTGGAAAGGGGCAACTTAATCAGGGATAGTCAACACGGATTCGTGAAGGGTAAGTCTTGCCTAACAAATTTGATTGAATTCTTTGAGGAGGTAACTAAGTGTGTAGATGAAGGTAGAGCAGTTGATGTCGTATACATGGATTTTAGTAAGGCGTTTGATAAGGTTCCCCATGGTCGTCTCATGAAGAAAGTAAGGAGTTGTGGGATAGAGGGAAATTTGGCCGATTGGATAAGTAACTGGCTATCTCATAGAAGGCAGAGGGTGGTGGTGGATGGAACATTTTCGGACTGGAGACCAGTTACCAGCGGGGTGCCACAGGGGTCGGTGCTGGGTCCTCTGCTGTTTGTGATTTTTATCAATGACTTGGAGGAGGGGACTGAAGGGTGGATCAGTAAATTTGCTGATGACACCAAGATTGGTGGAGTAGTGGATGAGGTGGAGGGCAGTTGTAGGCTGCAAAGAGACATTGATAGGATGCAGAGCTGGGCCGAAAAATGGCAGATGGAATTTAACCCTGATAAGTGCGAGGTGATTCATTTTGGTAGGGCAAATTTGAATAAGGATTACAGGGTCAACGGCAGGGTTCTGAGGAACGTGGAGGAGCAGAGGGATCTGGGGGTTCATATCCACAGATCTCTGAAGGTTGCCACTCAAGTGGATAGAGCAGTAAAGAAGGCCTATGGTGTGTTGGCGTTTATTAACAGAGGGTTTGAGTTTAAGAACCGTGAGGTTATGCTGCAACTGTACAGGACCTTGGTGAGACCACATTTGGAATATTGTGTGCAGTTCTGGTCACCTCACTATAGGAAGGACGTGGAAGCATTGGAAAGAGTGCAAAGGAGATTTACCAGGATGCTGCCTGGTTTGGGGGGGAGGTCTTATGAGGAAAGATTGAGGGAGTTGGGGCTTTTCTCTTTAGAGCGGAGGAGGATGAGAGGCGACTTAATAGAGGTTTATAAGATGATGAGGGGGATAGATAGAGTGGATGTTCAGAGACTATTTCCTCGGGTAGAGGCAGCTGTTACAAGGGGGCATAACTATAAGGTGCATGGGGGGAGATATAGAAGGGATGTCCGAGGTAGATTCTTTACTCAGAGAGTGGTTGGGGTGTGGAATGGACTGCCTGCTGTGATAGTGGAGTCGGACACTTTAGGAACTTTCAAGCGGTTATTGGATAAGCACATGGAGCACACCAGGGTGATAGGGAGTGTGATAGCTTGATCTTGGTCTCGGACAATGCTCGGCACAACATCGAGGGCCGAAGGGCCTGTACTGTGCTGTACTGTTCTATGTATCTATGTAAAAAATTCTCTGCTTAGAACTGCACTTTCAAATAGCCAACTATTTGAAGAAGACCTTTGGGCCCTTCATTCACTACAGTACTTCTGCAGCTGTTGATTTGCTCTACCACTCTCTCGTACTGCCCCTATCTTTGCTTTCTCAAGTCCAGGAAGCACAACCTTGAGCATATTAGGCCCACAATTGGCTGAGCCATCCATCACCAGATCTGGCTGGATCATATCAAGCCCTAATGGGCCCCACTCTTCTCTGTCAAAGCTGCGCGATGAATGTCGTTTAGGTTCCAATTTGGAGTCCGCTGCGCTCGCACATACTTCTGGTGTGGGCCGCGCCGGACGCCAACCTGGGGAGGGTGTTGGCACATGCACAGGGAGATTCCTCTTGAAGTATGCAGAGTAGGTCGATCGTGACGTCAATCAGCGTGCGACGCTAATTTGACACTAGCGCTGCCATTTTGGAGCTCAATGCTCCAGCTAACACCCTTCCTAAAGGTGCACAGCTGAACACGCATTCAGCAGCAGGAAGGAAGGACCCCCCAAGAGCGCTTTTTAAAGGGATCATCATCTACTTACAGGTTAGTTGCTGATTGATTTCTACTGGCTGTTGCTGCATTTGTAGAAGTGTTTGGTGGTTTCTAGAGTTCTTTAAAGTTGCTCAAGTTTACAGGGAGTGGTTTGGCACGTGCTTGAAGGGCTTTGTCCTGACTTCAAGGATTCTGCACAGACCACTTGCTCCCAGACATGGGTGCACTAGTAGGCAGTCCCCTTGGCCTACAGCATGACGGGGAGAATGAACAGAGCCCTGGCTGCAGGCCACTCGTGCCCGGTGTCTCACCGTGCAGATCTCGCGTCTAAGCTATCCTCTAAATTACGCGGAGTGTCTGTCTGAGCTGGTGGCTGCGAGTGTGAAATAGAGTGACGGTGCTGTCTCTTCATCATCACTGACTTCTTCCTCTTCTACGTGTTGCTCTTCCACCACTGGCTGGCCAGGTTGCAATGCTTGGGTATCTGAAAGGACAAAGACACACGGGTAGGGTTGCCGTGTGGGGAGGGGGGAAAGTAAGAGGTGCATGCTTATACCATCAAGCAGCTTTTAAATCAAAAGACATTGTGGGATATGGGGAAAGTGGGATGTGAAAACGAGGATACTGTCATCTTCAATGGTTTCAGCCCCACCACTGGCCAGGGGCTCAGCAATGGCCGCTCCAATGATGGCAACCACTGTCTCCTCCATCGGGGTAAGGTCATGCAGGTGCGCCTCTCCCCCACCGGTTAGCTCCTGATGCCTCTGGTTATGCGCCAACTTGTCCTGCAAGAAAGAGGGAAGTATGTCAGTGAATGTGGTGCAATGTGTTTGGGTGATGTGTCTGTCCTGGTTGAATAACTGGCAGTGTGTGCAAGCTGTGAGATGTGGGTGTGAGGCTTACAGCAGTGCTGTGTGTCTGGGGGTGAGGTGAAGCTATGAATGTGAGGTATAAGTCCTGTTTGATAGAGATTGTTGGTAGGTGAGTGATGGGGGTGGTATGGTGCATTGAGCAGTGTGTGAGGCTAGTGGTGCAGTTGGTGGGATATGGCGTTTGAAGATGAAATCACTGACCTTGACCACTTGTGTGAGGTCATGGAACTTCTTGCGGCACTGCATCCAGGTCCTCGGGGCTTGACTCCTGGCATTGACTGGCACCGCTATCCGCTCCCACTGCCTTCGCAGAGTTTGTCAGGAGGGCCTCCTGTGGATAGAGGACCTCTCTCCTCCTGCCCACCACCTCCACCAAGACCTCCAGTGCAGCATCTGAGAACCTTGGAGCACACTCTCATCCCTGTTGCGCCATTAGTCACTCTTCTTGCCGGTCAGACTCTCTTCCCCAAACAGTTCCAGTACCTGCTCCAGCCAGAATGCACCTCCCTTTTAAATGGTGCAAGCTGGCTTTAACTGGTACTAGCCTGTCACAAAATTGGCCCCCTGCTCAGCCGTGCAGCCACTCAACAGCACGATTGGCGCTGGCTACACGCTAAAATCATTTAAATTAGCAGGCAGCACGAAGTTTGCTAATCGCGCATCGTGATACCTGCGCCTGTATTCGGGGGCCATCAAATTCAGCCCCCAAGGTGTTTAGAAAGTAACATGGTGCATCCCAGCAGCTTAATGCACTGAGTCATGCAGACTATAATGAGGTTTGATCATTAGCGTATGCTAAGTTAGCTGGTCTTACACAGGACAGCAGTGGAGGCACTACAAACAAGCAGTACAGATTTTTTTTAATTGTATTGTGCTTAGATTTCATATCCAGAAAACCTTTTAATTTAAAATTATGGTACTTTTTTATTATTCAGCTCTTTATTTGGATAAAAGAACATAAGAAATAGGAGCAGAAATAGGCCACTTGGCCCCTCGAGCCTGATCCGCCATTCAATAAGATCATGGCTGATCTTGGGCTCAAAGCCACTTCCCTGCCCGCTCCCCATAACCAATCACTCCCTTATCTTGCAAAAATCTGTCTATCTCCACCTTAAATGTATTGAATGACCCAGCCTCCACGGCTCTCTGGGGCAGAGAATTCCACAGATTTACGACCCTTTGAGAGAAGAAATTCCTCCTCATCTCAGTTCTAAAAGGGCGACCCTTTATTCTGAAACTATGCCCCCAGTTCTAGATTTCCCCACGAGGGGAAACATCCTCTCTGCATCTACCTTGTCGAGCCCCCTCAGTATCTTATATGTTTCAAAAGATCACCTCTCGTTCTTCTAAATTCCAATGAGTATAGGCCCAACCTGCTCAACCTTTCTTCATAAGTCAACCCCCTCATCTCTGGAATTAACCTAGTGAATCGTCTCTGAACTGCCTCCAATGCAAATATATCCTTCCTTAAATAAGGAGACCAAAACTGTACGCAGTACTCAAGGTGTGGTCTCACCAATACCCTGTACAGTTGTAGCAGGACTTCCCTGCTTTTATACTCCAACCCCCTTGCAATAAAGGCCAACATTCCATTTGCCTTTTTGATTACTTGCTGTACCTGCATGCTAACTTTTTGTGTTTCAAGCACAAGGACCCCCAGGTCCCTCTGAACTGTAGCATTTTGTAATCTCTCTCCATTTAAATAATAATTTGCTTTTTTATTTTTCCTGCCAAAGTGGATAACCTCGCACTTTCCCACATTATACTCCATCTGCCAAATTTTTGCCCACTCACTTAGCCTGTCTATATCCCATTGCAGATTCTTTGAGTCCTCTGCACAACTTGCTTTCCCACCCATCTTTGTATCATCCGCAAACTTGAATACATTACACTCGGTCCCTTTATCCAAGTAATTAATGTAGATTGTAAATAGTTGAGGCCCCAGCACCGATCCCTGTGGCACCCCACTAGTTACCGTTTGCCAACCGTAAAAATGACCCATTTATCCCGGCTTTCTGTTAGTTAGCCAATTCTCTATCCATACTAATATATTACCCCCAACTCCGTGAGCTGTTATCTTATGCAGTAACCTTTTATGTGGCACCTTATCGAATGCCTTCTGGAAATCCAAATACACCACATCCACTGGCTCACCTTTGTCCACCCTGCTCATTACATCCTCAAAGAACTCCAGCAAATTTGTTAAACATGATTTCCCTTTCATAAAACCATGCTGACTCTGCTTGACTGCATTATGATTTTCCAAATGCCCTGCTACTGCTTCCTTAATGAAGGACTCCAGCATTTTCCCAACGACCGATGTTAGGGTAACTGGTCTATAGTTTCCTGCTTTCTGTCTCCCTCCTTTCTTAAATAGGGGTGTTACATTTGCAGTTTTCCAATCCACTGGGACCTCTCCAGAGTCCAGGGAATTTTGGTATCTTGCAACCAATGCATCCACTATCTCTGCAGCCACTTTTAAGACCCTGGGATGCAGGCCATCTGGTCCAGGGGACTTGTCATCTTTTAGTCCCATTATTTTACCAAGTACTTTTTCCTTAGTGATAGTGATTGTCTTTAGTTCCCCCCTCCCTGTGGTCACTTGATTATCCATTATTGGGATGTTGTTAGTGTCTTCTACCGTGAAGACAGATACAAAATATTTGTTCAGAGTCTCTGCCATTTCTCCGTTTCCCATTATTAATTCCTCAGTCTCATCCTCTAAGGGACCAACGTTTACTTTAGCTACTCTCTTCCTTTTTATATACCTGTATAGAAGCTCTTCCTATCTGTTTTAATATTTCTTGCCAGTTTACTCTCATAATTCATCTCTCTTTTTTTAGTCATCCTTTGCTGGTTTTTAAAAAATTTCCCAATGCTCTGGCCTCCCACCAATCTTGGCAACATTGTATGCCTTTGTTTTCAATTTGATACCATCCTTTACTTCCTTAGTTAGCCACGGATGGTGCTCCCTTCTCTTAAAATCTTTCTTTCTCACTGGAATATATTTTTGTTGAGAGTTATGAAATATCTCCTTAAATGTCCGCCACTGCATTTCAGCTGTTTTACCCTTTAATTTATTTTTCCAGTCCACTTTAGCCAGTTCTGCCCTCATGCCATTATAATTGCCTTTGTTTAAGATCAGGACACTGGTTTGAGATACAACTTTCTCACCCTCAACTGAATTTGAAATTCAACCATGTTATGATCACTCTTTCTGAGAGGATCCTTTACTATGAGATTACACAGTATCAGATCCAAGATAGCCTGCTCCCTGGTTGGTTCCATTACATACTGTTCTAGGAAACCATCCCGGATGCACTCTATGAACTCCTCCTCAAGGCTACCATGGCCAATTTGATTTGTCCAATCAATATGGAGATTAAAATCACCCATGATTATTACCGTACCTTTTTTACAAGCCTCCATCATTTGTTGATTTATACTCTCCAACAGTATTGCTACTGTTCGGGGGCCTGTAGACTACGCCCACCAGAGACTTTTTCCCCTTATTATTTTTTATCTCCACCCAAACCGATGACATGTAAAATTGGTAATTGTGACTTCCTGTTATGTGGACACAACTATAATCTCCTATAATCATCCAGAGGATCAACTGCATTGTATATACTGCATGCTGTATGAAATGCCACCTTGCAAATTTCACAAGTAACTAAAAATATTAATTTGAAAATGACCTTGAGAGAAAAAGGAACACCCACATAAACTTCTCATTTAAATTATCTAAGTAATAATTGATAAAAAATATCAGTGGTAGACGTCAGTGCACCAGGGTCTGTTTTGTCACAAGCCAAAAGTAAATTATAGGTGACAAATTAGTTTGTTTTCCTTTTTTGAGTTCTAAATGCACACAGTGAAAAAAATCTTATTTTCAAAACCATTTTATTTTCTATTGTATGTGATTATATGGCTTTGCAGCAGCAACTTTGGCGTGCACGATTCAGTGAAAGGTGCTGAAGCTGAGTGGAAAGTATATGCTTGAGATGTGCTTTGTAGGGGTGTTCCAGTCAATCCTTCTCTGTCTGTAACCTAATTTATAATATGTTGTGATATGGATACCACCATAACTACTCCAAAACGCAACATTGGTATTACCTGCCAGATCATTGTATTAATCCTTTGCTTTTTAATATCACAAAGGATTACAATGATACTCTGCTTGTGGCTAATAATACATACCTAGTAATGCTCAGCCATAGGGGTAAAATTTTGATAGATTTTTGTCAACCAAGATATTGAGGACGAAGTTGTAAACAATCTTGGAGTTCAGGTCATGTTCTTTCTCGAGCTTCAGTTTTGTGGTTCAGGATGTTGTCTCAATCTGCTCAATAAACAGCCTTGTAACCTCTTTCTGGTGGTATTCAGTTGATATTTTGTGACTGATTTCATTGATTAGAAAAGCATTCTAGAAATAGAATTAATTATGCTGAACTGAATTACACAAAATTGTATCTTTTTTTCATTTAATTTATTTCAGGGGGCAGTACTAGCAGCTGTATCAAGCCACAAGTTCAATTCTTTCTATGGAGACCCTCCTGAGGAGCTGCCTGATTTCTCTGAAGATCCCACCTCCTCAGGTAAATTTCTTCCATTCCAGAGAAACCAGAGACTAAAGCTGATCCCCGTGTAATTTTCAGAGAGCAAAATCCTGAAGCTCTGCAACAAAAATATATTTTTTATGTTTATTAAATCCACATTTCCTTACTCTCACAGCATATTATCTTTAACAATAAATAATGAAACACAATTTTACAACCAATTCCACCATAAAACTGCTACTCATGGTCTTCTGACTAAGGTTATGAATACGGTTAAATCTGAAAACAGTGGTCTCCTCCTTGTTCCCTTGTGTGTATCTCTCTCTCTCCCTTCCATATTTCACTTAGTTTCCTTTCTATGTATCAATATCTTCCCTTTTTAGCTTCTCCTCTTTCCCTGTCCCTTCTCTCCCAGCTTCTCAACCTATTCTCCCATCTGCCCCTCACTCTCTCATCTCCCTCTCTTCTACTATCCCTCCCTCTCTCCCATCCCCTTGCCCAATCTCCCCTCTCTCCCTTTTCCACCATCTCCCCCCTCCCTCTACACCATCTCCCCCCTCCCTCTACACCATCTCCCCCCTCCCTCTACACCATCTCCCCCCTCCCTCTACACCATCTCCCCCCTCCCTCTCCACCATCTACCCCCTCCCTCTCCGTCACCCCCTCCCTCTCCATCATCTCCCCCTCCCTCTCCATCATCTCCCCCTCCCTCTCCATCATCTCCCCCTCCCTCTCCATCATCTCCCCCTCCCTCTCCATCATCTCCCCCTCCCTCTCCATCATCTCCCCCTCCCTCTCCATCATCTCCCTCTCCACCATCTCCCCCTCCCTCGCCGCCACCTGCCCCCTCCCTTGCCAACGCCTGGCGTCTCCCCCTCCTCCCCATCTCTCCCTGACCTTTAGAGCTCTCATCATATTGCAAATTTGCATTTGAATTTGCAAATAAAAAGTACAAAATTTCAAACACGAAGCCTTTCCCTGAATTAATACATAAGGATTCATATCACACAGACTCCTATTTAGCTTTGCCTATGTGGTTACAGGGCCCTGCATCTGGTGGTGTGCAGTTAGATGGTTATCGCTATTTTACTTCCTGAGTAAATGCAATTTAAGCCTGAGCAGGGGTACACTAAATTAACTTAGCCTGAGTTGTCTTTTTGTTTTCATGTGTTAATAATGTTACTGGCTTTTGATTTTGTTACCAGTCCACAAGTTTGTGGTACCAAAATTAAGAGTAAACTGAAATAAAAACAGAAAATGCTGGAAATACTCAGCAGGTCAGGCAGCATCTGTAGAGAGAGAAACAGAGTTAATGTTTCAGGTGAATGACCCTTCGTCAGAACTGCCTGTTGAAACTGTCTGTTTACTAAAAACAGTATTTTGATTAATTACTCAGTACATGTCACTGAAACAACATTGGCCTGTAGAGGATATTGAAGTAAATTACAATAGTGTGTCAAAATCCTGCAAAAGTTGGCAATGAATCATTCGTCATTTACAGAAGTGTGCAAATTATACCATTTTGCTTGACCATCCCTAAAAGTATACTTGTATTTTTTAAGATCTGATCCATTCAATAACAAAGTCCTTTGTGGAACAACTGGTGTTGATGTGTCTTCCCAGTTGAAATGATTCAAATGTCCTGCTTTGAATTTGTAACTATAATAGTTACGCTATCATAGTGGTAAAAAATGTTCATGTGTATATGACTTTGACTGGTCCTGAAGGTAGAACTGTGCTAATTTCATATTTCAACCGTTTTAGCCACATGCACTAATTTTAGTAGAAAATGCCTTGCATACAATCCAGGTAAATGTGATTCACAGGTATATATTTACTTAACAAACCATCATTCGGTAACCAAGGAAGTAAAGCACTTATAATAAAAACAATGATGCACTCTTTTTTGTAACGTTTTACCAACAAATGTCCAAAAATATTGAAGTGCAGATGCATACACCATGCCAAAATGAGTATTGAGATTACATGCCCAATGGCAGAGTCTGTTATTCATTTTTTATTTACTAATCAGAAAAGCAATTATCGACTTCTGGATTCCCAATTAGTCACATGTGGCTAGTGGCTACTGTATTGGACAACACTGAACTAAAGCATTCACTGATTGACCAATGATGGCTTCAACCCTGAAATAATTCAGCCAAAACGTAAATTCACTTTCTTTTCAGTTTCATATGGATAAGACAATTCACTCACATCAGCCTTCTAGTGCGACGACTTTTGAAAAGTTCTTAATGTTTGTTATTTATCCAAATGCTGCCCACTTACTAGGACTGCTAGCTGCAGAAAGTAGGTATCTACTTGTTTCTCTATTTAAGGCATCTCATTCTGCATAAACTGTGTGCCTTTGTGTGTGTGTGTAAATTTCACTGTGTCTCTCCTTTCACAGGCATGGTACTGAGGAGACAACAGTTGAGTTTCATACTGTTTTCATGCAGTTAATTCCTGACATATACACCGATGTGCTTCAGAACCTTCCTTTGCACTGCTCATTACGTACGATCAGGATAGTTGTAGGGCCATTGTTAATAATAATTGACTTAAAATAACATAAATGCCAGGAATCTAAATAGAATAAATGTTTGACCAAAGATTATGAACCTCGTGCAGTTTGTGCTGCACTTGATTGATTAGCCTTGCATCAAAGCAAATCTATTGTTCTGCTAACAAAATTTAGTCTTAAATTTAGCCAACTGATGTGTATTCACTAGCAATTAGAATTTGGACAGAGTTAAGGACTTTAAATTGACATAACAAGCCACTAAATGCATTATGAGGTCCTGAATGCACACATCTTAAGAGTTGCACCATTCCTATGATTTTATATGCCCGTGAAGAGGGTTGTTAATGCTGAGAAATGGAAAATGTTTCCACTTTTTGCTCTCTGTCAGCATCAAGCATTCCCAGGTCAAGTATAGCACAGTCAGATGTAAAGAAAAATTCACTTTACAGCGCTCTACATGGTGGTAATGTTAATCTCAAAAGAACACTATTTTTCTACGTCCTGTACCCTGTCTAAGTAAGATTCAAAATTTTTGCTGAAATAACAGCACTTTTGGGCTGTGAATCCATGCATACTGTGAACTGGAGTTCTATTACCTAACTCATGTTTCAAAGAACCTTTACAACCACTAGAAAGAGGAGGCTTATAGTAAGGGCATGATTTGAATCCAGTTCTCAGGTTCCTCTGGGGAGTACAGCCAGAGCCAAGTCCTAGGCACCATGGGTGGCTCAGCTGTACAGGGGGTGGTAAGGAGGAAGATCGGGAAAGCAATCGTGGTAGGGGATTCGATAGGGGAACAGACGGGCGTTTCTGTGGCCGCAGACGTGATTCCAGGATAGTATGTTGCTTCCCCGGTGCCAGGGTCAAGGATGTCACTGAGCGGCTGCAGAACACTCTGAGGGGGGAGGGTGAACAGCCAAAGGTCGTGGACCATATCAGTACCAACGACATAAAGTAGAAAGAGGGATGAGGTCCTGCAGGCAGATTTTAGGGAGCTAGGAAAAAGATTGAAAAGCAGAACCTCAAAGTTAGTAATCTCTGCATTACTCACTGTGCCACAAGCTAGTGATTATAGAAATAGGAGGATAGAACAGATGAATGCGTGGCTGGAGAGATGGTGCAGGAGGGAGGGCTTCAGATTCCTGGGACATTGGGACCGGTTCTGGGGGAGGTGGGACCTGTACAGACCAGACGGGTTGCACCTCAACAGAGCCGGAACCAATATTCTCGCGGGGGGGTGGGGTGGTTGCTAGTGCTGTTGGGGAGGGCTTATACTAGTTTGGTAGGGGCATGGGTACCAGGATGTAGCATTAGAAAGGAGAAACAAAGTGCACAAAGGATTGGGAGAGACAGATAGTAAGGTATTAGGTGAGATCAGACTAAGAAAAAATGCAAGAAGGTCTAAGATAGGTTTACAGTGCATGTGTGTAAATGCTCAAAGTGTGGTAAATAAGGTTGGTGAGCTGCAGGTAGTGGAGATACTAGATGAGATAAAAATTGATGATGAGGAGGTACTAGAAAGGCTGTCTGTACTTAAAGTAGATAAGTCACCAGGACCGGATGGGATGCATCCTAGGATGCTGAGGGAAGTTAAGGAACAAATCGCGGAGGTACTGGCCATAATGTTCCAATCCTCCTTAGATACGGGGGTGGTGCCAGAGGACTGGGGAATTGCAAGTGTTACACCTTTGTTCAAAAAAGGGTGTAAGGATAAACCCAGCAACTACAGGCCAGTCAGTTTAACCTCGGTAGTAGGGAAGCTTTTAGAAACGATAATCAGGGACAAAGTTAACAGTCACTTGGACAAGTATGGATTAATTAAGGAAAGCCAGCATGGATTTGTTAAAGGCAAATCGTGTTTAACTAACTTGATCGAGTTTTTTGATGAGGTAATGCGGTTGACGTGGTGTACATGGACTTCCAAAAGGCGTTTGATAAAGTGCCACATAATAAGCTTGCCAGCAAAGTTGAAGCCCATGGAATAAAAGTGACAGTGGCAGCATGGATACGAAATTGGCTAAGTGACAGGAAACAGAGAGTAGTGGTGAACGGTTGTTTTTTGGACTGGAGGAAGGTATACAGTGGTGTTCCCCAGGAGTCGGTACTCGGACCACTGCTTTTCTTGATATATATTATTGATTTGGACTTGGGTGTACAGGGCACAATTTCAAAATTTGCAGCTGACACAAACTTGGAAGTATAGTGAACAGTGAGGAGGATAGTGATAGACTTCAAGAAGACATAGACAGGCTGGTGAAACTTAAGGCAGAAAAGTGCGAAGTGATGCATTTTGGTAGGAAGAACGAGGAGAGGCAATCTAAACTAAAGGGTACAATCCTAAAGGGGGTGCATGAACACAGAGACCTGGGGGTATATGTGCACAAATCGCTGAAGGTGGCAGGGCAGGTTGAGAAAGCGGTTAAAAAAGCATACAGGATCCTGGGTTTCGTAAATAGAGGCATAGAGTACAAAAGCAAGGAAGTTATGATGAACCTTTAAAAAAACACTGGTTCGGCCTCAACTGGAATATTGTGTCCAATTCTGGGCACCGCACTTTAGGAAGGATGTGAAGGCCATAGAGAGGGTACAGAAAAGATTTACGAGAATGATTCCAGGGATGAGGAACTTCAGTTACGTGGATAGACTAGAGAAGCTGGGGTTGTTCTCGTTAGAGCAGAGAAGGTTGAGAGGAGATTTGATAGAGGTGTTCAAAATCATGAGGGGTCTAGACAGAGTAGATAGAGAGAAACTGTTCCCATTGGCAGAAGGGTCGAGAACCAGAGGTCACAGATTTCTTTACTTCACCTGAGGAAGGGGTGTAAGCTCCGAAAGCTTGTGATTTCAAATAAAACTGTTGGACTATAACCTGGTGTTGTGCGACTTCTCACAGATTTAAAGTGATTGGCAAAAAAAACAAAGGCGACATGAGGGAAAAACATTTTTTCAGCGAGTGGTTAGGATCTGGAATGCACTGCCTGAAAGGGTGGTGGAGGCAGACTCAATCGTGGCTTTCAAAAGGGAATTGGATAATTACCTGAAGGAAAAAAATTTGCAGGGCTACGGGGAATGGGACGAGTGGAATTTGTCTTGCAGAGAGCTGGCATGGGCTTGACTGGCCGAATGGTCTCTTTCTGTGCTGTAACCATTCTATGATTCTACATAGTAAGGACACGGTTTGAAACCAGTTCTCAGAAACAAAAGTGCAGCGTGTGGACTACACCACAGTTTCCCCATTTGTATGATATTTCTCTCAAGTATTTGATCATTTCAGTAATTAGAACATTTACTAAACTAAGTTGGCTATTTACAAATGGCAACTATAGTGGGTTGTTGAAATGTGTTTTTTTCCTCCAAGGGAGTAAACCTTTATGAATTTTAGATTTGAGTTTAGAACTGGCCAAAGACTGCTTATAAATGAACCATTTTAGGGAAGAACAGGATGCAAGTTTTTTTCTGAGCTGCTGATACAATCAGGTTACAAATTTTCTGTTGCCTGCACATCCTACACTGATAGCTGGTCAGAGCTATGAGACTGATTCTTGCAACGCTGCCAAAAACCTGCTCATGCAATCACACATCAGCCATTAAGCACTCTCTGGAGTGCCATCACTAGTAGATTTTAGCAAAGATCTGTTCTGGATCATCTCTTGGAAGAAAGTACTTTCTATTATAAAAATTGCTGATTTCAGGCTAGGTAGTTAAGTATCAAGTAGAAGGAAGATAAACACTAACAACTTCCATTTATATTGCACGTTTAATGTTCAAAACCGTCCTAGGACGCTTCACAGAGATATAATCAAACAAAAAAAACTCTGAGACAAAGGAGCAGATATCCGGAGTGGTGAACAGAAGCTTGGTCAAAGAGGTGGTTTTTAAGGAGGGCCTTAAAGAAGGAGAGGGAGGTAGAGAGGCAGAGGGGTTTAAGGAGGGCGTTCCAGAGCTTGGGACCTAGAAGGTGGAAGGCACGGTCGCCATGTTGGTGCGAAGAGAGGGGGATGCACAAGGGCCCAGAGTTAGAGGAACAGAGAGTTTGTGGGGCGGGTAATTGTAGAGCTAGAGGAAGTTACAGAAGTAGGGAATGGTGAGGACATGAAATGATTTAAACACAAGAATGAGAATTTTAACTTGAGGCTTTTGGGGATCGGTAGCCAATGTAGGTCAGCAAGGACATGGGTGAAGGGTGAGCAGGACATGGTGCGGGATAGGACACAGGCAGAACAGTTTTTGATGAGCTGGAGTTTAGGGAGATTGGAGAATGGGAAGTGAGCTAGGAGAGCTTTGCAATAGTTGAGTCTGGAGGTGGCAAAGGAATGGATGAGTGTTTAAGCGGAACATAGGCTGAGACAGGGGCTGGAGGCGGGCAGTGTTACAAAGGTGGAAGTAGGCAGTCTTTCTGACATAGAGTATATGGGATCGAAAGCTCAGTCAAGGTCAAAGATTGCAAATAGTCTGGTTGAGCATGAGAGAATGTCTGGGGAGTAGGATGGAATCAGTGACAATGGTACGGAGTTTGTGGCAGGGACCGAAGACTATGATTTCAGTCTTTCCAATGTTTAATTGGAGAAAATTGAAGACTTTTTTGTTATTCGCTCATGGGATGTGGGCGTCGCTGGCAACGCCAGCATTTATTGCCCTTGAGAAGGTGGTAGTGAGCCGCCGCCTTGAACCGCTGCAGTCAGTGTGGTGAAGGTACTCCCACAGTGCTGTTACGGTTGAACCAGCGACGATGAAGTAACAGTGATATACTTCCAAGTCAGGATGGTGTGTAACTTGGAGGGGAACTTGCAGGTGATGGTGTTCCCATGCACCTGCTGCCCTTGTCCTTCTAGGTGGTAGAGGTCGGGGGTTTGGGAGGTGCTGTCAAAGAAGCCTTGGCGAGTTGCTGCAGTGCATCTTGTAGATGGTACATACTGCAGCCACGGTGCACTGGTAGTAGAGGGAGTGAATATTTAAGGTGGTGGATGGGGTGCCAATCAAGAGGGCTGCTTTGTCCTGGATGGTGTCGAGCTTCTTGAGTGTTGTTGGAGCTGATTTCATCCAGGCAAGTGGAGAGTATTCCATCACACTCCTGACTTGTGCCTTGTAGATGGTGGAAAGGCTTTGGGAAGTCAGGAGGTGAGACACG
Organism: Squalus acanthias; assembly: GCA_030390025.1. Lineage (NCBI taxonomy): Eukaryota > Metazoa > Chordata > Chondrichthyes > Squaliformes > Squalidae > Squalus > Squalus acanthias. Next base: position 133,712,343 of record CM059429.1, on the reverse strand, counting down.
TGCCGCAGAATACCCAGCCTCTGACCTGCTCTTGTTGCCATAGTATTTTTGTGGTTGGTCCAGTTAAATTTCTGGTCAATGGTGACCCCCAGGATGCTGATGGTGTGGGATTCGTCAATGGTAATGCCGGTGAATGTCAAGGGGAGGTGGTTAGACTCTCACTTGTTGGAGATAGTCATTGCCTGGCACTTGTGTGGCGCGAATGTTACTTGCCACTTATCAACCCAAGCCTGAATGTTGTCCAGGTCTTGTTGCATGTGGGCATGGACTGCTTCATTATTTGAGGAGCTGCGAATGGATTGGAACACTGTGAAATCATCAGCGAACATCCCCACTTCTGACATGATGGAGGGAAGGTCATTGATGAAGCAGCTGAAGATGGTTGGGCCTAGGACACTGCCCTTAGGAACTCCTGCAGCGATGCCCTGGGGCTGTGATGAATGACCTCCAACAACCACAACCATCTTCCTTTGTGTTAGGTATGACTCCACAGCCAGTGGAGAGTTTTCCTCCTGATTCCCATTGACTTCAGTTTTACTAGGGCTCCTTGATGCCACATTTGGTCAAATGCTGCCTTGATGTCAAGGGCAGTCACTCTCACCTCACCTCTGGAATTCAGCTCTTTTGTCCGTGTTTGGACCAAGGCTGTAATGAGGTCTGGAGCCAAGTTGGCCTGGCGGAACCCAAACTGAGCAGTGGTGAGCAGGTTATTGGTGAGTAAGCACTGTCGACGACACCTTCCATCACTTGGCTGATGATTGAGAGTAGACTGATGGCCGGATTGGATTTGTCCTGCTTTTTGTAGATAGGACATACCTGAGCAGGTTTTCACATTGTTGGATTGATGCCAGAGTTATAGCTGTACTGGAACAGCTTGGCAAGAGGCGCAGCTAGTTCTGGAGCACAAGTTTTCAGCACGACAGCCGGGATGTTGTTGTGCCCATAGCCTTTGCTGTATCCAGTGGGCTCAGCTGTTTCTTGATATCATGTGGAGTGAATCGAATTGGCTGAAGACTGGCTTCTGTGACAGTGGGGACCTCAGGAGGAGGCCGCTATGGATCATCCACTTGGCACTTCTGGCTGAACATGGTTGCAAACGCTTCAGCCTTGTATTTTGCACTCACATGTTGGGCTCCGCCAACATTGAGATGGGGATGTTCATGAAGCTTCCTCCTCCCGTTAGTTGTTTAATGGTTCAACACCATTCACGACTGGATGTGGCAGGTCTGCAGAGCTTTGATCTGATCTGTTGATTGTGGGATCGCTTAGCTCTGTCTATAGCATGCTGCTTCCTCTGTTTAGCATGCATGTAGTCCTGTGTTGCAGCTTCCCCAGGTTGGCGCCTCATTTTTAGGTACGCCTGGTGCTGCTCCTGGCATGCTCTTCTGCACTCCTTATTGAACCATGGTTGGTCCCCAGGCTTGATGGTAATGGTAAAATGAGGGATATGCTGGGCCATGAGATTACAGATTGTGGTGGAATACAATTCTGCTGCTGAATGGACGCCCAGTTTTGAGCTGCTAGATCTGTTCTGAATCTATCCCATTTATTACGGTGGTAGTGCCACACAACACGATGGAGAGTGTCCTCAGTGTAAAGATGGGACTTCGTCTCCACAATGACTGTGCGGTGATCACTGCTACCAATGCTGTCATGGACAGATGCATCTGCGACAGGTAGATTGGTGAGGTCGAGGTCAAGTAGGTTTTTCCCTCGTGTTGGTTCTCTCACCACCTGCCGCAGGCCCAGACTGTCCTTCCGGACTCGGCCAGTTCGGTCAGTAGTGGTGCTGCCGAGCCACTCTTGGTGATGGAGATTGAAGTCCCCCACCTAGAGTACATTCTGTGCCCTTGCTACTCTCAGTGCTTCTTCCAAGTGGTGTTCAACATGGAGCAGTACTGATTCATCAGCTGAGAGAGGGTGGTAGGTGGTATTCAACAGGAGGTTTCCTTGCCCATGCTTGACCTGAAGTCATGAGACTTCACGGGGTCTGGAGTCAATGTTGAGGACTCCCAGGGCCACTCCTTCCCGACTGTGCCGCCACGACTGGTGAGTCTGTCTTGCCGGTGGGACAGGACATACTCAGGGATGGTGATGGAGGAGTCTGGGACATTAGTTGAAAAGGTATGATTCTGTGAGTATGACTAAGTCAGGCTGTTGCTTGACTAGTCTGTAGGACAGCTCTCCCAATTTTGGCACAAGTCCCCAGATGTTCGTGAGGAGGACTTTGCAGGGTCGACTGGGCTGGGTGTGCCATTGTCGTGACCGTAGCCGGTGTTGAGGTCGATGCCGGGTGGTTCGTCCTGTTTTATTATTATTTTTTCGTAGTAGTTTGTTACAACTGAGTGGCTTGCCAGGCCATTTCAGAGGGCAGTTAAGAGTCAACCACATTGCTGTGGGTCTGGAGTCACATATAGGCCAGACCAGGTAAGGACAGTAGATTTCTTTCCTTAAGTGACATTAGTGAGCAGATGGGTTTTTACAACAATCCGATAGTTTCATGGTCACCATTACTGATACTAGCTTCTTATTCAGATTTATTTAATTAACTGAATTTAAATTCCCCAGCTGCTGTGGTGGGATTTGAACTCACTTCTCTGGATCATTGGTCCAGGCCTCTGGATTGCTAGTCCAGTAACATAACCATTATGCTACCATTCCCAATATTGGGCAAGCAGTCTGACAACACAAACGCAGTCGACAGATTCAGAGATGTAGTGGAGAGGTAGAGCTGGGTGTCGTCAGCGTACATGTAGAAGCTGGCCCCATGTCTGTGGATGATGTCACCAAGGAGCATCATGTAGATGAGGAAGAGGAGAAGGCCGAGGACAAATCTTGGGGCACTCCAGAAGTAATGGTGCGGGAACAGGAACAGATGCCATTCCTGAAGATGCTCTGGCTACGAATGGATAGGTAAGGTAAAAGTGGAACCGAGTGGATCAATCCCACTGAGCTGGAGAATGGAGCTGGATGGTGTGGTCAACCGTATCAAAGGCTGCAAAGAGTTCAAGGACGATGATGAGCGATAATGCACCATTGTCCCAATCACTGAGGATGTCAATGGTGACTTTGGTCTGGGCCGTTTCATTGCTGTGGCAGGAATGTAAACCTAATTGGAGAGGTTCAAACATGGTGTTTCAGGAGAGATGAGCACACACTTCGGAGGTGACAACACATTAAAACACTTTGGAGAGGAAATAGTGGTTGAAAATGGTGCGGTAGTTTGAAAGGACAGAGGGGTCGAAGGTGGGTTTTTTGAGGAGGGGGTGATGATGAGGATTTTGAAAGTGAGTCAGACAGTCCCTGAGGAGACAGAACTATTTACAAGCTCAGCTATCACCACTACTCTCTGCTTTCTGTCCCTTAGCCAATTTCATATCCACACTGCCAGTGTCCCTTTAATCCTATGGGCTTTAATTTTGCTAACAAGTCTAGGGGGATTAGCCGGGATGGGAGAGAATAAAGGTTTTGCTGGGGACAAGGGCATCAAATTTGGACATGAGGGAGTGGGTAAGTATATCGCTAGCTGCAGAAGTATTTTAGTGAATGGAGGCCAAAGGCTAGGCAGTTGTCAGTGACTTGGGGGAGAGTTTTTTTTCCAGGAATGGACACAGAAGAAAGTGGGGTTGGAAGGTGGTAGGAGGATGTGGGTGGTGAGGGTGCAAGGAAGTAGTCGGAGATCGACTTCTCTGTGATAGATACTACAGGAGTAGAGTGGCTATAGGAGATGGCCAGGTCAAGGGGGTGGCCGTGAGAATGGCTAAGTGGTTATAAGGAGAGAGAGGTTTCAGGAGGGTAATTACTTCAGGGGAAAGGGCAAGGGGAGCTGAGATGAAGATTGAAATCATCGACGATCAAGAGTCACTCAGTGAAGAGGAAGAAAAGAAGGGAGGATATCTCGGTGAGACGCTTGGGGGGGGGGGGGGCGGAGGTGGTGATGGACAACAAAGATTTTAAACGGGAGGTGAGAGCTGTGTAATGAAGTGAGGTGCTCATAGGATGAGAAAGTACCAGAGGAATTGGGGGGAGAGACCAAGGTGTGATTTGGTGATGAGGGCCATATCCGCCACTATGGCAGTTTTGGCGGGGCAGGTGGTAGAAAGTATAGCCAGACGGGGAGGCTTCAGTATAGGGAAAGGTGTTGTTATTCGTGAGCTAGGATGTCAATGCAATCGTTGAACAATATGGTCGTGGATGGCAAGGGCCTTGTTCGCGAGTGAATGGACATTCTGGAGAGAAATGCAGCGAGGTAGTGATTGTTGGTTTGCTGGCAGAGTCCAAGGGGGCAGTGGTGGGTGGAGTGTGTGGGCCAGGAAGGAAGTTGGCAAGATTACCCCTGAGCTTTGCAGGAAGATCAACGAGAGGGGAGGATGGGACAGTTGGGGTTGCTGCCATAAGGAGGTAACAACAGGTGCCTTGATGAGCCCTTCAGAGAATGCTGAGAGAGGCACAGAGCTTGTGGGCTTATCCAAGGGGGAGGCAATGGCAGGAGAGTAGGAAGATAACGAATTAGTGATTGGTTGGGGTTGGGGTTGTGGGAGGCAAAGTACCTGAGGGGGAGATGGGTGACAAGAAGGGGAGGAGACATGAGAGAATGGCCCAAGAGTTGGGAAGAAAATGGAGATTGTAGTAATGGACCTGAGTCCGGAGCGGCAGCCAAAATACGCACACAAATTCAGGTTACTTGGGTATGGCAGAGGTTAGAAGAGACATGTCCTAGTCCAAAGAGAGGATCTGCCCCCTTAATCTAGGTGTCTTGTATCGGATGGATCAAAAATAGTTATACAGTACTTGGTATCTTACTGTTATGTTAGACAACACTCAAAAAAGATGTGGACCAATTAAACAGCTGGGCTAAGAAATGGCAGATAACTCTCTAAATTGAATTTTAATCATTTTCCATAAAACATTAGGAATAACAGCATGAGGGACGAATAACTCTGTTTAATTATAGTTACAATATTAGCATCAACAAACTAAACAGGAAACTGCAAACATGTGCAATTAAAGAATGCTTACTAGCGAAGTTAGAAAAGGGGAAGTATCTGTGATTTTTATTTTCCATTGATTGACACCTTCAATGAATGTGTAGTTATTAACAAAGTTAATCAAACACATCTCAATTCAAAACCAGTTATTGTAATCTTTTATAAAACACTAGGGAGGCTACATTTGGATTATTGTGCAATTTTGGGCACCCTATCTTCAAAAGAACATTGCTGCATTTGAGATGATTGACTAGGATAATTCCAGAATTTATGAGGACAGATTTGCAGAGCTGAACTAGTTTTCATTTGGATTTGGGGAGTGGTATGATTCAAACCATTAAAATACTGGGATAGACATAGTTGATGGGATATGTTGTACATGATCTGTGGAAGGTGAGACTTGATAGCTGTATAGCCTTTTAAATTTTGTGCATTCATAAATAGTGCAAATCATCTGTTGGTGTGAACCATCTGTTTTCCATTAATTCCTTTGTGTCATATGTGATAAATGGTTCATATAAGTGCCAAATTCAACCTAATCAGAGGATTTTCTTTGTAGGGATGAAAGAGATTTTAATGAATCCACATGTGTCGAGAAGTAAGTGCTAAAGCATGAATAATAAATTTTCTCCCCTGCTGTTAACTAATTTCATTAGTTACTTGCATGGTGCAAGAAATTTTTCCAAGCGTTATTAAGCATTTGTCCTCACCAGGAATCATTTTCATCAAAAAAAGCATTCATTTCTTTGATCTTTCTTCTGATGTGGACAAAGAGTTCAGAATATAATCTGAACTGATAACTGACGACATAAAAAAATCTTTGGTGAGGTAATATTTTTAAATTGAGGGGATTGGATCGGTACATTTTATCCAACAACAACAGCTTGTCCTTGTACAGTGTATTTAACATAATGAAACATCTCAGAGGTGGAAATAGCTGCAGACTGAGAAATGAGGATCAACATTAATGAGGTAACCAAAGACATGATCAAAGAGGCACATTTTGAGGAGGCTGTTGAAGGAGAGGAGAACCATCACAAGGCAGAGGGTCAAAATCAGAAGAGTGGAGGGTGCGTAATTTGACATAGGGTTCAATGAGGTTGCAGAATTGGAGAGGAGCAAGGCCATGGAAGGATTTGTAGATGAGGACTGGTATTTTGAAATTGATGCACAGAGAGCCAGTGAAGGTTGATTAATCTAGGGGTAATAGGGAAACGGGACCTAATGTAGGATGAGGATGATGGAGTTTTGGACAAATTACTGTCTATAAAGGGCAGAACTCGGGTGACTGACAAAAAGAGCATTGCAGTAATCAAGTCTGCAGGTGCCAGAAGCATGATGGGCCGTATTTTAGGATCACCAGCGACAGAACGCTGCCATTCGTTATACTTGCACTTGCCCATAGACTTTTTATGGCCTTTTGCACTGGAAGTTCCTGTCAGCCAACTATCGAAAAAGTGCAGCGCCCTTGGCAGAATATCTGGGACCTGTGTGAACAGGGAAAGCAACTGTGTGTCTCCTTAACCAATCAGATTGATGAATCATTAATGAGCAGCACAGAGTCTGAACCAGGAAGTGTCAATTAAAATATTTAATTCAATGTCAAATCAGGTACATAAAACAAAATAAAGAGATGGAAAGAAAGATTGGATTAAGAGAGAGAGATAAAAGAGATGCTGTTAGCCTTAACATTATCTTTACTGCAAAATCCGGCCCAATAAGTATTTCAATGGCATTGGGGGTCAGGTAGGCGTAGAGACTGGCAATGTTGCAGAACTTGAAATAGACAGTCTTACTGATGGCAAGGTTGTGGGGTTTGAAACTGTTCAGTCAAACAGGACATGAAGGTTATGCACTGTCAAACCCAGTCTGAAAGGGAATGAGGGAGTAGATGCTAAGGTGTGGACTTCTAGGCAGGAGTCAAATGGCCTTGTTGATTTGAGTTGAAGGAAATTCTCCCTCATCTGAGAAATGATCTAAGCAGCTGTTACTACACAGTGGTGCTCAAGGAATCAAAAATGGTGGCAGAGAGGTAAAGCTGGCTGTTAATCAGCATACATGTGCATGCTGACCTCGTGTCTATGAATGATGTTGACAACAGGCAGCATGTAGACAAGGAAAAGAAAGGAGCCAAGCACACCCAATGTGACAATGTGGGGATGGGACAAGAAGCCATTACAGTAGCTGGGCTGTCTGTTGGGACAGCTAGAAGTGGCAAGCTAGGGCAATACTACAAAGGGTAGACCAAATAAGAGAGGGTAGAGAAAGAATGGTCAACTGTGTCAAAAAGGATGAGGATGGATAGCACACCACAATTACAAAGGATGTCATCAGTGACTTTGACCAAGACTAGGCAGAAAATGGCTTGAAGGAATTCAGAGAGGAAATGATGGGAAAGCTGGGTGGTGATAACATGTTCAAGAACTTCAGCAAGGCAGGTGAGGTTGGAGATAGGGTCGTAGTTGGAGATGGTAAAGGTGTTAAGGGAAGGTATTTTGAGGAAGAGGAGTGATGACAGCAGTCTGGAAAGTTGGTTCAAATTATGAACAAAGGGAGCCATTGACAATGCGAGAAAGCATTGAACCAGCTATGAGTAGTTCTGTGACGAGTAATTGAGTCAGAAGAGAATCGAGGTCATAGGACAGGGGTCTCATCAAACTTAGAGAAGGCCTGAAAGAAGATGGGGAAGAACTGTAGAGTAACCGGAGTTTGTAAAGAGTGCAGGGGACGGGATTAAGGCAGATGATCTTTCAAAGAAATCTTACATTTTATTTGATGTGAAAATGGGGGGAGCAAAGCTTCAAGGAGAATGGAGGATATGGTTTGTCGTTGAGAGATGAAGCTTCGATTAGTTCCCGCCCTCCACAATAAGGCTGGAGTAGTCGGATTTGGATGAAGGAATAGAAGGCACAATATTGCTTTAGATGATGGAGCGAGATCTGGTGGTGAACTATCAGGCCAGGTACCAATCTGTGGCCCTCTACTTTAAAGGTATGGAGATAAGAATTGGGAATGGTGAAGATGGGAGATAATGAGGGACAAGGGCATCAAAGGAAGAAGCAAGGGAGCTGTTGAGCAGGTCAAGTGCTGTGGATGAGTCAAGGCAGGTGGCAGTAGACAAGAAGGATTTTGAAGGAAAAATAGGAGGGGTGGTCAAGAATAAGGTGCCAGAGGACTAATCTGTCTATGAGAGTGACAACACCATCACGATAGTTACGGTAAGTGACATGGTGAAATGAATGACTGGGCAGGCGGCCTTGACAAAGTGGAATGAGTCACCATTTGTGAGTCAAGTTTCGGTAAGACCCAGGATATCGATTGACACTTGGGATGAGGTTGTGAGAGCCTTATTTGTCAGGGAGCTTTCGTTTTGAAGAGCATTGTGTAGTGGATGGGTAATAGACTAGTATAGCTGTTCAGTAAAATCTGCAGGACAGAAAAGAAAGGAACAGGGAGGAGATTGGCAGGGTTTGTTCCTGGGAGGGAAGATGGATGGGTTTTGCACTGAGAGGCTAATGACTTAGTGTGGATTAGTGCTCTGGGAATTCGCCTGGTACCAGAGCTACATTGGGTGCAGCAGAGGATGCCATGAGCGGAACAAATAGAAACTGTGGGTCCATCCAGGAGGGACTTGCTCCTGGGGTGGCAGCAGGAGAGGAAGTCAGGAGCTGCAGCAGCAGAAAATGGGTTGAGGCAATCGGTAGTAGTGCCTTACGTCCAGCAGATAGTGGTCTTGTCTCCGCAACAATAGAAATTTTTACATGGGCAGGTTGTTAGCCTGATTCACAACCCCCTATCAAGAGGACAGGTGGATAGCCTTTAGTCTGCCTCCTACCTCTCAACCTGTCTGACTTGGATAGCCTTAGGCTTCTCTCCATGTCAATGTGCAGTTCCTAGGGAAGGATAATAAGGAAGGGGCAGTTTGCAAGAAAAATTATGGGAAATTTGACTCTAGGGCTGCAGCTGAAATGTTCACACAATGGACGCAGAAATGGCTATAGGTTAAATATGCACGACTGTGTAAATTTGTGATGTAGTGCATTGCACAAGGTCAGAGGCCTGATGGCGATCAAAGGAATCCTGGATCAGAGATGGTAAAGGAAATACAATCACAGAGGAAAAGAAACTGGGGCCTGATGACGGTTGAAGAGAGTCCAAGCATCGAAGGTGGTGTGAAATGAGTCCGGGGCCAAGTGAAGGTCGTGGAAGATTTGGGGCCTAAAGATGGATGTGGAGGGTCCAGGGTGGGTGACAAAACAACGGAGATCTAGAGCTTGGCTGGATTGCAGTCAAGTTTGGGGCTGCCTAAGCAGGCCAGAACTCTTGAGTCCAGACCTGTTGGCTGGCTCGCAAAGGTTTAAGGCCTGGCTGAATGGAAGTTGGGGTCTGACTGGCAGAGGTTTGACTCCAGGGCTTGGTAGGAGTAGAGTGTCTGGGTCTGGCTGCTGAAGAACTGGGTCCAGGGCTTAACTGGCTTTCTTGAGGCTATTAGCCACAGGTGAAACCTCCCAAAACTACAAGTGGGTTAATACAGCAAGTGTATATTGTGAAGATGGAATTGTTACAGAAATAAAATAGACGTTTTAACTGTTATGTTGTTTGCTAGTTTTAAATATAACCTATAAAGGGCCAAGCTATTGGCTATTCCTCTCCCAAGATGATTTGCCTTAGTTATTGTCAAAGTAATCCCTTTGATTGTGGTTTACCTGAAGTCACATTGGAGTACTAATTCTTGGCAATAGCCACACAAAAATCATGACTACTAGAATATGAAAATGGTATTCTTGCTAGTTCCTTGATTGTTGTCATGATAATGAAGGAGCTGAGTGAGGAAAAGTAGAGGCTCAACACCAGCTTCCCAAAGACCAAGATTACATCTGAATTATGAGGCAGAACCCAGAAGAGTAGTGGAAGACCGAAGAAAGTGGCATTTGATGCTGAGGAGATGGAAGTAATGGGCACACTTATAAACTTGTGAAGTTGTATGCCTGATAAAGAGCCTACAAAAAAGAAATGAAGACGTGTATTTCTTTGCTGGATGCTGAGGCTCAGTGGGTAGCCACAATCTGGTCAGTATCTCATTGCTGTTTCAGGTTCTTTGCTGTCCACAAATTCTCTGTCACGTTTCCTACATTACAACAGTGACTACACTTCAAAATTACTTCATTGGCTGTAAAACACTTTCGGTCACCCTGAGGTCATGAAAGGTGCTAGCTACATAAATGCACGTCTTTCTTTTCGACAGCTTATGAAAACACTGTGATGCAGTGTGAAAAAGTGTGTGTTTGTGGCTAGTCAACTCTTCTGCATTGCTGAGAGCTGGTGCCTGACAAACGAGCAGAAGTGGAGGCTTGAATGCTTTTGGATCAGAATTTTTCCAAGGATTATATTAAATATTAGATAGAGTGACCAACATTGAAAGCATCGAAAAGAGTGACCTGAGTAAAGTAACCCAACATGTTACAATGAGATGATAGTAATAAGCAGAGCATCTGCTGCATGGTTAAAGATTGGTTTCCTCATAAGGGGGTTATAAAATGAATCCAACCTTCGAAAGACCATGTAGAAACCCAAAGCTGAGATGATGGGGCTGTGTATAAGAAGGCCTAATTGGAAGAGTAACAGTCGAGCAACTGTAGAAGCTGACAGAGGGGAGAGTACAGTGCCAATGTCCTTTTGTGTTTATCATCAGCAAGAGTCCAAAGGAAGAGGTAGAGAAAATACTGCATGGGATACGAATTGATAAAGAGGAGGTACTAGAAAGACTGGCTGTAGTTAAAGTAGATAAGTCACCAGGACCGGATGGGATGCATCCTAGGATGCTGAGGGAAGTGAAGGAAGAAATCGCAGAGGTACTGGCCATAATCTTCCAATCCTCCTTAGAAATGGGGGTGGTGCCAGAGGACTGGAGAATTGCAAATGTTACACCCTTCAAAAAAGGGTGTAAAGATAAACCCAGCAACGATAGGTCGGTCCGTTTAACCTCAGTAGTGGGGAAGCTTTTAGAAACGATAATCTGGGACAAAATTAACAGTCACTTGGACAAGTGTGGATTAATTAAGGAAAGCCAGCACAGATTTGTTAAAGGCAAGTCATGTTTAACTAACTTGATCGAGTTTTTTGATGAGGTAACAGAGAGGGTTGATGAGGGCAATGCGGTTGACATGGTGTACATGGATTTCCAAAAAGTGTTCGGCATAGTGCCACATAATAGGCTTGCCAGCAAAGTTGAAGCCCACGGAATAAAAGGGGCAGTGGCAGCATGGATACAAGATTGGCTAAGTGACAGGAAACAGAGAGTAATGGTGAATGGTTGTTTTTCGGACTGGAGGCAGGGGTCGGTACTAAGGACCACTGCTTTTCTTCATATATATTAATGACTTGGATGTGGGTGTAGAGGGCACAATTTCAAAATTTGCAGATGACAAAACTTGAAAGTACAATGAACAGTGAGGAGGATAGTGATAGACTTCAAGAGGACATAGACAGACTGGTGGAATGAGCGAACACGTGGCAGATGAAATTTAACACAGAAAAGTGCGAAGTGATACATTTTGGTAGAAAGAATGAGGAGAGGAAATATAAACTAAAGGGTACAATCCTAAAGAGGGTGCATGAACAGAGAGACTTAGGGGTATATGTGCACAAATCATTGAAGGTGGCAGGGCAGGTTGAGAAAGCGGTTAAAAAAGCTTACGGGATCCTGGGCTTCATGAATAGAGGTATAGAGTACAAAAGCATGGAAATTATGATGAACCTGTATAAAACACTGGTTCAGCCTCAACTGGAGTATTGTGTCCAATTCTGGGCACCGCACTTTAGGAAGGATGCGAAGGCCTTAAAGAGGGTGCAGAAAAGATTTACGAGAATGATTCCAGGGATGAGGGACTTCAGTTATGTGGATAGACTGGAGAACATAGAAACATAGAAGATAGGAGCAGGAGTAGGCCATTCGGCCCCTCGAGCCTGTTCCGCCATTTAATGAGATCATGGCTGATCATCCAAATTCAGTACCCTGTCCCTGCTTTCTCCCCACATCCCTTGATCCCTTTAGCCTTAAGAAATATATCTAACTCCTTCTTGAATATATTTAATGAATTGGCCTCAACTGCCTTGTGTGGTAGAGAATTCCACAGGTTCACCACTCTCTGGGTGAAGAAATTCCTCCTCATCTCAGTCCTAAATGGCTTACCCCTTATCCTTAGACTGTGACCCCTGGTTCTGGACTCCCCTGCCATCGGGAACATCCTTCCTGCATCTAGTCTGTCTAGTCCTGTTAGAATTTTATAAGTTTCAATGAGATCCCCTCTCATTCTTCTAAACTCTAGCGAATATAAGCCTAATCGACCCAATCTCTCCTCATACGTCATTCCTGCCATCCCAGGTATCAGTCTGGTGAATCTTCGCTGCAATCTCTCCATTGCAAGAACATCCTTCCTCAGATAAGGTGACCAAAACTGCACACAATACTCAAGGTGTGGTCTCACCAAGGCCCTGTACAACTACAGCAAGACCTCCTTGCTCCTATACTCGAATCCTCTCGCTATGAAGGCCAACATACCATTTACCTTCTTAACCGCCTGCTGCACTTGCATGCTTACCTTCAGCGACTGGTGCACAAGGACACCCAGGTCTCGTTGCACTTCCCCTTCTCCCAGTCTATTGCCGTTCAGATAATAATCTGTCTTCCTGTTTTTGCCACCAAAGTGGATAACCTCGCATTTATCCACATTATACTGCATTTGCCATGCATCTGCCCAATCACCCAACCTGTCCAAATCATACTGGAGTTTCTCTGCATCCTCCTCACCGCACACACGCCCACCCAGCTTTGTGTCGTCTGCAAACTTGGAGATATTACATCTAGTTCCCTCGTCTAGATCATTTATATATATATATATATATATTGTGAATAGCTGGGGTCCTAGCACCGATCCCTGCGGTACCCCACTAGTCACTGCCTGCCACTCGGAAAAAGACCCGTTTATTCCAACTCTTTGCTTCCTGTCTGCCAACCAGTTTTCTATCCAAGTCAGTACCTTACCCCCAATCCCATGTGCTTTAACTTTGCACGCTAATCTCTTATGCGGGACCTTATCAAAAGCCTTCTGAAAGTCCAAATACACAACATCCACTGGTTCTCCCTTATCTATTCTACCAGTTACATCCTCAAAAAATTCCAGTAGCATGATTTACCTTTTGTAAATCCATGTTGACTTTGTCCGATCCTGTCACTGTTTTCCAAGTGCTCTGCTATTACATCTTTTATAATGGACTCTAGCATTTTCCCCACTACCGATGTCAGGCTTACCTGTCTAATTCCCCGTTTTCGCTCTACCACCTTTTTTAAATAGTGGGGTTACATTAGCTACCCTCCAATCCATGGGAACTGTTCCAGAGTCTATAGAATTTTGGAAGAGGACCAGCAATGCATCTACTATTTCTAGGGCCACTTCCTTAAGTACCCTAGGATGTAGATTATCAGGCCCTGGGGATTTATCGGCCTTCAATCACGTCAATTTTCCGAACACCATTTCCCTACAAATACTGATTTCATTCAATTCCTCCCTCTCATTAGACCCTATGTTCCCCGACATCTCTGGGAGGTTATTTGTGTCCTCCTTTGTGAAGACAGAACCAAAGTATGTATTTAATTGGTCTGCCATTTCTTTGTTCCCCATTATAAATTCCCCTGATTCTGACTTCACCAATCTTTTTCTCTTCACATATCTATAGAAGCTTTTACAGTCAGTTTTTATGTTCCCTGCAAGCTTACTCTCATACTCTATTTTCCCCCTCTTCATTAATCCTTTTGTCCTCCTTTGCTGAATCCTAAACTGCTCCCAATCCTCAGGTTTGCTGCTTTTTCTGGCCAATTTATATGTCCTCTCCTTGGATCTTATGCTGTCCCTAATTTCCCTTGTTAGCCACGGTTGAGTCACCTTTTTTGTTTTATTTTTATGCCAAACAGGGATGAACAAATTCTGTAGTTCATCCATGCAATCTTTAAATGTTTGCCATTGCCTATCCACCGTCAACCCTTTAAGTAACGTTCCCCAATCCATCCTAGCCAACTCGCGCCTCATACCATCGTAGTTTCCTTTATTTAAATTCAGGACCCTAGTCTCTGAGTCAACTACTTCACTCTCCATTTTAATGAAGAATTCGATCATATTATGATCGCTCCTCCCCAAGGGGCCTCGCACAACAAGATTGCTAATTAATCCTTTCTCATTACATAATACCCAGTCTAAGATGGCCTGATCTCGAGTTGGTTCCTCAACATATTGGTCCAGGAAACCATCCCGTATACACTCTAGGAATTCCTCCTCCACAGTATTGTTACTAATTTGGTTAGCCCAATCTATATGTAGATTAAAGTCACCCATGATAACTGCTGTGCCCTTATTGCACGCATCTCTAATTTCCCGTTTAATGCCATCCCCAACTTCAGCATTACTCTTTGGGGGTCTGTATGCAACTCCCACTAATGTTTTCTGCCCCTTGGTATTTCTCAGCTCTGCCCATACAGATTCCACATCATCAGAGCTAATATCCTTTCTTACTATTGTGTTAATCTCCTCTTTAACCAGCAATGCTAACCCACCTCCTTTTCCTTTTTTCCTGTCCTTCCTGAATATTGAATACCCCTGGATGTTGAATTCCCAGACTTGGTCATCCTGGAGCCATGTCTCCGTAATCCCAATTATATCATATCCGTTTACATCTATTTGTGCAGCTAATTCATCCACCTTAATACGAATGCTCCTCGCATTAAGACACAAAGCCTTCAGGCTTGATTTTTTAACATTCTTAGTCCTTTTAGAATTATTATTTACTGTGGCCCTGTTTGATTTACACCCTTGATTTCTCTGTCTTCCACTTTTGCTTTTCTCCTTCCTGTCTTTTGTTTCTATCCTTGCTTCCCTTTCCTCTGTCTCCCTGCACAGGTTCCCAACCCCCTGCCATTTTAGTTTAAACCCTCCCCAACAGCACTAGCAAACACTCCCCCCTAGGACATCGGTTCCGGTCCCGCCCAGGTGCAAACCGTCCAGTTTGTACTGGTCCCACCTCCCCCAGAACCGGTTCCAATGTCCCAGGAATTTGAATCCCTCCCCCTTGCACCATTCCTCTAGCCACGTATTCATCTGAAATATCCTTCTATTTCTACTCTGACTAGCACGTGGCACTGGTAGCAATCCTGAGATTACTACCTTTTGAGGTCCTATTTTTTAATTTACCTCCTAACTCCCTATATTCAGCTTTTAGGACCTCATCCCGTTTTTTACCTATATCGTTGGTACCTATATGCACCACGACAACTGGCTGTTCACCCTCCCCCTCCAGAATGCCCTGCAGCCGCTCCGAGACATCCTTGACCCTTGCACCAGGGAGGCAACATACCATCCTGGAGTCTCGTTTGCGGCCGCAGAAACGCCTATCTATTCCCCTTACAATAGAATCCCCTATCACTATAGCTCTCCCGCTTTTTTCCTCCCGTCCTGTGCAGCAGGACCACCCATGGTGCCAAGAAGTTGGCTGCTGCTGCTTTCCTCCGATAAGCCATCCCCCTCAACAATATCCAAAGTGGTATATCTGTTTGAAAGGGGGATGGCCACAGGGAACCCCTGCACTACCTGCCTGCGCCTACTACTCTGCCTGGTGGTCACCCATTCCCTTCCTGCGGTGTGACCAACTCCCTAAACGTGTTATCCACGATGTGCTCAGCATCGCGAATGCTCCAGTATGTATCCATTCGCAGCTCCAGCGCCGCAATGCGGTCTGTCAGTAGCTGCAGCTGGATACACTTCCCGCACACATGGTCGTCAGGGACACAGGAAGTGTCCCTGATTTCCCACATAGTGCAGTAGGAGCATGCCACGGGGCCGAGCTGTGCTGCCATGACTTACCCTTTAATTAATTCAAATTAAATTAAATCAAATCAATACCACTAATTACACTACAATTAAATGATATACTCAAGGGCCCTTGTTTACCAGCACTCCCCGCTACACAACAGAGACCCTAGAAACTATAAACCACAAAAATTAAGTTCGGAAAAAAGCGAGAAAGAGAAAAATACTCACCTACCAATCACTTACCTGCTTTCTGGTGACGTCACACTTCGATTACTTTTTACTTCTCTCTCTCCTCTCGCTGACTCTGTGCCTCTCGCAGGTCCGCCGCTCAGCTCCGGTCCCAGGCCGCCTCCTCCGCGTTCTTTTTATCCTCCTCTCACTGACTTTGTGCCTCTCGCAGGTCCGCCGCTCAGCTCTGGTCCCAGGCCTCCACTCCGCGTTCTTTTTATCCTCCTCTCACTGACTTTGTGCCTCTCGCAGGTCCGCCGCTCAGCTCCAGTCCCAGGCCTCCTCTCCGCGCTCTTTTTATCCTCCTCTCGCTGACTCTGTGCCTCTCGCAGGTCCGCCGCTCAGCTCTGGTCTGGGGTTGTCCTCCTTAGAACAGACAAGATTGAGAGGAGATTTGATAGAGGTGTTCAAAATCATGAGGGGTCTAGACAGAGTAGATAGAGATAAACTGTTCCCATTGGCAGAAGGGTCGAGAACCAGAGGACACAGATTTAAGGTGATTGGCAAAAGAACCAAAGGCGACATAAGAAAAAACTTTTTACTCAGCGAGTGGTTAGGATCTGGAATGCACTGCCTGAAAGGGTGGTGGATGCAGATTCAATCACAGCTTTCAGAAGGGAGTTGGATAAATACCTGAAGGAAAAAATTTGCAGTGCTACGGGGAAAGGGCGGGGGAGTGGGACTAGCTGAAGTGCTCTTGCAGAGAGTCGGCATGGGCTGAATGGCCTTCTTCCATGCTGTAATGATTCTATGATTATTTTGCAGTAATTGATGGGAAATACATGTGCCGGTAATTTTCTTGGAGCTTGTCCCACTCCGCCATCAAAGCTTAAATGGAAGTTTGGTGGAAACCCCGTTTGCATATGTTGCATCAGTGGAGCAGGAGAAGCCCTGAGGAAATTCCTGGTGACGGTTTTAAAAGAGAGAATTTAATAAAGTTTTAAAGTATATAAGGGAAAACTCTTTAGAGTATATTTATTTAGAAGCTTCAGGAAATATAATTTTTTTTTTATCAACTGAAAATTTAAAAATGATCCTTGTGATGTTTAAACCAATTTATATTGTTAAGATTTTCTTAAAAAGAAAAACGTACTTGTAGATATGATCCAGCATTTTAGATTAAAGCGCATTGTTGGAGCAGAATTGAGAGAGCTTTACTATGCATGCGGCCGTGCTATAACTGACCTGGGAATGCTTAATGCTGGCATTGGGTTCCCAAAGTGGAAAAATGTTCCCCATGCCTCGTTGTTGAGCACAAAAATTCACCAAAAAATAAATAAGCCAATCATCCACCACAGCCTTGAGACTAAAGTTTTGTCAGTGATATCAACAAATTAAATGGTAGGGCGTTTGAAGTGATTACATTTTTATGGTGCTGTTTCCATTTACTATTTTTAATTTTAATATACTGGGTTTTTTAAGGGCAATTTAAGATCAGCTGGTTGCTCTATAGATAAATATAGATAGACTTGTGCTCCAGAACTAGCCGCGCCTCTAGCCAAGCTGTTCCAGTACAGCTACAACACTGGCATCTATCTGACAATGTGGAAAACTGCCCAGGTATGTCCTGTCCACAAAAAGCAGGACAAATCCAATCTGGCCAATTACCGCCCATCAGTCTACACTCAATCATCAGCAAAGTGATGGAAGATGTCGTCGACAGTGCTATCAAGCGACACTTACTCACCAATAACCTGCTCACTGATGCCCAATTTGGGTTCCGCCAGGACCACTCAGCTCCAGACCTCATTACATCCTTGGTCCAAACATGGACAAAGCAGCTGAATTCCAGAGGTGAGGTGAGAGTAACTGCCCTTGATATCAAGGCAGCATTTGACCAAGTGTGGCATCAAGGAGCCCTAGTAAAACTGAAGTCAATGGGAATCGGGGGGAAAACTCTCCACTGGCTGGAGTCATACCTAGCACAAAGGAAGATAGTTGTGGTGGTTGGAGGTCAATCATCACAGCCCCAGGACATCGCTGCAGGAGTTCCTCAGGGCAGTGTCCTAGGCCCAATCATCTTCAGCTGCTTCATCAATGACCTTCCCTCCAACATAAGGTCAGAAGTGGGGATGTTTTCTGATGACTGCACAGTGTTCAGTGCCATTCACAGCTCCTCAGATAATGAAGCAGTCCATGCTCGCATGCAACAAGACCTGGACGACGTTCAGGCTTGGGCTGATAAGTGGCAGGCAATGACTATCTCCAACAAGCGAGACTCTAACCACCGCCCCTTGACATTCAACGGCATTACCATCGCCAAATCCCCCACCATCAACATCCTGGGGGTCATCATTGACCAGAAATTTAACTGGACCAGCCACATAAATACTGTGGCAACAAGAGCAGGTCAGAGGCTAGGTGTTCTGTGGCGAGTGTCTCAACCCCTGACTCCCCAAAGCCTTTCCACCATCTACAAAACACAAGTAAGGAGTGTGATGGAATACTCTCCACTTGCCTGGATGAATACAGCTCCACCAACACTCCAGAAGCTCGACACCATCCAGGACAAAGCAGCCCGCTGATTGGCACCCCATCCATCACGTTAAACATTCACTCCCTCCACCACTGGCGTACCGTGGCTGCAGTGTGTACCATCTACAAGATGCGCTGCAGCAACTCACCAAGGCTTCTTCGGCAGCACCTCCCAAACCTACGACCTCTTCCACCTAGAAGGACAAGGGCAGCAGGCGCATGGGAACACCACCACCTCCACGTTCCCCTCCAAGTCACACACCATCCTGACTTAGAAGTATATCGCCAATCCTTCATCGTCGCTGGGTCAAAATCCTGGAACTCCCTACCTAACAGCACTGTGGGAGTACCTTCACCACACGGACTGCAGCAGTTCAAGAAAGCGGCTCACCGCCACCTTCTCGAGGGCAATTAGGGATGGGCAATAAATGCTCACCTTGCCAGTGACGCCCACATCCCATAAACGAATTTTTAAAAATGCAGTTTTATGTAACTCTATGTCGTACAGACAAGGAAGTTCCTAGGTTTGATCCCTGGTCTGTGCTGAATTAACAGAACTCAGCTGGAACCCAAGGCAGTACTAGAATTGGTGTCGGTGTTCTGGCTTTAGAGATGAAAAATCAAGCTGAGTTCCCACTTTAAGATTGGACAAAAGTGTGGCCAATTAGAATAGCCTGTTGGGTGCTCTGTTCAGCTCATTTGAAGGATGGCCACTTGGGTGACACACCTTTGGAGTCATACTTCAATACAGGTTGAGCGTCCAAAATCCAGAGATCCGGACTCCGGGACGATTGGTGGCAGGGTCGTCCGGAATCCGTAAAATGTTCCAGATTCCGGAACTCCGGATTTTGGACGCATACCTGTACTTCAAAAAGCCATTAACTTTTGTTGTCTTTTTTTAAATCCTATGAAAAATGCAAGTGATGCAATAAAACTTTAGTGTTGTGTGTTATCCTCCTTAATCTGCACAGCTCCACTAAGTGTTTCCGCCAGGCTGCGGCCACGCCGCCCTGGTGGCCTAGTGTGGCCCATCAGATGCTCTGTAGAGCTCGCAGCGTCCCTCCCCTTTAACAGAAGGGGAGGGGCGGAGAAACGCGTCAGCGTACACGGAGTGGCCCAGGCATTTCCGGACTCGGAATGTGTTTCTGATGTCCGAAGTCCGGAAACGCCCGAGCCCAGGTTGCGATATTTCTGGACTTCGGACATCAGAAACACGTTCCGAAGTCCGGAAAAACACGAAAACCAGCTCGGCCTCGGTCCCGAGGTTGCCGGATTCAGGACACTCAACCTGTATATATCTTTGCCTTCAAATGGGGAGGGATAAGGGGAGAAGATCTTGGGCAACGATAAAGGTTTTAAGAAAAATTATGTATTTCAATTCCCCATTTTACTTTCCTCTTAGCTAATTTTCAGTTTTTCTGCCAGTTTCTCAATTTTTTTAAATTTTATTCTATACTCAGCTTCTTACTTGGTATAGTAGTTGTAATTTCCTGTTATTCCTTGTTCTGCTTCACAGCTACTGGCTCAAATTATAAAATGTTCCATTTAATTTCACTATAATATTGCTACTAGAGCTGAAAATGATACACATACTTTGTGATTTCAGAGAACAGATAGACAAATGAGCTATTTAGAGGATCTAGTAAATTGAAATTGTCGCTTCCTAATCAGATGTTTCCTAGTTTAAGATAATCTCAGTAAGTGTATAATATTCTTGAATAAGGGACAGAAGATATTAAATAACTGTTCATTTTTAAAAGAACACAACAAACTAGAAATCACTTTTAAATAATATATCCTTTTCTGTGTGGATATGTCACTTTTCACTGTTTACATTCTTCAAAATGTAGTTTTACATTGATGGTTTATTTTCAGTTTTTTTTTGACTAGCTATACAGTACCATGCCTGGGAAGTGATAAAACTTATCAATGATGGTAACCACTTTATCATATCACTTTTTTCTTGGTTCTTAGGCCATGCTATCACCAGTCTGATCATTCCTATGTCATTTTCATCTTCTCTGGCCTGGTAAATGAACAACAAAAACATCAACAACATTCTTCTCTTCATATATCTCAAGAGTATGATCTGTTTGTATCTGCAGGGGCTGTTTCACAGGTATTGGACAGCTTGGAGGAAATCCATGCACTAACAGATTGCAGTGAAAAGGACTTGGATTTTTTGCACAGCGTTTTCCAGGATCAGCATCTCCACACACTACTTGATGTGAGTCATGTTTAGCCTTTTGTTCAAATGTGGTTTCAATGTTCGTTTTCCTGGGTCTCTTTTAAAGCCTTTCTTCAAATATTTAATAAATATTTCAACTTGATCCTATCCTTTTGTTGTGTTGGTGGGTGGGTGGGGGAGGAATCTGTCATGGGTTAGTGGTGGTACTGCTTGTGGAATAACCCAGGCTTATGGGGAACCACAGGCTGATTTGAATTCACAAAAGTAAAATAATTGACAGAGGAAATCTCTTAATCCGGAATGATGTAGTTTTTAAAGAGTCATACTTAGTTTCTCTGCTTGAGGGTATGATTTTTTTTATTTTCTGGAAAGTGCAGCAGCTGTTTCACAGGTACTGGACAATTTGGAGGAAATCCATGGACTAGCAGATTCCAGTGAAAAGGTTTTTGTGCAGCATTTTCCAGGTCTGTGTCTAGATTGCTGTTGTGTCGGAAATCATTATTTCACTGCCGTGCAGACCCACCCACCACAATATAATAATCTGCCTGTCGGTGCTGATGACCTCAAAGCTGCTCTTGTGTGACTTGACAGAAAATAAAAGGGCCAATCCAGTCTTTATCTCCAAATTATACTTGATTTATTAGAGCTTTGTTCTTTCCTGATCCTTCTGGGACAGAAGTCTTTTTGTTGAACTCTTAACATTTTATCAAAAGCAGCCATTAAATTTTGCCAGTTCTCAGAATCATTAATTGAATGACGTAGTGCTATATCTGAACTGATCTTGTTTGGCCTTATTTACATTGGTATGTGACCCCTTGTGTTCTTTTTTAAAAAAAAATAAAGTTGTTTAATGTACCCGTTTAACACCTAGTACTACAGCTTTTAAACAATTGCAAATATGTTTTCAACGTCTAGCACTGAAACAATACCTCAACAATAAAATGGACTCTCCAATCTGGTGACAGTCTTTAACGAATGTTGTTTAATGGTGTGACTTTGCTACAAATCTTTTCTCCTGTGCAGTAGTCTTGTACATCAGTTGCACTTTCATTATCACCTGAGGATCATTTTTCTTTTAGAAGTTAAGTAGTGTTGCTGTTTAGCGACTAAGAATTTTGTTTAAAAATTGATAAAATGAGGGACATATTTAAATTCAGGGTACATGATCTTAAAGATTTTATCAAAGTAAAATTCCCAATCAGATTATGACAACCCTGCAGCACCTGTGTCCCAATCAAGTGGTTGGGGTTTGAGCATGTTTGGGTCCCAAGGCTGTGTGTTACTGGTACAGCTTGGATAAGTTTTTTCAATTGTTGATAAGACTGTAAACAGAAAATGCTGGAAACACTCAGCAGGTCAGACAGCATCGAGGAGAGAGAAACAGTTAATGTTTCGGGTCGAGGACCCTTCATCAGAACTGGATATGAAGTCCCTTTTGATAGCAAAGCATTCTGCTTCACATGACAGAGCATCTTAAAGGAGGAAAGAAAGGTAGAGAGGCGGAGAGATTTAGGGAGAGAATTCCAGAGCTTAGGGCCGAGGCAGCTGAAGGCACGGCCACCAATGGTTGAGCGATTAAAATCAAGGATGTGCAAGAGGGCAGAATTGGAGGAGCACAGAAAGCCCGGAGGGTTGTAGGGCTGGAGGAGGTTACAGAGATAACAGGGGCGAGGCCATAGAGGGATTTGAAAACAAGGATGAGAGTTTTAAAATAGAGGTGTTGCTTAACCGGGAGCCAATGTAGGTTAGCGAGCACAGGGGTGATGGGTGAATGAGACTTGGTGCGAGTTAGGATACGGGCAGCAGAATTTTGGATGAGCATAAGTTTATGGAGGGTGGAAGATGGGAGGCCTGAAGGGATAATTACAAGTCCTAGCCCTTTTCAGGCTACCCCAGATCAGCCGTATTCCCCAGACGTTCACCTTCAACTAAAGTTAAAGATAGCCGAATTCTATAAGACGCTTAATTGGGTCTAAAAGTCAGACTACCTTTCCCTAAAGGAAAGAAACGACGTGAAGATGTTACCGTCTTCCGGATAGCACTTTTAATAAGTTTAACTAGACTGTAACCTTCCGGATATTATGAGGGTCCGGAATACCCCCCAGAATTCTGCAACTCATTTGCGTGTACAGAAATTGAGTTTGCGAGTTTATACAGAAATACTCTGTGAGATAATTCTAAAAATATATAGATTTATTAAAGAACCGACATTTAGTTAACAGCTGTTATGGCAATCGCAACTTTAACCGTTCAAAATACAAATAGCTTACATTTCTTATCAGAGATCCTTATTCTCAAATCTTAACTTCGTTACATTTCCACACTTCTACTTATTTCTTAATCCAGAATATCCACCAAAATCAAATACCTTGATTACCCGAGACTCAGAGTTAAAAACTTAGAGCGTGCCTGTGAAGTTGAGAAACGCTTGCCCTTCCAGCGACTTCTGACTTTTCATCTGAAAAGCTCTTATTTTATACTTTTTTTTAGTGGTTTATTCTTTGAAGTTTTCCTGCTGATGTAAGCTAATTGTCTCAAGTCATTCTTTGCTGACTTTCTTCTATTCTTTACTGTCATTTCAGCTGTTAGCTTTTAGAATCCTGCCTCCTGTTTAGGTGTTTCAAAAACCATCATAAAATGGTTATTATTGATTTATCTATTTGATGCCATTCTTAGGAAGTCTTTCTATTGAATTTCTAAATCACCTCTGCTGTTTGTAACACAGACTCCTGTCTCCTTATGTTCCATTTTCAATACAAACACAATGTAATTGCTTGGTGTCATCTATTGATGTAATATCTACAAAGTCTCTTGTAGGTACTTTTTACAATTTGTAATTCAAAAACACTTCATCTAGGGTGTTCTTTGCATTTCTTATTTACTTCAATTGGTTATATTAAGAACCATGTCTCCTTGTTCTAAGTTTAACATAAAACTATTTTACGGCAGGTATTTCTTTTACTTGATGTCATTTTTTCAAAGGCACTTGGTTTTTTTAATGTTCTGTGCACCTGTTTGACGTGTTAGATTTTGACACTTTACTTGGGTCATTCCATTGTGTTGGTTCCAATGTTCAGACATAGAGGAACCTCCAGCCTGCTGTTTCAATAGGGCCATGTCTTTGTATTTACAACCATTTCCCATTTCAAAGCTTGTGGTGTTTACAACTTTGTTAACAACTAATCTTTATCTCTGATGTGGAGATGCCGGTGTTGTGCGACTTCTCACATTTGATCTTTATCTCAGAAGCCTGTATTTCTGTTTTGCGGCTTGTGTCGTTGAGGCTTTTAGATTTTTAACCCCAGTTTGTCATGTTTTAATATTATCAAATCTGTTTATAGGATGATATATTTCTTGGAATATGGCTATTTCCTTCACAGGCCAGCCAGGAGTGCGTTGGAATAGTCCAGTCTAGAGGTGACAAAGGGATGGATAAGGGTTTCAGCAGCAGATTGACTGAGGGAGGGGCGGAATCAGACGATGTTACGGAGGTGGAAATAGGCCGTCTTAGTGATGGCGTGGATATGTGGTCGGAAGCTCATCTCGTGGTCAAATACAACACCAAGGTTGCAAGCAGTCTAGTTCAGCCTCAGACAGGGAGAGGGGATCAAGTTGGTGGCTTGGGAACAGAGTTTGTGGCGAGGGCCGAAGACAATGGTTTTGGTCTTCCCAATATTTAGTTGGAGGAAATTTCTGCTCATCCAGTACTGGATGTCAGACAAGTAGTTTGACAATTCAAACGTATATGATCCCCTGATGGTTTAGCTACATAGATCAGGGAGGTCCCAGATTTGATCTGTGCAAATTAGCTGATCTTGGAGGAGGTGAAGAGGTGGTGGTGGTAGGGGTGCTACAATAGCCTCAATGCCTCTGGGCTAGGGAGGGGAAAATCAGCCCTGGTTGCTCATCCTGATTGCTATCTAGCTTCTCTGTTAGAAGTGCATGTTTGTGAACATTAAAAAAGACAGGATCAAACTTGTTTATGGTGCTTCACTACCACCACCTCTGCAGACAAGATAACCTACTGATGTTTCGGTGAAGTCTCACTGGTGAATAATGGCCACGTCAGTGATATACCAGCAAGCAGTCAGTACCTGTGGAACCATAACTAGCAAAAGTCCATTCATTCAGGAGAGAAGGGTGGAGAAAATTGTTGAGAAAGGCAAAAAATAAATGCAGTATATATACTTTTATGGTATTACATAGAATATGCAGCACAGAAATGGGCCATTTGGCCCACCTAGTCTGTACTGGTGTTTATACTCCACACAAGGTATGTTTACTCATTGCAAATGATGAGATATTCTGTTTATCTGTTCTGTTTCCTTAGTGCTAGAAATTTACACCAGATTGGTTTACAAAATGTTTGTGATGCAAAAGTGCCTTAAGAAGTTAAGCTGTGAACCTTTGAGTATGCTGTTCATTAGAACCAGCAGAGGGAGCATTCAGCTGCACTATAACTTGTATCAAGCGAACCCATCCTTATTCAGTGTTATTCGATTACTTAAAGAGGAAACCAAAACTAAAGTACATATTGAAAATTATTTAATCACCTGGGTTTGTCCAGGGATTAAGACATGTTTTAGTTAAGGTGTATTTGTTTTGCTTCTCAAGCACATTAGGGGAAAACAGAATGTCTGTAGTAATCTGCAATTGACAGAATGTTTATCTAATTAAATAACGTTTTTATTTTATTTTCATGTAATTGTTCTTAAAATATGACCATAATTATATACTAGGTTTGTTTGAATCTAGATCTGTTTTAGACAGGGGAATAAAGTTAATAGTGGTCATATATAAAAAGTATTTTAAACAGAAAAAATGTGCTATTGCTGAGTATTTCAATAAATTGTGCCATGCAATGCACTTGAGGGTTTTCAGCCATTATTCTGCATGTGATGGGTTCTTGATCTCAACTTCTCTACAGGGAGGGGAAATCAATAGGTGGGTTAAAGTCGCCAAATCAAGAGTTATATTGGCAGAGGCCTCGGAGTGGGTTATCTACTTTCTTCTTGGCTGGGAAATGATGCAGGTAGAAGATAAAATAACTTCTAAGTAGAGACCTGGGGCTCGATTTTAACAGCCCTGAGGAGGCGGGTCAGCAGCGAAAATCGGGGAAAAATGGCTTCAGACACCCAACCCGCCCCCACCCGATTTTCGTGAGTGTCTGTTCAGCTGCTCCCAAACTGACCTGACTCCAACCGGCGGGACAGGTAGTTAAGGCAGTTAAGAGCCTGTTAACTACCTTGATAATCGTATTTTGATAGCGGTTTCCCATTTTCGTGCCTCTGACTCCTGTTTCCCGTCTTTATCAGAAACAGTCCAGCTGCAAGGAGATGAGTTGGTGGAGGACATTATCTGTAGTCATTATTGGTGCAGAACTTTAAAAGCGCTCCTGTAACATGGCTGGCATTCAAATGCAACAACTTTGTTGTTGGAGGTTTGGGATAAGATTTTGCAAATCTACTGACCTTGTGACTGGTCAAGCTGACACACATCTGCTGTTTGAACTGATTGGAATAATTTCAGGCCACTTTGAGTGTGCGCTTACAAGCTTCTTGCCTCAACTGAAATCTATAACAACGGGATGGGAACCATTTACATCCTCTCATCCTGGTCGTCAGATTCGGAGGAAGAGCAGCACGGCTTAGTGCTGCCGGATGAACAAGTGGCTCAGCACACAGCCTCCTTGCAGGAAGATGAAGAGGAAGAGGACAAGGAGGAGGATGAGGAGGACGGGGAGTGACGCCTTGCGGGGCCGGATGTGGCCAATCCAGCAGCAGGCGACCACATTGATGGCCGTCAGGCAAGGGATGCACTCAGCCATGCCAGATTCGCGTAAGCTAATGCTTCAACCACAGGTGGCTGGCACATGGAGATGAATATAAGTCCGACAGTCTCAAACCCCAGGCATCATCTGTCCAGTAAAAGGTGGTTTGCGCTCGGTGTCACCACCATCATTCTACATGGAAATCGCCCTGAGCCCTCACTCTTGAACTTCCATTTCCCAGAACACAGAGGCCACACTTTAGGTGATCTCAGCAGATCATTAAACCTTTTTTAACACTAAACCCATGTGCGCCTGCACACAGACCTCGAGCTCACCTCCTCAGCAATTTGAGCAAATTGCTAACAAATCATAACTAAACAGGTAGGCAGCATGTCAATCAAGCGTGAGTGAAGCAGGTATGTAAACTTCCAATGAGGATCTAATAAGGACATATGTGAACAATGTATCAAGCAGTCAGTCAGCAAAATCTACCAATAAAAGAGAAGGGAACTAGTTAAATCACTTCAAATAATGTTTGAAAATTCTTTTAGTCCCTATTTTGCTTTCTCTGCTAAATTGTGGATTTTTTATTGTTGGAAATAAAGTTTGCCATTGCTTCTGTCCTTACTCGCTTAAAGCCCCAAAATTCCAGCTCTCATCTGGCTCCTGTGCCCCTTTGAACCAATTTCAGAATCCTTTTAATTAGTTTCAAATGCTCCTGAGGTCTTACCTTACCCCTGTCTGTTGTAGCCTCTAAGAGCCCCAGGTTCTAAAGATTGTAAAAAGTTAAAGTAACTGGAATTGTTTTTTTTCTGTTGTATAAAACCTCAAAAGGAAGGTAAAGCATGAACTCTTGAACTTTGAAAGCTAAAACTATGTGTATTGCGTATATGAGCTGTCCACCTTCCCTTTAAAATCCTCCATTTATCATCACCTTAAGTCCGCAGGTCTTTTTCTCAATGAAATCTCTTCCCTTCTGTCTGCCATCAGGCTCCACCAAGTGGCTCCTTATCCTCAGCGTTTTCAACCTCCTAACTCGCCATCCCCTACATTCACTAATTTTCTTTCCCTCCTCCCTTGCCTCAACTTCACAGCAACTCTCCCATCCACAATATGAGGTTAAGGGGATAATAAGAGGTTAAGGCCATCCCCTTAACCTGATTGCATAGGGGGTCGATACAACCGAAATGCTTGCTAGGCTATTTCAGAGGGCAGTTAAGAGTGAAGCACGTTGGTGTGGGACTGGAATCACATATAGGCCAGATCAGGTAAGTGCGACAGGTTTCCTTACCTAAATGGCATTAGTGAACCAGTTGGGTTTTTACAACAATCCGATAGCTTCACTTTTTTAATGATACCAGTTTTTTATTTCAAGATTTTAAAAAAAAGCTGAATTCAAATTCTCAAACCACCATGGTGAGATTTGAACTCACGTTGTCTGGAATATTATAACAAACCTCTGGATTTCTAATCCAGTAACATAACCACTACACTACCCTAACCATATCTGCACTTTA
The DNA here is from genome assembly GCA_030390025.1 of Squalus acanthias. Taxonomy (NCBI): domain Eukaryota; kingdom Metazoa; phylum Chordata; class Chondrichthyes; order Squaliformes; family Squalidae; genus Squalus; species Squalus acanthias. The sequence continues at coordinate 133,684,318 of CM059429.1, read as the reverse complement.
TCATTCATAATTTGAAGCACTTCCATCACCTCGTAATCTGTGATGTTATAACGAAAATAGCCCTGATTTTTCACATCATCTTATTTGTATTTCCTTTGCCAGGCAGCATCTTAATGATTCTGCATTGTACCATCTCTAAAGCCTCAGTATCCTTCCTATAGTGTGGAGCCCAATACTGCATACAGTGCTCTAACTGAGGTTATATTAAGGTTTTATATAGGCTTATCATTACCTCTTGGCTTTTATACCTCGTGACAAAAGCGAGAATCCATTAAAATTTTTACAGCCCTATCAACTTGCCTTTATTGTCCTATGAACCTATACCCCCAAATCCCTTTTCTCTTCCACAGCACCAAGCCTATTTCCATTCAGAGTATAAACACTGCTGTTATTTCTTTTCTAAAATACATCACCTCACACTTAGTGACATTGAATTCCATCTACCATGTTTTAGCCAATACCCCCATCTAATCAGTATAGCTCTGCAGCTTCCTTTGAGTAGGGGAGTTCTACCCTGGCCAATATTTATCCCTCAACCAACACCTAAAAACAGATTATCTGGTTAGTATCACATTGCTGTTTGTGGGACCTTGCTGTGCGCAAATTGGCAACCACATTTCCTACATTACAACAGTGACTACACTTTAAAAGTACTTCATTGGCTGTAAAGCGCTTAGGGATGTCCTGAGCTTGTGAAAGGAGCTATATAAATGCAAATCGGTCTGTCTTTCTTGTGAAATAGTGCCCATGTGTCCCAGAACTGGCGTCCATGCACGACAAAGTGGAATCCCTCTTTCTAGCACCAGACCTTTTAGCGCATGACTTGGAAGCAATCCTGCATTACCACCTGTGGACTCCTGCTTCTAACCTTGTTTCCTAATCTGTTAAATTCATCTTGCAGGATTTAAGGCCTTTCTTTACCTAAATCATTGGCTCCTACATGGATCATGATGACTGGTTGCTCTTTCACTTCCATTGCAAAATCTTTACCGGTCTATGCGATATGTCTCTTACCCTAGCACTTGGGAGACAACAAGGCATCTAGAACTGTTGGTCTGGACTGCAAAATATCATGTCAGTCCCTCTAACTGTTGAATCCCCTGTCACTACTGCATTTCTAGCTGTGTTGCTTATCCTCCAACCACCCCACCCCCCCACACTGAGCCAGCTCTTGTTTGTTGGTGCCATTGCCATTTTTTTGATGGTCTTGCCCCGAGTCCTCTTTCCCTACAGGAAACTAGAGCTTCAAATCTGTGCAAGCACAAGTTGCTTTGGGTGCTTCTGTTCTAACCGTTTCTTCCTGTCTTTCCCCACCCCTCAGATAGTCACTCATCTTTCTTCCTCTACTGCCTGCTCCCTATCTCTCATCGGTGTGACTACTCTCTCAAACTCTCACTCCAAAAACTTCTGTCCCTCCCTGATGGACACATCTTCTCAAGCTCTGAGATTTTGTGCTTGAACGATGTGAGTTGACGACACTTCCCACAGATGTGTTGGTACTCGAAACTCCCACATCTCGCAGCAATGACATATTGTCTTTTCTGGTGCTGCAATTTTTTGATTTAGTCAGTTTGTTCTACTTTCAAGTTTATATTACTTATGTATAATATTAGCAAGTCTATTTAGCACATTCTTCCCTCTATGCACCTAATTCAACCTCTCGTCAAATTCTCATTTTAGAAGTCCCTACTCTCTCTCTGTTACCAGCTCACTCCGTGATGTGCTCTTGGCTCAAGCTGGAGTTCTCGCAACTACCCCCCCCCACCCCTTATATACCTTTCAGACGCTAATCAGTCAGCCCCAACTACACCGTATCTAAAACCTGGCTTGTGACCTACTTACAGTGGACTGGCAGTTGACTTGTAATTACACAAGTTAAAATCTACCTCTATCCACAGGTTACCAGATGCATAGGGTCAATGGTGAGGGTGGTGCTCAAACTTCTTGCCCCTCTTCCAAGTCCTCTAGCGCAGCTGGGTGACTGGAATGGGATCATGCGCTGTCCACCAGTTCATTTTAAGCTGCCTGTGATCATTGGGCACCGCTGGACACATCATGTAATATCAATAGTGAAAACCAAATCCTAATTTAATTCCCTGCATATAATTTAAGGGGCCATGATGCGGAGATGCCGGTGTTGGACTGGGGTGGACAAAAGTGAGAAATCGCACAACACCAGGTTATGGTCCAACAGTTTTATTTGAAATCACAAGCTTTCGGAGCGACTGCTCCTTCGTCAGGTGAAGTGAAGGAATACGAATCGGCTGATTCGTATTCCTTCACTTCACCTGACGAAGGAGCAGCAGCTCCGAAAGCTTGTGATTTCAAATAAAACTGTTGGACTATAACCTGGTGTTGTGCGACTTCTCACTTTTATAATTTAAGTGGGCCACTTATATTTGTGGTTCCCTCCTTGAGGGGGCACTTGTTTGTGTTTGTTTATCTAGTGGCTTTGGAATCATGTCTGCTGCCACACTATCAGCCCAGACAAAAGAATCACAAGTTAAAATCTGAGCTTAAATTTTAACTCAATAAAAAGCACAAGTTCTGTACTACTTACTTTGTTTATCTCCTACTCACCACTAAATTCCCATTCTCGCCAAATTTCTTTTCTAAAAGTCCTTACTGCCACTGTTTCCACCTCACTCTTACCAGCTAACTCTGTGATATGCTCTTGGCTGTACCTTTGCAATGATTAATTTCCTTCAGAAAATTAGGAAAGAAAAAATAAGTTGCCTTTGCTTTTCATTAATTTAATCTATTTGTAATGGAGTTTGTTTTCAACAGTCATTCTTACGCGGTGCAGCATGAGGTGACTAAAATATGTGAAGGGTTCTGTTCATAAAAGGATTATCTGTCAAAGACTATAAAAGGATTGCAGTCTTTTGCTTGCAGGGATTTTTTAAAAATTAACTCTGCCAGATGAAGCATTCCTGTAGCGCTAAACCATCTCCGCCTGGTACTGTACCCTCACTGACCTCACACGCTTATAAGTATTACTTGGCCAGAGCTAGAAATTTTTAATGGCTCTTAGAGGAATTATATTTTAAAGCAGAATACAAGAAACAAGCAGGGATGTTAATGCATCCATTTAAAAATAATGATATATCATAATTTATGCTATATCATTTGATAAAGCAAAGTTGTTCTGGCATTAAGACTTGATGAATAATTAAATTAAAGATTTATGCAGAGGATTACACGGGGCCGTGTTAAATTTCTGTAGTGTAAATTTTTCAGCTCAAATGTTCGTGCACTAATTACAGTGTGTAGAATATTTTGTGTTCATTTCTAACAAAGCTTAGGAAAATGCTACACACCCTAGTCTCATTCCGACTTTGCCTAGCTGCTTTGTTCAATCTGTTTCTGGCCTCCAGCCAGTAAAATGTCCTGTGTGGAATGGGGCAGGAAGAAAATCTGTGAGCTAGTCTGTTTTGACACAGATATTTTGTCTGTAGAGAGCAGTCGCAAGATCTGCAAAAGGAGACCAGGAGCTGCGTGCACCCAAGGCTTTCAGATCCACCCCTTTAGGAATTGGTCATTTCTTCGAGGACTGATGCCATGGGGAATTCTGAATACAGATGTCACTAGATTTACAAGTGAAATTTCACACAGGGAGGAAACAGTATCATCTTTTGTATTTTTGGAGCCGTTCTGTACTGATAGCTTTGTCAGTGACTGACTGTGAGAACTGCTGTACACATAAAGCCCAGGCAGCCCAAGCTGGTTAAAGGGCCATTCAAGTCTTTAGCCGGACTGAGACTAAGTTGCATTGTTTCAGATCTACACCGTTTAGCTTGGGATACTTACTGGCTCATTAGGTGAGTTCGAACCTCGAGATGATGATATGTATGTGTCTATGCACAGTACTTTTGAATGTGAATATTTTGTTAAGTTGCCTATCATGTCTAATGTGCGTATCTCAAGATACAATTGCCTGCACTCCACTAATTCTGGGCACATGGTAGAGCTCTGGTTTTTGAAGGAGCCAGCTTTTATCTACCAGATGTCTCTTAGTGAAAAGGTTAGACTGGATACTTCATATTATAGGGTTATGCTGCTGAATCAAGTTGGATCCAGTTTGAACAAACAGAACAACACTTGAGTCTACACTATCTGTAAATGTGTATTTGATAATTTACTGGTTGGTGGTGTACAGCACAAGTTCATTGAACCTTCGTCTTCCCTCACATCCCCCGTTCCTGGGTTTACATTTGGTAAGTTTATTCTCAGCCAAGAGTCACTGGGGCTCAGAGCTTTCTGTACATTCAGATTGTGAACCATGTTTATGCACTGTCTAGCACCACTTTTAACTCGTGGCTTGTCTGTAAGTTTTTAGAGTGTTCTCTTGGAGATTTAGCCTCAGTAGAAAGTGTGGGTGTTAATTCAAATACAGACTTGATTGTGTGTTGCAGAATGTTTTGTTGCAAATTAGAACAAGGTTGTTTTTGACCTAATAAAGTACTGCTCAGCATCTATATTTTTTTAATAAACTGATCTATACTGAGCTGATCTTGGCCAGAGAGGCAGTGGGGACACAATCAGCCTCTGTGCTGGCTAGGAGAAAAATCAACTGAGGTTACTGCTTCTGATCATTATTGAATAACTTCAGAAGTTAAGTATGCATTTGGGAACATCAAGTAAGGACAGATTTGGAGCCTGGAAATGATACTGTCAGTGGTTGAATAGTCTGCTGCCATTCAACTGTTTAGGAGCAGGCAGGTCTCTTGGGCAAGGCGCCAGAAGTCTGCCAGCACCCATGGAAACCTTGACAGGAATCATCATTTATGGGAAGGAGGGGAGCAGACTGTGAAGAAAAACAAACCAAGGATGCATTTATGTCAAACCTACCAGATGAAGGAGGATTGTGATCTCAGTAAGTAGCTTCAGTTTTTTTAAATGAAGAAAACACAATAGCCTAGGAAATTAGGGCTTCAACATTCGAAGGTTCACAAGATCTTAGTTTAATTCCCATCATTACTGGGGAGGAGTGCAGCTGTGGTGCTTCCCCTCAGGAAGCAAGGGAAAAACTGAGTTGTAGTTAACTGGGCAATATTTTTACATGGGCTAGTTATAGAGCAATATTACTTGAAATCTGGAAAGGGTCTCCAGCCTGTCCTGTCAGTCAGAGGAGATATATGGTACAATAAGACTTCAGAAAAGAAATGAAAAAGTAATAAAAGTTTTCAAAGAAAAGTAAGAATTAGAACATAATGTGACCCTCGGTCATAAGTACTGGATAATTGGGTTAGTGCCTTATTCAGAATTAATACTTATGTTCATGTGGACTATCATCATATTAGATTATCTTTAAGGAGCAATCCAACTAGCCAAGAGAGTAGGCTTTAAATGAAAGCATGTTTAAAAAAAATCCTCTTAGTTCAACTGCTATATTAAAATATATTATAGCTAGCTACTGACAGGAGAGATGCACAACATGATAAATTTACATAGCTTCCATTATAAATTTATAATGGAAATATAAAAATAAAGAAAGAGTCTATACTTTAAAATGGGACTGCATTATGACTGTGTGCCCTGGCCCAATTATCCTCTGTCCTCTAACCCTGTTCTACCTCGAGATTACAGTTGGCCTTGACTCCCTCTGCAACGCCACAGAAGATTGACTAGTAGTATTTAAGAGTCTTGCATATGCATGCATTTCCTATAAATAGCACACTCCCTGTCATGCTATTTCTGTCACGCTAGTCAGCAATGCTTCAGTTTTCCTATTTTAATACTAAGCTGTGATTCAATCCTGATTGAGTTTTCCTAGCTGAGACTCGAAGCTAATTGGCACTATGACGCTGATCTATTGCTTGGAGTTAACTCTGGCATGTGACTCACTCCCAGTCTTGGTCCAACCAGGAGTAACTACAAATGCTACTGTTGCCAGTGCTGCTGCCTCTACCCATTGGCATTCCCCACCCACCACAGTCCAGATTCCTCAGAGTTCTTTACAGCTGGCTAAGATGGGAAATAAATGTAAGAATTCTCATATGTGGCATTCAAAAACTGTTGGGCTTAATCTTCAACAACAACAACTTGTATTTATATAGCGCCTTTAACGTAGTAAAATGTCCCACGGCACTTTACAGGAGTATTATAAGACAAAAATTTGACACTGAGCCACATAAGGAGAAATTAGGGCAGGTGACCAAAAGCTTGGTCAAAGAGGTAGGTTTTATGGAGCGTCTTAAAGGAGGAAAGAGAGGTAGAGAGGCGGCGAGGTTTAGGGAGGGAATTCCAGAGCTTAGGGCCTCGGCAGCTGAAGGCACGGCCACCGGTGGTTGAGCAATTATAATCAGGGATACTCGAGGGCAGAATTAGAGGAGCGCAGATATCTCGTGGGGGGTGCGGGGGTAGGAGATTACAAAGATAGGGAGGGGGCGAGGCCATGGAGGGATTTGAAAACAAGGATGAGAATTTTGAAATCAAGGCGTTGCTTAACTACATTTGCTGATCTCGGAAAGATGCCAAATATCTTGCATATGTTCCCTTTCCTTCTTACTGTAAAGTGCTCTGCATCTTGCTGCACACTGCAGAAATGTAAGTTTTATTGCAGGGTTTTGCATTGGTTGCTGTAAGTCAGATGACAAATAATCTGCACTGAATGAGTTAATGGCAACATTTTTAAATTGTGATGCTGGGGATTTTAATCTAGACCTAAACAAAAGTGTACTGTTTGTTTTTTGGAACTTAGTTAATGTCATTTGCAGTAACCTGATCTTTGGATGATTCTTCTCCTCAATTAGTTAAGTACACAAAATTGTTGGTTGATTTTTTTACATTATACATTGAACCTGAAATTGTCATGCACATTTACTGAAATACAACACAAAGAGCACCTGTTTGCTAGTGTCTTTTGTTGTCATTTGATTACATATTTTTTTAAATGCTCACAGATCTAATGTGAACCAAATTTCCTTGGTATTGTATTTAGTACATTTAAGACCTTGAAACATAGACAGCAGGCGTCATATTTTTTACATTTCTGCAAAATGAGTATTGATTTTCTTATTTAATTATCACTGTTGGTTGGATTCAATAAATTATTCTGTCCTTCCTCAGTTTCAAAAAAACTGTTGGTTTGGCGCTAACGGGAGGCGCAAAGCAACCGAATTTTTCCCCCTAAACTTTAAAATGACTGGAGGGCAGGATAGCCTTAGAAGTTAAGATGCTAAAAGTGGTACTACTAAAAGTAAACAAGTTGATAATACTTTTTTAAAAAGAGCATATAGGATTCTAGGTTTTATAAATGGGGACTGTAGAGTACAAAAGCAAAGATGTAATGTTAACCCTATATAAAACATTAGTTAAACTGTATTGTGTCCAGCTTTGGGTGTCCTACTTTAGGAAGGATGTCAGGCCTTGGAGAGGATGAAGCTGAAATTCATAGGTTGCTACCAGTGATGAGAAGTTTTATGTATGAGGAGAGGCTAGAGAAACTGGAACTTTTTTTCATTACAGCAGAGAGATTGAGGAGATGTGATAGAAGTGTTCAAATTTTTGAAGGGTTTCAATGAGGTAAGGAAGGAAAAACTATTTCCACTCGTCGTGAGTCAGTAACTAGTGGCCATAAATTTAAGATTATCACCAAAAGAACAAAAGGAAAGGCTAGGGGAAAAAATTTACGCAGAACATGGGCTGCCCGACCTGAAATGGTGGTGAACGCAGAACCCATAAAAGCCTTTGGAAAGGAAATGGATGAATATTTGAAAAATAAATTGTTAAAAAGGTATGAGAAAAGGAAAGCAGAATGGGATTAAATGGATAAATCTTCAGATAGGTGCAGTAGGCTAACTGGACTCTTTCAGAGCTGTAAAATTCTAGGAAAAACTGAAAGCATGCTCAAAACCTGCTTTTCTGGGACAGCAGTTTTGGTGTGACATTTGGCCTCAGAACCATGGGCTAGACATCAGAAAAAAATAAACCAGGGTTCCCACTGCTATCCAATGATCCCTGCTGGAAAGTGCATATGTGTGTACATGTTGGAAGAGAACGGGATCATGTTTGTCTGTCATGCCCTAAATGGTTGAATAGCCCCAGAAGCACTCACTGCCTCATCATGAAGAATAGTCTATTGGATGAGGTATCTGAGGGCTACTAGCACCCACAGAAATGTAGTCCAGTTCCTTCATGGGCGAAAACTAGGGGGGATGAAATTGGAAAATCCTATTTAGGGAATGAAAGAGGAAACAAATCTCAGCTTTCATTACCAGAGGATTTATTCAATCCTATTACTAGCAGTTTAATGTGATTTTATTTACTCAGTTTTTCTCCGCCAGTTTTCTCCTCTCCCCTCGTCTATTGGAGTCAATTTCCTGATCTTTGCCTACAGGAAACACCCAATCCGTGGGCGCAAACTTCTGGAAGAAGGGGACAGAGGTCCATTACACAGGGTCTCTGCTCCCTTTATGTAGTCCCAACATCTCTGAATGTTCCCAGTGGGGTAAAGCAAGGCCTGCACCAGGAATAAGCACAGGCTTAACGTAGAGAAGCTAATGAGGTAGGTGCGGGCATTCCTAGCCTGCTGCTTTTTCATGGACTTGTACCCATGGAGCAGCCAGGGGCAGGGGCACCTGAAAATGCTGGTGTTGGACTTTTACCAGGAACCCCCTTCAGCCTGGATAGTATGAGGGGGTCTGGCAGCAAACTGAAGAGGAGGGCAAAGGGTAAGATTTTTTAAACTTCCTTAAGACCCAAAGATCCAATGACTCTTTCTGATCCTGAGGCCAATAGCCAGAAATATTTGCTGCCCTGGTTCCAGCACTAGGCCCAGCCAAGGGGCGGGCCTGTGTGAGAGATTACCCCGGACATGTTAATGGCCCAGAGACAGGAAACTTATACGCTCCTGGGCCTGGACACTGCTCCTGTCGTGTGCTGAGACAGATAAATTGTCCCACTGACCCCTTGCCGGGGTATGCTCCACAGGTTCCAGATGCCCTCCAGTACCTCACCCAACTGACTTTTACTCATGAGTAAAATGGTTGTCAGCAAACACATACTTCCAGTAAGTTTGCTGGATAGTGATCAGTAACCTTGGATTAATTTTCACTCTAACCCATGGGAGCTGAGCCAGTTATAGCACCATGATGGTGTTCAGCTGAGATAGTTAAATCACCATAAAGAATAACCTATTGGGTAAGGTACCCCAATGGCTTCTGGCAACCATAGAAGCATATAATTTGGCTGCTCAGTGAGATAAAATTGGGGGGAACATTGGGAAATCTTTTTGGGGAAATTAGAGGAGCAAACCAGAGTTGAGGATCGAATCTGGAACCTTTCTGGTTTGTGTGGCTCGACTGCTCGCTGGATAAAATCACTCAGCTAAGTGATCAGAGCTTTTAGTGCTGCATTTACACCAAACTGAGGTGAATTTGATACCTGGTTGGACACAAACCATCTTAAATGTAAGACTTTCTAAAAGATAGGAGATAAGTGACTTCATTTTGACTGACTGAAGTGGGGATGGAAAGGTAAATAAATGTTTGGTAACTGACTTGAAAAGTACTTGAATAGTAAACAAGAACAATTATTTTTGTTGAAAGAATGTTACATAGCACACCTGTATTACCAGAATTGCAATCATTCACTGCTACTTGTGCAGAAGGTTTGCAGCATGTGTTCAGCACTCTGTGTGGTCATTAATATATAATGAATGCTTCATTCAATTTTGTTCTAAACTGTTAATGTTATATTCACTAGAGGCTTGCCCTTCTCTCTCCCTGTCTCTTTCTCATTTTTTCTCTCTCTTATTTTGCTCTTTAGTAATTCTTGTAATTTATCACACATATCAGGTAATTTCAATTTTTTTTATTATTCATTGGATGTGGACGTCACCTTATTGCCCATCCCTAATTGCCTTCGAGAAGGTGGTGGTGAGCCGCTGCCTTGAATACACCTGAGTGGCTTGCTAGGCCATTTCAGAGGGCAGTTAAGAGTCAACCACATTGTTGTCGGTCTGGAGTCAGATATAGGCCAGACCGGGCAAGGACGGTAGATTTCCTTCCTTAAAGGACATTAGTGAACCAGATGGGTTTTTACGACAATCATGGTTACCATTACTGATACTAGCTTTTCATTCCAGATTTATTAAATTGAATTTAAAAAGCTGCCATGGTGGGATTTGAACTCATGTCTCCAGATCATTAGTTCAGGCCTCTGGATTACTAGTCCAGTAACATAACCACTATGCCACCATTCCTGTAAATTATGATGATGATGCTTTGTCTGGTGTCCAATCTTTTCATTGGGAAGAATTTCCCCCCAAGATCAGACTGGGATAAAAAGTAGCTTTCTCTTCTCCCTCCCTGATTGCTAGCAGCTGGTAAAATCTATTAAAATGACAAGGCGTTGCAGAAGCAAAGCATCTTGCTTTGCTTAGCCACGGTTGATTCTGACTTGCTGAAATTTGTCTGTCAGGCAAAGAATAAATGGTAAGCTACTGTTATGTGCATAGGTCCCTGAAGGTGGCAGGACATATTGAGAGAGTGGTTAGCAAAGCATATGGGATCTTAGGCTTCATAAATAGAGGTATTGAGTACAAAAGTAGAGAAGTTATGCTGAACCTTTATAAAGCGCTGGTTAGGCCACAACTGGAGTATTGCGTCCAGTTCTGGTCACCACACTTTTTAGGAAGGATATGAAGGCACTTGAGAGGGTGCAGAGGAGATTTACCAGAATGGTTCCGGGGATGGGGGATCTTAGATACAAGGACAGGTTGGAGAAGCTGGATTTGTTTTCATTAGAGCAAAGGAGGTTGAGGAGTGATTTGATAGAGGTGTACAAGATTATGATGGGTTTGGATAGGCTAGACGGGGAAAGGCTGTTCCCACTAGTTGATGGTACAAGGACTAGGGGACACAGATTTAAGGTTTTGGGCAACAGATACAGGGGGGATTTTTTACGCAGCGAGTGGTGAGGACCTGGAACTCGCTGCCGACGGAAGTGGTGGAAGCGGAGACACTCAATGTTTTCAAGGGGAGACTGGATAGGCACTTGAGGGAAATAAACTTGCAGGGCTACAGGGATAGAGTAGGGGAACGGGACTGACTGGATTGCTCTACAGAGAGCCGGCACGGACTCTATGGGCCGAATGGCCTCCTTCTGTGCCATTATGACTACTAGACATCACTAATACTTTGTGGTTGTTTCCCTTTCAAATAGTACTCCTAAGCTCATATCACACCAGAGCATTCCCTTAGTATTTTTTAAATATTATTTAAATTATGTATGTTTCCGATCCTGCACTAAACTGACACCAGATTTTGGCTATTATTCTCACCATAGCCCAAAAGAAACTGGGAAATTTTCGAGGGCAAAATTCATAGACCCAGCATTAAGAATGACATCCTCCTTGATGCACTATCCCTCCTCACCTTTTTGACTTATCTACAACATTTGACACGGTTGAGCACACCATCCTCCTCCAATGCCTCTCCCCCATTGTCCAGCTGAGCGTGACTGGCCTCGCCTAGTTCCACATTTACCTATCCAGCTTTAGCCAGAGAATCTCCTGCAATGGCCTCTCTTTTCACTCCCGCACTGTTACCTCTGGTGTCCCCCAAGGATATATCCTTGGGTCCCTCCTTTTTCTCTTCTACATGCTGCTCCTCAGCGACTTCATCCGAAAACGCAACATCAGGTTTCACATGTACGCTGACGACACCCAGCTCTACTTCACCACCACCTTTCTAGACCCCTCCACTGCCTCTGTGTTGTCAGACTACTTGACCGTATCCAGTTTTGGATGAGCTGAAATTTACTCTAATCAACATTGGGAAAACTAAAGCCATTGTCTTCAGCCCCCGCCACAAACTCCATTTCCCTCCCTGGCCACTGTCGCAGGCCGAACCAGACTGTTTGCAACCTTGGCATTCTATTTGACCCTGAGCTGAGTTTCTGACTTCATAGCCTCTCCATCACAAAGACCGCCTACTTCCACTTCTGTAATATCGCCCGTCTCCACCCCTGCTTCAGATCTGCTGCTGAAACCCTCATCCATGCTTTTGTTATCTCCAGACTCGACTATTCCAATGTTCTCCTGACCGGCCTCTCATCTTCCACCCTCCATAAACTTGAGCTCAACCAAAACTCCTGACTCACTCCAAGTCTCATTCACCCCTGTGCTCATTGACCTACATTGGCTCCCGGTCGACCAGCACCTTGGTTTTAAGCTTCTCATTCTAGTGTTCAAAGCCCTCCATGGCCTAGCCCCTCCCTATCTCTGTAGCCTCCTCCAGCCCTACAACCCTCCAAGAGCTCTACGTTTCTCCAGCTCTGGCCTCGTGCATCCCCACTTCCTTCGTCCCACTATTGGCGGCTGTGCCTTCAGCAGTCTAGGCCCTAAGCTCTGGAATTCCCTCCTTACACCTCTCCGTGTCTCCAACTCTCTCTCCTCCTTTAAGATGCTCCTTAAAACCTACCTCTTTGACCAAGCTTTTGGTCACCTGTCCTCATGTCTCCTCCTTCAGCTCGGTGTCAATTTTTGTTTGACATACGCTCCTGTGAAGTGCCTTAGGACGTTTTACTACGTTAAAGGCGCTGTATAAATGCAAGTTGTTATTGTATGATATCTGACCCAGCACCACATGAAAGAATCCTCCTTCAACTTCTCCTCCCCAGCCCCCAAGCTTACTGCAAAACAATAGCTTTCTGGTACTGCTTCTTCCAGGAAAAGCACAAATCACTAGAGTTCTGAAATAAACCCATTATTGAGCCTGGTAATGTGTAATCTGGGGGGGCACAACATTTGTGCTGTTGTGCCAAGCTAAAACATCTGCCCATTATGTGTTCATATTTTAAGTGTGAGGTTGTTCCTCTTGAAACTTGTTAAGCAGCAGTGTGAAGGTTGTGACAAATGATTGAAGAGACTTAGTAGCGCACTTGTGAAATTAGGGTGAGAGGTGGTTGTGCATACCTGGTACCATGGAACAAAGTTAATGGGCCAGAAATCCGGCTGTTGTCGGGTGAGTACGTGCTGTGTACTCACCTGTAAGGCCATCTGAAGTGCTGGTTTCCTGCATGCACTGCGCATGCGCGGGAAACCGGAACTTCCATTCCCCTGAAAGGAGGGGTTCAGAAGTCGAACGCGTGCGCAGGAGAGGCTGTGCGTACGCAGCGAACTTCAGGGTTTTTTTCAGGTTTCTCCAGGAGGGTAAGTATGGAGAAGCTGCACTTTTTAAAAAGGAGGTGCAAGGCCTGTTTTTAACAAGGTAAGTGGTTAATTAATTACAATTTAAACATTTTTTCAACAGGTTTATCTTTTTTAGATACTTTAAAGAAAGGTAAGTTTATTTTTAGCACCATTAAAAAGTATAAGTAATTTTTTCAAAAATGTAAATGTTTGTTTAAAGTAGTTAATTTATTTAACTTATAGTTATTTTAAAAATGTGATGGGTTTTTTTTTCAATTTATTTGAAGTTTAAGTGTGTTTTTGGGGCCGATCTCTATTCATAGATTTCCTGTCAAATCTATGAATGAAAATGCCCTGCTAGGATTGGCTCTCCATGGCCCACGTGATCCATGGGGACGCTTCGAACTAACTGCGCCCCTGGGATACGCAAGCACTGCCCGCCGGCAGCTGGAGGAGGCCCAGGACATGGTAGGCAAGTACGCGCGCAATGCTTGCACCCGCAGGAAGCCGGAAAGCCGAATTTCTGGCCCATTAACCCATTTTATACCAGACCTAGGGTTGCTTTGTGGGGTCTTTTGAAGTCAGTATAGAAAACTTCCATTCTGAATCATTATTACTAATCAAAAACAAAATACTGCAGATGCTGGAAATCTGAAATAAAAACAGAAAATGCTGGAAATACTCAGGTCAAGCAGCATCTGTGGAGAGAGAAACAGAGTTAGCATTTCAGGTTGATGACCTTTCGTCAGAACTGGAAAAAGTTAGAGATGTAACAGGTTTTTAAGCAAGTGTCAGGGCAGGGAGAGGGGGAGGGGAGGAAAGAACAAAAGGGAAGGTCTGATAGGGTGAAAGGCAGGAGAGATTAAATGACAAAACGGATAATGGTGCAAGGCAAAAGGAGTTGGTAATGGGACAAGTAAAGTAACAAAAGATGGGGCTAAAGGAGGTGTAAATGGGAATGGCAGAATCATCAACAACAGCTGCTGTCCGAATCATCTTTGTTAATACTGTTTCAGCTGTTGGAGTTGAGCTGTATTATTTTATTATATGAAGTGATTATATGAACTACATGTCCGACCACCATAAAGCCTCAGTTACTGGAAAGATTTATTGTGGCAATAGCTATGTGAATACCAAGATAATCATATCTGAACTGTCCAATTAGTCAGAACCAAAACTCCAACAAGATATTTCAAATTAAAGAAGATGGTTCTCCATTTCCAGGTTAAGGTGTTCCAGGGTGTAGAAAAGAAGCAGGAGCTCCCGCAGTGGCTTAGTGAGTAAATGCATTACATGGTATGGTACTAAACCATATAGACCAGAACGTCAAAGGTTCAGTCCCCAATCTGTGCTGAGTTAGCTGATCTCAGCCAGGGTAGCTGTTGTGGCACTATATTGAACTTTATTGTCCCTGGCCCAGGAAAAGGAAAAATCAGCCAGGATTCCCCCTACTTATCCATTGATTTCAGTGGAAATGAAAATCGACCAGGGTTCTATAACGGACGGCGAATCCACAACACTGGTTTTCAGCCAGGGCAGCATGTTGAAAATCGACTCCAATGTATTTGGCTTCTCAGGTGAAATGGTGCCAAGAACTCACCAGTATCATCAGTCACACTGAGTGCTTGCCAGCACTCTTTGATGCTGAGGACCTGCCAGCCCTGGTGGATACTTAGTGTCATAGAGTCATAACAGCACAGAAGGAGGCCATTCGGCCCATCGAGTCCGTGCTGGCTCTCTGTAGAAATTCTACTCTGTATTCCAATATCCAGGTCATTTATTTATTTATATATATCAAAAAGCAGTGGCCCCAGCACTGACCCTTGGAAAACACCATGTAACCCAAAGGCAAAACACATCTGACCCCTGTGTGGAAGAAACTGTTGATGTAGCAGTGCAAAGCTTCCCTCAAACAGGGACTCTCTCAAAATGAGATTCTGGGCATACCTAGAAAAATTTTGCTGAAGCAGGTAACAATTTGTAATGAATGCCTTTCAAATTACACACCCATAAGGATAATCAAGATACAGTGCAAAACCAAATGTAAAGATTTCTATACGGAAATGACTTAACAGTGCTACAAAAGGCATAATAGAAAGTGGGGGGAAAATTCAGTTGGTTGCGCCTCCCGTTAGCGCCTTAAGAGGGCGCTAATGGGGCGCAAAGCAACTAGCGCCTGGGCGCAGCGATGTTTGCGCCGCTCGCGAAATTAACTAGACATTTTGCGGCGGCGCTAAACTTTACCGCCACGATCTCCTGCGCACACAGATCTTGACGTCATACGAGGGTGCAACGCCCTTGTGGCGCCCCGGAGTGGAAATTGAGTGGCGCCCCCATCCTTTCCGCCTGGCGCAACCAACGACCGGAAGACTGGAACGCTCCCCAGTCGCTGTGGGGCTGGGGGGGCGCTATTTAAAGGGGGCCTCTTCCTGTCTTTCTCTGTGGTTGACATTTTTGCACCACTCGTTCTGAGAGAGAGAGAAAGAGAGACTTCTGCATTGAGTCAACGCTGTGTGAGGTAGTTTTGGCTACTGATCATAACTTTGCAGGTACTTTGGTTTTTGACCTTCATAACTTTGATTGCCAAGAGACTATGGGGGCTGCACTGATTGGGGGTGTCGTCCTGCGCCACCAGAATCGGAGGACACAGAGACGCAGAGAGAGAGTGGCAATCATGGCCAGACGGAGGAGGGCCAACAGGCCTCTGTACGGGAGACCTTACCCTCCCAGGGTATATCGCCAACAATTCACATATATTAATATGTCTGAGGAGCAGTGTTTGCGAAGGCTGCGCTTCAGCAAGGAGGTAGTCAATGAGCTCTGCCACCTGCTGCAGCCAGATCTGCAGCCTCAACTGAGGCCCAGGACGTCTCTGTCGGTGGCAGTGAAGATCACAGTGGCTCTGAACTTTTATGCCACTGGCTCATTTCAATCAGCTACTGGGGACATCGCCAATATCTCCCAGTTCGCGGTGCATTGCTGCATCCATCAGGTCACAAATGCCCTCTTTAAAAGGAGACGAGAGTACATCTCTTTCCCCATGACCCCAGACAAGCAGCAAGAACACGCAATGGGCTTTGCTAGGATAGCGGGCTTCCCCATGGTGCAGGGCGCAATTGACTGCACGCATGAGGCTTTGCGTGCTCCGCATGAGAATGCCATGGATTTCCGCAACAGAAAGGGGTTCCATTCCTTAAACGTTCAGTTGGTCTGTGACCACAGACAGCTGATACTCGCTGTCAATGCCCACTATCCTGGCAGCTGCCACGATGCATTCATCCTGCGCCAGACTACTGTGGCAGAACTTTTCCAGGCACCGCATCAGCCAGTTGGTTGGCTTCTCGGGGACAAGGGATATCCACTGAGCACCTGGCTGATGACACCGCTCCGTACGCCCAACACCCCTGCTGAGCTGCGGTACAACGAGAGCCATCAAGCTACCAGGAACATCGTTGAGAAGACAATCGGCGTGCTCAAGCAACGGTTCCGCTGTCTGGACCATTCTGGAGGAGCCCTGCAGTACTCGCCTGAGCGAGTTTCCCACTTCGTAGTTGTGTGCTGCATAACCTGGCAATCCTCAGGACCCAGCCAATGCCACCAGGCCTTGGAGCACCACCAGAGGAGGAGGAGGAAGAGGAGGAGGATGATCATCAGCAGCACCAAGGCGGAAGGGAGGCCCACAATGTAGAAACTGGAAGGGCCGTCCGTCAACGGCTGATAGCAAGCCGCTTCTAGGCCCCTGCTGAGGAAATGGCTTCTGCCATTGAGAACAACATGAATGAAACCAACCCGCAACCCCTAAGCCGGCCAAGGCAGCAATGATTCCAAAGACCAAACATGTACATTTTGAATACAAAAACTTATTTATTTCACAAACTCTGTGTGTGTCATTTCCTCATGACAAACTAATAGAAAGAAACACAGTCATTAACATAACTGGTTCTCATAACCTGGAGATAATGTTCAAAAGTTCGACCATGAACCTCCGCCTTTAATAAAAAAAAATTACCAACATTTTGTCACACCTCCTACTTTTTGCCCTTCGAGGGTGATCTCCTTCCCTTGCGCACTTCCCCCCTTCCCACCCTACTGCTCCTCCGTAATGGGACCTCAGTGGCTGCAGCAAGGCTGGTGGAAGGCTGCTGATTGTCAGAACCTGAGACTGCAGATGCCCTTGAAGGACGGCCTCGACCAGCTCTGGGCCTGGAGGGCCCGGCTGCAGGCTGCACCAACTCTGTATGGGCGGCAGCAGTCTGGGCTACAGGCGGTGGCACGTGCAATGGGGAAGTGACAGCGGTGGCAGCAGGAATGCTGTCATCTTGAGAGAGGACAGCAACTCCCTGCTCGACCGACACACTGGCACTCCCACGGGGCAGCACTTCAGCATCCGGAGCAATCTGCTGGAACACAGTGCTGGCCTGCTGCGGCGCGGTGAGAGCCCCGGGGAAATGTGTACGAACCATCGAGGATGGCAGCAGTCAGTGCTCGCGTGGCCTCAATCTGAGTCTGCATGAGAGCAGTCTGAGATGGGTTCATGGCAGCCAGTGACTGAATTGCAGCACTAAGCTTTAGTGTGGCATCCGCCTGTGCTACAGCGAAGTGCTCCACACTCCTTGCCAGTGATTCAATGCATTCGGGCACCCTTCCCACTGCACCCATGAGCTCAGTGTGCATGTCCACCGCCTGGGTGTTCATTTCAGCGATGAGCCGCTCCTCCTCTGCGTCCATTGCAGTAGGAGTGTCTGGCATACTCTCCCTCCGGGGAGAAGGCCCCCGTTCTTCCCTACCCCCATGGCGTTGCTGCAGCCCGCTGGGTCCTGGAGCTTCACCCTCATCAGACCCTTCCCCCCTGCTCCCCTCCAAGGAAGGCGTGTTCCCAGTGTGGGCATGGGCTTCCTCGGGAGAGGGTGGCGCTGATGCTCCGCCTTCATCTTCCTCCTCGGCTGTAGCTTCACTCCCACTGGCAGCTTGAAGGCCCGTCTCCTCAGCTGGTGAATCACCATCTGAAAGCAGGGAGGTACAAGAGTGGCTTTAGCGTGAGGACAGGGTGGCAGTAAGGGAGGAATGAGTGCAGCGATTTAGTAAGTTGGATTGAAAGTGTCAAAGGCTGGTGTTGTGAGGGACAAGTGGAAGGACAGAGGACAAAAAGGTCCTTACCATTACCATTGCTGTCCAGAACGGGGTCGGCGTCTCCAGTGGCGACGGGACCGATCACCCGGCTTGCCACAATCCTCTGGCCGCGCGCCTCAAGATCGCTGAGGGGTTGCAGCTGAGGCCGCCCTCCACCCGTCCGTTGCTGCTGTCTCCTATTATGAGATAGCTTGGCCTGCAAGAAAAAGGACAGCGTCTGAGTAAATATACAGCCATGGTCTTGCCTGATGTGCCTCCCATAGGTGAATAGCCCTTACTGTATGCAGCCATGGTCTTGCCTGATGTGCCTCCCATTGGTGAATAGCCCTTACTGTATGCAAAGTGTGGAATGTGCGTGTGTGTTTCATGAGAGGGCCATAGGTGTTGGATGAGTGTTGTGCATTGGGGTTTTAAGACCCTCTGGCCATAGAGTGAGGTTGAGATGGAGGGATGGAGAGGTATTGGAAAAAAAGCCACTCACCCTGACGATCCGAGTGAGGTCGTTGAACTTTTTTCGACATTGTATATGGGTCCTGGGCACCATGCTCCTGGAGGAGACGCTCTGAGCCACCTCCCTCCACACTCTTCTGTACTCGCGCGGCAAAGGCCTCCTGCCACTCTCTCAGGGAAGAGTATAGATCTTCTGCGCTCCACCGCGTCAACCAGAGCATCCAAGGCCCGCTCGCTGAAGCACTGAGCTCGTTCTCTCACCCTCTCCATAGTCCTTGGCTGGAAGATTTAGGCACAGGTCTCTCCAGGCCGAGATTCAAGGCTCCAATAAGCAGGGTGTGGCTGGAGTGCAAGATCGACCCTCCCCTTTAAGAACTGTCCGGCGCCAGTGTGTCTGTGTTCCATCGCTAACTGACAGCACCTGCGCTGTGCCCGCGCTCTGAGTTAGCGCCTCGCTCCTCGGCCTTTGCGCCTTAAGACAGGTGTGTAGCGCCTGATTTAGCGCTCCAATCACCTCCAGGGGCGATAAAAGTCAAGTTTGCAGTCGGAGGCGATAATTAGCGTAAGGCGCTAAACTTTGCGCACGGCCGATAATTGCGCCCCAAATGGGGCGATACTGAATTTCTCCCCCAGTGTCTAAATGAATCTAACTCGGTGTGCCTAAGCCCTCACTACGGGGGAAAGGCAACCCAAAAAAAATTCATGGTGCCCTATTCACTACGAGAACTGCCCTGGAGGTATCCATGTTCCTTCCCGGAATGAATTTAGAGGGGACAATACTAATGTAACATCTTTCCCAAGACAATATTAGAATCACAACTCCCCTCCCAGTGCCCACCCGACTTGCTCCCTACAGATCTTGAGTGAAATGCAGGCACAGATGAACGGTAGCCAGATTTCTCCAGCAGACCCTCTACAAGAATGGCAAAGCTTTTTTACAAGAAGGATCCAGTCCCCTCAACAAATCCATTTTGACGTTCGACAATGCAATAAGGGCCATCTTCCCTTTCAGGGATGGCAGGCTGGATTTATAAGCCAACAGATCCATAGGCATCTACACTAGAACTTCCCAACAGCTCACAAGCAACTGAGAGCAAGACGTTCCTATAGAGAAGAAGGAAAAGGATGACGATGATGACCTGACTGAGGGCAGCTTACTAGAACAAGTTTCAAAGTCTCAACATACTCACTCGCAGGGCCCAAAACCTTGAGTAGAATCCTTGCTCCAGATTTCATATTGTCCACAATCAGCACTTTCCATGGGGTTTCTTATGCCCACTTCTCAGTTGAGTTGTGGCCACAGATGTTTGGGCTGATACAAAGATCCTGAATTTCCTCATTGTCTTTAGCACTTACACCATTGTTATACCGTTGTTGCACTGAAAAGATCAAGGAAATTTGCATTTCAGTGCATATGCCGTTATTGTGCTTGAAGTCACAGTCAAGAAGTTATGAGCAACTTCCAGCATGGTGGATTTCCCTTGCCAGAAAAGAACTTAGAGAATGAATGGTGAATCTGTGACTGGCAAACTATATAAGGGATCTGCCAACTCCTGGTGGCTCAATAATTTACTTTGACCCTAAATTTCCTCAATGTCCGTTACACTGTTGTTGTGCCAAAGAGTTACGCCATTCACCAACAGAGGGAGTTACACAGAAGTTCCTGGGATAGTTAATTCGAATATTTTTGGTGCAGCTCTGGTATAACTTGAGTGTAGAAACTGTGTACAGTGCAATCCCTTACATTAACTGGAAACCTTGTGTTCGATTTAATAATCACATCTAACTCCTCCATTTCCAGTGTTTCCATCCAACATTTCAAATGTTCTCGTCATTTCAAATTCTTTCAGTCTTGCTGGAGGATTGTTGGTTAATTCATATGGAAATTTACTCCCGTTCAACATCAGGCATAATGTTGCTTTTTCATTGTGAGATTGCAGATGGGTGGGCTGTTGTAATAGAGCTGTCTATATTGCATTCTTCACTGTCTTTCAGTCTCTTTCAATGTGTGTAGGATGTGCACAGATATAATATGACATCAGCTGCAAGTTTGCATAAACCAGTGCTCCAATGCACAAAGTATTTGTGGGCTAATACAGTCAGTTTCTCTGATCTTGACTGTAAATTCTAATAGGAAATAGGCTATAAAGAAAGGTACATTATAAATTATTTAAATACAGAATGGCACAATATAACTTATTTAAACTCTTGTACAACTTTAGTATGATAACCATAAAATGTAGCCTTTCCAATGAGGTGGAATCTGTGAAATGAAAAAGCATTTATTCCCAAGCTGCCAGTGTTGCACAGTTTAACTCCATATAATAGGACAGACTACAAGTAATTAAACATGCATGTGTGGGGAGAACTACGTACAACTCTTCCCCCTTACCCTTCTCTCCACAAGCAAATATAGCAATTAAGAATTTAAAATGGATAGAAAATTTCACACTTCGGCAGATTAGACTGAACCAAGTATGTCACTGAATCAGACAAAGATTCATTTGAATACTGACAGTGGGTGTGCTCACATATAATTAAGGGTTGGGTATTCGGAACCAGAATTCACAACTCATATGATGCGTTTCCACATGAATTAACTAAAAAGCCCCCAGCAAAACTGAAGGTCATAGGTGAAGAGCAAACTTTTAAATTAACAGTATAGATATTATCAAGCAATAAGGCTGAACCACATTGTTCGCAACCTTGGTGTCATATTTGACCCTGAAATGAGCTTCCGACCACATATTGGAAAGAATTCTGAAGGACAGGATAAATCTTCATTTAGAAAGACACGGATTAATCAAGGATAGTCAGCATGGATTTGTTAAGGGAAGGTCTTGTCTGACAAACTTGATTGAATTTTTTGAGGAGGTAACAAGGAGGGTAGATGAGGTTAGTGCATTTGATGTAGTGTATATGGGCTTTAGCAAGGCTTTTGATAAGGTTCCACATGGCAGACTGGTCACGAAGTTAAAAGCCCATGGGATCCAAGGTAAAGTGTCAAGTTGGATTCAAAACTGGCTCGGAGACAGGAAGCAGAGGGTAATGGTTGATGGGTGTTTTTGTGACTGGAAGGCTGTTTCCAGTGGGGTTCCGCAGGGCTCAGTACTAGGTCCCTTGCTTTTTGTGGTATATATCAACGATCTTGACTTGAATATAGGGGGTATGATTAAGAAGTTTGCAGATGATACTAAAATCGGCTGTGTGGTTGATACTGAAGAAGGAAGCTGTAGACTGCAGGAAGATATCAATAAATTGGTCAGGTGGGCAGAACAGTGGCAAATGGAATTCAATCTGGAGAAGTATGAGGTAATGCATTTGGGGAGGGCTAACAAGGAAAGGGAATACACATTAAATGGTAGGACACTGAGTAGTGTAGAGGAACAAAGGGACCTTGGAGTGCATGTCCACAGATCCCTGAAGGTAGCAGGCCAAGTAGATAAGGTGGTTAAGAAGGCATACGGAATGCTTGCCTTTATTAGCCGTGGCATAGAATACAAGAGCAGGGGGGTTATGCTTCAACTGTATAAAATACTAGTTAGGCCTCAGCTAGAGTACTGCGTGCAGTTCTGTTCACCACATTACAGGAAAGATGTGATTGCACTAGAGAGGGTACAGAGGAGATTTACAAGGATGTTGCCGGGAGTAGAGAATCTTAGCTTTGAGGAAAGACTGGATAGGCTGGGTCTGTTTTCCTTGGAACAGAGGAGGCTGAGGGGAGACCTTATTGAGGTGTATAAAATTATGAGGGGCATAGATAAAGTGGGTACAGAGGACCTATTTCCCTTAGCAGAGGGGTCAAAAACCAGGGGACACAGATTTAAAGTAATTGGTGGAAGGTTTAGAGGGGATTTGAGAGGAAATTTCTTCACCCAGAGGGTTGTGGGGGTCTGGAACTCACTGCCTGAAAGGATGGTAGAGGCAGGGACCCTAACCACATTTAAAAAGTACTTGGATGTGCACTTGGGATGCTCTAACCTGCAGGGCTATGGACCAAGAGCTGGGAAGTGGGATTAGGCTGGATAGCTCTTTGTTGGCCGGCGCGGACACGATGGGCCGAAATGGCCTCCTTCCGTGCTGTAACTTTCTATGATTCTGTGATTCTATATCCACGGCATAACGAAGACCGCCTATTTCCACCTCCGTAACATCGCCCGTCTCCGCCCTTGCCTCAGCTCAGCCGAAGTTGAAACCATCATCCATGCCTTTGTTACCTCTAGACTTGACTATGCCAACGCACTCCTGGCTGGCCTCCCACGTTCTACCCTACATAAACTTGAGGTCATCCAAAACTCGGCTGCCCGTGTCCTAACTGGAGGGAACGGTAGCATAGTGGTAATGTTACTGGGCTAGTAATCCAGAGGCCTGGACTAATGATCCAGAGACGTGAGTTCAGATCCCACCACGCAGCTGGGGAATTTAAATTCAGTTAATTAAATAAATCTGGAATAATTACTCGTATCAGTAATGGTGACCATGAAACTACCGGATTGTCATAAAAACCCATCTAGTTCACTAATGTCCTTTAGGGAAGGAAATCTGCCGTCCTTACCTGGTCTGGTCTTTATGTGACACGAGACCCACCGCAATGTGGTTGACTCTGCCCTCTGAAATGGCCTAGCAAGCCACTCAGTTGTAACAATCCACTACGAGACACAATAATATGAATGAAACCAGACAGACCACCCGGCATCGACCTTCGCTACAGACATGACAACGGCACACCCAGCCCAGTCGACCCTGCAAAGTCCTCCTCACCAACATCTGGGGACTTGTGCCAAAATTGGGAGAGCTGCCCCACAGACTAGTCAAGCAACAGCCTGACATAGTCATACCTTTCAGCCAAAGTCCCAACTCCTCCATCACCATCCCTGGGTCTGTCCTGTCCCACCAGCAGCACAGACCCACCAGGGGTATACCGTCGGGAAGGAGAGGCCCTGGGAGTCCTCAACATTGACTCCAGACCCCATGAAGTCTCATGGCTTCAAGTCAAGCATGGGCAAGGAAACCTCCTGCTGATTACCACCTACCGCCCTCCCTCAGCTGATGAATCAGTACTCCTCCATGTTGAACTCCATTTGGAAGAAGCACTGGTAGCAAAGGCACAGAATGTGCTCTAGGTGGGGGACTTCAATGTCCATCACCAAGAGTGACTCGGTAGCACCACTACTGACTGAGCTGGCCGAGTCCTGAAGGACGTAACTGCTAGTCTAGGCCTGTGACAGGTGGTGAGAGAACCAACAAGAGGGGGAAAACCTACTTGACCTCGTCCTCACCAATCCACCTGTCACATGCATCTGTCCATGACAGTATTGGTAGCAGTGACCACCGCACAGTTATTGTGGAGACGAAATCCCGTCTTCACACTGAGGACACCCTCCATCGTGTTGTGTGGCACTACCACCGTGCTAAATGGGATAGATTCAGAACAGATCTAGCAGCTTAAAACATGGCATCCATGAGGCGCTGTGGGCCATCAGCAGCAGCAGAATTGTATTCCACCACAATCTGTAACCTCATGGCCCGGCATATCCCTCACTCTACCATTACCATCAAGCCAGGGGACCAACCCTAGTTCAATAAGGAGTGTAGAAAAGCATGCCAGGAGCAGCACCAGGCGTACCTAAAAATGAGATGCCAACTTGGGGAAGCTGCAACAAGACTACATGCATGCACTGCCACATCTAGTCGTGAATGGTGGTGGACCATTAAACAACTAATGGGAGGAGGAGGCTTCATGAATATCCCGATCCTCAATGATGGTGGAGCTCAGCACGTGAGTGCAGAAGACAAGGCTGAAGCGTTTGCAACCATCTTCAGCCAGAAGTGCCAAGTGGGTGATCCATATCGGCCTCCCCCTGAGGTCCCCACCATCACAGAAGCCAGTCTTCAGCCAATTCGATTTACTTCATGTGATATCAAGAAATGGCTGATTCAGCAAAGGCTATGGGCCCCGACAACATCCCGACTGTCGTGCTGAAGACTTGTGCTCCAGAACTAGCCACACCTCTAGCCAAGCTGTTCCAGTACAGCTACAACACTGGCATCTATCCGCCAATGTGGAAAACTGCCCAGGTATGTCCTGTCCATAAAAAGCAGGACAAATCCAATCCAGCCAATTACTGCCCCATCAATCTACTCTCGATCATCAGCAAAGTGATGGAAGATGTCGTTGACAGTGCTATCAAGCGACATTTACTCACCAATAACCTGCTCACTGATGCCAAGTTTGGGTTCCGCCAAGACCACTCGGCTCCCGACCTCATTACAGCCTTGGTCCAAACATGGACAAAAGAGCTGAATTCCAGAGGTGAGGTGAGAGTGACTGCCCTTGACATCAAGGCAGCATTTGACCGAGTGTGGCATCAAGGAGCCCTAGTAAAACTGAAGTCAATGAGAATCGGGGGGAAAACTCTCCACTGGCTGGAGTCATACCTAGCACAAAGGAAGATGGTTGTGGTGGTTGAAGGTCAATCATCACAGCCCCAGGACATCGCTGCAGGAGTTCCTCAGGGCAGTGTCCTAGGCCCAACCATCTTCGACCGTTTTATCAATGACCTTCCCTCCAACATAAGGTCAGAAATGGGGATGTTCGCTGATGACTGCAGTGTTCAGTGCCATTTGCAACTCCTCAGATAATGAAGCTGTCCATGCCCACATGCAACAAGACCTGGACGGCGTTCAGGCTTGGGCTGATAAGTGGTAGGTAACATTCGTGCCACACAAGTGCCAGGCAATCACTATCTCTAACAAGCGAGAGTCTAACCACCTCTCCTTGACATTCAACGGCATTACCATCGCCGAATACCCCACCATCAACATCCCGGGGGTCAACATTGACCAGAAACTTAACTGGATCAGCCACATAAATACTGTGCCAACAAGAGCAGGTCAGAGGCTAGGTATTCTGCGGCGAGTGTCTCACCTCCTGACTCCCCAGAGCCTTTCTACCATCTACAAGGCACAAATAAGGAGTGTGATGGAATACTCTCCACTTGCCTGGATGAGTGCAGCTCCAACAACACTCAAGAAGCGTGACACCATCCAGGACAAAGCAGCCCGCTTGATGGCACTCCATCCACCACCTTAAACATTCACTCCCTCCACCACCGGCGTACCATGGCTGCAGTGTGTACCATCTACAAGATGCACTGCAGCAACTCGCCAAGGCTTCTTCGGCAGCACCTCCCAAACCCGCGACCTCTTCCACCTAGAAGGACAAGGGCAGCAGATGCATGGGAACGCCACCACCTCCAAGTTCCCCTCCAAGTCACACACCATCCTGACTTAGAAGTATATCGCCGATCCTTCATCGTCGCTGGGTCAAAATCCTGGAACTCCCTACCTAACAGCACTGTGGGAGTACCTTCATACACGGACTGCAGCGGTTCAAGAAGGCGGCTCACCACCACCTTCTCAAGGTAAATTAGGGATGGGCAATAAATGCTGACCTTGCCAGCGAGGCCCACATACCAGGAACGAATAAAAAAAAACACGCACCAAGTCCCGTTCACCCATCACCCCTGTGCTCACTGACCTACTTTGGCTCCCAGTTAAGCAACGCGTCGATTTCAAAATTCTCATCCTTGTTTTCAAATCCCTCCATGGCCTCGCCCCTCCCTATCTCTAATCTCCTCCAGCCCCACAACCCCCCGAGATATCTGCGCTCCTCTAATTCTGCCCTCTTGGGCATCCCTGATTATAATTGCTCAACCATTGGTGGCCGTGCCTTCTGTTGCGTAGGCCCTTAGCTCTGGAATTCCCTGCCTAAACCTCGCCACCTCGCTACCTCTCTTTCCTCCTTTAAGACGTTCCTTAAATCCTACCTCTTTGACCAAGCTTTTTGTCACCTGCCCTAAATTCTCCTTATGTGGCTCGGTGTCGAGTTTTTTTGTCTTATAATACTCCTATGAAGCGCCTTGGGATGTTTTACTATGTTAAAGGCGCTATATACATACGAGTTGTTGTTGTTGTAAAGGCCTTGTATGACACGCTATTTGAGTTCAGGTTCCAACACGGGTAACTGGCATTGGTAAATAATAACTAAAAAAAAAACCTCAAGTGCTGTGCTTATGCCCAGTAATGCACATTTCTCAGAGGTTAATGCAAATTAGTAAGTAACAATGAAAAGTCTGGATTAAGTAATGATGGTCTGGGCTTTTTAACTGTGTCATGCTAAAATAAGGGACTAGAAAAGCTAGTCTTCTGTTATTATAGAGTTGTGAAGAAAAGTGAGAGAGCAGTTTTTCATAGAACTGGTAAGTATTTCTGTTATCACTTCTCTATTCAAATTTTGCTTAATTTAAAAAAAATTATGTTTGGGATATGGGCATCGCTTGCAAAGGCACAATTAATGCCCATCCCCAGTTGCCTGGAGAAGGTGGTAGTGGGCCGCCTTCTTGAATAGCTGCATGTACGAGTTTGATACAACTGAGTGGCTTGCTAGGCCACTTCAGAGGGCAGTTAAACACGGTGTGGGACTGGAGTCATGTATAGGTCAGACCAGATGGATACGGCAGGTTTCTTTCCCTAAAGGACATTAGTGAACCAGTTGGGTTTTTATGACAATCGAACAGCTTCATTGTCACTTTTACTGATACCAGCTTTTTCTTTCCAGCTTTTCTAAACTGAATTTAAATTTTCAAGCTGCCATGGTAGGATTTGAACTCGTGTTCTCCAGATTATTTCTCCAGGCCTCTGGATTATTAGTCCAGGAAGACTACAGTACCACAAATTAATTGCATATTGGGGAACAAACATTAAAACACAAAAGAACAAACTTACATTTATATAGCTCCTCTCGAGATGTCCCAAAGCACTTCACTGCTAATGAATTACTTTTGAAGTGCAGCGACTGTTTAATGTTAATAAATTTACTGTTTAATAGCCTTTTAATTGTTTAATATTGGAAAAGAGATTGTCTCATCAACTTTTTTCTAACTTAGAAACCTAATTTTCAGTCACAAGCCAATGACGAGAGCAGTCTGCATGTATTAAAGTAGGCACGGAGCTCTGCTTTCACCAATACAAAGCAGTACAAACAAGCTCTACAGCTGTGTGGTCTGCTCGCACCTTTCTAAAATAGCAGAAGTAACAGCAGTAGAACTGAGACACAATTTAGCTGTATGCATTAGAAGGAGATACAACTTGTTTATCAAACAGACTGGATAGGTATTGGGCATTGTGCACTTGAACAGACAACTCAAGCAACAAACTTTCATGACATAAGGATGTATGACATTTGAGCTGTAAATTACTGTGGACATGCATCATTTTTTCCACTCGCGTGGTAATATAGGTAAACAGTGAAAAATCCAACTTATGAACACTTGTTTTGTGTCTATTTTGTTTACTTGGCTTTCATTTATGCATTTCAAGAAAATGCCGATCACAAATTGTACATTATGTAAACAGAGTTGTGTGCTTTTCTCTGCACCAAAAGGAGCCAAACTATTCTGTTCCAGGAGGACTTTGAACTTTTCCAATGGTAATGAGTTTATCTGGCAACTCAGTGACGTGAAGTTTTATTTTTAGCATTTCTGGCAGCTCAGCTGAGATATCAGATACTTCCCACAGAGGAAGCAGGAAAATCAGGTCAGGTAAGGCCTTCTAATAACTAGCTCAGTAGCAACTTAGATAGATGCCATGGGAATAGTGTGTTGCCGAAAACATGCAAAACGAAACTGCACAAACCCACATCCTGTTTTCCATGGCACAGCAGAGTCCTGCAACACTTAGATGGGGGAAGGTAGGGAGCATTGCTTATAAATCTTTTTTGAAGCACTGGGTTATGGACCTATCGAGCTTCTGCGCCACTCCATTGCCAGCACCTGACGTTTTTCAAAAAAAATTGCATGTCATATGAACTGGAGCGGGGGAGGGGGTGCGCGGTTGCATGATGTTTATGCAACGAATGCACCTGACTACAGTCATCAAAGTCACAACAAGGTTACGTGAATCAGGTCTACAAATAGTATGATATTAAATCACTTCTGGAGTTGTATGTGTTTCTGTGTATCATAGGACGTTTTTGGATGCTGTGAGGCTATTTCCTAGTGAGTTTACATGATACTTGGATGAGAGAAAATACTGTCATTTCTTTCCAACTTCTATGGGAACAGTTTTCCAGAAGGAGGGAAGATACATATATTCTGAAATTATGCATCAGACCTAATAGGGATGCATAGCTGGCTTGTGTTGGAGTACCTCAAACCAAAAGGATAGCGCTGGTTTGTGTATTCAAAAGCCATCTGAGTTAGGTGATGGAATTAGTTTTTTAAAATTATGTAAGTTTGAAGTAATACAATTACTTGAAAAGCTGTAGTGTTTTCATGGTTTGCCACAAAATTCCTTGGTGGAATCAGGCCTTGCTGGCATAGAAGGAGCACATGATAAGGTTCATGAAGCCCAGTGCTGTCTGTGGAACACGAGTCAGAATGGGTCATTGCCTTCAGGAGAGGAGGGATAAAGGGAGAAAATGGGAATACTATTTGAAAAGAATAGTAAGTCTAGGATGGAGTACCCTCCATCTAATACCAGAGGCTGTGTTGAATCTATTGTTAACAGTTGCTACCAGTAATGGTTTAATTCTCATGTTGCTCGTTCCAACTCTTCACTTTAGAACTGAGTTCCGCTCAAAAGAATTCAAACAGTAATGAGATATATAATGGATTTAATCCTGTACAGAACAACGGTGGCATAGTGGTTAGCACTGGTGCTTCACAGTGCCAGGGACCCGGGTTCGAATCTGGCCTCGGGTGACTGTCTGTGTGGAGTTTGCACATTCTCCCCGTGTCTGCGTGGGTTTCCTCCGGGTGCTCCGGTTTCCTCCCACAGTCCAAAAATGTGCGGGTTAGGTTGATTTGGCTATGATAAATTGACCCTTAGTGTTAGGGGGGGATTAAATATGTGGGGTTACGGGGATAGGATGGGATATGTTAGGGGGAATTAAATACGTGGGGTTACGGGGATAGGGTGGGGTATGTGTCGGTGCAGGTTCGATGGGGATTCTGTGTGAGAAAGCAGGGACAGGGTACTGGATTTGGATGATCAGCCATGATCGTATTGAATGGTGGAGCAGGCTCGACGGGCCGAATGGCCTACTCCTGCTCCTAGTTTCTATGTTTCTATGTTTATGTAAAGTCAAAATTCACATAATTATTTTACTTTTTCAGCCAATCATAGTCATGTGATTCAATATTTAAGCCAAAATAAATAAAACTTGGCAAAAACTAAAACAGTTTGTTGCATTGCTGATATTTAAAATTGTTTCGGGTGTGGCATAGTCTGACACATGAAAGAACGGAGATCAAAAATATGTATCCTGTTCCCATTCATCTCTCGCATCTAGATCTGGTTCTGGCAAGTAATCAGGGTAGCATTTATAATGCAGAAGTAATGAAACCTCCAGAGACCAGTGACCACAAGATCAAATTGAAGATTATCTAGCAATTGGTACCAATAAGGATGAGGACAAAAATAACTGACTTCAAAAAAGTGAACTTCAAAGGAATAAGAAAGGAACTAAAATAAACAAAAATTGATAAAAGATATAAGTTTGAAGAAAAATGGAACATTTTTAAACAAATCTGTTGCATAGCAACATAAGTTTATACCCAAGAAAAATAAGTGCAAGTTAAATAAGCATTCTCCAAAATGGATGAATAGGCCAGTTCAAATGGGAATATAATAGAAAAACCAATTGTATAAAGCCCGCAGGAAGGCAGGGAACTCTGGGAGAAGTATAGGAATTTGCTAAACTGGTTAAAGGAGATATTCGAAATGTAGAAAGCATCCAAGAGATCAGACCAGCTAATGATATTAAATGTGTTTGCCAATCTATAATATTTTAAAACTCTTGCATCTGGAAAGCACTTCCTGTTTGTCGTACTTAATTCCCGTAACAGCATATTTTTGCCATCACACTTTCACCATTGCACGTTGTTGATTGCCTCAAACTAAAACAGAAATCAGAACTGAAGAAATAGGGAACATACAAGGAGGAAAGCAGCTAAATAAATGCCAATGAGAAACGACTTATGAAAACAATCAGATAAGGTTTTAAACAAATTAAAAACATTTAAAAAATCGCAATACTACCAACAAATTTACCTAGTATGTATTTGAGTACATTGTTCTTTCTTGAACGCCTCACCTTCTCCCAAAGGTCTGAGATTGGACCTAATATTTTTACCCAGAACTCTGACTCTTAAGGCAAGTTCTGTAGTTTGAACATGTGGTGGTAGAAATTCATCTCCGGCAGTGTCGCAAAACAGGCAGTATTGGATCGGCTGCCCGTTATACGCAGCACCTGATATTCAGTTCCATTGACTGCAATGGAACTGAATATCAGGCACGGAGTATAATGGGCGGCCGATCCAATACCGCCCGTTTTGCGCCACTGCCAGAGATGAAATTCTAGGCCGTGGTGTCTGCAGTTTCCCAGGAATGATTTCCCAAGTGGGGGAAATGTTCCTCTTCAGCCTCCAATACTATTTGGTTATTTTTCAAGATTATTGGAAGAACCTCTTATGGCACCAACTTTCTAAGAGACTGAATTTTGCTGCTCTGTGGCAGTCTATAATATACTTCCAGTAATGTGACCAATTCCTTGCTATTCTGCAGCTCAATCCAATGGGATTCTGTTTTGACCACTTCTGTATTTAAGTACCTATACTCAAGTTCTATCACATTCTATCTAATTAATACTGCTTAATTTTCCTCCTCTTGTATACCTCCTGAAAGTTTTAAACCCAGGAATATCTAAATGCCAGTCCTAGCTCAGCAGCTGCCATGATTCAGTTACTACTGTTGTGCCATGTTAATCAATGATAGTCTCATTTAAGAGTGCAAAGTCCTTCCCACTTCCATTTTTTTTCTTCTAGCAGAGGCTAATTTTTCAGATTGTCAATTGTAATTCAAGAAGCATTCAACTGAGGGTCATTCCATATGTATATCACCATGCAAAATTCAAATCTGAAACATGAATGGCACTGACAGGTAAAGTGGAAAATGTTCTACTAGTTGAGCAGAGCTGTCAACATTGGACAATCCTAGATACAAAATTTTCAGTTATAAGGTTTGTCGTAAGAATGAGCCTTACGCGTGGTGAACTTAAAGTAAGCTTTAATCAACTAAAAAGGTGCTACATACAAAAGAGGTCTTACTCTATGCCTCTCCAGGATCCAACTGATCAGTCCAGTATTTATCCTGGACTAATCACAGGAAGTGATGCAATAAAGTTCGAGTCACAGGAAGCTGTATTGTGTTACCACATTCTCCCCCCCCCCCCCAAAAGATTAGGAGGCCGGGATGAAGTTCGAGTCACAGGAAGCTGTATTGTGTTACCACATTCTCCCTCCATTTCGTAGCCGCTGGACGAGGGAGAGCCGCACCCGTTTGGGTTCTCGTAGCGGTAGAGGGCCCCTAGCCCGTTTACCCGCCGCGGGCCGTGGACCAGAGTCCGAGTGATCCAGCCCGCTCTGTGAGGGGTCAGGACGATCCTGACTGTGTACTGGTGCCCGAACGGGTGTCGGGCAGGGCTGTGGCAGATCCGTTTCCGAGCGTACGGTACAGGGTGGATCGTGGCTGCGCATGCGAGCCCCGACGGGCTCATAGTCAGTCTGCCCCAGGTCGGCACGCTGGAGTGAGGTACCAGCCGGCGTCAGATCCAGATCGTGATGAGAGGCACCTGGCGAGCCCAGAGATGTGCCTGGTACAATATCATCCCCTGGTGTCCCTCTATGTTTTGGCGGGCAGGGAGCCAGATCCCGCAATGACACGGTAGATTCCCGACCGTCAGGATACCGAATATAGGCGTAGGTAGGGTTGACGTCAGTGAGCTCAACCTCATCTACCAGGGGGTCATTCTTAGACGCCCGGTCATATCTTCGGAGTAGCACTGGTCCCGGTGCAGTCAGCCACGACGGGAGAGATATCCCATAGGATGAGCGACGCTGAAATCGGAAGAACCGTTCATGAGGCGTCGTATTTGTGGCGGTCGAAAGGAGGGACCGTGTGGAGTGTAATGCGTCTGGAAGTACTGCTTCCCATTGCTGGTTGGGTAGGCCCCGAGATCTCAAAGCCAGACGTACCGCATTCCAGATGATAGCGTTAAAACGCTCGACTTGCCCATTCCCGACCGGATGATAAGGTGTCGTTTTGCTGGCAGCAATACCCCGTTCCAAGAGATAGGCCTTGAGTTCTCCTGACATAAAAGAAGGGCCCCGATCCGAATGAACATAGGATGCCATGCCACAGAAAGCAAATACCTGCTCAAGGCAGCTGATAACCGTGGACGTCAGCATATTGGGGCAGGGAAAGGCAAACGGAAAACGGGAATACTCATCGATGCGCGGCAATGGGTATGCGTCCAAGTCCGTATATTGATTGATGGTCTGTGAATAGTCAATGCACAGCCGTTTCTTGTGAGGTTGCAGAGGGTTCTTAACAATAACGACCTGGGCGCGCCATGGCGACGAACAAGGCTCGATGATATCCTCTGCTAAAAGCCGAGAAATCTCAGCCGCAATAAAAGACTGGTCTTCCTGACTGAAACGTCGTGACTTTGTTATAATCGGTTTGCATCGAGGAGGGATACTGGAAAACAGTGAGGGTTCATCCAGTGAAGCTGCTGACAATGCACAGAACGGTAATCGAGGTAGTATATTAGAAATAGTGAGTTCAGGTTTGGATCCGCCGAACTCAATGGTGAGCTTCTTATGCTGCTTTTGAAAATCCAGCCCTAAGATAAGATCACTACATAAGTCCTTGAGCACCGAAAGCCGGGTGGAGGGATACCTGCGACCATTAAGTGTAATTTCAACCATACAAAAGCCAGAAATTCTGGTATTAAGTGATGACTGAGCCATCGCAACTGCCTGGTCCGATGGGAAAACATGTAGCTTTAACTCTGCAACAATCTGTTCCCTAATGAAACTATCAGTGCTACCTGAGTCAATTAAGGCATCTAAAGTATGTCCATTAATTGATGCTTTTGTAGCTGCATGGAATAGGTTCTGAGGACAAGCAGCTGTAATTGGTGTCGTTGCACAAAGAGTGGCTGAAACTCTAGGTGTGTTTCTTCGAGAGGAAGCACGATAGATTTTAGCCGGAACATCTTGATAGGCCCTTACCGGGGCAGTTCGGTAGGACTTAGCTTGATAAGCCCTCGTAGAGGCTCTTGATAGGCAAACCTTTGCAAAATGACCCTTTTTGTTGCAATGACTGCAAAACGCATTGCGAGCAGGGCAGAATTTCCGAGGGTGAAACTCATCACCACAAAAGAAGCATTTCTTAGATTGCCAAGAGGCTGCCACAGTGGGGTCATCATCCTCTTCATCAGTGAAGTCATCAGATTGATCGTCAGGGATAAAGACCTCCCTAATAGAGTTCACCTGTGGCCTCTTAAATTGCCTGACTGTAGTTAAAGCAGTAGACCGAGGTCTGGGCACTGTATAAAGGTCTGCATTTCTTTTTGCCAGATCTAGAGAGCAAGCCATGTCATAAGCTCTCTGAAGCTCAAGTGTCTTACTTTCCAGTAGACGCTGGCGTATAAATGGGGAGGCAAGCCCGCAGATGAAAGCATCACGGATCATTTCTTCACGGTACAGCTCAGCTGAGGCCGCCCGAAAGTTACAGTCCATACTAAGTCTGCGAAGCTCTTGGAGGAATTTATCAATGGATTCCTCCGGCCCTTGTTGGGCTGTAGCAAGTAGATGTCTGGCATAGACCTCATTCGGTGTCTTAGTATATAGTCTCTTAAGCTTCCGAATTGCCTCCTCGTAACTGTCCCATTCCTCCACATACTGAAATACATTCGGGGTGACACAGTTGATGAGTATCCGCAACTTTGAGTCCTCATCAGCCTTACAATATTCGAGAAAATTGTCAAACGTGCGATACCAGTGTTTCCACACCTTACCGGCTGCTGGGGTGTTTGGGTCCAAGTCAAGACGCGATGGTTTAAGGATGTTTTCCATGATGGGTGATTCCCTGGATCCTTAGTTCCGAGTTCGTCCAAAAAGTTTGAGTGCGAAGTTTTCCAAAGTTGATTAAATTGTCGTAAGAATGAGCCTTACGCGTGGTGAACTTAAAGTAAGCTTTAATCAACTAAAAAGGTGCTACATACAAAAGAGGTCTTACTCTATGCCTCTCCAGGATCCAACTGATCAGTCCAGTATTTATCCTGGACTAATCACAGGAAGTGATGCAATAAAGTTCGAGTCACAGGAAGCTGTATTGTGTTACCACAAGGTTTTTACTTGCGACATCAGTTCATGCTGAAAAACATAAACAGGGTTAAAAACTGCAAGGCTATCTGACACATGGACATCAGGGGATGGCAAATGGCATTATTATAATACACTCATGTTGTTTTTCTTATTTTTTTCTTTTTTTTCTCTCTTTCTCTCTTTACAGCCCAGACTGGCCAATCTTGTTTTACTTAGTCCCTTAACACCTGATGCCATTACTTTAGGCAGCAGACAATTGTTCAAAATCACTAATAAGATGATACCCCTGTCATCCTTCATTTGTCCAATTTTATTTAAATGTGCACAAATATTTACCTAGTGCTTCTAGCACATTGAAAACACTAGATACGAAGCAAATGAAAGTACAAGAGCATATAGAGGTAGGAATATCCCAGCATTCATAGCAGAAGTAAAAGCCCTCTATTAGTTGTATAGCCCCTACAGAAGGCTGTTTCTACCATTATGAACACAGTTAGATAATTGTCAGGAATAACTGGCCAAGGTCATAATTAGATGAGATCATGATCTTGAGGAAGGAAGGCAGGAATTGTGACCTCAGGTGTGATTTTTACACCAAATGTAGGAGAGTTGGTAGGCCTGGTAGGGAGATTAATCAATAAAATAAAAGTGAAATACTGTGGATGCTGGAAATCTGGAATAAAAACAGCAAATGCTGGAAACACTCAGCAGGTCAGGCAACATCTGTGAAGAGAGGAAACAGAGTTAACATTTTAGGTTCTGATAAAAGGTCATCGACCTGAAACGTTAACTCTGTCTCTCTACAGATGCTGCCTGACCTGCTGAGTGTTTCCAGAATGTTCTGTTTTTATTTAAGGGAGATTAATTGGCCTGCTATGCTTCCTTCTTCGCAATAGCACAAGTCAAGGAATTCTGATGCAATAAACCTTTTTAACGGAGTGAGGGTCTCTCCATTACTGAATGGAAATACTGTAGGAGTAAAAAAATGCTTGTTCTCCCAATGGACAATCAAGCTGATGTTATCTGTTTGAACCATATAAAATGTAATTGGCATCAGCGATGTACAGAAATAACAATTTAGTATGTAATGTTTTTTCAAGATGCACTGGAGTTTTTAGAGGACAGGTTCTTTATAATTTACTCAAGTCAATAAGGTTCTTAAACATTGAATATCAGGTATCACAGATTTATTAAGCGTACAGCACATGTAACAGTACTTAAAATTACTTACATGTACAACTGAAACTTGCTGGTTTAGTTGAGGGACTCAACGTGTTAAAGTTCTGAGCTCAGTATCTTAGGCCATTATGAATCCAAATACTCATTACAAACAGCCTTTATTATACATTTTTCTTACTCCCTCCATGTGACAGTCCACACAATTCTGTATTACATAACCATATAATTGTTAAAATACAACTCCATGTTAGAATTTGATTGAGTTATCCATTATCAATAACTTCAGTTTTTCTTGCTTAACAAGCTCTTTTTTCCATTCAATTCTCTTACTTTGTTGTTGTATTGATAGTTTCACTCTTGTTGCACATAATTGTTACTCCACCAAGTGAAAACTTTTAATTATAACTCCGTCTCTGATTCAGTACCATTCCATATCAGTACCATTCCTGCTTTTACAGAATCCCCAATTAAAAAGGATGATATATATGCCGATGTTTTCCTTTGCAGAACTGTTTTTCCACACTTATCAAATTATGCAATATACAAATCCGCATGCAGTGGTATGTCTTTTAATTAGGTTTACTGAAATGACTAAACTGACCATTGCACAATAGCCCAGTGATAATTTAAATTGACTTAAATTTCCCTGCTTAACAGGCAAAGGCTGAAGGTTAACATTACTACAATATAAAGGGAAATCAATAGTAGTACAACATGAGTATACTTCAGGACAGTCTGATTAACCCATTCCTTACCAGGTAGATTGCACGTGTAGTGCATATTAGCGGACGATGGGCAGAGTAATCGGGACACATAGATAATGGCCCCCGTGAGAGGCCCAAATCATTTTCACGATCAGGCCCTCATTTTAATATGGTCTGCTTCCCATGCACTGAGGGTGATGACAAGAAATCGGCAATTGGGGTGGGGGGGTGGTGGTGGTGAGGGAGCGGGATATCTGGCAGTTGCTCTATGGTGCCGTACTGGCATTTTCTGATAAGGGGGAGAGGTGATCTTGGGGGAGGGCTGTGGAGGGTCGTGCATTAGGCATGCCGTTAATTCCGGGGCCTGGAGGAGCATTAATGCTGACCTACCCCGTTTTTGGAGCAGCCTCTACAGACCATTGGTTAGGTTACTCTATGCCTCTTAGTACTTGAAAACTGCCCGAGGTCCTATTGACATAATGGGACCTCGATTTGCATTATATAATGAGGCTCCTGCCTGTTTGCGACGAGAGTCTTTGCCTTCTATCTGAAGGCCCCAAACAAAATTGCGGTCGGCGGAATGGGGAGTACATTCTGCATTCCAATTTTGTGCACGCTATTGCCCCATTCTAGCCCAAAAACGGGGATGAAAATTGGTGCTAGTATTTGTAATAGAGTATGTAGATTTATTGTGTGTGTGATCAGAAAATAAATCCATCTTCATCTCTGCCTTCAGTAAAGTGAAAGCTAGAAACTGAAGTCAGTGGTACAGTTTATCTTTCTGCCCTATTTTTAGTGTTACCATTCACAATTCAAATGTTACAAGCAAATGAATTGCCTAGAACATTAATTCCTTTCAAAGTTTCTTTGCTGCCATTTTAAAATGTATATATACTTTGACTGCAAAAACTAAATAAAATAAACAGCTGAGGTTTACAGAAAATTCATTGTACATTCATTAATGTAACAAGATGTAAACGTTGTATTTCATTTTGATATGGCTATTCATTTGAGACTGCTTTTCATGAAGGGAGGTTTTGTACTCTGTGTGTTATTCTCAGTCAAGTGGGATATAGTGGTGGCCACGTATGTCTGTGCCAAAATGATGGATGTGAAATAGTTTGTGAATGGCTTCACAGAATTGCACCAAATCTTATAGGTAAATGAGAAGCCTAGAACATTATTTACTTTCACAGTTTCATCAGTAAAAAAAAATGCCATTTTAAAATGCAAATACTATGACTGCAAAAACTAATCAAAAGTGGGAGATTGGCATTTTAGTGTTAGTATGGAAATGGGATCAGAATTATGCACTTGATGATGCCTTGCTAATATTTATCATGACACAGCTGCAGCAGCTTCATGTGACTTACTGCCATATATGAAAACATTGGGCCAGAATTTGCCGTCGGAGGCGTACCCCCAGAGTACGCCTCCGACCCGGAAAAAAAATTCCAACCTACCTGCTGGCTTCGGAGACTTCGGGTCCTGGGTCTCCAGGCATATGCCTACGTACCGCCTGCATCCCGATCCCTGGGATCACGTGGGCCAGGTCCTCCTATCAGAAAGGAGGATTCCATTGCTGTCATTTGAGAACGGAATCTCCTAATGACAAGCAATGGAATCCTCAAATAATTAAAGAATTTACACAATTCTAATAAAAATAAATGTTCCCATTTTCACATTTAATTAAAAGTTCCTTTAATGAAGTATTTACAATAAAAGTTTAATTTTTTGAAAAATAATAAATATTTTAATCCAGGCCAAAATTTACATAAACTAATTTGAAATGTTTGTGGATGATTTTTTATTTTTAACTTTTTAATTTATATTAACCCTTACGCTGGTGAAAGCGGGCCCTATGCCTGCTTTTACCAGGCATAAGGATTTCATGGGCAATTGCTGGGCAGTAGTTCGGCAAATAATCCAACTTTGCACCAGCAAAAGTGATTTTTCTTTCGGTTCTGAGGATCTGTCATGGCGAACCTTGACAGATCGAAGTTCTGGGTATTCGCGCACGCGGAAACCTAGAACTTGCGGGGCCTTTTACAAGGTTTATGACGGCGTATGTACGGCATCAATAGGCCCGCAGAATCCCGGCCCTTAGCTTTCCTCACGAATACTTAACAAGAAATCTACTGGATTTGTACTCACAAGAGTCTGCTTCTGGCTGTAAATAAGGTGAAATACAGGTTGAGCGTCCAAAATCTGGAGTTCCGGACTCCGGGACGATTGGTGGCAGGGTCGTCTGGAATCCGTAAAATGTTCCGGAATCCGAACACCCTGTCAAACCGTTTCCGCCGCCAGCCGGGTGATGTCCAAAAACCGGAAATATCGCAACCTGGGCCCAGGCATTTCCGGACTCGGAACGTGTTTCTGATGTCCAA
Organism: Squalus acanthias; assembly: GCA_030390025.1. Taxonomy (NCBI): domain Eukaryota; kingdom Metazoa; phylum Chordata; class Chondrichthyes; order Squaliformes; family Squalidae; genus Squalus; species Squalus acanthias. The sequence goes on along the minus strand of CM059429.1, from coordinate 133,645,095 downwards.
AGTCTGGAAACGCCCGAGCTCAGGTTGCGATATTTCCGGACTTCGGACATCAGAAACACGTTCCGAAGTCCGGAAAAACACGAAAACCGGCTCGGCCTCGGTCCCGAGGTTGCCGGATTCAGGACGCTCAACCTGTATAACAAAATTGAGCAGGATTACTTGCATCTAGATATGTCTCAAAAGTTCTCACATTTATCTTAAATAATGGCTATTAACATCAGTCTTGATTCTTCCCTTTTTTCCTTTCCCTCCTCCCCCCCCCCCCCCCCCCCCCCCCTCCAACCCTCATCCCTTGGGCTTCAAAAAATTGAAAGGAACATTTTTATGCTGTTAAATTTTTGTTTGAGTTGTTCCCTAAGTGTTTCCATGGATTAACGCACCACGTAATACATAGAAATACGTTGCAATTACAACACAGAAACAGGTCATTGGGCCCAACCAGTCTGTCAGCATTTATCCTCCCGCAAGCAAATATTTCTAATCATATTTGCCCGCCCTGTTTCTATATCCCTTTAACCCCTTTTCCTTTATCCACCAATCTAATCTTGAAAATTTACATCGTTTCTGCCTCAACCACTAGCCCACAGTGATTTCCACTGCCTCACAACTCTTTGTGAAGAAGTTTCTCCTGCCCTCTTCTAAATATCTTGCATTTAATCTTGTATCTATGGCCCCTCTTTCTTGACCCCTCAACTACTGGAAACAGCCTGCTTCTATCTACCCTGTCCCATGCTTCCATAATCTTAAAACCTTCTATTATACCTTCCTGTAATTTGTATTCTAATGAAAAAGGGCCCCATTTTTTCAATACTTTCTTCGTATTTGAATTCCCTCATACCAGGCAGCATCCTAGTGAATCTGCATTCTACCTTCTAAAGCCTCAATATCCTTCCTATAGTGTAGAGCACAATACTGCATACCATACTCTAGCTGAGGTCTTATTAAGGTTTAATATAGGCTCATCGTTAACTCTTATCTGTTCTATACTATACCTCAAGATAAAATCTAGAATTCTATTAGCATTTTTACAGTCTTGAATAATATGTACTTGGGTGATGTACCGGCAAGCAGCCAGAGCTAATAGAATCATATGCTCCAGTATGAGTCAATACCTTGAGAAGAGAAGAAACAAAAATTAGTTGGGGAATGAGGAGAAAGGTGGCCTGCTGTTGTTTAAAAAGAGAAGTTAAAAGATTGGCTTCACAAAATCAGGTACTCTGCTGTTCCTATGAACCAAGATCACCTCTCTGAGGTGCTTACTCTGGTACTGGCCCACACCTGTAGCTTTGCACTGTACTTTTGGTACCAGCAAAAGCCTAAAGTGCAGCAAAAGGACAACAAAAATGCTTCACCAATTTATTAATGGTCGGTCTTCTCTTCCCCCTCCCCCATTTTGTTCCAAGAGTGTAGGCAGGAGCCCCACTGTCGGCGTCTGCTGATCCCATCTATAACTCACCATAATTAGAAAAGCACGAGTAGCATGCCTTGCACTCAAATTTTCCTCCCTTCCTGTGGAATATGCCTCTTCACTCTGTTCATCCCCAGCTGGCCTGTTTACAGTTGTGAACACAAGAAGCTGTAAACTTTTTTTTAAATGCCACAGGATTTCAGCCAAATATCAAATTGTCTTTATCCTCTTGTTCCCCTTGAAATTGTTTTAAAGTTAAACAAACTTAAATCATCTACGTAGATAGAAATATATAGAAGTTACACCATAGAAACAAGCCATTCAGCCCAACCACTCCATGTCAACGTTTACCCTCCATGCAAGCAAATAGTTCTAATCACATTTACCCACCCTCTTCCCATATCCCTTCAACCTCTTTTCCTTCATCTACCTATCCAATCTAATCTTGAATATTGGCATAGTTTCTACTAACTCTGCAAGTGTGCCTCAACTACTAACCCTGTGGCAGCCTCCCAACTCTTTGTGTAAAGAAGTTCCTCTTGCCCTCTGTTCTAAATCTCTCACATTTAATCTTGTAACCGCAAATGCTGGAAACAGTCTGCTTCTATCTACCCTGTTCCAACCTTTCATAATTTTCAACATTTCTATCATATCGCCCTGTAATTTGTTCCGACAAAAAAAGCTGCAATTTTTCAAGCCTTTCTTTCCATTTAGAGTTCCTCATACCAGGGAATATTCTAGTGAATTATACAGGCAGCAGATTTTTGGATGAGCTTATGTTTACAAAGGGTGGAGGATGAGAGGCTGGTCAGGAGAGCAGTGGAATAGTCGAATCTGGAGGTAACAAAGGGAAGGATGACTTTCAGCAGCAGATGCGCTGAAGAAGGGGTGGAGATGTTACATAGGTGCAAGTAGGCAGTCTTTGTGATGGAAAGGATATGGGGTCGGAAGCTCAGCTCAGGGTCAAGTAGGACATTGAATTACTACTACGACTTTCATATGACAGGAAAAGCTTATAATGGAACGTCTAGTTTGGCTATCCATTCGATGGCCTCCTGAGATGCCGAGTGGAGAAATGAGGTGCCTCCTGCAACAGAGCTTAGTGGGCAGGTTGATGTGATGTGTTCCATGGCCACAGTCACACTTCGGGTCCTCCCTCGTCTTCCACTTGTGGAACAGTTGGCCGCATCGTCCATGCCCTGTGCGGATTCGGGGGAGATTGAAGCCAGAGACCTCGGCTGTTAGATCAGTGATGAGGAGTTGGTTCTTTATGTTGCATGCATCCCACGATTCCGTCCATCTGGATAGTGGGTTGATACCAGCTGCATGAATATTGGCTGCTGTTTCCCAGAATGGCTGGCGCAATTTTAACCGATTTCGTGGTGTGTTTTTCAAGTCTTTGTGAATGGGAAGGTCGATGTTGCTCATGATTTTTTCCATCTTACGGAACATGGTGGCGTTGCGGCGAATGGCAGGCAGGGCAATGTGGGACAGCACCAGGAACCATTCAGTTGGAGTGGACTTGAGAGTCCCTGACACCGTCCTCATGGCAGCGTTTAGCTGCACGTCCACGATCTTTGTGTGGCGGCTGCAGGACCATGAGGCAGAACAGTATTCTGCAGCAGAGGCGACTAGGGCTACTGTTGCGGTGCGAAGAGTTCTGGCTGTGCTCCCCTATGACGTTCCAGTGAGTTTCTGGACCAGGTTCACCCTGGTTTTTACTTTTCGGGCGGTGTTGGTGAGATGAGGCCAATATGTAAGAGGGTATTTTGGGTGGGGTTCATGGGTAAGTTGCCTTCCGCAGAAGGAAACGTTTTCCCGGCGCCGTTGTTGTTCAGATGGAACACCAACACAACTGTCTCTCTGGATTGGGGCGGAGGGGCCAGGTCCGGAAGTAGCATTCCAGTCGGTCCAGGCCACGTGTGAGCATCCTACTTGCTTCCTCTAGCGTTGATGCCTGCGTCAGCAGTGCTATGTCATCGGCATAGGCGAATGTCCGAGATTTGTTGCAGAATGTCCGGGATTCGTCTGCCGTGTAGATGTTGAAAAAGGCCGACCCCTGTGGCAGACCGTTGTTGAGCATCCATGTTCGGCTGGTCTAATCACCAAGGTAGATGCAAAACTTAGGATTGCTCGTTAAAGTGTTGATAAGCCTGAGAGTCTTGCGGCATTGGATGATTATTGAAAGCTTCAGTAGCAGGCCTTTGCACCAGACAGTGTCGTATGCCAATGACGAGTCTCAGTGAAGGCAGCTCCAGTCTACAGCTGCTTCTAGAACCCTGCCTCAATGTTGGCAGTGAGTACATTGAATTAAATATTCTAACTTGCACTTCCTGCTGTAGACTCTGCGTGTCTCAGTAAGGATTCTTTAATCTGATTGGTTAAGAAGACACACCGTTGCATGCCCTGTTCACACAGGTCCCAGATCCCCTGTTGAGGGCGCCGCGCTGTTTCGAATTTCTAATTACCGCTAGTCGCAGTGCAAAAGCCTACAGAAAGTCTGTGGGCAAGTGTTAGTGTAATGAATGGCAAGCGCAGAATCCGGGCCAGTGGCTTCAGTCTTCACAATGTTTAATTGCAGGACAAGCACAATTAGCCGTGTGGCAATATGATGTTGTGGCAATAACGGAAACGTGGCTTAAAAAAGGTGAGGACTGGGCACTTAATATTCAAGGGTACAAGGTGTTCAGAAAAGATAGGGAAGGAAAAAAGGAGGTGGGGTGGCAGTGCTGATTAAGGAAGACATTGTAGTGTTGGAAAGGGAGGATGTTCTTGAGGAGACAAGGACAGAATCCATTTGGTTAGAGTTGAGGAGCAAAAAGGGTATGATCACGCTATTGGGGGTATTCTATAGGCCTCCAAATAGTGAGAGGGAGGTAGAGGAGCAAATCTGCAGGGAAATCGCAGAAATGTGCAAGAGCTGTCGAGTGGTGATACTGGGGCACTTTAATTACCCAAATATTGATTGGGATAATGCTAGGGGAAAGCAGGGGGAGGAATTTCTGAAATGTGTTCAGGAGAATTTCCTTGACCAATATGTTCTTGGCCCAACTAGGAAGGAGGCAGTGCTGGGGAATGAGGTGGGCCAGGTCGACCAAGTGTCTGTGGGAGAACACTTGGGTACGAGTGATCATCGTATCATAAGATTTAGATTAGCAATGGAGAGGAGCAAGAAACAATCTAGAGTGGAACTTCTAAACTGGAATAGGGCTAACTTCAATGGGATGCGAAAGGATCTAGCCAGGGTAAAATAGAACCAAAGACTTACAGGAAAAACTGTAACGGAACAATGGGTGATCTTTAAGGAGGAGATGTTCCAAGTACAGGCTAGGTACATTCCAACAAGAGGAAAGGGAACCAAAGCAAGGGCTCCTTGGATGATGAGGGAGATAGAGAAGATGATGAAACAAAAAAAGAGAGTGTATGATGCATGTCAGGTGAATTCTTCAAGGGAGAGCCAGACCAAATATAATAAGTTGAGAGGGGATGTGAAGATGAAAATAAGATTGGCAAAGAGAGAATATGAGAGTAGAATGGCGGTTACCATAAAAGGGAACCCAAAAATATTCTACCGGCATGCAAACAGTAAGCGGGTAGTAAGAGGCGAGGTGGGGCCTATTAGAGACAAAGAAGGTGATATATGCTTAGAGGCGCAGGGCAAGGCTAGAATACTCAATGAGTACTTTGTACCGGTGTTTACTAAGGAGGTGGATGCTGACAAAATATCGGTAGAAGTGGAAAAGGTAGAAGCAATGGAAGGGGTGAAGATTGATAGACAAGACATACTAGAAAGGCTGGGTATGCTTAGAGTGGACAAGTCGCCTGGTCCAGATGGCTTGCGTCCCAGGTTGCTAAGGGAATTGGGGGAGGAGATAGCAGAAGGGTTTGCCATAATTTTCCAATCTTCCCTAGATGTAATGAGGGTGGACAAAGGTGAGCCAGTGGATGTGGTGCATTTGGATTTCCAGAAGGCATTCGATAAGGTGCCACATAAAAGGTTACTGCATAAGATAAGAGCTCACGGAGTTGGGGGTAATATATTGGCATGGATGGAGAATTGGCTAACTAACAGAAAGCAGAGATTCGGGATAAATGGGTCATTTTCCGGTTGGCAAACGGTGACTAGTGGGGTGCCACAGAGATCGGTGCTGGGGCCTCAACTATTTACAATCTACATTAATGACTTGGATGAGGGGACCAAGTGTAATGTAACCAAGTTTGCGGATGATACAAAGATGGGTGGGAAAGCAAGTTGTGCAGAGGACTCAAAGAATCTGCAAAGGGATATAGACAGGCTAAGTGAGTGGGCAAACATTTGGCAGATAGAGTATAATGTGGGAAAGTGCGAGGTTATCCACTTCGGCAGGAAAAATAAAAAAAACAAATTATTATTTAAATGGAGAGAGATTACAAAATGCTGCAGTTCAGAGGGACCTGGGGGTCCTTGTGCATGAGACACAAAAAGTTAGCATGCAGGTACAGCAAGTAATCAAAAAGGCAAATGGAATGTTGGCCTTTATTGCAAGGGGGTTGGAGTATAAAAGCAGGGAAATCCTGCTACAACTGTACAGGGTATTGGTGAGATCACACCTTGAGTACTGCGTACAGTTTTGGTCTCCTTATTTAAGGAAAGATATACTTGCATTGGAGGTAGTTCAGAGACGATTCACTAGGTTAATTCCAGAGATGAGGGGGTTGACCTATGAAGAAAGGTTCAGCAGGTTGGGCCTATACTCATCGAAATTTAGAAGAATGAGAGGTGATCTTATTGAAACATATCAGATACTGAGGGGGCTCGACAAGATAGATGCAGAGATGATGTTTCCCCTCGTGGGGAAATCAAGAACTCGGGGGCATAGTTTCAGAATAAAGAGTCGCCCTTTTAGAACTGAGATGAGGAGGAATTTTTTCTCTCAGAGGGTCATAAATCTGTGGAGTTCTCTGCCCCAGAGAGCCGTGGAGGCTGGGTCATTAAATACATTTAAGGTGGAGATAGACAGATTTTTGCAAGATAAGGGAGTGAAGGGTTATGGGGAGCAGGCAGGGAAGTGGCTTTGAGCCCAAGATCAGCCATGATCTTATTGAATGGCGGAGCAGGCTCGAGGGGCCAAGTGGCCTATTCCTGCTCCTATTTCTTATGTTCTTAGATGCGGGGGAGGTGCCTGAGGACTGGAAAGTGGCAAATGTGACACCATTGTTCAAGAAAGGGTGTAAGGACAATCCTAGTAACTACAGGCCGGTCAGTTTAACATCAGTGGTGGGTAAAGTTTTAGAAACAATAATCAAGGAAAAGATTAACGGGCATTTGGAGAGGTTTAAGCTAATTAAGGAGAGCCAACACGGATTTGTAAAAGGCAGATCGTGTTTGACTAATCTAATTACATATTTTGATGAAGTAAGAGAGAGGATTGATGAAGGGAATGCAATGGATGTTGTCTACATGGACTTTCGGAAGGCGTTTGACAAAGTACCATATAGAAGGCTGGTTAACAAAATTGAGGCTCATGGAATAGGTGGGTCAGTGGCAGCTTGGATAAGGAATTAGCTTAAGGACAGAAAACAGCGAGTTATGGTAAATGGCTGTTTTTCAGACTGGAGGATGGTAGACAGTGGTGTTCCCCAAGGGCCACTGCTGGGGCCACTGCTTTTTTTGATATATATAAATGACCTGGATATTGGAATACAGAGTAGAATTTCTAAATTTACCGATGACACCAAACTTGGGGGTTGAGGGGTGATTTGATAGAAGTGTACAAGATTATGACGGGTTTGGATAGGCTAGACGGGGAAAGGCTGTTCCCACTAGTTGATGGTACAAGGACTAGGGGACACAGATTTAAGGTTTTGGGCAAGAGATACAGGGGGGATGTGAGAAAAACTTTTTTACGCAGTGAGTGGTGATGACCTGGAATTTGCTGCTGACGGAAGTGGTGGAAGCGGAGACACTCAATGTTTTCAAGGGGAGACTGGATAGGCACTTGAGGGAAATAAACTTGCAGGGCTACGGGGATAGAGCGGGGGAATGGGACTGACTGGATTGCTCTACAGAGAGCCGGCACGGACTCGATGGGCCGAATGGCCTCCTTCTGTGCCGTTATGACTCTATGACATTATGGCTCATCCAGGACTGATAGTTGGGCAAGCAGTCTGACAACACGGAGGCAGTGGAGGGGTAGAGAGAAATGGTGGTGAGCTATAACTGGGTGTCATTGGCGTACATTTGGAACCTAATGTAATATCTTCAGGTCATGTCACTGAGGGGCAGCATGTAGACAAGGAATAGGAGGGGGCCAAGGGTAGATCCTTGAGGGACTCCAGAAGTAACCGTGAGAGGGCGGGATGAGAAGCCAATGCAGGAGAGCCTCTAGCTACGATCGGATAGATAAGAGTGAAATAAATGGCGAGGGCAGTCCCATTCAGCTGGACAACAGAGGAGAGGCGTTGGTGGAGGATGGCATGGTCGACCATGTCAAAGACTGCGAGAGGTCGAGAAGGACGAGCAAGAATAACGCACCATAGTCTCAATCACAGAGGATGCCATTTGTGACTTTGATTAGGGCCATTTTAGTGCTGTATCAGGGCAGATTGGAGAGATTCAAACATGGAGTTGCAGGAAAGATGGACATCGATTTGGGAGGCGACAACATGTTCAAGAACTTTGGAAAGGAACGGGATGTTGGAGATGAGGTTGTAGTTTGCAATGACAGTGCGGGCCAAGGGTTGGTCTTTTGAGGAGAGGGTAATGACAGCAGTTTAGAAAAGGAGAGGGGCAGTAGAGGACCTGAAGTGAGGGTACCATTTACAATGTCGGGTAGCATGCGGGCCAGGAAGGGAAGTGCACCGCCTGGCTCAACAGCACTCGTGATTAGCTCCCCCTCGTGTTGTCCTCTTCCCTCTCTCCCCCCCCCCCCCCCCCCCCCTCCAAACCGGGATTTACCCGAGGCCCAATTTTATGTGAGCTGAGGGAGCACCTGTCTGCGTCCATTGGTTGTGCGCCCCAAGACAGACCATAACCAGTTTCTACCCCGTGTATTTTGAGCACTGATTAATGAAGCATCTCTTTTTTTCATCTGAATTTCAAGTTGAAATTACACTGGCCAAATATTAGCTTAATGCATTTCCTATTTTAATGGAGACATAATTCATTTAAAATAACACCTGCAACAAAATAGGCAACATTAGAATTGCACACACATGCAGTGAGTGTTCGTCCACTAATAATCACCCAGTATAATTTCAAGGTCTTTTTCTTGCAACCAAAAATTCAGATGAAAATTTGATGATTTATTAACCAATGCTGAAAAATGAGATTTGGGTAAAATTCTACCCCTTTTAATATTAAAGGCAGCAGAGCCACCACTAGCTTTGTAGTTCATATGGCAGCATTACGCTTTGTCTCTACAGATTTTTAAAAAGTCATATTTTTGTAAAATAGCCAGTAATGTTTTTAACAATTAGGTAAAGCTTAAACCCGGATTTCTGCTAAGTTTACATTAGATTCTCATGATAGGAAGTCTCATTCATTTGTCTAGCCCGCCTGGTGGAATTGTAATTCTAATCCTTGTTTGGAATAATGTTTTACTCCCACAGAATAACGTACATATAGGTCCAGCTTTGATGATTCACTTAATTTGTGAATTGAAATTTTGAAGATATTGGGAGGGGAATTTTAACTCCCCCTATCCGGCGGAAACTGGGTGTGGACAGTTAAAATGCAGTGCGTGAAATATCCACTCTGTTCCCGCTCCGTACTGATTTTAAAATACCTGATTTTTCAGGCATATGGGGCACCCACCTAAGTCAGACAGAGTCTCATACATTTGTGCAAATCGGGTCCTATGACATCAATAATGCAAAGTGGCAATGTCTGAGGTTTGAGAGTGAATTGCAGTCAGCCTTTTTGGCTGTAGGTACTGGGCTGAGGAGACCAAGGGTCTAGGGTTGAAATAGAGGGATTTGACACTCAGAAAATGAATCGGTAACTTAGTGGAACCTGATGTTTATGGAACAGGACTGAAATGTAGGTGGAATAAAACTGAAGCTGAAATCTATTTTATCTTTTGTTCTTTGTAAAATAAGATTTAAAAATAGTTTCAGAACAAAACATGCTTTATCCTAGCTTTAGAGTTAACTCTTTCCATGGACCTGTGCTCATAGGAGTGAGTAATGAAAGGTTAGACAGAGTGTGTAGTCTTGAAAGAAAACCACTGAATGATGTCAAGCACATAACGAAGGTCTTGTGAGATCCAGCCATGGTTTATTTTTCTGGAGCTCACCGAATCTCTTTGCATCTCACTTGTACTGCATTACAACATGATTTGTTCAATTTATTTTCTGTTATTCAGGACTGTTTTTTCCCTGGAGTCCTATGCATAGCTATAGTCAAACTGGCTGGGATACCTGATACCAGGTCCCCCACCTGCATCACTCTGAATTGACAGCTAAGTGTTGTAAATGTGCACCTGACCTATATAGAGTCATAACGGCACAGAAGGAGGCCATTCGGCCCATCGAGTCCGTGCCGGCTCTCTAGAGCAATTCAGTCAGTCCCATTCCCCCGCTCTATTCCCGTAGCCCTGCAAGTTTATTTCCCTCAAGTACCTATCCAGTCTCCCCAGAAAACATTGAGTGTCTCTGCTTCCACCACTTCCGTCAGCAGCGAGTTCCAGGTCCTCACCACTCGCTGCGTAAAAAAGTTATTCCTCACATTCCCCCTGTATCTGTTGCCCAAAACCTTAAATCTGTGTCCCCTAGTCCTTGTACCATCAACTAGTGGGAACAACAGCCTTTCCCCATCTAGCCTATCCAAACCATTCATAATCTTGTACACCTCTATCAAATCACATCGCAACCTCCTTTGCTCTAATGAAAACAAATCCAGCTTCTCCAATATGTATATTATAAGCATGCTAATTTTCCTTCCCCGTGGGGAAGCTCTCTGCTCCCCCCACATACCAGTACTCCACAGCACCATGCATTGTTCCACCTCTGCTGCTCCACTATCTTATTTAAGTTTGTTTTTAATGGCTGATGCAATATAATGGTTCATCTACAATGCACAAGAAAGGAGTGTGATGGAATACTCTCCACTTGCCTGGATGAGTGCAGCTCCAACAACCCGCTTGATTGGCACCCCATCCACCACCGGCGTACTGTGGCTGCAGTGTGTACCATCTACAAGATGCACTGCAGCAACTCATCAAGGCTTCTTCGGCAGCACCTCCCAAACCCGCGACCTCTTCCACCTAGAACGACAAGGGCAGCAGGCACATGGGATCACCACCACCTCCAAGTTCGCCTCCAAGTCACACACCATCCTGACTTAGAAGTATATCGCCGATCCTTCATCGTCGCTGGGTCAAAATCCTGGAACTCCCTACCTAACAGCACTGTGGGAGTACCTTCACCACACGGACTGCAGCGGTTCACCTTCTCAAGGGCAATTAGGGATGGGCAATAAATGCTGGCCTTGCCAGCGATGCCCACATCCCATAAACAAATTTTTAAAAAAAGTTCTGTGGGAACATAGCATCACAGAATGATCTAAGTTCCCCTTCATAGAGTTGCTGTACTATAATGTGATTATGTGGCTGCTCGTGAGTTCACTGTGAAGGTGGACTTCCTGGTAGTAGAAAAGTAACAGTCAAAACTCTTTTATTATTATTTTTCTTAGTAACAGAAGTTTTTTTAACAAAGAAAATTAAAGTGAGGCAAGGTAGTTTAAAAGACTGTTGTTAACGAGTATTGTATGATGTATTCATTACCTTCTATCCAGAGTCAAAAAAGTGCTGGTTTCAGAGAATCCACCTAGGTGTAGCAATAGCAAAATTTAGCCGATATGGGTGGTGGACTTGTATCAATACACACTTGTCAGAGGTTTGACTTAAAGTTATGCAGCTGTTTATAGAATAGAGTTAATTCCTTAAAATATATGTGGGAATAAATCCATCTGTTTCCACTTGTAGTGGCTATTTAAAGAATCACACAGAGGGAGCCTTTCATCATTCCTGCACAAAAAGGACACCAACTCAGCCCAGAATATAGCCTCATACCAGGAAGCAGCTTCTTGAAGTGAAAATGTAAATTTCCACTGGTCAAAAATTTCATAAATGTGTTAATTGTTTTGCAGTGAGCGGATTGTAATTTGTAAGTAAGCAGCTTTTGGAAAGGAAAGTGTACATAGTCATACAAACTTTGTTCTGTTTGTACCTATTCTTATCATTTGAATTTTGCTTTTTATTTTTCTCTGCTAGTTGTATGACAAGATCAACACAAAGTCATCGCCACAGATTCGAAATCCACCAAGTGATGCTGTCCAGAGAGCCAAAGAGGTAAGTTGCACAACTTTAGTTGTGCTGTAACCTCTTATGCATTAAATTGGTATTTATATGTTAGTCATTCTGAGCCAAATGGCTCTTGTCATAACAGATAAGACAATTTTCATACCATTGTCATCGGAACTTTAAATTTTGTTGAGGGCCAACACCTAATCTGATAGTCCTATGGTTGACCTGGTGTAGGTTGGAGGCATTATTTGACCATAAATAATTATTGTGTATACTCTCCGGGTGGCTCTGTTGCGGGTATGTCGCCATACCTGATCCACAGGGTACGGTAGCATAGTGGTTATGTTACTGAACCAGTAATCCAGGGAAATTCAAATCCCACCCTGGCAGTTTGAGAATTTGAATTTGGTTAAAATAAAATCTGGAAATATAAAGCTAGTACCAGTAAAAGTGACCATGAAAAACCCAACTGATGTCCTTTAGGGAAGGAAACCTATCATCCTTACCCAGACTGGCCTATATGTGACTCCAGTTCCACATCAACGTGGTTGACTTTTAACTGCCCTCTGAAGTGACCTAGCAAGCCACGCAGTTGTATCGAACCACTAGAAAGGAATCACTAGGCTGTGACCTAGGCATCGAATCAGGACATGACAAAGGTACACCCAGTCCAATCGACCCTGCAAAGTCCTTCTCACTAATATCTGGGGACTGGTGCCAAAGTTGGGAGCTGTCCGTCAGAAGTGTCAAGCACAGCCTGACTCACAATCATACCTATCAGCCATTGTCCCAGACTCCACCATCACTGTAATAAAAACAGAAAATGCTGGAAATACTCAGCAGGTCAGGCAGCATCTGTGGCGAGAGAAACAGAGTTAACATTTCAGGTCGATGACCCTTCGTCAGAACCCTTCCACCATCACTGTCCCTGGGTCTGTCCTGTCCCACCGGAGCTGAAGGCACAGTGGTGTACAGTTGGGTGGGGAGTGGACCTGGGAATCCTCAATATTGATTCCGGACCCCATGAAGTCTCATAGCTTCTGGTCAAACATGGGCAAGGAAACTGGGCTAATTGCCACCTACCGCCCTCCCTCAGTTGATGAATTAGTACTCATAGAATCATACAGCACAGATGGAGGCCATTCGGCCCATCGTGCCTGTGCTGGCTCTTTTAAAAAGCTATCTAATTAATCCCACTCACCTGTTCTTTCCCCATAGCCCTGCAATTTTTTCCTTTTCAAGTATATATCCAATTCCCTTTTGAAAGTTACTATTGATTCTGCTTTCACCACTTTTTCAGGCAGTACATTCCAGATCATCATAACTTGCTGCTAAAAAAAAATTCTTCTCATTTCCTCTCTGGTTCTTTTGCCAGTTACCTTACATCTGTGTCCTCTGATTACAGTGGAAACAGCTTGTCCTTATTTACTCTATAAAATCCTTCATAATTTTGAACGCATCTATCAAATCTCCCCTAAGGAGAACAATCCCAGCTTCTCTAATCTCTCCACATAACTGAACTCCCTCATCCCTGGTACCATTCTAGTCAACTTCTTCTGCACCATCTCTTAAGGCCTTGAAATTCTTCCTAAAGTGTGGTGCCCAGAATTGGGCACAATACTCCAACTAAAGCCTAACCAGTGATTTATAAAGGTTTAGCATAACTTTCTTGCTTTTGCATTCTATGCCTCTAAAGCCCCGGATCCCGTAGGCTTTTTTAACAGCCTTCTCAACTTGTCCTGCCACCTTCAAAGATTTGTGTGTGTGAACCCCCATGTGTCTCTGTTTCTGCACCCCCTTTAAAATTGTACCATTTAGTTTATACTTCTCCATGTTGAACAACACTTAGAGGAAGCACTAAGAGTAGCAAGGGCACAGAATGTAATCTGGATGGGGAACATCAGTGTCCATCACTGAATGGCTCGGTGACCGAGGTGACCGAGTCCTGAAGGAGATAGCAGGCGGTGAGTGAACCAACATGAGGGAATAACGTGCTTGACCTCTAATTTACCTGTCGCAGATGCGTCTGTCCATAACAGTATTGATGAACAGACTTGTCTTCACACTGAGGACACACCATTAAGTCATTTAGGACTACCATCGTGCTGAGTGGGCTAGATTAAGAACAGATCTAGCAGCTCAAAACTGGACATCCATGAGGGGCTGCTCACATGTGGCTGCCTGGTTCTCAGAAATTCTTGCACAACAGCTGCTGGCATGAAACCATAAGCAAAGATACTCAATTACAGAGGATCCAACCTTATAAGGAAAAATGCAGTAACATTTGTAAATGTGTAAGCGTCACATGATCAGACATCATGTGATCAAGTGCCACATGATCAAACCTCCAGGATTACCTCCAACTAGAGTTGGCAACCCTAATTATAGGCTCAGAAATATTGACACTTAATAAAGGATGAAGAAATAAAACTAAGCAGTTAGTTTGTAAGTATGTTCATAAATATAGTGTACTACATATCTTCAACATAGTAAAAAAAAAAAACTTATTAGTGACTGACGGGAGGCTGATTTCAGACAGGACAGTGATGGGATCAGTACAATTGGTTTCAGTGTCCTAGGTTAGGGAGGGAAAATATCAACCAGGGTAGTGGTTAATTGCTATCCTGTAGTACTGGAAGTGTACATGTGTTATCACTTGCAGACACCCATCGGCTTGGCTCTGATGGCCACAGCAATTGAATTGTCTGGCAACACTCCATTCCACATTTGCACCTGCCGAATACTTACTAGGGCAAAGTATTGAAGGACACTGCCAGTTCACACCAATACAGGGAGCCAAATCTGTTTCTCTTTTATGTAAGTCACAATATTATAGAACTTTTATCTGGTATACAAAATAAATTTAAGAGGAGCAAGGTCAGGAAGACTCTTCAGACAAAACCATGACCCTGTAAAAGCACAATTGAAGCCTTGTTACTGCAAACATTTGGGGGGGGAAAAGCACAAATAAAACCTGCCTGAGATGCGGACCAAGGCAGTCAGCAAGAAATAACAACTTAGTGCTTTGCAGCCAAAAATTAAAACCTAATTTCAACTCGAGGCCCCATGTGGGTTGTAAAATTAACAAATTAGTCAAACAGAATTCTAATGAGTACTTTATTTTTCTGTATAAAACAAAGGACTACTTTGACAAAAATATTCTCCATAGATTTTTCTTCCCCTTTAACCAGTATCATGTGCCTGTTTCTTGATGTTTTCCTAACTGCGACAAGAAGAAAACCTTTCATACCACTACTGCAAAATATCTGCATCTTGTACTTGAAACTAAACTTTCCTTACTGATGGAAGCAATTTTTATTCAGTAGGGGTGGGGACAAATAAATAAAAGCAATGGATTCCAACAGTAATGTAATAGTATGAATAATATAATGTCCACTCTGTCATCCAAGAAAACCTGTTTAAATTTTTAGCTGTTGCTGCTCTTTGCTCATGCTCCACTATGACCCATATAAGCACAGAGCAAAGATTGAAGGAATGTGCTCTCACAATCTACTCTTATTGCACAACAAAAAGCAGTTCTGCAATATTTGCCTAAACTCTGGAACCTGACTTGTTTAGATAGATTCCACTAAAACAACAAAGAAATAGCAAATTATTTATGCATGATTGTTTTAGATTCTTGATTTGCAGATTATTATCTGGCTACTGTGACTGCCCCAATGAAATTGGGAACATATTTAATTATATATGCTGATGAAAAATTGCTTTGCTGGCCCATGTAGGAGGCCAGAAAACATCATTGCCTCCTTCCCATAGGGGCAATAATTGCCACAAGGCAGTGGTGACTTTTGAGGCACCTAAGAAAATCATCTCCTTAGATGGGTTTTGCCATCCCATAAAGTAAATGGTGCATCAGGTATCAACTTTCAGCTGTGATTTATTTCCTTAAATCCCTGCCATTGCGAATGATGGATATCTGGCAGTGCTGCAGCGGGGCTTTCGTTACAGCACCAGAAAAGTTGTCTGGGGATTTAAAAGGACAGAAAAGCCCAGAAAAGACGAAAGAAAAATTAATTTTAAGCAAAATGAAAATTAGTCCATTGGGCTGAAATGAAGGGATAGGAAGCCTTTACTTAGGCCCTGTTCCTCCATTTGAGCACATTGAGGCCATTGCTGCTCCGAGCCTACCACCATCTTCCAGCAGGTGGTCCCAGGGAGTGTCCGCGGGTGCACAGCAGAAAAATCCGCCACAAACCTGGACCCACCACCAACATTGGCATTTGCATGCAATAGGCAGGAAAAGGGCAGCCAGCAGGAGTAGAGGGAAGAAAGTCAGAGTGGGGAGGCAGCAGTGGGAGTCACTGCCTCATTTTCCTGCAAAGTTTACACCTGATTTAGGGCAGGATCATGGAGGAAAATCTAGCCATATCTGTTAGATCAGGTAAGACTCACTCACTGTAAAGTAGCTTTCAACAAAACTAAGAAAATATCCTTGCCCCTTCCATTCCCCCAAACTAATTTTCAACTTCAAATAGTGGCATATCCTTAGTTTTGCAAGTTTAGTACCTGCAGAAGCTTGCTAAGAATTTGTTGTATCTTGCAGGTGTTGGAAGAGATTTCATGCTATCCAGAAAACAATGATGCAAAGGAATTGAAGTGTATCCTAACACGGCCTCATTTTATGGTAAGTGCATTACTTTGGTTATCACACTTCAAAATAAAGAGATAAGATTGTCAGTGAATACTATCTAAATTAAGTAGCTACTTAAGTAACAACACTCACTGTCGGGCAATCTGGTGAACAAGTGAGTTCCTCATTTTTTTTAAATAATATGGTACACTGGTTAAGGGGGAAAGGAAAGACGGAAACTCAACTTTTTATTCAAAGTTCTCCATTTTATAGAAGAAAAAATAATTTTGAGCTAAATTTTGATTTATTTTTTCCCCAAAGAAGTCAATTTTATTGTCTGCATGGAGATCTGCTTACCCTTGTTGTTAAACCACTCCAGTAGTGTCACTGACGAGGAGCACCCTAGAGCGGTTTCGTAGGTAAAAAGAGTGGTGGTATGATTTCAGACTAGCCTAAGAGCTACTCTGGAGCTGCCTAGTGTCGGGAAACTACGCTGGAAACTGGGAAGTCTGTAACACGGAACAGCTCTCAGGCCAGTTTGAACTCGCTATTTCATGATCCCACTGATCATAATGCACATGAGTACTTTGCTTCGATTTTCACAGAAGAATACAATAGTGAGAATTAAAGGGTACAAGAGAAGGAGGCGGAGCAATTAGACAGGATAACAATCGATAAGGTGAAATTCAAAAGTGGAAAAGGCACAGATCCTGATGGGATGCATTCTAGAAGGGAACCAAGAGAGCAAATAGCAAAGGTACTGACCACAATCTTTCACACATCCTTGGGTATGGAAGTTGTGCCAGTGAACTGGAGGGTTACCAGCAATGTTCCCTTTAAGCTGCGTGGCTGTGCCGCGCTCTGAAGGTCCCGCGCAGCCGGTGAGCCAGCTTTTAAATTTAAAAAACGCACATGCACGGAATTTTGAATGGTCCATGCAGCCCGTTAAAGGGACCGCGCGGGCCAAAACAAATTAGAGGGAACATTGGTTGCCAGTGTATTACTTCTGCTCAACAAAAGAGAAAGGGATAAACCAGGTAACTATAGGCCAGTCAGCCTAATATTAGTAGCAGGTAAACTTCCAGAGACCATAATGAGGGCACCCGCCATCTAAAATTACTAATCCTAATACATTGAGAAGGAGGGACGCCAAAGACTAAGAAACCTTTCCTCACAGGATTAAGATAAGAAATAGAGTCTATCAGCATCAGGGGAAAAAACCCTGCAATATTCAGTTTAAGATTACAAAGCCTAGGCAGTGGCATGCCACGGTGTGGAGCTTCATCAAGAGCAGGTAAAACAAAGGGGGGCAAAACAACTAAAAAAAGGATCTCTAACTTGAGGAAATACAAAAATGCGTAGGCAGAGGCAAAGTTATTAAAAAGAAAGCACCTAAGCGAAGTCAAAAGGAAAATAGGACAGTTATAAAAGTAATAAGCAAAGACCAGAGTATGAAGTAAAAAAGTAAAAGGGAGCAGCATAGAAGTATTATACACACAGCCATTGAACATAAAATGAATAAAGTCAAGTTGAATTCTACAATCGAACATCTGCCCAAGTACCAAAATTTCTATTCATGTCACCTAACATTGCAAGATCACCAGCTACTTCAGGAACACTCTTTGCACATAAAGGTTTCAAACAGCACTGTGGTTTTAATGGCTTACAGACAGCCCTACAAACTATTTCTCATGTTGGTACAAGTCCCTAGTGCATGTCTGAAGTGCTCTTTTACATACTCTCGGTGTTTGCCAGTGGCCAGAACATGGGAGGAGGTAGGCTGCTGTGGCTCATAAGGTGCTAGTGGTCGGTAAGCTCTAGGGACTCTGAGCTGAGAGGGCCCACCTGCAGATTGCAACAATTTGGTGCCTGCTGGGGGAGTCTGGCTCCAGGGTGAACATTGGAGCAAGGGACATAAATGCTATCATCATGAGAGATAACAAAATGTTTCATTCGCATTGCACTACAGCCTCTGCTACTGGGCTGCAGTGGTGCAGACACTAGGAGATCACTGATCCAAGTGAAGGCCCTATTCATTTGAGATCTCAATTTGTCCATAAAGGAGAAGATGGTTGAGCCCAGTGCCTGCATAGCCCCCAGTATTGGCAGTCCTGAAAAATGCTATTACTGTGTGTCAAAATCTTGTGGGGTTGGGGGAAGAGGGCTCACTGTGAATTACCCCAGTGCAGTCCCCTTAAACTCTTTGGCCCAAAAATTCGTGAGGAAGCCTTCGTGCGAGGGTAAGGCTTCCCCGCGATCTCTCACTGCGCGTTGGCTTTTTCAGTTCCAGCTCGCACGAACTTGATGTTCTGGACAGCTGCTGTGCTGGGCTTGCGTATCCCACAGGCGTAGTTAATTCGTGCGAGCTGTGGGATCACGTGACTCAGTTAGAGCCAATGGCAGCACACCATCTTCCATTCATAACTTTCACATAAGTGCTGTGAAAGCTATGAATCTATACCCCCCCAAAAGAACAGCTAAACCTCAATTAAATTAAAAAAAAACCATCACATTAATAAAATAAGTATAGTTAAATAAATTAACCATTTTAAATAAAAAATTAAATTTTTGAAAAAATTTAAAATCTTTTAAAAAGTTATAAAAATAAACTTACCTGTCTTTAAAGTCTCTAAAAGAGATATACCTGTTAAAAAAAATTCAAAATAATACTTAATTCACTACTTACCTTGTTAAAAGTGGGTCTTACTCCTTTTTTTATGTGTAAAATCTTCCGTACTTACCTGCGCGTTGAAACCACTAAGTGCACAGCGTGCGCGCAGCCTGTAGCGCGCACGCGGTTCAGCTAGGAACCGCCCCCTTTTCCATTCACCAAGTGCCGGTTTTCAGCGCATGCGCAGTGCATGCAGAAAACCGGCAATTGGAGACAGAATACGCGAGAGTACGCAGTGCGTACTCTCGCGTAGCGGGACTAATTTTTGGGCCTTTATTTAAGTCAAATAGGATGCTGATTTCTGTGCTTGATGTGGTAAGTGCGAGGGTGCATCGTCAGTCTGTCTGGCACTAGCAAGTCTTCTGATGAACCTAGAAAAAGGGGAGTCGGACAGGTGTTAGGATGTATTTACAATGACAACACTTGGCAGATCACTGGCAGCACTATACCACACCAGGTTGTCGTGTTTGAAAGGTTAGTAATTGTGTGACTGAGCGTTAAGTAGAAAAAGAAGAGGTAGGGAAGATACCAACAAATCTGGGGGGCAAAATTCAGTTGCTTTGCGCCTCCCGTTGGCGCCCTAAGAGGGCGCTAATGGGGCGCAAAGCAACTAGCGCCCGGGCGCGGCAATGTTTGCGCCGCTCGCAAAATTGACCAGACGTTTTGCGGCGGCGCTAAACACTACTGCCACGATCTCCTGCGCCCGCAGATCGTGACGTCAGTCGAGCGTGCAACACCCCAGACCGGATATTGAGTGGCGCCCCCTGCCTTACCGCCTGCCGCTAGCAACGACAGGTTGAGGGGAGCATTTTGCCGTCGGAAAGGGACTGGGGGAGCGCTATTTAAAGGCGACCGCTTCCTGCCTTTTTTTTGTCTGCGACATTTTTGCACCACGCATTCTGAGAGAGAGAGAGACTTCTGGAGAGATTCAACGCTGTGTGAAGGAGTTTTGGGTACTGAGCCACACTTTGCAGGTTCATTTTGATTTGACCTTCCTTGCATCGATTTAGAAGAGACTATGGGGGCTGCACTCTGAGCTCTTTCCCTGGGCCTCGCCATTGTTTTTTCCAGCAGATTTGATGTACAGGTCTCTCCAGGCCGTGATTCAAGGCTGCAATGAGCAGGGTGTGGATGGAGAGCAAGATCGACCCTCCTCTTTAAGAACTGGCCGGCGCCATTGTGTCTGTGTTCCATTGCTGACTGACATCACATGAGCTTCGCCAGCGCTCTGAGGTAGTGTCTCACTCCTCAGCGTTAGCGCCTTAAGAGAGGTGTGTAGCGCCTGATTTAGCGCTCCAATCACCTCCAGGGGCGATAGAAGCCAAGTTTGCAGTTGGACTTTGCGTCCGGCCGATAATTGCACCCCAAACGGGGCGATACCGAATTTCTCCCCCCTGCTGTGCCAGGCCTCCAGGCTCGCCATCTCCGATGCTGACTGCTTAGCATCTTTCTATGATGTCAATGGCAGCTTCTTCCATAGGGGTGAGTATTGGCAGCACCTCCTCCTTTGCTGGTTGTCTTCCACCTATTGTATGCAAGCTTCTCCACCAAGAAGAGTGGAAGTGAATTAATATGTGCCCAAGACCCTCACCATATATAGATCAGCTTACCATAGTGTGCATGATGACAGGAAGAAGCAGTGAATGTAGGGAGTAGTTGTGAGGGCAGTAGCAGCTTTTGAGCATGTGAGTGAAAGCAGAAAGGAGATGCAGTGAAGTCTTCTCTGCTGACTTATGGACAGCCATGGGAAGCAGGGAAGGGAAGGAATGATTATTGAAAGGAAGTCTTACCTTGGCATGCCTGGTGAGATTATTAAACTTTTCTCCAAGACCTGGGTGTAATGCAGAAACCGCTGCTCACATTCACATATTGTGCCACCTCTTGCCATATCCATTCACCAACTCACTTTGACGCCCATCAACCATCCAAGGGGAAGAGGACATTCTTCCTCTCGAGAACTGCCAGTGGGAGAAGTGCATTTTGCGCTGGTAACTCCCCTCCTGCATGCAAAGGATGGGCGACCCATTAATTGGGGATGGTTCTCCACCAACTCCTGCAGGCAGCCATTGCCACCACTCCGCCCAACTCCCAGCGGTTTCACACAGGGAGACCAAAATTAACTCCAATAGTTCAGTTCTCAATCATTTATCGTCTATTTTTGAGGTGTATGAGTACACTTTAGAGCACTGTTTACTTTTCATTATTGAGGAGACTGAAAAAAGTCCTGCAGTACAATTCTAAGCACTGCTTTGTTCCTGTCAATGTATCCCTTATCATTCTATTAAACTGAAAAGATATGGGGACTTAAGACAGCTGAGTGCTGATTGGAATGGAATACTGTACTATCCTCATCTGGAAATATTTTTTCAGTTGTCTATTTGGGTTTGTTTAAATTCAGTTTTCTCTAAGAAACATGAATTACTAGTAATTAAACTTAATCTTGCAACCACTGGAGATTTCTAATGTTGTTCTCATCTGGATTAGTGGAGTGTGAAATGGTGGGGGAAACTGAGCAAATAAAACCTCTGTCATGACAGCAATCAGCAACATATTGGAAAGTATTTGGCAAGGGAACTGCATGGTGATACAGTCTGGTGAAAACCCTCTGGCAATGTTTACCACTGTTGTACCTGCAAAATCTGTTATGAATTATACTCTCTTCTGAGAAAGAGAATTATATTACAGTGTATTTTTCTGAAAAAACCTGAACACATACTATATATGGGTTTGAAAATATAATGGAATGCTTTTATTGTCAGGTATCATATTGATTTGCAGTGGTGTCGTATAGCAGACCATGCAACTTATCCTGAATCATATAGCTGTCTTCAAGCTTGGCTCCTTAATATACTCCCAGTACATCTGATCAGCCAATATAACTCGCATGGTAAATTGCAATGGGTCTACAGCCTTCTATTGGGAGTTAGACAACCTGGCAGCTGCAAGTTTTCCTTCGATGATTTTAGCCACTCTTCTATCTTACACATCACATTAGATTAATAAAAAAGATAAAGCAAATTTCCCTAGATCCTTTATCCATAAACTGGTCAGTCGTCAGATTTTATGAAAAGTGTGAAACATACAGTACTGCCAAGCCCCAGAGTATAAGCAAAAGGAAGCTGGCAATACGTGCATAGAAATTTATGCGATAGCATTTGTCAGCATTCAACCAATTCATCCTTGGTTTATCTTTTACACAAATGTTTATGGCAGCTTGAGAACAAGTTAGCATCTATTTTGTTAATGCCTGAGCATTCAAGCTATAGTCATTTTCTAATCACCAGGTTCTAATCCAACATTGGTGGTTTTCTAAATCTAAAACAAATCAAAACTTCCAAGTAAAAATCATAAGATTTTAAGATTGTCAAACAACTTCAGATTCCATGCTGCTTTTGTAGCAATCATATCCTTTTTGCACATATTTCCCATACCACTTTCACATTCGAAGCAGAAAGTAAAAGATACATTGGTTAACGTTGCACAAGGCATCAATTCAGAAACAAACAGACTGGCAACTTGAACAAAAATATTTATTATACCGCCGACAGATCTTCATTTGGGGGAGGGGGTCAGGATTTGAACCTCGACCTTGCCATTAGAGGGTTATTTTCCTTAAATATAAATATCTTTTAAAATATTTTTCAAAAATTTTATGACACTTCCCCAAGTAATAACTGACTTAAAAATCTCTCAGAAGCTGGGAATACGTACATAGAAATTTATGTGATAGCATTTGTCAGTAGTCAACTAATTCATCCTTGGTTTATCTTTTACATAAAAGTTTATGGCAGCTTGGGAACAAGTTAGCATCTATTTTGTTAATGCCTGAGCATTCAAGCTATAATCATTTTCTGATCACCAGGTTCTAATCCAACATTGCTGGTTTTCTAAATTTAAAAGTATAATTTTTAGAACTGTTGTAATATGCTTTTGTTAACTTCTGATGTAACAAAGCTAGCGTTTTAGGTTTGAAAGCTTCATTGCTATAGACAGCCAGTAAGCAAAGCAAGATCACAGTCAAAACAGTTATAGCAACTGTGGCCATATTGTTGCAGTGTTGGGAACTCAGCATTAAAATTCAAATGGCTGTTTATATTGGCTGGATGCCATATGGCACTGAATTGTCTCATCTGAATTGTCTCTTCTGGTGGACATCATTGATCCAGCGGCAGTTCTGAAGTTGTTAATTCAGATTATTTGCAATAGCAAACAAGAGTCAAAGTTTTTACAGATGTAATTTTCACTTGCTACTATAAATGAGGTATTATGCGTGCTAACATTTTTCCATGCCTTAAAAATGAGGAAATTAGATTTGAAGAGCTACTTGCATTTCTATAGTGCTCCTCACGTGCAGGAAGGTGTCTCAAAGCACTTTACATTAAGGAGGGAAATATAGTTGACAGAAAAGAGGAAAGTGAAGAGGGTTTGGGTGCGAGGACAAGAGTATGATTAACAAAAGGTTTTATTTCTTTATTCAGTTTAATGTTCCAGTTTTATCTTGTTTTAAAAACTAGGCCTTGCTGCAGACTCATGATGTCGTGGCACATGAGGTATACAGTGATGAAGCATTGAGAGTTACACCACCACCAACTTCTCCTTATTTAAACGGTGACTCACCAGAAAGTGCAAACGGAGATATGGACATGGAAAATGTAACACGAGTTCGACTGGTCCAGTTTCAGAAAAACACAGATGAACCTATGGTAATTTAGAATAAAAATCTCTAGTTTTCTAATCAGTTTTAGTAATTTTTATCTAGCTGTGTTGGCAGAGATAACTAATCATTAAAATAGTCATTTTAGTTACTATAAATCACCACAACTGTAAAACTAAGCAACCAACTTAGTCATTTTTCTCTGTTCTGTTGCATGAGCACTTCAAATGGTAATAAAAAACTTCTTTTCAGTAGAAGTAGTCACTGCTATCCCATGATGTCATAAAAAGTCTGAAAGAGACATGAATAAAGATTGATCAGCATTTGTTAATGAACTAGACTGTGTGTAAACAGGCTAGACAAATGCAAATTTCCTTTTTGTTGACTAGAACACTGTAATTAACAAATTAGCCACCATTAGTACTTTGTGTAGATCTCAGTGTTACCACTGACTAGTTGTGGGCATTAACTCAGTCATATAATGACGATTATATTTTGGTAAGAATGCTACTGTACAACAGTTTACTTTGCCTCATTTTTATGTATAAAGGTATAGATTAACCATTTCCCAAGCCCACTAGTTCTTTCCACACACTTTTTGGAGTGTTAACTTGCAGCTATGCATCTGTTTGAATTCCATCGTTAATAAATTTTCATAATTTTATAACTGACTTGAAACACCAAATGAAGCAGAATCACAAGTATTTTTGATTACACAAGTGTGAAAATTGGCCAGTATTCCTGCTCCCGCTGGAAATGTGTGTGTGGATGTTGGCCAAAGACAGGATTCGGTTTAGCTATAATGCCCCTGCAGGTGATTATTAACCTGCCAACTCATACTGTTGTGGTAACCAGTAACTGCAGATGAATTGCTGAAATATAAGAAAATGCTATGGAAAGGGAGAATATCCGTTCATCTCGGATCAGTCACCAGCTGGTTGAAGTGGAAAGGAGTCACTGCAGATGTGTCAGAATATACATATTCTTTTCAGTAATTATATTAATTTGTAGCCCCACAGTTTCCTACATCTATAGAACAAATATAGTCATACAAAATAAGACACTAGTGCCACCTTGTGATGCAAACCTAGACTAGAAGTTTCTGCTACAAGACAGTTATGTACTGAGGATGACCAAATTAGGGTTTTTTTATGCAAGACTACATTTAAAAAACTGAATAGTAAAACTCTATAGAAAAATGGTTGCAACAGGACCTTTTGTCTAACACAGGAAATACTTCCAACTGGAACTTCCTGTCCATAATGATCCGCAACAATGAAGTCAGCACAGTATTCAAAAACCCAGGTGGGTCAAGTGAAGTTTTCAACTCCAGCTACTACTGTACTACAGTACTACTGCTCAGCTGACCATAACTTTCAGCTGATAGGTCATTTATCGTTATCATTTACATTTAGTTTCCCTCTCTTTGTATATTCCAAGATTGGTTGTCGGGTTTTCAAAGAAAAAGTGTAAAAAATAATTTTTGTTCGGAAGAACACAGCTTTGACCAGGATTCAGAACAATCAAAAAAGTTGTTCTTCAAAAGGAAACTGTATTTTGAGATTACTTTGAATAGATTCTATTGCCTGCAAATTTTTGATGTAAAATGTTCAAATGTACTTAATGTGTTCTTATAAGGAAGTTGCTCATCAGAGTGATCAATATTTAAAAAATGCTCTCTTTCTATCTTGTGCACTACTTCCAAACATGTTATTTATATATATTATGAAGAAATGCACCTGCAAAACTCTGATTATCCCTAATCTTTACTATGATTAATTAGTTTAAATAAGTTTAATTAAACATTTTTTACATTCTTTCATATTTTAGAGCAATATGCTACTCAACACTCTCAAATCAACACTGAATGTTTTAAAATCAATTATACTTTCCATGTTAGCTCTTCTATATGTTTTTGATCAAAAGCAACTGCTTTAGAATTCTGTTATGCAGCATTACACAAATAATAGTTAAAGCATTCTTTTAAGCATTTGCAGTTTGATAAGAAGAAAAAGTACAGAATTTAAACAACATCATCAACAAAATGTCTTGTCTGTCTTCCCACTGCATAATGATTTAGTCCCATAATATAAATTCAGTTCTGTATTTATTTAGGGTCTGTTTGCCTTCAAATTATTTTTATGAGATGTTGTATGGTGTAGCACAAATATGTCTGCTGTTTGCTACTTTAATTGTAAAGGACACCATAAAACAGATATTCTATCTTAAGACAGACCCTGATTTAGGATTTTTTTTATTCGTTCATGGGATGTGGGCGTCGCTGGCAAAGCCAGCATTTATTGCCCATCCATAGTTGCCCTTGAGAAGGTGGTAGTGAGCCGCCGCCTTGAACCGCTGCAGTCCATGTGGTGAAGGTACTCCCACAGTGCTGTTAGGGAGGGAGTTCCAGGATTTTGACCCAGCGGCGATGAAGGAATGGCGATATACTTCCAAGTCAGGATAGTGTGTAACTTGGAGGGGAACTTGCAGGTGATGGTGTTCCCATGCGCCTGCTGCTCTTGTCCTTCTAGGTGGTAGAGGTTGTGGGTTTGGGAGGTGCTGCCGAAGAAGCCTTGGTGAGTTGCTGCAGTGCATCTTGTAGATGGTATACATTGCAGCCACGGTACACCGGTGGTGGAGGGAGTGAATGTTTAAGATGGTGGATGGGGTGCCAGTCAAACGGGTTGCTTTGTCCTGGATGGTGTCGAACTTCTTGAATTTTGTTGGAGCTGCACTCATCCAGGCAAGTGGAGAGTATTCCATCACACTCCTGACTTGTGCCTTGTAGATGGTGGAAAGGCTTTGGGGATTCAGGAGGTGAGACACTCGCCACAGAATACCCAGCCTCTGACCTGCTCTTGTTGCCACAGTATTTATGTGGCTGGTCCAGTTAAGTTTCTGGTCAATGGTGACCACCAGGATGTTGATGGTGTGGGATTCGACGATGGTAATGCCATTGAATGTCAAGGGGCGGTGGTTAGACTCTCGCTTGTTGGAGATAGTCATTGCCTGGCACTTGTGTGGCGCGAATGTTACTTGCCACTTATCAGCCCAAGCCTAAATGTCGTCCAGGTCTTGCTGCATGCGGGCATAGACTGCTTCATTATCTGAGGAGTTGTGAATGGAACTGAACACTGTGCAATCATCAGTGAACATCCCCACTTCTGACCTTATGATGGAGGGAAGGTCATTGATGAAGCAGCTGAGGACACTGCCCTGAGGAACTCCTGCAGCGATGTCCTGGGGCAGTGATGATTGACCTCCAACTACCACAACCATCTTCCTTTGTGCTAGGTATGACTCCAGCCAGTGGAGAGTTTTCCCCCTGATTCCCATTGACTTCAATTTTACTAGGGCTCCTTGATGCCACACTTGCATCAAATGCTGTCTTGATGTCAAGGGCAGTCACTCTCACTTCACCTCTGGAATTGAGCTCTTTTGTCCATGTTTGGACCAAGGCTGTAATGAGGTCTGGAGCTCAGTGGTCCTGGCGGAACCCAAACTGGGCATCGGTGAGTAGGTTATTGGTGGATAAGTGCCGCTTGATAGCACTGTCGACGATACCTTCCATCACTTTGCTGATGATTGAGAGTAGACTGATGGGGCGGTAATTGGCCGGATTGGATTTGTCCTGCTTTTTGTGGACTGGACATACCTGGGCAGTTTTCCACATTGTTTAATAGATGCCAGTGTCGTAGCTGTACTGGAACAGCTTGGCTAGAGGCGCGGCTAGTTCTGGAGCACAAGTCTTGAGCACGACAGCCGGGATGTTGTCGGGGCCCATAGCCTTTGCTCTATCCAGTGCGCTCAGCCGTTTCTTGATATCACGTGGAGTGAATCGAATTGGCTGAAGACTGGCTTCTGTGATGGTGGGGACCTCAGGAGGAGGCCGATGTGGATCATCCACTCGGCATTTCTGGCTGAAGATGGTTGCAAAAGTTTCAGCCTTGTCTTTTGCACTCGGGTGCTGGGTTCCGCCATCATTGAGGAGGGGGATGTTCATGGAGCCTCCTCCTCCCGTTAGTTGTTTAATGGTCCACCACCATTCACGACTGGATGTGGCAGGACTGCAGAGCTTTGATCTGCTCCGTTGATTATGGGATCGCTTAGCCCTGTCTATAGCATGCTGCTTCCGCTTTTTAGGATGCATGTAGCCCTGTGTTGCAACTTCCCCAGGTTGGCACCTAATTTTTAGGTACGCCTGGTGCTGCTCCAGGAATGCTCGAAACGTTGACTCTGTTTCTCTCTCCTCCATGCTGCCTGACCTGCTGAGTGTTTCCAGCATTTTCTGTTGTTATTCACCTTATTCAATTATGGGGAACCCCTAAGCAGAAGCTATATACTGTCCACAAAGAGGAAGAGAGAAAGTTTACATGGCAAATTAACCCAAATTGTTCCCAGACATCTCCTCGTAGCCAATTACTGAACCATACAGCTCTTGACCAGGTGCATGGCACACCTCTCTCTCTATCCTATCATCTCTCCACTCATTATCTCTCTCCATCACTATCATCAATTCATCCTCTATCTCTGTCTCCATCACCATATCATCTATTTCCATCTCTATCATCATCTTTATCTATCTCTATATCTCTACCTCTAGATATCTCTCTACTTCTAGATATCTCTCTGTATATAGATATATATATATATATAGAACGTGGGTACTGCTTCTGCCAACTGTAGAATGCTCCTTAGAATACATCACAGTTTTAATGTTTGTTTGTGACAAAATGTTTAGCTTTGAAACTGCTTTGTATACAGCTGTTGTATTTCTAATTAATTAAGTCCTGTATATGTCATGTTAATTTTCTCCATGTTTCTTCATCTAGGGAATCACTTTAAAAATGAATGAGTTGAACCACTGTATCGTTGCAAGGATAATGCACGGAGGAATGATCCATAGACAAGGTAAGAAGTAGAAAATCTATATGCATCCAAAAAATTAACTATTACCATTCCAAGAAGTTAAAGCCGTATTCATATTTCTGGAGGCAACATTCAGTCAATAATTTTTCCATCAGTGTTTTGCCTTATGCTCCTCCTTTTCTGAAAACAAATAATGAGGAGTGATGTAACCAGGTTCATCAAAGGTGGCAGATATTATTCAAAGTGGAGGCATGTACAATAGTTAGTTTGGTAGCAAGGAACCAAGAGAGGGAATGTATGTTAAATGGAATCATGGGATAGTGTACTGATCATGAGCGAGCTCAGGGTTCTAGCGGGTAAAACCATAAAATAATTACCACTGTGCTAACCTGCAGTTAAAAAGGAATATAAGGTTTTGGGTGGTATTAGCAAAGGGCTAGACTACAAATCAAATGAGTTTGCATTGTTGCTTATAAGGCATTGGTCAGCCCACATCTGAAGTACGGTTTGTAGTTCTAGTAACTAGAAGGATGCTATTGGGTCTGAGATAATACAGTGGCAATATTCTGGGTATTAGGGATATTAGTCATGAGAAAAGATGAAGGAAGTTGGGCTTTTTTTTCGAATAGAGGAGGCTTGTTCAAGATTATGAAGAGACTTAATCTAGCAAGTTGTTCACTGTGGTGGAAGGTTCAAATACCAGGGGACACGTTTTAAAAAATTAAGAACTAGGAGGCAAAAAGGGAAGTCAGGGAAAACTTTCTCACACAAGGGGAAATAGAATTGTGGAATATGTTACTAAGGAAGGCCATTGAAACAGACACTATGGGCTGAATTTTGCCGGCGATCAGAGGGTGGGTTTGGAGGCGGGTCCGCTGTCAAAATCAAAAAGATTGACAGCGGGCTGGTATCCCACTCTGAACCCGCCTCTTTGTCAGTTTCCAAGTGCCGTTTCTGCCTGCGCTTTGCAGACACGGCACTAAGTGATGGGTCATTCAGTTGTGCTTCTTAGGAGGGTGTTTAGAGTAATTAAATCCACATTTTCCCAGTTACAAAGCATTTTCCCAAGTTTTCCACGAGGTTCCCATCACTCGGGGATCACGCCAGATAAGTGTGTCGGGTTCTGAACAACTCTCCATTTCTTTCAATAGGTGACAACTGCAAAAGTGGTTTAAAACCTGCCATTTTACAGCTGGTCAGTTTCCAATCTCAGAAGCTTCAGCCTTCAGTATTTAGAACCCACTTTTGAGCTTTATGCACTTTTGGAGTAATCTCTCTACCCACTGTCACCTCCTTGGAACAACCTATCTCAACATTGACAGATTTCTTCTGTCACATCAATCTCACCTGCCATCTATTCCATCAGCATCGGTACCCTTGAAAAAAATCTCACCTTGGTCCTCAGAATCCCAAAACGATCAGCCCCAACGCCAGCATCACTGGGCACATCAGTAGCACTAACATCCACACCAACCTTCTCCGCAATCAACTGATGCTGCACTGGACACAGGGCATCATCACCCGTGCACATTGCCAGCGATGGATTCACCATGTCCAGATTAGCTTCACTTAACACTGTACACCCTGGCTGCCACATGATGCACCAGGTTGGCACCAACCCACACCAGCACCATAAAGCATCCCTACAATGTCCAAGCCATTCCTTTCACACTCACCACCATTGGGGGGGGGGAAGTTATGTCTCACCATTCACTGCAACTCACGAAGACACTTTCAAAGGTGCACACAAATCTGTCCAAGAACGCAAAGTGTTGAAAATAAAGATTTCAATGTTTGACAGCACATTACCAGAAACTTCACATGAACATTCGTTAAACTACCCAAGTGCCTACCCTCGTGTGTTAGTTGGTATGCTAGTAGTAGGATGAGGGTGAGTGTGACTAGTGAGATGGGGAGGTGATAATGTAGATAGAGAGGGATGAGTGGCGGTGCAAGGTAAGTTGGTGTGAGTAAAGATGTGCAGGAGTAGGGAAGGCAGAGTGATGGGGATGTGATGAATGACACAGCAGGATGAGGTTGAGTGTGGCTTTGCAGTAACGTTTCGTGATCTACTGAGATCATTGAAAGGTTTGCGCCACTGCAGCCTGGTCCTCCTGACAACATCCCTACTTGTGCCCTCCTGTGCAATGTGCAACCAGGCTGCGTTGGTGTCCTGGGGAGGTATCTTCTGCCCATCGGAAGGGAAGAGAACCTCCCTGCGTGCTGTGACTCCCTCCATAAGCAGATGGAGGGAGTAATGGGAGAGCCTGGGTGCAGCCATGCGCCTTTGTGCAGTGCTTGTCAGTGTTTGCAGCACCTCAATGCTGCAGAACACTGACAGCATAACTGTCAAAATCAATTTGGACATGGCCCCTTTAAGGAAATCGGCTGATGACGCGTCATTAAATGACGTCATCAGACCCGCTTCCAATTAATTGGCTGGGAACCTTGCAGGACGGGCTTAACAAGGCCCATGATCGGAATATCTTGTTGGAGGCCGGGATCGAGACAGATGCGAGGTCCCCACACACCACCGACGTTGCCCGCCCCGGACCCTCCGTGGTTGGAAAAATCCAGCCCTATACATGAGTTTATGAGACTATTGCATGCATTTCTGAAAAGGGAAGGGCTTGGTTTATGAAAAGGGACAGGTATTTTAGGCTTAATGAGATTTTTCTGTGCCTTAAAAAAAAAATTCTTAATTTCTTATCTGACTCTTTTTAAACGTGTAGGAACACTCCATGTTGGTGATGAAATCAGAGAAATAAATGGCATCAGTGTAGCTAACCAGACAGTGGAGCAACTTCAAAAGATGCTTGTGAGTATATAGGATCTTCGTTGCCTTTTTAAAGACCAATATTAGGTTTGAAATGTATTTAATGGTCTGGACTTGTATTCTGCCTGGATATTAGGGATGAGAGTGGTGTCTTTTCACCTCTGAGGCCTACATGTCAATCACCTCAGATTGATGGGTTGATTTTACTCTTTTTGCTGGTTAACCAACCAGCCAATGTGAAATCAGTTTAACAAGTTTCAATCCAGTTCCTAGTGGGAGTGGCCCAGAATATAAAATTATCCACTAATACAATTTAGACATTATTTACCTTATAGACCCCAAGTATTGCTGATGTGCATCTAACACATTATTAGGGGAATCTTTTTGGATTTGGATGCAGTTGTTAGAAATTTCAGGTCTGCACTAGATATTCTCTCTGGTTCAATGTCACCAATTACTCCCCAACCGAAGCAGACCCCATATCTCCTACAGCAGGAGTATACTTTTACTGCCCAACGAGTGAAACAATAGCGTGACCCAGGGGACATAACCGTATGACCCCTCGTGTACTGGATACTGTGACACCACATGTATTTCTCCAGTTTTTCCAATGGCAGATTGATGAGCATTGTACAGGAAACTCTTGTTTATCCGGCACCCAAATATCTGGAATTCTCGCTTAACCGGCAAAAATCATCCTCCGAAAACTCCTCTCAAATAACCGGCAATGTTGCCGAGTCGCAGTCCGAGTCTCCGCGGAACGCCGAGTACTCCGAAAACTCCTCTCAAATAACCGGCAATGTTGCCGATCCCGAGTCCGCGAACGCCGATTTAGTCAGTAGGGGTAGTTTTCAAAAGTGCCACTACTCGGCCTCCTGGCACTGTCGGAAGTCCGAAACACTGCAGTAGCAGGAGTTGATTCTCCCGCGCTGCCGGGAGTCTCACTTACTGTTAAGTAATTAAAGAGTTATGGATTACTCTCAACTGGCAGTACTGTACTTAATCAAGCATCTACCACCATCCATTTAACACAACATTCTGTAGGTGAGTACCCAAATACTGTATACTGCACATTTCTTGATTTTTTAATTTTTCTTTGTTAAAAATAGCCTCGGTAGATATAACTCTCTGTTATCCGGAACTTTCGATCAACCGGCACCACGCCGGTCCCGTCGGTGCCGGATACCAAAGAGTTTCCTGTAGTAAGTAAAGGCCAATTATGAACCAACAAACTGGTTTATTTAATATGTAGTATATTATTGGACAGAATACAATTTTCTTTGAAATTCAATGTCTTTCCTGTTGAACTTCACAACATGGAAAATAACAATGAGATAAACTTACCTTAAAGACTAATAATCTCTGAAGCTAGCTGGCAGTAACCTTTCCCACTACAGACCACATTCGTTCATGCTTCAGCTTTGAGTCTTTCATAGCTTTCCTCTGGCTGTAGAGAAAACTAGACCCTTTTGAATCTCATTGAGACTGTTCCAGTCTCAAAAATCTGCTGCATACTGTATTTTTTCCCCACACAGAGGAAGCTAAAATTTGCCATTTCCCAGCTCTGTTGAGGGTTGGCTCACTGAACTTCCAATCAAAACTACCACCTTGAATAAGGAACTTCCCTCCCCTTCCTTGGTGTGGGAAATATGGCACCTACATTATCTATTTAGCTAAAACCACCGCTGTGCTTAATGAATGGAAGTCATTTTAACATTACAAATGCAAATATAAGAAGTGGTAGATGATTCTCATTATCTCAACCTAATGCGGAATCCAAGAAACATAATTCTGAGAATGGTGGTATCCCAACCAATTTGCCCTAAGCAACATCCCAGATAGCTTGTATGTTTCTGAGAGTTAACCCTTTGTGAACCAAATTGAACTTCATAGTACAAGGCAAGTGCAGCCGGACAAAAGTTTTTTTTCTTTTATTAATACGTGTGAAGTGAGTAAGTGGACTTTGATTCTTGAGTGTTTGATGCTAATGGGAATTTAGCCTAACATTTTTAAGTTGGAGGTAGAGGGATGGCAGTGCAATTTGTGGTGTGATATGTCGGCTCTCATGAATACTCAGTGGCCTAGAAATTAGTCTCGGGCGGTGGTGTTGCAGCATTGTCAGCTAAACCTTCTACTTCTATTCTAACAGTTTTATTAATCTTGATCTCCCTCTTTAGTCTCAAACCTAGACTTTCCCCAACCTCCCGCATTTTAAGTTCAAATCCATCCCCACTCCTCTGTTTACCCTCTCTTTAAGGACATGGATCTGTTTTGGTTCAGGTGAAGGATGTCCTGTCTCTTTGGTATAGCCATCCCTTGTTCTAGAACTTGCTTCAATGCCCTAATAATGTGAATTTTGTGCATACCGTGTACTTTAAATAGTACAATGTCTGATTGACCAACTGTCACTTTTACAGGTGCTAAACTGCAATGGCTTAATATTTTCACTGAACACTAATCCTCTGTCTTACAAAGCAGGTTTTTAAAATTCATCAAAGATTTGTCCTTTTCTAAACTGGGAATAGATTCATTTTCCCATATAGAAAGTGTAATTCCCTCATTTGAAGAGATTTAACAATTCAAACATACTGAGGTAAATTTTTCTTTCATTGCTTGACTCCTTGATTCCAGTGATAAGATGATTTTCTGCCTATTTCTCATTCATGAGTCAAAAGGTTGTTTGGCCGGACCTAACTTACCAGTAGAGGACTACTGAGCTCTCTATCTCTCCACTGGCTATTTTTGTTCGAGTATCACATGTGAAGACAGATGTAAGCACCATGTAACAGAGTCTTCAACTGCTTCCAGACAAACCTCCAAACATGGTCAAATGCTGCCTTTATTACAATTCTTTTGCACACAAAAAATTGACTTAGTGAAAACTTAAACTTTATCGTGAAACTGTACAGCACAGCTTTGGTTGCTAAAACTTGGTATTTTCATCTTGTACATAATGTTTAAATGCCAGATTCTTATGTCTTAATGAATATTAACTTTCTCTCCAGAGGGAAATGAGAGGAAGTATCACCTTCAAGATTGTGCCAAGTTATCGCATTCAATCTTCTTCCTGTGAGGTAACAAATTTAAAAATTAGGTTTTTCTTATATTCCCTCCACTTTTATGACTAACTGCCTGCTGACTGGTGATCGTTAAAGCTTTTTGTGAAGATTGGTTCTGCCTGTACTGTTCACTATGCACACCAATTTTACAACAAAGATAACGGAATAGATGAGTGGACCTCACCACCTAGTCCCTTCTTCACTAATATGCCATGGAAAGAAAAGTTTTTTTGCTGAATGGAAATACAGGTGAATTTGGATTGTTTCAATAGCTAGGTGTTTGCTTGAATATTACTCTATAAATTCCTTCCATCCAGATTCATTACTTTTTTCTAATCTATATTGAATATAATTAATAACAAGTAAATCTCCCATGGCTTTGCTAACGGTTAGGCAGCATGTCTTTTAGCTGCGTTTGTTGTAACAGGCTGAGAAAGGTTACACTACCTCCGTTGGAGCAAGTCAGAATAACAGGCATTACCATTACAGCATTACCTATTGATTTCAATATACTGGGGGCATGACAGCATTATCAACTCAAGGCTTTCAATATATTATATAGATACCATTCTAATATGGACAGGGTGAACTTTGCCAATTATCTAATTAATAAGATTACATAAA
Source organism: Squalus acanthias (assembly GCA_030390025.1). Taxonomy (NCBI): domain Eukaryota; kingdom Metazoa; phylum Chordata; class Chondrichthyes; order Squaliformes; family Squalidae; genus Squalus; species Squalus acanthias. The sequence continues at coordinate 133,610,157 of CM059429.1, read as the reverse complement.
CTGTATTATGTTATAGCTGTCTCTAGTATTGGGGACCACGTGCACCAAGAGACAACAAAGTGTTCTTTCACCTCTATGCCCCGTGTTTGAATCCCACTTAGACCGCTCTGCTAAATGTAGGAGTCCTGTGTGAAATAAAATTGGTTCAGCTCAACCCATTTCTTCATGGGCATAGGTCCACGACACACAATTGCCCATAATTCACTACAGTGCAATACTGCATTGTCAATTTTATTCAGATTGGCCAAAAGAGTGTGTGATGTGCAAAGAGAATAAAATTCATATGGAAGGTGTTCTTCTCAGTTTGGGTTAAGGTATGTTGATGGGACAGAATAGATGGAGCTAAACTCTGCATGGGCCATGCTATATTAGACAGTGTTTTGTTCTGATACTGGATTAGAAAAGTGGAAAAAGTATTCTATTCTCCAGTACTGGTACCATAATGAGCATAGAAATTTCACCAAAAAATACATTTTTAAAAGGAGGGGTAGGAAAAATGTTTTCTGCCTCAAAAATCTTATATATACCCTGTTTGTAAGACTGAACTGTAAAAAAGGTTCTTAGATTCTGTCAGGACTAGACTGTGACTGATTACATAGAATAATATTACATAGAATGTACAGCACAGAAACTGATGCAGGGTTAGGATCCTCAATGGATTTTATTTGATCTGAGTGAATTGGCATTATGTTGATCCCAATATGTTGACAGTGTGTTAAACCGTCAAAACTATTACATTTACTATGGGAATGCCCAATGGCAACCATCAGTAGTAAAAATATGGTATTCTTTAAAAATATAAGTCTGAAATAAAAAGTGCATCACGGGTTAGTCAGCATTGAAAGAGAAAGACAGGTTAGTGTTTCGGACATGACCCTCTGATGAAACCCGAGGGCATTAACTACAAATTTGAGCTTAAATGCTACACTTGTGTGTTCCTCAACACTGAACTTGGCACAAACATTCTGCTTTTAATCAGAAGGTTCTTGAAATGTCTAGCTCCCATTAGTTTCCTTACAACATCTAAAAAAAAAACACTAGTTTGAAGTTGTCATATAAAAATGGGTAAAATCGCTGAACGTAGTTCTCAAAACAGCAGTAAAACTCCCCAAAAATTCCTTAATATAATCTAATAAAAAAGGAATTTAATTTATTCAGTTGCCACTAACCAGAGACCCTAATTATAAATAGACAGAATCAAGGAATGGGGTCATCAAAATATAGGCAAATGTCCTTGAATCTCATGTAGTAAAAATGGGAGTTGGGACTGGCCGTAAAACCATGTGAAATGCGAACTGGATGATGTGCAATTGGTGAATTTTCCCGATCGTTTTCGTGGTATGGTCAATATGCATAATTGAATTTCGAAAAAGAGCCAGGGGTGTTATCCCTGGTGTCCTGGTCAATATTTATCCCTCAATCAACATCACTAAAACAGATTATCTGGTCATTATCACATTGTTGCTTGTGGGAGCTTGCTGTGCACAGATTGGCTGCCGCGTTTCCTACATTACAACAGTGACTACACTCCAAAAGTACTTCATTGGCTGTAAACTGCTTTGGGATGTCCGGTGATTGTGAAAGGCGCTATATAAATGCAAATCTTTCTTTTAAATTGGAAAAGTATTTATAACTGGACGAATCAATACTAAATATATAATATATTATGCACATTATAATTGATATAGAGATGTGAAACCAGACCAACCAGAAATATCTTGCTCATCGAGCATTTTTTCCTAATATCATCATGCTAATTTATTTGCCTTGCTCATTCCAAAATCCTTACTTTAATTGCCCTTCTAAGCAACTGGACATCATAAAACAATCTGTAGTAATTTGTGTCAGATCACTTGTTCAGAAGAATGTATGCATTCAGGGCTGTCATTTTGCCATTACTCAAAAAATATTCTTGCCTTGGAACTTCTCATTTGAAATAAGCTAACGAAGAAACGGTCTCAGATTTCAATTTTAGAATACAGTAGATTGCATTTTTCCTAACTGAAGTGAATGTTTTTGTTCTATAAGATAGTTAGGTTCAATGTAGGAATAGAAAACGATAATGAGTCAATGATAAGGGTGCTGTACTAAAAAAGGCACCGTGCAGCGAGATACAAAAGAACCTGGCCCAAATTAAGCAAGCAGAAAAGTTAACACATAGGTCCACAGAACAGCAATGGGAAATCTTCAAATATGAGATGAATAGAATATAAAATCTCTCTCTCTATTGCGCCAAACCACTCTTTCACCTCTAAAACAAAAACAAAATTCTGCGGATTCTGAAAATCGGGCGAAAAAACAGAAAATGCTGGAAACACTTAGCATATCAGGCCGCATCTGTGGAGAGAGAAACAGAGTTAACATTTCAGGTTGATGACCTACCATCAGAACAGGACGACCTGAAACATAAACTCTTTCTCTCTCCGCTGATGCTGCCTGACCTGCTGAGTGTTTCCAGCATTTTCCGTTTTCACTCTTTCACCTCTGCCTCTCTCCACCCTCTCTAACCTGCAATATCTCTCTAGTTCTGGTTCCTCTGCTCTCTCTTGCCCTAGTTTGTCTCACCTGCTTCAGCTGTGGATCCTTTTCTCTCTCATCTGCCCCTTTGTGTTTCTAATTGGCTCCAGCACCACCTTTCCCAAACACTGAGGATAATGCAGGAAGAATTGCGCCCAGTGATAAGGGAAAGTTCATTTTTACTTTGCTTCAATTTCAAAATCCCAGAGTTTTTAGGCTCTGAATCCCAGGATTGCAGGTTTATTAAAATAGCCAGGGATACAGGATTCCAAGATTGCAAACCCAAGCTGGAGTCTCCTGGAGTGTTTGCATAGTTCACTAGCTACCTCTGGTGGTAGAAAATGAATGCTGCAAACAGTGCAGCATCAGAACACAAGCATTCTGACTCTGTCTACAGTTTCCAGACCAGAATAACTAAAAGAACAAAAATGTTTAATCTCACCAGGTTCCTCCGGTTTCACCTACCTTCCCATCTAATAAAGTAAGATCATTACGCCGTAATTCAATCCTGGCATTCGAGACTACCTTGAAGTTTACATCTGAATGGTTTCAGAATTTACCCAGATTCCCAGAAATTGTACCAGGATTGTGTCTTTGTGTTTCAATTAATACAGTAACTAGAACAGTGGTTGTATTGATAACATTTTAAAGACAATGTTGAAATAGCAAAACAAAAGAAAAAAATGCAAGGTGTACAAAATACCGTCTAACATTCCTTTGTTCAGACACAGGTAATTCTATAGGCACTTACACATTTAGCACTTCTGTTTGAAGCCTGCATAGACTCACATTTTTGTGTGTCTATTGATTCTGCCATAGGTTAAGGAAGCCAGTTTTAGTAATGTAAACACAGGGAGCCAGCGCACAGACATCTGTTTCCCCACAACCCAAATTACAGAAGCCCCAAACATAAAAGTGCCTTATAGGTTGCATATGATCCAATTAATACAGTTTGATCTGATCTAGAATTGAAGCATCTGTTCAAAATAATGGTTCGATTTGCAGAGATTTAGATTAGTGGATAATGGGCCTGAATTTGCTCTTGGAGGCTTCCCGCGGGCAGATGTCTCCGACCAGCAAAAGATCTACAAACTTACTTTCTGCCTCAGGATCCACGGAGACTTGCGCTGCGTAGGCCTGCGTAGAGGCCCATGTATCCCAGGGGCGCACGCAGTTCTCAAGCGCCGCTGGGATCACGTGAGCCGGCCCAACCAATCAAAGAAGGGAATCCCCATTCATGCTTATGGGGATTCCGTATGTACGGAACCTCCATAAGCATGAATGGGGATGGCATAAAAAAATACATTTAACATTACAAATAAAAAAAAAATTAATTACATATTTAAAATGAATTAAAATATAATTAAACATTTAAAACAAATGTAATTTTTTGAAAAATAAATTTGAATGTTTTAAAGGGGCTAAAAATAACCTTACCTTATTGTACAGTACATGTGTTTTAATGTTTAAATGAATTAACAAAATTTATTTTTATATTTTTTAAAACTCTTATGCTGGTAAAAGCAGGCCATACGCCTGCTTTTACCAGGCGTAAGAATTTCACGGGCATTCGCTGGGCAGAAGTTGGGCAAATAGCCCAGCTCTCCACCTGCAGAGGCCCTTTTCCCAGGGATGACTAGAATCTGTCAAGAAGATTCTTGACATCGCAAGTTCCGGGTTTTAGCACATGCCTAAACCCGGAACTTACGCAGCCCCTACAGGCGTGTGCGCACCTTGTACGCACCCATAGGGGCTGCAAATTACGGCCCAATGTATTTTCTCGTGCTGAATAGTGTGTCTTTAATTTTACACAGTACTACTCTAACTGTAATTGAAATCCTATGACAAAATAATGTAGAACTCTTAATTGAAGGGTCAACACTTTAGCTGTGTATTCAATTTAAGCTTATTCAATTAAGTTCTCAAAGCCAGAATTTAATAGAATCCTGTTTAAGTACATGACAAAAGGCCTATTTTAGCTGAAAGTATATAATTTTCCAGTTCTTCAACACTGCACATTAGCTATACAAATACTAACCCCTTCATTCGTCCCCTAAACAGTACAGTTTGACACTTCAAAGTTCACTGATATCTTGCAGCGACACATTGGAATATAGCAGTCAGAGTTGCTCCTACTGATGATGAAAATTGCCAGATTAACCTCAGAGAGAAGAACATGGAGGCTACTAGATCTCCCAGTTCCATCCCAGCTGCCCTTCAAATGCCTTCAACAGGACTTACTATATCAATAGTTTGTTTTGGCATAGTTTACACCAGGAGCTTCAAAACATGGAGAGAAAAGCTGTGCATTGCTGCAAATGTCCAGTGCATGCTTGCACATGTGCCTTTAAAAAAAAACTAGACTTCACAGCAAGTGTTGGCTGGATAATCAACCGTGGCGACTGTTCCAGCCAAGCCTAATTCTGTTCTTAGCCTTTGTACACAACCACTTCCCACAGGAGTAGTTGGATAGCAATCAGGAGCCGTAACTCTGGCCAATTTTTCCTTTCCTGACTCGGAGAGCTGAGGCCAGTTGTGGCTAAGATCAGCTAACTCAGCACAGTCTGGGAATCAAACTTGGGAGCTTCCTGATCTGTATGGCTCAACTACTCACTGTATAAACCCACTGAGCCATCAGAAGAACTCCTATCCCATTCCTAAATATTTTTTCTTTTGAAATGAACCTTGTTCTTTGGTCCCCGCCCACCCCCCCCCCCCCCCCCACCCCAACCACCAAAAAGAGCACATTGTGGACAGCATTCATCATATGGCTCAATTGCAGTACCGTACCAGGAGGCACACTAGCAAACTGATTGGAGTCAGTGTAATTCTACTAGTTCACCATCCACAGATATAAAACTTCCTATGTACATGACTCAAAACAAAAAGCTTGGAAAAGGGAAAAAGATAACAATGACTCTTCTGAACAGGACTCATGTCAGGCTTTGTAGTATGTGATTTATGTACCATTTGTTATTGATATTCCAACTTACATTTGTTATTAATATGACCAACTCACAATTTTATTACTTATGAACTGTGCAGCTTATACCCCTTGAACTTGATGCTGTTTTATTTACAGTAGGACAGTTTAAGAAGTGATCAGAGTGATTTTATACTAGGTAGGATAGAAATTCTGTGCCACTGTTTCCTGATATAGAAGGGTTCTCCATAAAATGGGGACAAGCACATCTTCCTGAAGTATTGTAAATGTACTACTGCTCCATATCTGAATTCAGATTTGATCCCTATTTAAATAAGAACATAAGAAATAGGAGCAGGAGTACGCCATACGGCCCTTCAAGCCTGCATTCAGTAAGATCATGGTTGATCTTCTACCTCAACTCCACTTTCCCACCATATCCCCATATTACTTGATTCCCTTAGTGTCCAAAGATCTATCGATCTCCGTCTTTAATAACTCGATGCCTGAGCATCCACAGCCCTCTGGGGGTAGAGAATTCCAAAGATTCACAACCCTCTGAGTGAATAAATTTCTCATCTCAGTCCTAAATGGCCGACCCCTTATCCTGAGACTATGACCCCCTAGTTCTAGACTCTCCAGCCAAGGGAAACAGCCTCTCAGTACCTACCCTGTCAAGCCCTCGAAGAATTTTGTATGTAATACTCCATGTAAACAAGCTAGATTGTATAAATGCAGAGCTAGATTGTATAAATGCAGAGATTAGACAATCGTGTAGCAAAGGCAGAGTGGTTTTAATGGGGGATTTTAACTTTCATATAGATTGGGAAAAGCAGACTTACACCTGTCAGAAAGGTAGTGAATTTCTTGAGTGTGTCCGGGATAGTTTTCTACAATATGTCCTAGAGGCAACAAGGGGACAAGCCATATTAGATTTAGTAATGAGCCAGATTTAGTTAACAGCCTAACTGTGCGTGAACATTTATCTAATAGCGATCATAACATGATCGAGTTCAACGTAGCGTTTGAAAGGGAGAAATGCGTAACAGCTACTAAGATTCTAGATTTAGGTAGGGCCGAGTTCAACGGGATGAGGCAGAGACTGTTCACAGTAAACTGGGCAAATCTGTTAATGGGTAAAATGACAAATGATCAGTGGGAGATGTTTAAAATAGAATTTAATGTGATACAGAATCAGTTTATACCCCTGAGGGGCAAGAGCTCTATTTGCCAAAAAAAAAGCAACCATGGACAACTAAAGAGATAAGGAACAGCATAAAACTAAAGGAAAGGGCATACAAAAATGCAAATAAAATCACAGATCCTGGTGAATGGGCAAGATACAAAGAACAGCAAAGGGTCACAAAACAGATAGTAAGAGCTACAAAAAGGGAGTATGAAAAGAAACTTGCAAGGGATATCAAAATCAATATGAAGAATTTTTACAGTTACATTAGGAAAAAGGGTAGTCAGGAGCAATGTTGGCCCCTTAAAAACTGAAAGTGGTGATATTGTCAGTGACAATGGGGATATGGCGGACATGATGAATAATTACTTTGCGTCAATATTTACAGTAGAAGAAGAGGATAGCATGCCGGAAATCCCAAACAAACTAATATTGAATCAGGGACAGGGACTCAATAAAATTAACGTAAGTAAATTAACAGTAATGAAGAAAATAATGGCACTAAAGAGTGACAAATCCCCAGGGCCAGATGGTTTCCATCCCAGAGTTTTAAAGGAAGTAGGTGAGCACATTGCAAATGCCCTAACTATAATCTTCCAAAGTTCTCTAGATTCAGGAACTGTTCCTTTAGATTGGAAAATTGCGCATGTCACTCCACTTTTTTAAGAATGGCGAGAGAGGGAAACAAGGGAATTATAGACAAGTTAGCCTAACACCTGTTGTCGGGAAATTGCTAGAGTCTATAATTAAGGATCGGGTGACTGAACACTTCTCAAATTTTCAGTTGATCTGAGAGAGCCAGCATGGATTTGTGAAAGGTAGGTCATGCCTGACAAACCTGACTGAATTTTTTGAAGAGGTGACTAAAGTAGTGGACAGGGGAAATGTCTATGGATGTTATTTATATGGACTTCCAGAAGGCATTTGATAAAGTCCCACAAAAGAGACTGTTATCTAAGGTAGAGGCCCACGGAATTGAGGGCAAATTATTGACCTGGTTAGGAAATTGGCTGAGCGACAGGAGACAGAGTAGGGATAATGGGTAGGTACTCAAATTGGCAGGATGTGACTAGTGGTGTCCCGCAGGGATCTGTGTTGGGGCCTCAACTATTCACAATATTTATTAACGACTTAGATGATGGCATAGAAAGTCATATATCCAGATTTGCCGATGACACAAAGATAGGCGGCATTGTAGGCAGTGTAGATGAAAGCATAAAATTACAAAGGGATATTGATAAATTAAGTGAATGGGAAAAATTGTGGCAAATGGATTTCAATGTAAGCAAATGTGAGGTCATCCACTTTGGACCTTAAAAGGATAGAACATGGTACTTTATAAATGGTAAAAAGCTAAAAACAGTGGATGTCCAAAGAGACTTGGGGGTTCAGGTACATAGATCATTAAAATGTCATGAACAGGTACAGAAAATAATCAAAAAGGCTAATGGAATGCTGGCCTTTATATCTAGAGGACTAGAGTACAAGGAGGTAGAAGTTATGCTGCAGCTGTACAAAACTCAGGTTAGACCACACCTGGAGTACTGTGAGCAGTTCTGGGCACCACACCTTAGGAAGGATATATTGGCCTTGGACGGAGTGCAACGTAGATTTACCAGAATGATACCCGGACTTCATAACTTACGAGGAGAGATTACACAAATTAGGATTGTATTCCCTAGAATTTAGAAGGTTAAGGGGTGATCTGATCAAAGTTTTCAGGATATTAAGGGGAACAGATAGGGTAGATAGAGAGAAACTATTTCTGCTGGTTGGGGATTCTAGGACTAGGGGCCATAGTCTAAAAATTAGAGCCAGACCTTTCAGGAGTGAAATTAGGAAACACTTCTACACACAAAGGGTGGTAGAAGTTTGGAACTCTCTTCCGCAAATGGCAATTGATGCTAGATCAATTAATTTTAAATTGGAGATTGATAACTTTTGTTAACCAAAGGTATTAAGGGATATGGGCCAAAGGCGGGTATGTGGAGTTAGATCACAGATCAGCCATGATCTCATTGAATCGCGGAACAGGCTCGAGGGGCTGAATGGCCTACTCCTGTTCCTATGATTATGTAAAACATTAATTAACTAGACAGCTGTTCAATTCCAAACGCATTTTTGAATAAATCTGCTTAGACCAAAAGCTTTATTCCATTACATGCAACTAATGTACATGAAAAAATTGAGCAAATGATTCCTGTTTAGACACAATTGAATTGGACCTTAACCTATGCATAAATCCTTTAAAAGCATGTATAAAATTCTGAAGTGTGTTGCAGTTGTGTATATAAGGTGCTACTGAACCTTCTGTCTCGTTGCAGAGAGATTCCCCCTCCACATCCAGACAATCCCCAGCTAACGGCTATAGCAGCACTTATAATTCTGTTTCGGTAAGGCTTCCATTTACAACACAAATCCAAAGTTCTGTTGCCAGTGGTGTAATTTATTAGTGTTGACCATTACCTCTGTACCGAGGAATTTGTCTTGTAGAAAAGTCCTAGCAGTTGTTTTTTAATACCAAGTGCAAAGAAGCCATTGGCAATGTCATTCGTATCCTGGTGATTTATGAAGACCAGTTTTCAGCTGTGGATTGGTTTGCAATGCATCTTCCTTCCAAGATGCATTGGCACAACCAAATACTGGAAATATTCCTTTCCACTTAGCTTGTTTGTTTATGAAGAAGAACTAAGATGAGGTGGGGTAGGGGGAGAAATAAGGAGAAATAATTTGTGTAATGATGATGCCCAATTGAAAGTTGGGACAGCATCACAGCAAAGTCTTCAAACGCATGGTTCACACGAGAGCTCTGAGAAGTATGGTTTGGTTTCCGCTATCTGAGTTCTCAAATTGGTGTGCCCACTGCTGCCGTGGTACATGCACATTACGGTGTGAAGCTGAAGCCTGGCCTGGCAACTCAACGCTACAGATCATTTTATGTCTATTAGTAATAAAGAATATGGGATTGTTAGTACATTTTCAACACAAGTTCTTATCTTACCAGCATTGAGCTTTCTTAGCAGAACATCAATTATACAAGACAGCTTGTTTATTACAGAATGTTCATAATTTATTTTGCTTCAGAAACCTGGGCAAAAAAGTAAATTTTTGATCTAAATTTCTACAATTTGCATGCAGAGCACTGAAGGACTATTAGAACACATTTGAGTAATTACCACAGAACGGCTGCTGAATATTTCTCAAATTGCAAAGATATTCTTTATAGTGGCATTGACTAGGTAACTTAAGAATACATACCATTTGTATGATTTTTAAATTATTTTGATAAGAAAACTAATTTGATATTTGATGCATTGACTGCTGGCATTCATCCTGCATTTTAGTTAGGATGTTGCTGTGTCTTCATAACTGCAGTGTTCAGTAAGCTAATGCCAGTTTAGAAACTCTTTTTTTGCCCTACTATTTTCTGCCAGTTTTCTCCCCACCCCTTCTTTCCTGAAGGTGTTCCTTACTCATGTCCAGTTCCACAAGTGACCATCACCCCCTTCTACCTTGCCCAACTGGCTAATTTTTCTGTGTGAACATAGACAGTGAGTGTCAGCAGGCTATTCCTGCATGGAAGGCATCACAACTGAAGCTGATCCTGTCCTGCTCAACATCCATATATGTATACTAACAGCATTGGTTTCTGGATAGCAATCAGGAATGTAAACTGTGGATAATTTTCCCCTCCATAACCCAGGGGCACTAAACTGCAAATTGTACCCATCAATTTTTCCCAGTATAGACTTATTCTACAGAGTTTAAGTCTATCGAACATATTCACAGAAAGGAAATTGAAGGACAAGTTGACCCTTGTCACTCTCATTTCCCTTCTTGTGGCCAATCCAGGAATGGCATTGGGAGCAGTCCAAGAACAGGGCATCTGCCTTGCACACTGTTGGAGGATTTTGTGTGGGATAGGCGAACTAAAGGAAATGTGACCAGTTAATTTACAAAAGGATGGTGGTGAACTTACTACTAAGTGTACTTATGGTTAATGAATTGGCAATTTTCTGTTGAAAGAACTCAAGTAATATAGTAACGCAAATCAATATCTCTGAATCAAAATGACCCAGTTAGCAAAGCTACTCAAATAGAGTAAATTTGGTTTTCATAGCCTAAATCCCATTCTACCCTATTTAAGTCAACTTATATAAAATACTTACAGATAAGTAGTACTAAATAGAGGCAGTTAACTATGTTTATTCACAATTAAAATATTTAGAATGCACTATTGTGTTGAATTATTGCAATGTTACTGCAGCTCAGCTGTATAATTGTGTTGAAGATGTAGACTACATAATGGGGGTGGGGGCAATAAGTGTTCACAGCTGGTATCTGCTTTCTACAGCTTGTTGCTAAACAGCCTGGCCTAATTATTCTCTCAATCATTTTATGTAATGGCTTGACGCATTATGCAAACTGATGATTAACACCTGATTATATCATAATAAAACTTATAAAAATGTAAAATGTGGTAGAATTGTCATAGTTTTGCTTTGAAGGCGAAATGAAAATCTCTTTTCCTTGGGTTGACTTTATCCTACAGGACTTGCCATCAACTACACAACCAAAAGGACGACAGGTGAATAGTTCATCTCCATAGAAACTTTATAGTATCCATAACTTAGTACTAGCAGTCAATCTATTTTTCATTCAATATTTTATATGTTGCAGTATTTAACTTTTCAGCTAATTGTATTTGAATCTATAACTGACCAGATTAGAATTGCCAGCAGCTGTCTGAATATTGCAGATCATGGAATGATGCAGCTCAGAAGGAAGCCATTCTACCCATCGTGTCTGTGCTGCCTCTTTGGTAGAGCTATCCAATTAGTCCCACTCCCCTGCTCTGTCCCCATAGCCCTGCAGATGTTTTCCCTTCAGGTATTTAGCCAATTCTCTGAATGCTACTATTGAATCTGCTTCCACCACCCTTTCAGGCAATGCATTCCAGATCACAACAGCTCGCTCTGTAAAAAAAAAAAAAAAAAATGTTTCCTCATGTTGCCACTGGTTCTTTTGCCAATCACCTTAAATCTGTGTACCCTGGTTACTGACCCTTCTGCCACTGGAAACAGTTTCTCTTTATTTACTCTATCAAAACCATTCCTGATTTTGAACACCTCTATCAAATCTTTTCTTAACCTTCTCTGCTCTAAGGAGAAGAACCCCCAGCTTCTCCAGTGTCTCCACATAACTGAAGTCCCTCATCCCTGGTACCATTCTAGTAAATCTCTTCTGCACACTCTCCAAGGCCTTGACATCCTTCCTAAAGTGTAGTGCCCAGAATTGAATAAAATACTCCAGCTAAGGCCTGACCAGTGTTTTATAAAGGTTTAGCATAACTTCCTTATTTTTGTACTCTATTAATAAAACCAAGGACCCCATATGCTTTTTTAACAGCCTTCTCAACTTGTCCTGCCACCTTCAAAGATTTGCATACATACACCCCCAGATCTCTCTCTGCACCCCCTTAAAAATTGTACCATTTAGTTCATATTGCCTCTCCTTCTTCCTACAAAAATGTATCACTTTACTCTTCCCTGCATTAAATTTCATCTGCAATGTGTCAGCCCATTTCACCAGTCTGTCTCTGTCCTCCTGAAGTCTGCTACTATCCTCCTCATTGTTTACTACATTTCTGAGTTTCGTATCATCTGCAAACTTTGAAATTATGCCCTCTATAACCAAGTCCAGGTCATTAATATACATCAAAAAGAGCAACAGTCCTAATACCGACCCCTGGGGATCAACAATGTATACCTCCCTCTAATCTGAAAAATAACCGTTCACCACTACACTCTGCTTTCTGTCCCTTAGCCAACCATGCTGCCACTGTCCCTTTAATCCCACGGGCTTTAATTTTGCTAACAAGTCTATTATGTGGTACTTTGTCAAATGCCTTTTGAAAGTCCTTATACACACATCAACTGCACTACCCTCATCAATCCTCTCCGTTACTTCATCAAAGAACTTGAATCAAGTTAGTCAAACACGATTTGTCTTTAACAAATCCGTGCTGACTTTCATTTATTAGCCCATACTTTTCCCATTGCCAAATTAATTTTGTCCCGGATTATTGTCTCGAGATGTTTCCCCACCACCAATGTTCGGCTGACTGGCCTGTTAGTTGCCGGGTTTATCCCTCTCCCCTTTTTTTAAACGGGTTGTAACATTTGCAATCCTCCAGTCCTCTGGCATCACCCCCATATCCAAGGAGGATTGGAAGATTGTGGCCAGAGCCTCTGCAATTTCCACCCTTACTTCCCTCAGTAACCTAGGATGCATCCAAGTGACTTTTCTACTTTGAGGACTGCCAACCTTTTAAATACATCCTCTTTATCTATTTTTTAATCCTACTCAATATTGCTACTGCCTCCTATAGAAAGATACAGAAATTTGTAAACTTTTGATAAGCAGATTGTGTAAAAATTGTAAGCAGTTCATGTTAGCAAATGTTTAGAACTGCTTTTACCTTTACCCTCGCACTTACTGTTGTGTTATTGTATTTGATAGATGTTTTGACAGTTTTGTGTGCGTTTTAATAATGTTTTAATTCCCTGGATGTACAGTTCAACATCTGTCATGTTTTCTTTTAAAACCCTATTTGTCGCATAGATTTATGTTCGAGCACAATTTGAATATGATCCATCAAAGGACGACCTTATACCTTGCAAAGAGGCTGGGATCCGGTTCCGAGTTGGAGAGATCATACAGATCATCAGTAAGGATGATCACAATTGGTGGCAGGGCAAGTTAGAAAACTCTAAAAATGGTACAGCTGGACTCATCCCCTCTCCTGAACTCCAGGAATGGTATGTCTGCTCAGGCATCTTTTGCCATCAAGTTAATGAAACTGACTTAATTGCCTATCATGGTTATTCCAATCAAGACATGAATGGAATAAATATCACCTACCTTTCCACAACCTGTCTCGACCCCTCCATTACCTCTGTGTTGTCCGACTGCTTATCCCACATCTTGTCTTGGATAAGCCGCAATATCCTCCAGCTGAACATTGGTAAGACTGAAGCCATCGATTCCCTGGTACATTTGCTAGGTTCATGTTTGTGCTGTAGTAACACCCATTGCTACATTCTGGTCTAGTTTTTAAAAGTTTGTAAAGAACCAGTTTGAGAGGGGAGTGGGTGGGAAGCTGAAGTTCCATGTTTTCACTGATTCATTTATGACACAAAACATTTTTGTTTGCTTTTTCTAAAATGGACTATATAAACCAATGAAACCAAAATATTTTGCCAGTTATTAAAACAATAATAATTCTAGCCAATCAGTAAAAGCAATTGCAGTGGAGTTAATTATCTCATTCATAAAAGAACTGGAAAATATCTGGCTGGGAGTGGCTCTGGAGGTTATATGGATACATATAGACTAAGTTCAAATACTGTGTGTGATGCAGTGATTTCTGTGCTGCTGTGGCAGGGGAAATGAGTTAGGAGAAAGGTAGCAGACTAAGATTCAGTAATGAAGATGTGAGGATAGGTGAATATTCTGAACAATCTTTGGGGATCGTGGAGTATCTATGCAGAACTTTCCCTCATAAGATTCAATGGAGTAGAGATCACAATAAAGTAGGTTGTTCATGGCTTATGGAAGGTACAAACTTGATGGTACAAATTGCCTAATCTCTTTCTATGCTTTCTTACAATGTTCTTATCTGCAGCTAGTACATAATTTGTTGTGTTTTTGTTTCCCACAACAAGGCGTGTTGCATGTATAGCAATGGAAAAGACCAAACAGGAGCAGCAGGCTAGCTGTACCTGGTTTGGGAAGAAGAAGAAACAATACAAGGATAAATACCTGGCCAAGCACAATGCAGGTATTTAATACTTAGCTTAATTACTGAAATTCTTGATTCCTGTTGTATTTACTCTTACCCTTTAAAAATAATTTACATTCAGAAGTAAAATAATAATGAGGTCCAAACTTGATTGGTAAACAAAGTGAGATTTTCTGATCAGCATTATTTTAATGCAAACAGTGACCCATTAAAAATAATGGGGTTACTGCCACCATTAAAATATTGTCTTGGCATGTCCTCAATTTTAATCCAATTAATGTAGAGCTTTTCATGGATTGTATATATTTGTCAGCAGTCACTTTTAAAGATTAGGAATTTAACAAAAATAAAGCATTCCAGAGTGTAGAGATTCACAGGATCGATGCAAACCAATATGGTGAGTATATTGTGTTTAATCGGAGTTTAGGACGGAATATAACACACTAGTTATACAGCAAAAACATACGACCGTGATAAGTAGCTGGTACCGGACCCGATCAGACAGACGGCTGGTGTGCACGAACAACTCTTCGTATTCGTTCTCCTTCTTGTCTCACGTTTCTCTCTCTCGCTTTCTCTGAACTACCCAAGAGTGTTAGACTAGGGTCCGCATGGGTTCACTCTCTGAAGAGTGTTAGACCACCGTTTCCACTCTTGGGAGCCCCTCGCTCCACGGTCTGAGCTAAGAGTTCTTTAGCTCTTCCTTTTATTTTCTTTTTAGGGGTGGACCTGAGGTAGGATAATGGACAAGACCATTTAACCTATAGAGGTTCCCCTTAAAACAAGGTGCCCAATGGCATGTCAAGTTCTTTGTCTAAACCTACAGATGAAGACCTCCCTCAAGGGGTCTTCACAACCATTACACATGCTTTCTGTACTTGACCAATCATGGCCTTACAGTATCTTGAGGACTGTCTTCCCTTATCTCCTCTGGCCCTTTCCTTCCAAAGCAATAGTCTCTTCTCTCATCCTGTCTTGTCCCCCCTGGTGCAGCCAGTGCGTGTACCAGGCGCAGCTTTGGGCAATTAAATCAGAGGCCCAAGCCAGAGCTGTCTGACTCAACCAGCCACCATCCAAACTATGTCCCCTTAATCTAACAGGCTATTCCATCCTGAGATGGTACCTTAACTCCCATAAATTCCTTCTAGTCTATGTTCTTTACACTAATTAACTTTTAATTATCTTCGCAAGCAGTTCTGTTAAACAAACTCCAATTCCTACCTTAGCATTATAATATGGTTATTAGTATTAATGGAAGAAACATAGGTTGGGCCTTGATTGGCCAAATTAAAGACACAACAACAGAGTCAAAATCCTAAACTTACAAACAGCAGACAGCTATCCTGTTGTTAGCTGACAAGGCCATACTTTGGGCCCCTGTGTGGGATGTTGTACATCATCTAATCTAACTAATTAAAAACACTGTCTCAAATTCTAATGCAAGTTTCTCCAGGAAATCAAAACTTATGCAGTCCCAGTAAAACACAACTTATACATTGACCCCTTGTCTTGAACAAAAACATACAATCATTTAAACACAGTATTATTAGCGTAGCCATATACATTTTTAGACACCCCTAGTTGCTAACAGTCCCCACCTTGAGAGGGAGAAAACTCTATTTCAACCTCTCATTTTTGACTCTCTACCAACCGTGCCAACTCTAGATTATTGGTTCGACGGTTCAATTCACTGTTCCGGTGTTCCAGTTCTGCCCCACCTGGGGTATCCTCTGTTTCTTCTTTCTTCCTGATATTACCCCGCCTGGGGGGGTCTCTACATTGCCTCTGATTTTCGTCCGTCATTAATTCATTAGTACAGTTAGTCATGATTATAGATACACATTTGGCTTATGCATCAAAGTCTTACTACACGGGCTACATATATCAAATACATTATCATTATAAGTTGGAGAACTACCAGAGCGTGTGAAATAATACGAACCCAAGGGTGTGCTGATATATAAAGCCCAATATACCACCAGTGTGAATCATCCCCTATGCTGTCAGTTTCAATATCTATTCTCAAATTGTCTTGCTCCAAAACATAAAAATGCTTTAGGGAGGAGTTCAGTCGCATCATGAGCTCACTGAAGCCCTCAGACAACAGGGGAATGTCATACCCGAATTGTGCCACATAACTGTGCAGCTCATATTGGATCATACTGGCTTTTCCCATGCTCTGTTACCTACAAAACAAAATTATTACAGTCACAGTTATATTTCAGTTTTACAATCATTAGCACGTCGACTAAATACATACATTTCAAGCGACAATGATGCAGATAAAGAATACAGAAATTGTAAAGAAAGCTACAGTTTAACATCTAACCAGGAATATTTATTCTTTCATAGTTTTCAACTGATTGATATGGTACCATTTAGCCACCTTGGCCTTCCCCTTTTTCCCAGGGAATTGCACCAGAAAGACTGAAGGACTGGCCCTGTCAATAATCGGGAAGGGGCCATTCCACTTTGGTTCGAAGCAGTATTGCTTCTTCCTGTAGTTTAGTACCATTACAACATCTCCCACTTGATACTCAAATGGTCGGACCTTCTTATCGAAGTATTTCTTTGCCTGGTTTTTTGATTTGCCTGTTTGTGTAGCTACAAACATGTTAGTTTGTTCTATGTTCTCCACCACACAATATGGTGGTGGAGAACATATTTGGTTGACAATTCCCTGTACTAAAGGTGTGGCTGAAGGGGTTGACAGATGGGCTGGCATTAGTCGCCCAGTCATAGCCTGGTAGGGTGAGATACCTGTTGTGCTATGCGGAGTGGACCTAATAGCCATTAAACACATTGGCAACATACTGCACGATTTGGTAGGGTGATCTGCACAAAATTTGCTTAACATAGTTTTGAGAGTTCGGTTTCCTCTTTCCACCACTCCAGATGATTGTGGGTGATGGGAGATGTGAAGTTTATGCGAGATGCCCATTATCCCCGCTATAGTTCGGTAAAAGTTTGGGCGGCAAAGTGTGATCCCTGATCGCTATCAACTTGAATTGGCACTCCCTACCTGCAGATCACCTCACCCAATAAAAGGCGAGCAGCTGTTCATTTTACATGGAAAAGCCTCCATCCATTTAGTAAATTTATCAACTATAACCAGACAATACCACAAACCAGAAGGTCCTGTAGGTAAGGGCCCTATAAAATCAATTTAAAGGTGGGTCCACGGGCCATCGGGAGGTGGGGGACTACGCAATGGTGCCCGATTAATGTGGATTGTGCTGCAAACAGGGCAGGCAACGATTCACCCTATGAGTGACATCTGTGACACAATCGGGATACCATGCAAATTTGCATAGCTTCTGAACAGTTAGATCAGCTGAATAGTGTCCTCCTACCGGGTGTGAGTGGAGGAGATCAAAAATGTCATGTGCCATGGATGGGGGAACACAGACAACTGGGAGATCGGATGATAGCCATCACAGGCGGGGGTTGTACATTAACAGGGGAGCAGCTTCCCCAGACTGATCCGGAGCCAATTGTGTGTCCGCAACCCGTGGAGTGGGCTGAGGTAACGGACATCCATTCTGATGCCATGCAATAACAACTGCATTGGGGGAATAACTGGCCTGGAGTGAGGAGAGGTCGATGTTCCCACCTTGGATACTCGAGACGGACCGTAAGGGAGGGTTAGGGGTTGCTAGAGGTCACCGTTAACGGCGGCACGATCTGCCTGTGAGTTACCCTGGGTGTGTACGTCCGAAGAACGTGAGTGGGACTTCACCTTACCAACAGAGACAGGGGCTGAACGTGAATTTAAAGAGTCCCAAAGGGAAGCAAAGAGGTCTGCATGGAGCAGGGTCTTACCATCAACAGTACAAAAATTATTCCTAGCATACAGCAGTAAAAATAGCATAGGCACTATCTGACCAGACGTTAACAGGTATGTCATGAGTAATTTGGATCGCTGTCACCAGGCCTACAACTTCAGCATATTGGGTGGAGTGGGGAATGCATTTATACGTGAGTTTTCGGTCAGACAGAACTACCGCAAATCTAGTAAGGGGCTTTCCATCCCTCGGATAGGATGATCCATCAATGTAGACGTCCTGGGCGTCACTCAGCGGAATACGAGAGACGGGGTGACGGTCGAACTTCAGTGGTGGAAGAGGGCATTCATGGCTTCCCCCATCATACAGTAGGAGCTGGGGTAATAGAGTTGTCTGCTTTGGCGTTATTTCCAAATCTCTGAGTTAACAGAAGAGTCCATTGACTGAGTCGAGCGGAGAAGACCAAAGTGTCCCCTGGTTTGAGTAGAAGATTCAAAGGAGTGTGGGGGCTGTGGATAATCATTTGTTCAATTCGGTAATAAATGTGAAGTGTTTGACTGCCCAAAAAGTGGCCAGCAGATGTCGCTCACACACAGTGTAAGTCTTCTCCACGCCAGTCAAAATGCGAGAGGCGTACACAATTGTCATAAGTTTATCATGTACCTCTTGGCACAGAATGGCAGCAAGACTCTGATCGGTGGATCCCACCTCCAGGTGGAAAGGCTGGTCCCCGGTCAGGACTTGTCAGGCATGTGGCTTGCATAACAGCAGTCTTGAGGGACACAGCTGTGGTGTGTTCGGTTGTCCAGTCACGGGCCACAGAGTCCTCTTCGCCCTTTAATAGTTCATATAAGGGTTTGGTCAGCTCCGCAAATCTGGGAATAAACGAGCGTTGGTATCCCACCAGACCCAAGAAGGAATGAAGTGCGGTTTTGGATGCGGGCAATGGCAAACGCTGAATCACGTCAATCTTATGCTGGTCGGGACTGAGCCCCTTCGGTCCCACAGTAGCCCCTAAAAATGTCACTTCTGATTGTAACAATTGTGCCTTCTTTGGATTAATTTTTAGTCCAGCCTTCAGAAGAAGGTCTAGTAACTCTTCCATTAGTCAATATGAGTCTGTTTGTCAGATGTAGCAAGCAAAAGGTCGTCAACATACTGCAGCAAACAGTCAGGTCTCGAGAAAGGTTTAAGTGCCTGAGCCATCCGTTTGTGGAATATAGTCGGGGCGTTGTGAAAACCTTGAGGCAAATATGTCCGTGTATAACTTTGATCTTAAAGATGAAGGCAAACTTATATTGATCCTCCGCCCGAACAGGAATACTCCAGAACCCATTTGAAAAGTCAAAGGTGGAGAAGTAGCAGCTACCTGGTGAAATCTGGGACAGGAGAGTGGGGGTCTCCTGAACAACAGGGGCGCAAACTGGGGTTACCAAATTAAGCTTGCGATAATCAATTGATAGACGCCAACTATTGTCTGGTTTCTTAACTGGCCAGGTTGGAGAATTAGTGGTAAAAGTGCCAGTGCGGATAACACCCTGCTTTAACAACGAATCAATAGTAGACCGAACATAAGGTTTACTCTCAGCCGGAATGGAATACTGCTTAGCAGGAGGGTGTGAGGGTCCATTAATCTCCTCATCTCCCGACATCCTACCACAATCATGTTTGGACTTAGCAAAAACCTCTGAAAATTTATGAATTAGTGTATTGACCATGGGGGTCTTCAGTCCCGGGAAGGGCGAAGTCCTAGGGTTTTTTAATTGCATATACCAAATGGGCATCTGAAATAGGTGTCGGTGGTCCCTCATTAAAGTGCCACCAAAGACAATTATTAGCAAAGTCAAGGACAGCACGATGTTTATGCAGCGCGTCACTTCTGAGGATATCTTCCTGGTTATGGGTGGCCATATATACAGGAGAGGGGACATCGACGGAATTCCCATCGACGGACAAGACTATGGAATTCAATCCCTGATTAGCTAACTGAGTAGAAGCATTAAAGCCAGAAAGGTTTAGGGCGGTGCAGAATGGGAAAAGGGAGTGGGGTCATGTAAAATAGTCACGGCAGAACCGGAATCCACAAGCATAACATGGCGACGGCCTCCATGATTAGTGGCTCGGACAAAGGGTCGTCCGTCCTCCCCGTACCAGACTGGAGAAGACATGGTCACTGTGGAGGCCGCTGACTGTCACTAGGGCCGTGAGTCTGGGAGCGCATCTCCGCTACGAGAAGCAGCCGAAACCTTTTGCCCCTCCGCCTGACTGTGCTTCATGGCCTCAACTACCGCCAAAAGGCATTCTAGCTGCTGCTGCACAGAGTTCAGATCAGACCCATTAATTTCATGGATTGGGGGTTGGTAGTGTGGGCCATTATTCGGACATTGACTATCGCGGCAGTCGCGAGCATAGTGTCCGGGCTTATAACAGCTATAACAAATTATGTGGCGTTTGTCTCCCGACTGGAGAGGGGTTTGTGGAGTCAGAAGACCATTCAACGCCAACACTTTGGACTCAGTAGGGGCGAGGGACAATTTAACTCCATGCCAAGCTCAAATGCAAGAGTCCATCAGATCAGCCCACGGGGTTCCCTGATGAACGGTAATACCAAGGGCGTCCCTTACGGGGGTAAGAGAGCATCAATGAATGTCAGCTTAAATCCCTCTGTCCCAAAACCCTTGACCATTACTGTTTTTCTGGGACTGGTCATGCAAATCATACAATCGATTTGCAACGGCCACGGGGTGTTCGTTAGCCTCTTGCTGGGCGTCCCCAGCCGCACGGGTGAAATTAACTGAGTCCATGCCCAAACGGGAACAAACTGAATCCATGACATTCCACCAACACCTTGTTTTTATCATAGATTTCCCGTGAGAGTGATAACTTGAGTTCCCGTGAGATGCATGACAACAGAACTTGTTTTAAGTCTGTCCACTGTAACTCGGGGTGACAGCAATGGAACATACCCCAATCACTTGTTAGGACGACTGGGTTCGTCCCCCAGTTTATTGGTCCCAATTGCTTTGCACTCCACCGGGGTCAAACTTCTACTGGTAGTAGTAGTTACTTCCACATTTGGGGACAGGTTGTAGGCTACAGAGGAGCCAACATTATCGAATTCATCATCCGAGGGTGTAGGGACACCAATTCGGGTGGTAGTAGTGACTATATTAACCTGCTTGGTTTCTACCGGGGCAGTTTGTCCTGAATAGGGAGGGGGAGGCGCAGAAGGTGAGGGACTATTTTGGCAAATAGGGTCATTATTGCACTGGACTTTTCGTGTTAGATTGTCCCAGTTAATACCAGGATCCCCTGGTTTAAGGCGACTGACGGCCACAACAGCAGCCGTTTGTCTCCCCAGTTTTCCCTTCAATTCCATAATTTTTAATTCACAGTGAGTATGGTCAGTGCTCACCAGAGGGGTTTTTTCGAGTAATTCTCTCAAGGCCCCCCTGGCGCCCTCAAGTTGTAAGATCAAGGATTCATTTTTTGATTTTTAAAGCCTTGTTATCCTCATACACCCAATAGTGGTGTCTTGAGGCAAGTCGTGCTTCATCTGCCAAGGCTTGCTCTTGACGGAGAAGGGAACAGGCTGTGACGTGTTGGCCTTGCCAGTCCTGTAAGTCTCTTTCAAGTTGTGCATTTTTCTCTTTCAGGAGTACAACTTTGCCTCCCAAGCGAACGGCACACAAGTGGGCCGCGTAAGCCAGCCTATTTCTAGCTTCCTTAACTTTACATTTCTTTGCACCCACCTGGGACGCTATCTCACCCCAAATCTCAGAGTAATTCTTCTCGCTCATCTCGTCACCCTGCACTTGTCACCCTGCACTATTCCGATTATTGCTTGGGGCCCCCAACGTATCCGAGAGACTGTTCGCAACTTTGTCTCTAAAGTAGACATCTACCATTTTGTTTTTGCTTTGCAACCCGATAACAACGCCTAGTACCTTTTATAGACCGAACCTGTCCTCAACTCGTTTCGACCACAACAACCCTTTTGCACTCCTTCCTGACTCGCCAATTTGTAGAGATTCACGTATCTCTGGTAAACAAGATTGAGTGCAAACCAATATGGTAGGTATATTGTGTTTAATTGGAGTTTAGGACGGAATATAACACGGGTTATACAGCAAAAACATACGACCGTGACAAGTAGCTGGTACCGGACCCGATCGGGCAGACGGCTGGTGTGCACGAACAACTCTTCTTATTCGTTCTCCTTCTTGTTTCACGTGTCTCTTTCTCTGAACTACCCAAGAGTGCTAGACTAGGGTCCACATGGGTCCACTCTCTGAAGATTGTTAAACCACCGTTTCCACTCTTGGGAGCCCCTCGCTCCACGGTCTGAGCTAAGAGTCCTTTAGCTCTTTTATTCTCTTTTAGGGGTCTCTTATCTCATCCTGTCTTGTCCCCCCTGGTGCAGCCAGTGCATGTACCAGGCATAGCTTTGGGCCATTAAATCAGAGGCCCAGGCCAGAACTGTCTGACTCAACCAGCCGCTATGCAAACTATGTCCCCTTAATCTAACAGACTATTCTATTCTGAGATGGTACCTTAACTCCCATAAATTCCTTCTAGTCTATGTCCTTTATACTAATTAACTTTTAATTATCTTCACAAGCAGTTCTGTTAAACAAACTCCAATTCCTACCTTAGCATTATAATATGGTTATTAGTATTAATGGAAGAAACATAGGTTGGGCCTTGATTGGCCAAATTAAAGACACAACAACATTGTCAAAATCCTAAACTTACAAACAACAGACAGCTATCCTGTTGTTAGCTGACAAGGTCATCGAATCTAACTAATTAAAAACACTGTCTCAAATTCTAATGCAAGTTTCTCCAGGAAACCGAAACTTATACAGTCCCAGTAAAACATAACTTATACATTGATCCCTTACTTTTCTCGAGCAGAAACATACAATCATTTCAACACAGTATTATTCATGTAGCCATATACATTTTTAGGCACCCCTAGTTGCTAACAAGAGTGTTAAGATTTAAATTTCAGATATCATTGAATTATGGAAGTAAGCATTATTCAGTATTAAGAGATGGAAAAAAACTGGAAAAACTGCATTGCCAGCCTAGAATTCTGTATTTTTTTATATTTACTTCTAACTGTTGCACTTCTTTGATACTAAAATAACATAATTATAGTCACTGCAACAAATCCATAGAAATCATGTTTTTTTATCTGTTCGGACCTACTATTATCCCTTCTCAGGTTCACTGTTGTCAATTGCTCCCTTAAGCAGTCTGAGCATCTTACTTTTATGAGAGCCCTGTTTCTATTTGTATGATAGAATAATCCAGGAATGTAAAAATAGCATCCCCTTGTGATCTGGATTGAATAAGAACATAAGAAATGAGCAGGAGTAGGCCATACGATCTGTCAAGCCTGCTCCACCATTCAGTAAAATCATGGCTGATCTTCGACCTCAACTCAACTTTCCCGCCGATCCCCATATCTCTTGATTCCCGTAGAGTACAAAAATCGATCAATCGCAGCCTTGAATATACTCAACGACTGAGCATCCACAGCCATCTGGGGTAGAGAATTCCACAGATTCACAACCCTCTGAGTGAAGAAATTTCTCCTCATCTCAGTCCTAAATGGTTGACCCCTTATCCTGAGACTATGCCCCCCTAGTTCTAGGCTCTCCTGCCAGGGGAAACAATCTCTCAGCATTTATCCTGTCAATCCCCCTCGGAATCTTACACGTTTCAATGAGATCACTTCTCATTCTTCTAAACTCCAGAGAGTATAGGCACATTCTACTCAATCTCTCCTCATAGGACAACCCTCTCATCCCAGGAATCAATCTTTGTTGCACCCCCTCTAAGGCATGTATATCCTTCCTTAGGTATGGAGACCAAAACTATACACAGTACTTCAGGTGTGGTCTCACCAAAGACCTGTACAATTGCAGCAAGACTTCCTTACTCTTGTACTCCAACCCCCTTGTAATAAAGGCCAACATAAAATTTGCTCATACCTTAATATTCATGTCTTTCATACGTATATTTCTTCAGTCTCTCCGACGGTGGGCCAAATTACCCCTAGGTGAGATGAGGCTTGATATGAGTCAGTAATCTGCTTTATTTCCCATAAAGTGAACAAAGCGGAGCAACAGTTATGATCAGATTTGTTTAGTTCAATAGCTAAAACTTATCTTCGTATAATGATGTAAAATAATGAAGGTGCTATGTTAACCCAACTCAGTAGGTCATCTTACTTAACTTAAAAACATCATAGTTCCTCTGCATTCTGTCCTGCAGCCCAGGGCAGAACCACCTCTCTGCACAGTCTCCTGTATTTTCTGCAGCCCTTTGTTGTCTGACTGCCAACTATAGGAAATTAAGGCTTGGTCTTGATCCCTCACCTGTCTGGAGTTGGCCAAAAGAGCTACTAATCAAGCCCCCTTACTTTTGAAACTAGCTTTATGTGAAGCTCAACAGGAAGGAACATTCCATCCACCCGCCCCAACAGTATGAACATGATGACGACTCCCACATTGTTTCTGATCATCCAGGGTGCGTGGATTTAGTACACATTTCAGCAAATGCCAGCAACCTGTGGTCTTCCTTTTTAACCCTATGAAAACCCACTCTGTTTTCAAAACTCAACACTTAAAGATAACCTTTCTTATAAATTTTTTCTGTGGGAAAAATGTTTACAAAATCCTGAAACATGACAATATTATAATATGTTAAAAAAAAAATTTGCTTTAAAATATTTAGGCACAATCAAATATAATGTGCATATTTGTATCTGTTTTAAGCCATGGAAATTCAGCTCGGTGGATAATTCTACCACATGATGCAGTACTGAGCCAGACAGACCAAGAAGCTACGATCCCTGGTGCATTTTGAGTCCACTCAAGGGCATCAGCAGGGGAACTACAATTTGACCTCTATATCCCTGAATTAATGGAGGGAAAATAATCAGCCATGGTACTTGGTCCTGATTCTATCAAGTAATCCCTGCTGGAAAATGTATCTATGTAGACATTTGGTGTGGACAGACCAGATACAGCTCTGATGCCTCCCCCTCTCCCTCCCAATGATCAATAACCTGCCAACATTCATTATCTGGACTTGCAGATGAAGAATAGCCACTCGGGCAGAGGACTGTCAGCAGCACACATGGAACTAACCATATCTCAGTTACTGCCTTCAGAAAATAAGAAATTTGTGGGTGGGGTGGAAATTATTAAAATTCATTGTTCTACAGTCAGCATAACAACTTGCATTTACATAACACTTTTAATGTAGAAAAACATCCCAAAGGCCTAATAGAAAATTGGGTGACTAGTCAAAGAAGGATATGTTAGAAGAAGTGACCAAAAGCTTAGTCAAGGAGGTGGGTTTCAAGGAAGACCTTAATGGAGGAGAGGGAGGTGGAGAACCAGAGGAGTTTAGGAAGGGAATTCCAAAGCATAGCGCCTAGTTGGCTGAAGGTGATTGTGAAACAAAGGGAAGTAGGGATGCACAAGAGACCATAGTCAAAGGAACAGAGAGTTTGGAGGGGGTTGGAGGAGTTTACAGAGCTAGAGAGGGGCTAGGCCATGAATGGATTTAAACACATGAATGAGGTATTAGGGGACTGGGAGCCAATGCAGGTCAGCAAGGACAGGAATGATGAGCGTGCGGGATAGGATATGGGTAGCAGAGTTTTGGATGTGCTGAAGTTTTCGGAGGATGGGAGGCCTTTCAGGAGCTTTTCGGAATAGTTGAGCCTGGAGGTGATAAAGGCATGAATGAAAGTTTCTGCAGCAGATGGGCTGAGGTAGAAGTAAAGGCGGGTGATGTTACATAGCTGTAAGTAGGTGGTCTTTGTGATGAAGAGCATATGGGGTCAGAAACTCGGTTCAGGGTCAAAAAATATGCCAATCTTGCAGCCTGAAACAGTAGCCAGGAAGGTGGTATGGGTGTGGAGTTTTGGAGGGGCCTAAGACGATAGCTTTGGTCTTGTGGAAATCACAGCTCATCCAAGATTGGATGTTGGAGAAGCAGTCTGACAGCATAAGGCAGTGGTGGGTTGAGAGAGGTGGTGGAGGGGTAGAGCTTGGGTGTTGTCAACATACATCTAGAAGCTGACCCCATGTCTGCAGATGATATTGTCAAGATACAGTACTTAGATGAAGAAGAAGAAGAAAACGGGGCCAAGGATAGATTATTGGGGGACTCGTGAGGGAGCGGTTTGGGGGAATGAAGAGAAGCCATTGTTAGAGATGCTCTATCTACGACCGGGTAGGTAAGAGTGCAACCAAGCGAGGGAAGTCCCACTCAGCTGGACAACGGAAGAGAGGGGTTGAAGGGAGCAATGGTTTAGTTCCCCGTGTCAAAGGCTGCAGAGAGGTTATGGACGACAAATAAGTATAGTGCCTTATGATCACAGTCACAGAGAATGATACTTGTGACTTTGGGGAAGTTTCACTGCTGAGACAGAGGCAGAAACCTCAGTAGAATAATTTCGGGAGTGATGGGCATGGATTTGGAAAGCGACAGCACATCCAAAATGTTAAGCTGTAATAAGAGTTCCTTTGTAAACCTAGATTTGCTGAAAATTATATCTTTGTAATTTGCATTTTCTTCTTGGTATGCGAGAAAATATAACTACCACCCAAGATATGTCACAATAGCCTGAGCTAAAGATAGCTCAATCTTTGGCATACAATTACTTTATTTTGACTGTCAGATGATCCACCTTGGTGAGGGACAGATCAATCATTCAAGGAAACAATGTAGTTGTTGCCCTCCCCCAGGGACATATACAATCTATTATTCTGAACATAAAGTCAAGAAAACTCACCCGCAATGGGTACCCAGGTTCAAATGTTTGCCAGGGCTGAGCATCAGACTCTTTGCATTGAGTGATAGTCCAATGCTCTATATCTAAATTTGCTTGTATACCTAACCTGTGCTGTGATGATACACCTTTGATAGCACACAACCACTGATCATTGCAAAGGGATCGCCAACTGTGGAATCACAGCCCATGATGCAATTATCACAAACTGAGAAAGCAGGGGAGAAACAAGAAACTTTGTATGCAATTATATAGCAGCTAGTCTTGGATGTATTACAGACTTACTCGTCTCAAATTGGCCTTGGGTTTGTTTGCCTATTTGTGACTGCACATTTACGTACATACTAGTCCCAAACCAAGTCAAGACTGCACACATCTGTAGATTACCCTGACTGTCTGTTATTTTATCCTAATAGAATTAGTTAAGTACTTTTGCAATGTAATGTGTTTGTTGCCTTTTTATGGATATTAAGATATATCTTCCACACATTGCATTTTATTTGTAATGTAAAATTTGATTTTGCTTTGATGTGGGTTTTTGTGTGTTTTATACATTTTGGTTGTAATTTAACAATACAATGCAACATTGCTTAAACAATGATGCTTATACATTTTTCATGCTGTCTTCCACCCAATGGCCTCTATGCATGTAAGTAACTGTGATTGAGTGACATTAACTTTTCTCCCTTATTCCATCATTTTTTTTATTTTTGTTTGTCTCATCAACATTACAGAAATTAAAGCTGCATTATATTCTGTGGGAAAACCAGTTTCTATATTTAGCTTAATAAAGATTAAACTTTTGAAAAGCAAATTGATGTGAGGAACCCAGGAGTGCAACAATGACATTCTTCACCTAACTTCACTTGTGTTAGTGCAGGTGTGGTGTCCAGCAGGAAATTTGCTAACCTATTAACCTTGATCAGAACTCAACAAGGACCACTAGGTAGACACTAAGCATCTCTGGGAAGAACCTGAACCTCTGACACCTCACTCACTTAACATGTGTCTTCCCTGTCATCTGCTCAAGCAGTGACATTAAGTGTGAGTCCCACACCTCAGCAGGTGTCGGTCTCCCCCCACCACCATCCACCATTCAGTAGTGGCATTTTGTGTCGGTACCCCCTTCAGGTGTTTCTCCTGTCAGCTGAGCATTGTCAACAGTAACTCATGGCAGAATGAGAGTAGAAGAAAATTGAGGAAAAGGGGAGTAATGAAAATATATAATCTGGTTGCATTTACATGTCTGCTGTTTAGATATCTTCTATATTGAAAGAGCCACACTCTTCTCTAATTGAGGGTACTACTGAAGAAATGGTTCTGCCACAGTGACCCCTCCTGTGATAACATGATACTGCGGTGACTTGCTAATGGTCAAACTGTAGAGAGATGCACCATAAAGTGAACATTTATGATCTTAATTAGCTACATCTATTTAGGATGTGTAAGGCTAAATGCTTGTGTTAATGCATAATGATGCATTATAAAAATATAATGCAGCTTTAACTGCGTGATGGAATCGCTAAGTAAGACTCATAATTTCCCTGTAAGTACACCTGAAATGACCTAGTGTTTTATCTAATTTGCAACAGCAAGAATGAGCTCTACTTTTCATTATGAAATGTGTGACTTTAAACTATTAACAACTCTGGTGGCATTTCCTTTAATAAAATATTGTGACTGAAGACAAAGTCTTTACCATTGATCTTCATGTTAGAAATTGAAAAAATATTGGCCCGGATTTTGCGGTGGTAATGACGGTGAAACTGTCAGCGTTCGCCATCATTACCCCTCTGAAACTGACAGCAAGTTCTGGAGATAGCGCATGCGCGCGCACAAACACAGAAATCCAGAAGTTGCTGTCAGTGATTCTGCACTTCTCCATAGGGTGCACAGTTGAAGTCCCCGGAGCCGGCAATCTTTGAGACATCACTGAACTGATGAGAACTTGAGCTTTTACCCTGAAATAACGCTCTTTAAAAAAACCGAAAAAGTTGAGCCTTGTTGAATGAGGTGTAACTGGGTTTTTAATGGCGTACTGATTCATAATTACTGCTGAACAACCTTTCTGGCCCTGAAAAACTTAATTTTATATTTGTGGAATGTCAAATTTTTTATTTATTTGTTAAAGTTTATGATATTTCAGCTTCTACCTCAATCCCATGTGTATGTCCCAATCTTTATTTCACTCTCTAAAATGATTAAAAAGTGAAGGAAAATCAGTGCATTTTACTTCCTGGTTTGCTGTCTGAGAATTCTTCAACGTGATTGGCTGCTTAGCCAGTTTAATGACATCACTGTTGCACGCTGGAGATCCCCTAGAATTGACACCAGCATGAAATTAACGTAGGGAGAGCTGAAATTTACGCCACAGAGATTGCTAGATCTTTGTTGGCAGCTTTCTTCGAGGTCAGCGACAAGCACCGTCACTTTGGCACTGACCGCAAATTCTGGACCTTTATTGCAGATGTTGAAGGCCCCTGTTGAGTATCTCTACTATGTTTATTTTTAAATGAGCATTTTAAGTCATATTTTATTTTAGGAATCTTAATCTCCCCTTCATGCCTCCTACCTGCATGATGTGCTTTCACTCTTCTCAACCAGTTGCTAACAACCCTCCCATAACTCTAATACTCCCATGGCTTCTAATAGTATGGTATATTATCAGTTTATGAGGGAGACTGGAACCTCCCAACTCCCCAGTCGCTTTCCCTCAACCTGTCTCTGAGCAAGTGGCCACATTGCGACTAAGAAAAGAGGGCACTTGCAGATAAATTAGCATTTAGAAGTGGGACATGTGACTGAAGATTATGGAACTGGACAGGAAGAAAAGTAGTACTCCCATTTTGTTAGTGCATTAAGTACTCCAGGCCCCTGCCAACACCAACTAGATATCCACAGGTCATACAACCACTTCTTCAAGTCCTGGCTTAAAACTTTCCTAAAGTCTACAATTATTTAGAATGGTTCCATGTATGTGAATAAGATTTCAAAAGTTGAAATTCAACAAATGTTTCAACTCATTTTTTTCTAGTAGCCCATTTTAATATGTATTAAAAATAGTTTGCTGAGTTTTGCATTTTTCCATACCTGTGTGAAAAGTGAGTTCCTTTCCAACCTTCCCCTCCTCAGGAACAAAAAAGATATTCCTTGCTTTCCTTCTGCTTGATTGCAGCTTAGATTTTCTTCAGAAGCTCAGTTCATAAGAGACAAAATGTCAATTGACACTGTAAGAAAACTGCCAATAAAAACTAAGAAAGCCCAATAAAAGTACTTACAGAAAAAGTAGGAGTCTACATTTCATTTTTGTAACTGATTAAGATGTTCAACAAAATAGTATGTCATTTAGGATGCATTTTCCCATATTCTGGAAGTTTGCTCTTAAGAGAATGTTTATGTTCTATGATGCTGTTTAGTTTATATCATTTTTAGTATTCTATAATGCTATATGTTATTGAAAAGATGCACATTTATTCCATGAAATGTAATTTTACCACTACCAAAAATAAATTAAAATGTGTATATCTTACAAATCAATTATTTAGTTTTGAGAGATTTTATCTAAAGGAAAATCAGATTCCAATTTTAATAACACCCATTATTCAATTGTATTACCAAATACATTTCATCTCATCTCATCTGTAGAATTTTTTAGTATAACAAATGTTTAATCACAGAATAACTTGTGTTACTGTACTGCATCTGCTTTAGAATAAACAGAGTAATTAATTTCAATTTGGTACATCAGATCCTAAAAGATTTTATTATCCTGATATGAAAATTTCGAGGAATGTTAAAAATTTTCCCTTGTAGTTTTAGCTGCTTTGTAAAATAATTGTGATGCTAACAATATGCAACTTATTCTCACAATGGGCCTCTCTTTTAGTCTTTGACCAACTAGATCTTGTCACATATGAAGAAGTAGTAAAACTGCCAGCCTTCAGAAGGAAGACACTAGTGTTACTAGGTAAAAAAAATCATCATTTAATACACAAATTGTGAAATGGCAATTACCAAACATTACTGTCCAAGTTATACTTTAAAAGTGAATAAAGATTTTTCTCCGTTTTTTGTTTGTGGAAAAGGTGCCCATGGAGTAGGGCGAAGGCACATTAAAAACACTCTGATCACAAAGCATCCAGACAGATTTGCATACCCTATTCCACGTAAGTGGTGGCTTTTGAAATATTGTACTTGCCAGAAGTAATGAGCAGTTAAATTCTTAAATCAAAGTTGTTACGATTTGTTGGACAGCCGTGGTTGTTGCATATGAGGTATTGTATTCACATAAGCATAGATGAAGATCTTTCTTGTGTGAAAGAACAAAGCTAATACCACATTACAAAGTCTTGGAGGCTACTTACTGTCATACATTTTCCTCCACCTTGGAGGATGGGACAGTCTGGGCTGTGGAATTCTCACAACCAATGTCAGCTGACTTCAGGGTGAGAATCAGACAATAAAATGGGCAGTGTTGGTTTTCTTTCAGCTTAAAATGCAGTGCCTCCACCTTTTCTGGTTCTCTCTCTAGTGAACTGGCTAAGAACTGACTCAGACCACCCAACTGAGATAAATGAGCACAAATGCCAGCAGCCTGAGACCAAATTTTGCATGGGAGTCATGTGCTTTTTGTTGTACATACTTTAAAGACTGGTAAATGACTATGTGAGGAACTTTGTCCAGTTCATTAATAACTGGGTTTTATAATAATTGCAAATGACTTTACTGTTGTATGGATTTTTGTAATTATATTTTTTCCCCTCCTCTCCTGCAGACAATAATGGGATACAGTCCCACTAGGACCACCATCATTTCGTGCTGTGCCTTGAGCTGTATTTGAACTGTTGTTCTTTCACTTGTGACAAACAAAAAGATATGGGGGAAATTTAGTAAAATCAACAAATTATTTATTATTACAAGGAAAGGAAAGAGTAGATATTGGCCCAAATCTTGCTGGATTGAGGTATCTCACGGCATGCCCCATTGGACTTTTTCCTGCACCCCTTCGGTTCTAAAAAATTTTGCCCTATAAGTTGGTGGAAGAGCTGATAACTGCGTGGCGAGGGTGACTGGGCCAACAGGCTATCTCATTAACCAATGAGATTTAAGGATTGGGAAAGAAACAGAGGAACAACGGTGAAGGAGGGTAAAATAGAGAGGGTGAATTCGAGTCAAATCAGATACAGAAAGAGAAATAAAGAGAGGAAAAGAAAGATTAGATTGAGAGAGAGTAAAAAAGACAAAGGAAAAATTAAAATTTGAAATTTTTAAAATCTCAAGAATTTACTACATGCAGGAATGAGACTCAACAGTTTAAATTGTTCCCTTTCTGGGCCAGCGACGTTGATTGGCATTGCATTAACAATTATCACGCATTAAGGGGGTACTTATGCTATTAAGTTCGAGCCCATCGCTTTCTGCGGCGAATTTAATAGGCAATTAATGTGCAAATCCAGCAAGTTCTTAAAAATAACGAGGTCAAGGATGAGCTGCCTTTTGTGCAAGGCAAATGATGGAGCGGTGTAAATCAGCAAGTTCTGGCAATTTGCAACTCATGCCGAATCTCTTCTTCACCTGAAATTGCGCATTAATAACATCGTTAACTCGCCGTTATTTTTTCAGCAAGATTTGGGCCATTATTAAACAATCTTGTATTCATTTAACTTTCTGGGCATTCGAGTAAATCAGTAAGCTTAAATCTAAGCACCTGTGTTGTTTGTAGAACACTAATAAAATAACAATTAAAAGTTTTGGTTGCTTTTCAGAATGAATGACTTAGCTGATCTCAATCTACACAACAAAAGGTTCTACAGTTGGTCTCTGCCCTTAGGTTAGGGAGGGGAAAAAATCAGCCAGGATTCTATCTAGTGGCTTCTGTTAGAAAGTGTGCCGGTCCCCATTGTTGAATTGCCATCTATCTAGCTCACACAAGAAGAATAGCTGTTGGGGCAAGGTACCTCCATAAACTTCACTCATCCAAAATTCTGCTGCCCATATACTAACCCACACCATGTCCTGCTCACCCATCACCCCTGTGCTTGCTGACCTACGTTTGCTCCCAGTCCACCAACATCTCCAATTTAAAATTCTCATCCTAGTGTTCAAATCCCTTTATGGCCTTGCCACTCCCTATCACTGTAACCTCCTCCAGCCCTACAACCCTCCGAGACCTCTGTTCCTCCAACTCCAGTTTCTTGTGCATCTCCCGCTTCCTTCACCCACCATTGGCGGCCATGCCTTCAGCCATCTAGGCCCTAAGCTCTGCAATTCTTTCCCTAAATCTCTCCACCTATCTCTCCT
Organism: Squalus acanthias; assembly: GCA_030390025.1. Lineage (NCBI taxonomy): Eukaryota > Metazoa > Chordata > Chondrichthyes > Squaliformes > Squalidae > Squalus > Squalus acanthias. The sequence continues at coordinate 133,576,824 of CM059429.1, read as the reverse complement.
CCATTAAGATCCTCCTTAAAGCTTACCCGTTTGACCAAGCTTTTAGTCACCCCTCCTAATACCTTTTCCTTTGCCTCGATGTCAATTTTCTGTCTGATTACACTCCTGTGGGATGGTTTTCTATGTTGAAGGCGCTATTTAAATGGAAGTTGTTATTGTACCAGATGGCGCCCAGCCTGATACCCCAACATGTCAGTGCCCTCAGAAAAGAGAATATAATATATTTTTAATCTATGTTACGATTAAGTCACTTCATGCTTTGCAATTAATAAAATATGAAAAACTGCAAATCAATATTCCCATTAAGCATTGCGGCCGCGCAGCTGTCTATAGGTCCCGCGCAGACCGCTCACCGGCTTTCTAATGAGAATAACCGCGCATGAGCGAAAATTTGAATGGGCCACGCAGCCACCTAAAGGGGCCACGCACCCAAAAACAAATTACAGGGAATATTGCTGCAAATGTGGTCACATATTCATTAGGTTTTAATGTAAGCCTAGAAATGTCTAGGAAAAAGCATAATATAGTTACAATTTAAACTGCCCTGCTTCCAGGGAAGAAATGTAGATTGAGGAGTCAGGCATGAGTTAGAGCCTTAACTTGTGCCAGCAATATCTCACTAATATAAGATTTTTTTGTCTTCATAGACACTACCAGACCTGCCAGAAAAGATGAAGAAAATGGCAAAAATTACCATTTTGTTTCACATGATCAAATGATGCAGGATATTTCCAATAATGAATATCTGGAGTATGGCAGCCACGAGGATGCAATGTATGGAACAAAGCTGGAAACGATACGCAAAATCCATGAACAAGGACTGATTGCAATACTAGATGTTGAGCCCCAGGTATTAATAAACAGCTAATGGTCAGTAATGGATAGGAGAAAAAGATTTGAATGTGAAGATTCCCTTTAAAGGCCTTCTTTTATCCCACAGTCCGAGTTTAAGGAGTTTAGTGTTACTAATGGATCGGCCTAGGCTGATGCCAATAGTGACTTCTCTTTTTGACATCACATGCAGTGCTGCAAGGCAAGTGTTCATGTACAACTTTTCATGCAAGAGCTATACTCTGCATTTATCTGACCTTGTGCTTTTTACCATCATCTATTTTCTTGTGGATGGATGGAAGAAGAAAGACAGCGTAGCGATATTCACATGGCATTTAAAGAATTTTTATTGCTTGTTTTCTAATAATTGCCTCCTACCTGGAAGAAGCACTGGTTTGCTAAATTAATTTGTTTTCAGACAAATATCTGGATAATTTAGCGGTCTTGTTGAAGTGTATGTTGTAATTAGACAAAATACCATTACACTACAGGGCTTCCCAGTGACTAAAAAAATGTAGCCAATGAGTAGCTGAACCCCACGGACCATGAAGGGCCCCTGGTTAGTGCTGAGTTAGTTGATTTCACCTGGGTGCAGTAGGGATACTACCATTGGACTCAGTCTTGTGGATTAGAGAGGTGACATTGGAAGGGTTCCCCCTCCTGATCAGAATACAGTGACCTCTGCTGGAAGTGCATGTGAATGGACTTTGGTTGAGGAAAGAAATGGGCTCAACTGGTGCTCTTTACAGTCAAATAGCACACTATCGAGGCTCACGGTGAACTAATGTCTACCTATAACTGCACCCCAGCAAATAGTCAATGCATTCAGGAAAGGAAGAGAGAGAAAAAGTAGAGAGAAAAGTATATTACAAGAGACTAGGATAAAACAGAGACAGCATTTTGCTGATCCTTTAATCATTCATTGTTTATAGGAATTTGATGTTTTCTGCATTTTAAAATGTGAGATCTCACTATGCACTTTTGTAATGTAAAACTATGCACTTTTTTTTACTGGATTAGGGATTGTTCAAATTATTGATGAGAATCTAAAATGTAGTGCATGAACCTGGACCATTTTAGTAATCGCTTTATGTTTACTTCATTTAAATATTCATCAATGCAGTGTTCTTATTAGTAATGAGAATGGCTTTTTGAAGAAACTTTAGATTCCCCAAAGGGTCAGATGGTCAAGCTAGCAACAACTGAGCCATTACAGACCAGGGAGATCCCATATTTGATCTTCGAGTTAACTGATATTACATGGGGAAGTATATTTGACGTAAGCACCCCTGTGATAAGGAGGAGAAAAATGAGGCAGGGATCTCAGCTCCTGATTACTATCCATAGACCACCTGCTAGAAAGTATTCATGTATCTATAAGTTCAGTTATGATGCCCCTTGTGCAAACAGCCTGCCAAAACCTGTTCACCAACCTCACACGTGAAGAATCACCACTCAAACAAGATACATACAGGAAGGAGCCCAGCATCTGTAGAACTGTATCTCAGCACAAGCTAGAGCCTTTAGCATGAAAGGGGAGAACATTGGAGTAGAAAAAATATATTTTAAAAACCTTCAGAGCTGCTGCTGTATTTCCAGATTGTCTATACATTTCAGCAACAACAGCTCTTAAGGTGAATTTAAAATCTTTTCTTTTAACCGACTCTTAACTATGTAGATTTATGTCAAATCAGTTTTATTCAGTGTTTTATGTACATTGGATCCTAGGGAAAATTGGAATGCTGATTAGATTTATTATTAAAACAAAATCTAATCACTTCGGAGTAGATGGAAATTAGCAATAAACACTCCCATAAAGTGATTAAAATCAAATTTATCACTGCCCATTCCTAGTAAAAACATCTGCTTTACAGATTTTTAACAAAACATACTAAAAATTGGTGGTAGTTTTTCCAGTATTCTGTAAAAGATAACGAGGTTCTCTTTTGGGAGGTCAAAAATTAATTAAATTCATCTAAAAGGAATAAGAGAAGTAAACTGTAACTCCTAATTTTATCTGCTGCTAGGATTTGTCATGAGAGAGACCGTAAAATAATTAAGAATGAGCATGTGTACAGTTCCTATTGCCCCAGTCAGTCCATTCTGTTTTATCTTAATTTTCATATCGGCACTTTAATCCGTTTCAGGGAATAACACTGAACTGGTAATTGACGGACTTCCTGGAGTGCAGACCAGCAAATGTTTCCTGAAAAAATAACTACCTTGTGGTGCATTATGTGCAGACAAAACAATGTGTTCTAGTTTTCTATCTAAAAATCAAGTGGACTTTCTATGTCTGGAAAAAAAAATGATGGGTCCACTAATTTTAAATATGTTTAACCTCACATGTTCTTGCTTTCATTTAAAGTGAACAGGAGGCCAAATAAGTGAGCAAGACTTTGGGCTAGCAACTGGGTTGCTTTGCGCCTCTTCTTAGCGCCCCAGGGGGTGCTAACGGGGCGCAAATGCCCTAGCGCCCGGGCGCGGCATCGCTAACTCCTCCCGTGAAATTCAGCGGGAGGTTAGCGGGCGGCGGCAGCCAATAGCGCCCCACACTGCTGCGCCGGCGATGATGACGTCATCGCCGTGCGCAGCGCCCCGGCTGCAAGCTTCCCTTGCGCCCCCTGACCTATCGCCGGACGATATGTGCAACAGGATCGGGGGGGGGGTTTCAGCGACGGTAGCGTGCGGTGGCACTACTTAAAGGGCAGGTGTCGGGCGGCCATTTTTATTTTGGCTGACTGCCTGCACCTGCCCCCCTTTTATATTTGTATGCAGGGTGCCAGCTGCGATCACTTAGCCCGTCACTCCTCTTGAGTGCCAGGCTGTTTCCACGGCACCCTGCTCCCCGGTGGTCCAGCAGGGCCCTGGTGCGCGCAGCGCTAGGCCCCTCCCCTTTAATTAGGGTCGCTCCACCTCCTTCTTGGGGTGCTACTACTGAATTTACGGGAATGGGGCGCTAAAATTAGCACCCTGGCGAGGTTAGCACCCCAAGATGGGCGGTACCCAATTTTTTCTCCCTTTGACTTTAATGCAGACAAAGTTCTATATTTTGTTACTAAGAAGGATGCACTTTGTTGTTCTTCTGGTGGAGCTGAGGGATTCAAGTGTTGGGCATTGTGTGACTGAAACACATGAATGCAGTTTATGTAGTGTGAGGTTACCCACACCACTGGTTTAATTTAATGCTCAACTCCAGTTTTACTGATCCTCACAGCTTAAATCTTAATCTCATACAGGCACTGAAGGTTTTGAGAACCGCGGAGTTTGCCCCATTTGTCGTTTTCATTGCTGCCCCGACCATTACTCCAGGCATGACTGAGGTAAGGCAGCAATTCTGTAATTTTATCTTAGTTTGAAGTTGAGAGATCTTGTATGTCCTGCCCTTACATTTTAATCATTTCACTGAATGTGAACTAATTGAGCTACAGTGGTGATCTTTGAATGTTTAAATGGATATCCAATTACCAATTTAATATTATGATGTTGTGACAACTGTTCAATATGTTTCTTAAAAATTTGTTCTTGTTAAACTATTTGAATTTGACTCTTCTAGTCACAGCTACAGCTGAATAAATGTCTTTTGATGAACATAAATGTTTTGTTTAGCAATGGGGTCAGCATTTTTTCTCCCAAAGATGATTCATGACTCTGTAGCTTTCTCTGTCTAATGCATATGCAAAACTAATTCAGTTTAAAATAGTTAACATTTTTATGGTCGGCCAGATACTGAGAATAGTGACTGATAGATTATACAGTTAGTTGCAAGAGTAAAACACTGATAAGAGTGTTTTGAAACACTTAACGGCCTTAATGCATAATGTCAGCTATGTCCCAACAGAACAGTTTTTTAAAAAGATTTTATCATTATATTTGTACATCGACATCTACTTCATTTAATTTAACTTCAGGTAACTTCTGAGCGATGGTAAAAGCTTTTGTATAAGGCGTTCTGCTTGCTCTTCTACTTCTCCGTTCAAATTGCAGCCTAGACTGACAATTGAATTTGATTGCCTCCAGCAGACACATTTCCGTAGTTCTTAACTGGGCTGCATGATATAGCCCTTTCAGATGATGGAGTGTTCCATCCCAAGCAGAAGGTTGTAGGCAATACTGCTTCTGTCTTGCAGAAGTCCATCCTTCTTTGCTTTAAGTAAGATTTATGGATGAATATTTTGTTTATCAAGGTCGTGAAGTGGAATACTTTTCTGCTTTTGACACCCAATGTTTCCAACAACATCTTGCATTTATATAGTGCCTTTAATGTATTAAAATGTTACACGGTGCTTCACAAGAGAGTAAGCAGACAACAAAATTGACAATGAGCCGAACAAGGAGACATTAGGACAGGTGACCAAAAGCTTGGTCAAAGAGGTAGGTTTAAAGGAGCATCTTAATGGAGGAGAGAGAGATGGAAAGGCGGAGAGGTTTAGGGAGGGAATTCCAAAGCTTAGGCCCTAAACAGCTGAAGGCACGGCCACCAACGGTGGAGCGAAGGAAGTCAGGGATGCACAAGAGGCCAGAATTGGAAGAATGCAGAATTCTCGGAGAGTTGTTGGACTGGAGGAGGTTACAGACATAGAGAGGGGTGAGGCCATGGAGGGATTTGAACACAAGGATGAGAATTTTAAATTTGAGGTGTTGGACCGAGAGCCAATGTAGGTCAGCAAATACAAAGGTGATGGGTGAACAGGACTTGGTGCGAATTAAGATACTGCAGAGTTTTGGATGAGCTCAAGTTTATGGGGGGTGCAAGATAGGAGGCCAGCCAGGAGAGTATTGGAATAGTCGAGTCTGGAGGTAACAAAAGCATGGATGAGGGTTTCAGCAGTATATGGGCTGAGGCAGGGCCAGAGACGGGCAATATTACAGAGATGGAATTAAACAGTCTTGGTGATAAAGGATATGGGGTCAGAAGCTCAGCTCAATGTCAAATGGGACGCCGAGGTTGCAAACAATCAGGTTCAGCCTGAGACTGTGGCCAGGGAGGGAGATGGAATTGGTGGCTAGGGAACAGAGTTTGTGGCAGGGGCTGAAGACAATGGCTTTGGTTATCCCAATGTTTATTTGGAGGAAATTTTTCCTCATCTAGTACTGGATGTTGGACAAGTAGCGTGACAACACAGAGGCAGTGATGTGGTCACTGCTCCTTCTCCTCTGTCCCTGCAACTTAACCCCAAGCTCAGAAGAACATCCAACATTTCTACTTCCTACTCCAGCCATCCTTCTGGTCCCTCTGAATGAGATTGTTAAATTAGTGCCACATTATGGTAAGTTTTGTGGTGTAAATCCGTGCCCACCAGGAACCAATTTGGGATTGCCCAAACCCATTTAATCATAGAATCATAGAAATTTACGGCACAGAAGGGGGCCATTCTGCCCATCGTGTCTGTGCCGGCCGAAAAAGAGCTAAACAGCCTAATCCCACTTTCCAGCTCTTGGTCCATAGCCTTGCAGGTTACGGCACTTCAAGTACATTTCACTTTTTAAATGTGATGAAGGTCTCTGCCTCTACCACCCTTTCAGGCAGTGCATTCCAGACCCCCACCACCCGCTGGGTGAAAAAATTTCTCCTCAACTCCCCTATAATCCTTCTACCAATTACTTTAAATCTATGCCTCCTGTTTATTGACCTCTCTGCTAAGGGAAATAGGTCCTTCCTATCCACTCTAGGCCCTTCATCATTTTATACACCTCAATTAAGTCTCCCCTCAGCCTCCTCTGTTCCAAAGAAAACAACCCCAGACTATCCAATCTTTCCTCATAGCTAAAATTCTCCCGTCCTGACAACATCCTCATAAATCTCCTCTGCACCCTCTCTAGTGCAGTCACATCCTTCCTGTAATGTGGTGACCAGAACTGTACGCAGTACTCTAGCTGTGGCCTAACTAGTGTTTTATACAGTTCTAGCATAACCTCCCTGCTCTTGTATTCTATGCCTCAGCTAATAAAGGAAAATATTCCCGTATGCCTTCTTAACCACCTGCTACCTTCAGGGATCTGTGGACATGCAGTCCAAGGTCCCTCTGTTCCTCTACACTTCTCAGTATCCTACCATTTATTGTGTATTCCCTTGCCTTGTTAGCCCTCCTCAAATGCATTACCTCACACTTCTCCGGATTGAATTTAATTTGCCACTTTTCTGCCCACCTGACCAGTCCATTGATATCTTCCTCAGTATCAACCATGCAGCCAATTTTTGTATCATCTGCAAACTTCTTAATCATGCCCCCTACATTGAAGTCTAAATCATTTTTATATACCACAAAAAGCAAAGAACCTAGTACTGAGCCCTGTGGAACCCCATTGGAAACAGCCTTCTAATCACAAAAACACCCGTCGACCATTACCCTTTGCTTCCTGCCACTAAGCCAATTTTAGGTCCAACTTGCCACTTTCCCCCGGATTCCAGATATGCAGATAAGACTGCAACAGCCAAAAGGAAGAAGACTGTCACACTGGATTGGAGCCCAGGTCCCACAGGTGAATGGACAATGCCATCAATCCACTATGCTACCCAATCCCCCAATAGAAGCACAGATTTTATCAGCCAATTGTGGAACAGCATTAATGAGGTTATAGACCAGTCAATTTCAAGGAAGAAGCATGGTGGCAAGAAGCAGCAGTGGGAGCCTAACCTGGTGGGGAGGCTTAAGAAAATTAAATCTTTGAGAAAAGAGTTTGCAGCAAAGGGATTTCATGAACTAGAAGCTTTGTAAGAGGTAAACTAAATTCATACAGCTCACTTTTTCTGTAGCCTCAGTCTATCACTTCCTCTTCCTTTTTGTCTGTTTCTGTATATTTTTTTATTATTTAAACTCACATTTTCTGTTTATTTTCTTGCTCCTTTCTGATTTTTACATAGCTCCCAAGGTGGTGCAAAAAGCTACCTGTAAGTATTTGCATTAGCCAGGGATGTCTGTATGAAAATGGTGTTTTAGCTATAGCAATTAGTGATGTTGTAGTCTTCGTTGAGAAAAGGTTAACTTTTCTTCCAGTTGATGCTTCTTAGAATGTGAGCAAAGGCTATTCTTTTGCTCTTTGTTCTTTAAGCCTTTTAATTACTTGATCAAAAAATCAGCTTTCTAGGCAAAAAGAAGACATCTGATGTCATTGATGACATTATTCAAGATGCATACAGATTTCCTTAAAGTAAATAGGTTTTGAATCTTCTATTTAAGACCTTTCTAAAGGTCTTGCTCGAAAACGTTTTGATCTAACCACATGTTCTATTTGTCCAGTTCATACATGTACACTATTTTGTTATTTAGCATTGCTGATCAAATAGAATCTGAAGAAATTTTGTATCATATTAAGTGGAGAAATATTAGCTTAAAAATCCCTTTTTGACACACTTAACATTGCCTCCTGAGTAACACACAAATTTGAATTAAGCAATTTGCATTTTTTAACCAATTTTAGTTAGTTGATTGCTGCTTTGCCAGTTTCACAGAGAAGAATCTGATGACAATAACAACTTGCATTTATGTTCTGCACTTAATGTAGAAAAAGGTCTCAAGCCACTTCACAGATGTATAGGGAAAATAGATGTCAAACCAGAGAAGGATAAATTAGGAGGGGTGATGAAAAGTTTAGTCAAAGAGGTGTGTCTTAAAGGAGGAGAAAGAAGTGGAGGCGGAGAGATTTGGGAAGGGAATTCCAGTAAGTGGAGCCTAGGCAGCTGAAGGCTACCAGTGGTTGAGCAAAGGAAGCTAGGGGTGCACAAAATGCTGGAATCAGAGGAACAGAGTTGGGGGGGGAGGAGAGTTGTAGGGTTGAAAATGGTTACAGAGAGAGGGAGGGGTGAGAATATGGATGGATTTAAAGATGAGGACAAGAATTTTAAATTTCACGCACTGGGAAACTAGCAGTCACTATGTGTCACTGAGATGGGGGGTTGGGTGAACAGGACCTGGTGCAGAATAGGATATGAGCAGCAGAGTTTTGGAAAAACTTGAATTAATAGAAGGTGGACAATAGGAGGCCGGCAGGAAAAAACATAGATAAATGCATCTGTTTAGAGGGTACTAAACCTCTCAAACCTGCTATTGTTTCATGAGTTCACCAGATAAAATACATATAATCTACTCCCTCTGATAAATCTGTGTGCCCTCCTCCATATATTAAAAATAAAGCTGTCATATGAGAGCTTTCCAGCAATCAGCTCCCATCCTCTAGTTTGGTTTACTCATAAATATGGGAATAAATATGGAAATACATAGGTACAATGGCTTATCTGTCTTGTCTGCTATATCACTGTGACAGTCCCCATCCCTTGGACATCAGAACCCAGATTCTGAATTTAGACAGTGAATGCCATCCAAAACCAGGCAATTGATCTAGGCCGGACAGGGTTTTATTGCATTTTCAGGCTTAATCAGGAGAATGCAGCAACACACACATATCCTGCCCTCTAGAATACATTGCAATTGATTAATCATACATTAACCAGATTAATTCTTTATGGTAAAGCTCATCAGAAAAACACTCAAACCACAAGCTTAATGAGAATATGATTTGCACTGAGCTGTCACTGATAAGGAGGAAGAGACTTAGAAGATAGCCCACCTGGCTTCTCTCTTGAATGAAACAAATACTAAAAGATTTCACAGATTTTCCTGTACATCTTCTGTGTTCAATCAGAGTATATATCACCTCAATGTTGGATAAAATTGTGAAAAGCAAGATATTCTGATTCATACTTTGGCCTCTTTTAGACTGAAATGCTTTTGTCTGTTCAGTACATCATGGGGAAGATGAGATCCTATGTATTGCCTACTGAACAGTTTGCTTGCACTCGCTCGCAGCATTGTTTTCCTGCAACTTACCAATTGGTTGGTAAATACAACCGAAATTGTGCAAAACACCATTGAACATTTTATAATTTGCAGATCAACTATGAACAACTACATAATGTACAGTGAAATCTATATATATATATATATATATATATATATATATATGTTGCTCTGACACAAGAACATTGCTGGCGTAAGAAAACAAATGCCAATTTGTTCCTGCCTCAGTCAGTGCTGGTTCAGCCATGCTCACCATGTGAAAATCTGTTTAGCACATCCCTATCTATTGTGTATAGGAAGATTCCACTTGACTCTGACATAAATGGTCTCCTCTTGTATATTAATTATAATTTAATATTTTTCTGTTCCTCAGGATGAATCTCTTCAGCGTCTGCAGAAGGAATCAGAAATTCTACAGAAAACATATGCACACTACTTTGATCTAACCATAATCAACAATGAAATAGATGAGACCATCAGGCATCTGGAAGAAGCCATTGAACTTGTGTGTACTACACCACAGTGGGTCCCTGTATCCTGGGTATATTAAGGACTGAACAGAGAAACCATGAACTTTATCATTCCCTAGCACCACCCTGACGTTAGACTTTGTAAATGACCTTGCATCAAGTCTTGCCCCTTATAGACTGCCTAGGATTAGTGTGCCCTAAATTTTTTTGACTATTGTCATGTCCTACTAGATGGATGGAGAGAGAAAATTACCAAACTCTTAGTGACAGTGTCCCTTTTTAAAGCTGTGTGAGGGTTGTACTTCAGTTATCAAAAATCAGATCTACAAATGCCTCCTGATCTATACAAATCCAAAGTCCCACATGGTTCTGTAAAACTTACTTGAACACTTGGTTTTACTGAGATTTTTTAAACTAAGCTTTAAAACCTGCAAACCCACCCAATTTCTTTGGTAAATGTTTTTCAAATATGAATCTATTTGATTTAGCAGTATAAATAGTGTAGTTCAGCTACCTTGCTGGCTATTTAAAACTTAATTTCACTTTGGTGATAATGCATTATAAATGCAGAATTTACATCTTATGAAGTCCCCAAATAGCTGTCGAAAAGTCATTGGCACAAGCATTAATCGATATTTTGAGTCTGCAAAGTTACAGAGATCTACAGTCATATTTTTGGAGGCTAGGTGTAGTAAGAGCATTAAGTAGATTTGATTTTTCTACATAAACCAGTCAAGGTTAATAAAGGGGATACCGTCATTTACAATTTAAAAATGTACAAACATTTTAGGAATTTGAATCAGGTTTTACTGCATGTGGACAGTTACAAGCATTCATGCTGTTGGTGTATCTGTGTTGGAAACTGTATTCTACAGCAACGTACATTCCATTTGTTGGAAAAATTACCCAAGGGAATTATTATTCAAAAAACTGTAAACCTATGCACATCCCTTGCATTGTGGGCAAGTTTATAAATGACTGATTTTTAATCATGTAGTGAAATGTGTTTGTACTTTGTTGCAATTTAATTTGTTCTAAGGGGAAGAATTACCGGTTTCGCCATTTCAGATATGTGTCGTCTTTGAATATAAATATTTTAATTACGTTCCGTCTGGAAAAAATGGTTTAATTTTTATCATTGAAGTAAATGTATTAAAAATGCACAAATTTTACTAAAGAAATAATGTGCAAAGAAGAAATAGTTTGTGGTCAGATACAAGCAGTTCAGCTCACATCATTACTTCATTCAAACTGGCCTGCAATGCTTCTGAAGATGACAACAAACACAACTGCAATTGGACAATTTTTTTTTTATAATCTTCCTTTTATGTGGTCAGTTTTTCTGATTTTTTTTTTATTATTCCCTAATTGTCTTTCTACAAGCTTATATTGAACTCAACCTAACCCAGCCATGTAAAATTGAATAGGCTGCAAATATTGACCGTCAGTACAGCTGCCTAAGACATTATTGTGTTTCAATTACAGGGCTGTAAGTTCTATACTCTTGTAACTGGTCAATGGTAAGACCAGTATGGTGCTGGCCGTCGGGAACTGAACAGTACCTCTGGTCATGTAATATAAAAATGAAAATACTGTGGAAAAATGTAAAAGAAAATGAAGCACAACTTCACAACTGGAATTTATTGAGCATTTTCATATTTTCTGGAAAGTCCATTCAGATAAAGAGAAATGGTATTTTATAAAACTGTTCCCACCAGGATTTTAGAGCACAGAGGAACGCATTGTTTGCCTTAAGACATTTTGTAACTTAATTCCTGCTTTCTTTGATGTATTGCCATTCCTAACAGTATTGAAAGGAGATTTACATATCTGTTATACATTTCAGAAAGTGCATATTGTTCAATATTGCATAAATGCCGTGGATGCTTTGGTGAAACACAATTGGCTATGGAAATCTGTATTAAAGGACAAGTGGTACAGTTGAGATTCTTGAATAATTGAAAATGATCAATTGTAATGGGAAAATTTTATTTTTTTAAGTCATGAATACTTTAATTACTTCTCTTCAATCTACATACAAACTGAATAATTTTATAGTTTGGTGCTTAATATGTTCAACTACGAACACTTCAACTGAAACAGTTTAATTTTATTAATATTAATTAACAAAATGCTGTTAATTGGATACCATTAAGTTTTCATCTGCATTCAGATGTCAACAGTTAACTGTTTAGAAAACACACAGTCATTGATTTTGGTATCATGGAACACAGAATGTGTGAATCTCAGAAATCCAGAAATGTCATCCATCATAACCAATGTCGATGGGAATAAATATGAAGTATAAAGTTTCTGGTCAGGTGGGGGAACCCTTGTCCATTTGTACTATAGAAAACACACAAAATTTAAACCCTTATTCGTGCATAGTGCAGATGGAGTTGGTCATATGCCATTGAAAATTTACATGATAATTATCAGATGAATAGCGTAATTAACTTCCAGATCTCATTGGCACATGCCCTTCTCTAGTCAGGAGGAAGATCGAAAGTCTAAGATGTAAACTTTTCAATATCTGTATCCTTCATTACTGCCTAAAGGGAAGCATGTTTCAAGTGATGCAAGCTGGCTGATGTCCATTTCTTTTCTCCTTCCCCAAGATGGAATACCTTACTTTTGCACATCAGTCCATCTGAAAATTAACAGAACTCAACCAACCCTGGAAAAGGTTTTTCATGGGCACATCTACAACTGACATATGAGTCAAGAACTAAACTGCAGTGAGGCCAAAATCATTGAGTTACTTTTTTTTTTAAAGTAGTAGTATCTGTATGACTTGAAACTTGCTTGGCACTGTGAAGCAGAAGAGCATAAATAGAAAATGTTGTGTCTGATGCTGACTAACAGAGTTCTGCAGGAGAAGTTCCCTACTCTATTTCACTCTATTTGAAAATGATTTGAGAAGAGTATTTTTTAATATATAAAATATATACATTTAGTGTCAGCCTTGATTCAATTGTACCACTCTCACCTCAGTCAGAAGATTGTGGGTTCAAGTCGCATTCCAGAGATGAACATTTAATCTAGGCTGATGCTTCAGTGCAATACTGGAATAGTGCTGCACTGTCTGAGGTGCCGTCTTTCAGGTGAGACATCAAACCGAGGCCTCGATGTCCTGGCCAATGTTTATCCCTCAAAATAACATCACTAAGACTGATTACCTGGTCATTTAACTAATTTCTGTTTTTCAGACCTTGCTGTGCACAAATTGTCTGCCACATTTCCCTACATTATAACAATGGTTGCACTTCAAAAAAGGTACTTCATTGAGATTTCCTGAGGTTGCGAAAGGCACTAAATAAATGCACGTTCTTTTATCTTTATGTATATTTAAAATTCTTCCATAATTCTGTCATTTTTCCTATTGCACATTTTTGATAGCACCCTATTGTTATGAAAGTCAGTGCTCGCCGTGAACATAGCCATGGGATATCTACTAGCATAGAATACATTTGGAATTTCCAAGCTCTTGTGGCCAGGTGACAGGGATAAGGAAGGTAAGCAGCATCCAAAATGTGTGTTCAAATTACTTTCCCTATCTCTGTAACCTCCTCCAGCTCTACCACCCATTACCTCCAAACTCTCTCTCTTCCTGGGACTCTGACGTCCTGCATTCTTCCCCGCCCCACCTCACTTCACTCTACCATTGGCAGAGTTCCTTCCTTAAACCCTCTGCCTTTCCTCCTTAAGACTCCCTTCTCCCACCTTTTGACCAGGTTTTTAATTACCCCTCCGAATGTCTCCTTTGGCTTGACATCCATGTTTTTAATCACGCGTCTTTGCTTTCTATGTTAAAGGCATTGTATAAATGCAAGTTGTTGACTGGATAAATAAAGCAAATGGGAAATGAATTTGAATGTAGATGAATGGAAGATCATACACATTAGAACAGGAAATGTAAAACATGCACATAATGAGGCATGTACATTAGTAAAGGTAAAAAAAGAAAAGGATTTGTGTGTGTTTACAAAAACTTTCCCGTCAATGTGAAATTAGCAAAAAAGTAAATGGATTTTTAGAGCATTTGATTATAAGTCAGAACAAGTTATTTTAACAGTGATGGGTCACATTGGCATTTTTGAGCACGTTACTTTCAAATGCCATGATGCATTGGATAGAGTTCAGAGCAGGATGAAAAGGATGATTGTGGAATTTATGATTCTAAATTGTAAGGAAACACTCATTGAAATTAATTCATTTTTCATTGAAGAAAAGATTGAAGGGGAGGAGAACATGATCTAGATCTTTAACATGGTGATATTGATGATGTATATGCGATTAGGCATTTTCACTTGAGCCAAAAACACAAAAATCGAGGACATAAATTTGTGAGTACATTTTCCCCCAGAGAAAAATGAATATGTGGAACACACTGGGAACAGCAGTTGATGCTGTCAAGTATCTCAAGATCTCTGCCATCTGCATTCTGGGCCAAATACTTGAGTTGCATGAGCACAGCCTGAACTAAGCTTGGCCGAGACTTGGCAGTTGGTGTAAAAAATGATATAAGACCCAAATTGTACCATTCTGCTGTGCAATATGTTAATACAGCATCACACTGTGCCACCATCTCAATCCCCCATCAGATATTTTGTTTAGGTTCAGTTTCGTCCCCTTACTCTTCCTCTCCTGAGCAGACAACTCACCCTGTAGTACAGATCTACAGATACCAGCAACTTAGTTCACCCAAGTGGTCTTTTTTGATCAGAGTTCTGACCCAACACATTAACCTGTATTTTCTCTTTTCACATGCTGATGAACCTGTTGTGTATTTCTGGCATTTTCAGTTTCATTTCCGATTTCTGGCATCTGCAGTTACTTTTTCTTTTTAATCACAAACTTTTTCTTGACCAGTACGACGACATGTATATTTATCAAGCTTTTGATTCCATTTTATTATATCTACTGTTGTCAGTCTTGAACTTCCGTATCTGTAGTGCAAAAAAAAACTTCACTGCTATTTTCACTTTTCAGTCATAGCATCACTTTGAGTCATAGCAGTGTGAGCTTTAACAGGAGTTCAAAGCAGATCTAAGTGGACATTGAATTAACACACTGTTCTTCAGCTAAAGCGCCTGGGTTTGCATCAAACCTACATCTACAAAATAAAAATTAATTGATGATCGTAAAGACCAAAAGTAAGATTAATTTTAACAGTTTGAATCCAGTTTCCAATGGATGAGAGTTTACAGCATGAAGCTGCCAATAATTAGATGCCAAACTGGTGGCAGAAACCAATAAGGACCTTTATAAGAGCCATATACGCTGTCTTGTAGTAAATTGGAATAGCTACATTGAAACCAGCTGGAGACTGCCTTCCCACTGATGCATGAATCACGAAGACTGAGCCAGGTCCCTTGTTCCCTTACCTGAGCCATCGCATTGATCTTCATCTCAAACAACATAATGAAAGATTTGCTGGGAGTCTAATAATTCATGCAGCAATGAGGGTCCATTATTCCATTACTTGCAAGTTATGTGACTACAAATAAAAAACATCTGTCCTTGTCTTGTGAAGTGCCTTAAGTCCTAGTGGATTAAGGAATTAAATACAGTTTTATTGGGTTAAAATTCCATCTGCTATGCTGACCTTGCACAAACCCATGGAGAGCAGAATTTTAGGAGTGCACCTTCTAATTCTATACTTGATGAAAGAGACTTGGCGTATAAACTATACCAGGTTTTTTTCAGAGAAAAGTGTTTGAGGAGGTGAGTTAGTAACTAAGATAGGGATGACTCCAAAACTGTCTACCTATTATTCCCCCTCGTATCTCAAAGTATTATTGTTCTATTCCCTCTTCTACCCTGTCAGCCTGTCTCCGAGCTCATCTTGTCCATGAGACCCACCTCCTGCTTTCTTGACCCTATTCTCACTAAACTGTTGACCACCCAACTTCCCTTCCTGGCCTCCATGCTGGCTGATATTGTTAACGGTTCCCTCTCTGGTACTGTCTGCCTCCCTTTGAATTCTGCCATCTTCACTCCTCTCCTCAAAAAACCCACCCTTGACCCCTCTGCCCTTGCAAACTGCCACACCATCTCCAACCTCCCTTTCCTCTCAAGTCCTTGAACATGTTGCCTTCCAAATTTGTGCCTATCTTTCCCGCAACTCCATGTTTGAACCTCTCTAATCACATTTCTGCCCCTGCCACAGCACTGAACAGGCCCTCATCAGTCACAAATGACATCCTATGTAATTGTGACGTGATGCACTATCCCCCTCATCCTTCTTGACCTGTGTGTAGCCTTTGACACGGTTGACCACACCATCTTCCTCCAACAACTTTCCTCTGTTGAGTGGGATTGCCCTTGCCTGGTTCCATTCTTATTTATCCAGTCGTAGCCAGAGACTCTCCCACAACGGCTTCTCTTCCTGCTCCCACACCATTACTTCTAGGTCCCCCAAGCATCTATTCTTGGCCCCTCCTATTTCTCATCTACATGCTGCCCCTCGACACCATCTGAAAGCACATCGGATTACGTGTGTATGCTGATGACACCCAGCTCTACCTCTCCACCACCACCTCTCTCAACCCCACCCCTGTATCTGATTTGTCACGCTGCTTATCCGACATCCAGTAGTAGATGGTCAGAAATGTTCTCCAATTAAACACTGAGAAGACCAAAGCCATTGTCTTTGGCCCCCGCCACAAACATAGTTCCCTCGCCACCAATACCATCCCTCTCCCTCGCTGAGGCTGAACCAGACTGTTCACAACTTCAGAGTCCTATTTGACTCTGAGCTGTGCTTCTGACACCATATCTTCTCCATCACCAAGACCGCCTACTTCCACCTCCGTAATATTGCCCGTCTCTATACCTGCCTCAGACCATCAGCTGCTGAAACCCTCATGCATGCTTTTTTTTTTACCTCCAGACTCAACTATTCCAATGCTTTTCTGGCCAGCCTCCCATCTTCTACCCTCCATAAACTTCAGCTCATCCAAAACTCTGCTGCCCACAGCCTAACTCGCACCAAGTCCCGTTCACCCATCACCCCTGTGCTCGCTGAACTACATTGACTCACTGTCCAACAGCACCTCGAATTTAAAATTCTCATCCTGGTGTTCAAATCAGTCCATGGCCTCACCCCTCCTTATCTCTCTAACCTCCTCCAGCCCTACAACCCTCCAAGAACTTTGTGATCCTCCAATTCTGGCCTCTTGTACATCCCTAATTTCCTTCACCCACACCGTTGGCAGCTGTGTCTTTAATTGTCTGGGCCCTAACCTCTGGAATTCCCTCTTTAAACCTCTGCCTCTCTACCAGTCCTCATTTAAGACGCTCCTTAAAACTTACCATTTTGACCAAGCTTTTGGTCACCAGACCTAATATCTCCTCTTGTAATATTATATATGTAATGTGGCTCGGTGTCAAATTTTGTCTGATAACGCTCCTGTGAAGGGCCTTGGGACGCTTTACTACGTTAAAGGCACTATATAAATCCAGGCTGTTGTTTTCCAGTGATACAGCTGTGGAGAGACCACCTCAAGATGCACCGCCACTCATTCTTAACCTGCCAAGCACCAGGTCAGCAATCTCCACCCCATAAGATTTAGTCAATGACTGAGAGAAGTACTCAGCGGACAAGTGAGTAGAAGCAGGTAGCAGTGGCACAGAAGGAAACAGAACCAGAGGAACTAGCTGCCTGAAGGGTCAGTTCACGTCCATTTTCTGCTGAAGAATACATGCATACAGATCTCAGAGGCACAGCTTTTAAAATTGGGGTGTTTTCTGTGCATAATAGTTTGTTGCAGACATTGGACAGTGTGCCTAGGAGCTTTTCAGCACATGGTGGCTCCTGTGGAGGATTCTACAACCTTCATGTGTGAGGTTCTGACGCAAAGGATCAAAATTCTGTCTGTCACGGAGCGCGTGGTCACTCTAGGGCCATCTGCAGCAGAGGGTACCACCATTTTTAAGAAGTATTGATACTTAGTTACTGTGGAAGCCACTTTTTCTGCATAACAGCATGTTTTACAAGGCTTTCCCCGCCCCCTCCCACCCCGATATTACGGATTGCTGTTATAATTGAAGTTGCAACAAATTGCTGATGATGGGGATTTCTTTGCGGTATTGTGTGTACACCCATCAGTACATGGGGACCTGCACTTATAGATCCTAACACTCCTACTTGAGTGTGTCAGAGGAGACCTGTGTTCAACATCTCCACTAGAAATTCTGCGCTGTGTGTTATCTGCTCCAGGTGAGCTGCAGACAACATCTAGCACTGTAATGGCTCTTCCCATAGCTGTGAAGATTATGGCAGCATTAAGCTTTTATGCTATTGAATCCTTCCAAGCCATCGCAAGGGATATCTGCCAGTTCACCCAGTCTAAAGTTCATAGATGCATCAAGTGACAGACACTATGGTGACACAAGGCAACACCTACATCATTTTCCTGGTGGAAAAGAGGCATCAACTGGACAGTGCACAGAGCAGGATTGAAGAGTCCAGGGTGTAGCAGATGGCACTCGTAAGCATCAACGCTCCTAACATTAATCCCATTGCCTCCATGAACGCTGACCATAGAAACATTACAATTCTAGTCAATGCCAGTTATCCAGGAAGCACCTGTAATACCTTTATTATGCAGCAGTGCATGGTATCAGCAATGTGTTGCCACTTCAATTATAGCAGCAATCCATAATATCGGGGGCGGAGAAAGCCTTGTAAAAAAAATGTTCTTAGGCAGAAAAAGTGGCCTCCGCATTATTTGAAGGCTCACATAGATTGAACGGATGGCTGCTGGGAGACCAGGACTAACCTCTGCACTGAGAAACATATGAGCAAAAGCAGAATATAACCTGTCTCAATTAGAATTACTGTAGGACATGTCATTGGGGTGCTAAAGCAAAGATTCCATTTGGACTGCTCAGGCAGAGTACTCCTCTATAACCCAATAACTGCGTCCAAAGTATTCATGCTCTGTTGCTTACTGCATAACTTTGCAATACAAAGAGGAGTAAGCATGCAGCAGGACATAGTAGAGACCCATGGTGCAGCAGTAGCAGAGGAGGGGGAGGGGTAAATGACGGAAACAGAGGTGCAGGTAGGAAGTCTGGTGTGACAGGCACTTATTAGCATCTCCTTCCAGTAAATCCCAGATCCTGTCCCTACATAAGCATTGTAGACAAATCAATCACAATGCAGTGCCCCCAGAAACAACATGCTGCACATTTCCTTCCACTGTATCTTAACTACCATCTTACACCACCCTGTCATTAGTTGGTATCTTTACATGGCCCTTCCCAACAAAAACTGTCTGCACAAAGGAGCAATAAAGTGCTCAAATTTATTCAGTATCTATGTAACAAAGCGTTTCTATTGTCCACCACTGTACATCCCTTTGGTGGTCCTACCACCCAACCTACTACTACATCTAGTCATCTCTCAGTGGAAGGAGCAAGTTTGGCAGCAGGCTTCCAGTGTACATTGTGGGCCTGAAGGGATGAAGGTGGCATTGTATGTCTGATGCCCAGTCATGAGATGACCCTACTACAGTTGGAGTCACATCTGTGATGCCAGTGGCTGCTAGTGCCTGCCTATTAACTGCCACTTCTTTAATCCTTTGAGGGGGCGGGCTAGTTGGAAGGACGGCTGATCACCTTGAGTGGAAGCTGCTGGAGGAGGAGGGGAATGCACAGAAGACCAGAATTGGAGAGCACAGGAGGGAGAGTAGATTGGATAGCCCCCGAAAATGGGTGCGGGGATTGCAATGTGCGACTAACCCGCGACTGTTCGATGTAATGCAGGCAGGATGCTATCTTCGTGCTGCCTGCTCATTTAACTGAATTCTGCATACAGCCAGCGCTAACCTTGCTGTTGATTAGCTGCATGCATCAGCAGGGGCCCAAAATCGATACCTGCTAGCACTACTTAAAGCTAGCCTGCACTGCTTAAAGCTAGTCTGCACCTCTCAAAGGGGAGGTGCATTGTGGCTGGAGCAGGTGCTGGGTGTCCTGTGTGAGTTGAATCTGACCTGGGAAAGACCAAAGAATGGCTGAACATGGGAGAGCACGGGCACCCAGGTTTTCCGACACTGCACTGGAGGTCTTGGTGGAGGAGGTAGAAATGAGAGCTGTCCAGTATATGTGGGGGCCAGCAGGTCATTCAGACATACAGTGAAAAGGCAATGGGAGCAGATAGCTGTGGAGATCAATACCAGGAGTCTAGCCCCGAGAACCTGAATGCAGTGCTACAAGAAATTTAATGACCTCACACAAGTGGTCAAGTTCAATGAATGCACCTTCAAATGCCATAGCCTACCAACTGCACCACTATGACAGGGAAAGACACACGGAAAATAGGCACTAAGGGAATGCACAAGGGTGATTAGTTTACCTTTGTTTGCAATATGGCATGATATCATTTATAAATTTGGTTTGGAATGTTTATTTTGTGGTGGCTCTTATTTTTGCATTGTGGCCAAGAGGACGACGAGATGGTCAATGACAGAGGGAAGGTAAGGAGTGTGGGACTGTTGGTGAATGGGGAATTGGAGTTGAGGTTGCTGGTATCACACTTGAATTAGTTCTTCATGTGTTGTCTAGGTTGTCGCCTCCCTTCCTCCTCTTCCTCGTCCTTCTCTTCCATGTCCTCCTCCTCTTCCTCCTCGTGCTCCTGTTCCTCAGCTTTGTGCTGATAGGTGGTGGCAAAGGCTGTCCCCTCATAATGGCAAGGTTGTGCAGCATGCAACAAACCACCATGAATCTTGAGACCCGCTCAGCCAAGTACTACAGGGCTCCTCCAAAGTGGAATCATTGCTTCAGCATGCCAATGGTCTGCTCTATCACATTTCTTGTGGCAGCATGGCTCTCATTGTATGCATGCTACGCACGTGTGCATGGGTTGCCACCGGAGTCATGAGCCACGTTGTCAGCTGATAGTCCTCGTCGGCCAGTAGCCACCCTTTGGTTTGCCATGGTGGCTGAAATACAGCTGGCACAGTGGACTGCCGCAGAATGAAGGTATCACGACTGCTGCCAGGATACTGGACATTGACCTGCATGATGTGCTGCCTATAGTCACACACCAGCTGGACATTGAGGGAGTGGAATCCCTTTCAGTTCTGGAACATGACAGGATTGACATGCAGAGCCCACAAAGCAATGTGCATGCAGTCAAAGGCACCCTGCACCATGGGGAACCCTGCAATCCGAGCAAATCCTTTTGCTCGCTCCGCCTGCTGGTTGGGAAACTACATTAAAAGGTATGATGGTAGACAAGCAATGGCTAGCATTTAAAGAATTAATACATAATTTACAACAAATATACATTCCTTTAAGGCACAAAAACATTCCTTTAAGGCACAAAAACCCCCACAGTGGCTAACAAGAGAAGTTAAAGATAGTAGTAGATCAAAGGAAGAGGCTTATAATGTTGCCAAAAAGAGTAGTAAGCCTGAGGATTGGGAGGATTTTAGAATTCAGCAAAGGAGGACCAAGAAATGGATAAAGAAAGGGAAAATAGAATATGAGAGTAAACTAGCGAGAGACATAAAAACAGACTGTAAAAGCTTCTATAGGTATGTAAAAAGGAAAAGATTAGCGAAAGTAAATGTGGGTCCCTTACAGGCTGAGACAGGAGAAATTATAATGGGGAATAAGGAAATGGCAGAGAAATTAAACAAATACTTTGTGTCTGTCACAGAAGAAGATGCAAAAAACTTCCTGGAAATAGTGGAGAACTAAGGCTCTAGCAAGAATGAGGAACAGAAAGAAATTAGTATTAGTAAACAAATAGTACTGGAGAAATTAATGGGACTGAAAGCCAATAAATCCCCATGACCTGATGGCCTACATCCTAGAGTTTTGAAAGAGGTGGCTATAGAGATAGTGGATGGCTATATGAGCACCTGCTCTCATACCTTGCCTCTGGATAACACCATCCAGCATCTCTCATTCCAAGTGTCCACATTTCCTCATCAGCTATAGAAGGATATTTGCTGTAAGCATACGGAAGGAGTTTGTGCTGTGCCAGCCACTTTGATAATATAGACATCCAAGTTCAGTACACAGCTGATATATACCCAGCATATAATACAAAAATGGAATTTTCAGAAACCATGGGACCATAAAATCTTCTGTCCTCAATTAATATTCTGTTTAATAAACCAGCTTTTATGCAAAATTTATGCAAAGTGTGATAACGTTTTGTTAAAAATCCTGTCTCAATAGAAGGCTAGTTTCAATAGTTTCCTTTTAACACGATGGAAACTAACTGCCATTTTACTCAGTTATATGAAACTAACATTTCTAATTACTTCAACCTAAACATTACAAGTTACATCTTTCATTTGCTGCTTCTGGACAGTAAAATAGGTTTCCACGATTACCCCAATTCTCCCAGATTACCATTGAATAACAGATCAAAACATAAATCCCTGAAAATCATGCATAAAGGATCAAATGGTTACTGTGGCCAACATCCAGTCTCTGTCAGCTATATTTTATTTTACTGATTCGTGCAAATGAATTCTTGCAAGATACACGTTGTATGCATTATATTTTGGTTAAAATACATTACAAAAACACAACACTTCATGTTCACAGATATATTACGTCACGTTATTAATAAATTACAGAAAGTAATAGTAACATTTTCAATATCTGTATATTTGAACTCGACTAATGCGGTAATCGGAATCTCCAACATAAACAGTGTGATTCTGTCTTCCCCTTACAAAATGTAGTGCTTTAAAAAAATTGCAGTTGGTGCTGTGAAATTACAAAATACAATGTGAACTAAAGACACCGCTTTTTATGCAGAACTTCAATTTAGATACAATCTACGGCCAGATTAGATCAGACACGTCCCGGGGATTTGTTGTTAGGATAAATCCCAGAACCAGACCAGGATGTAACCCTGTGACACTGGATGACTTGGATAGCTTTGCAGTTACAAGAACTGCAGCCAACAGAGACAACATTCTGCAGTTTAAACAAACACAAGACCGAACTCCATGTAAAAATCACAACCTTCGGAGAGCTAAGTTCAAATTCGACTTTCCCAATTGTGTATTTTTTAATGGATGCGGAGTGCATTCGGGTGGATTCCGTCTGACCCCTGTGGACTTTAGTGAACCGCAGGAAATCCGGCAACAGCAGAATGGAAAACTAAACACTGACTCATATATTATAAAATAAAATGATAATGAACGGAACGAGGATCTGAATGTGTGTATTATTGGGATGAAATTCGACATTGGCTGCTGCAGACACCTCCTCATTGACTCCGCCCGGGTCTGACACGTTCCTAAATATTTCGGTGGTGTTCGCAGTATCCTCGTACATTTTTGGAAGAAGTAATTTAGAGATAAGACTACTGAACCTATTCTCTGTGGTGGATCGCAGCCACTCGGTCGGGGTTGGGGTGTAAGCTGTCACGTTCTGTTCCGCCGGATCCAGGCAGAAACCTTCTGTCGATTTGGTGAAGAGCACCTCACTCAGGTCCATACCGGCTACTGAAGATGGAGAGGCACACGGGATGTCCCTAACCAATTTGTAGTTTTCCATCCATTCCTTCAACCACTCTATCTCACAATCACACGCCCAAGGATTTCTGAAGACATAGAGTCTCCCGATGAAGTACACTGGCTGAAAGACTGAAAGGGGCAGCGAAGTCAGGTTGTTGCTGTTCAGATGCAGGGAGATTAAACTGGTCAGGTTTTCAAAAGCCCCTTCTGCGATGTAACTGATCGTGTTTCTGTCGAGATAGAGGACCTCCAGCTCAACCAGCTCACTGAACCAAGTACTGGACACAGTCACCAAAGTGTTACCTCCCAGGTTTAACATCTTCAGGAGTCTGAGCTCTTTAAAAGCAAACCTGGGAAGGTTACTCAGAAGATTGTCGTTAAGATAGAGATACTCCAATTTCACGCAGTCTTGAAAACCGTTGTTGTGGATTACCGCAATTTTGTTATCTTGAAAATTTAAATATTTCAAGTTTACTAATCCTTGCAGAGAGTTATAAGCAACTGCTTCAATCCTGTTCCGGTCCAAGTACAAACGGGCTAGACTCTCCACCCCCCTCACCGCTCCGGGTATTCTCCTGAAGTTGTTCTGCCACAGAGCCAGCTCTTGCAGAGAAGTCACTGCAATAAAAATCCGGTCTGGGATATTAAATAGATTGCAATCAGACAAATCGAGTTTCAGGAGGCGTTTGAGACCAGTGAAAGTCCTGGTGTGCAGGTATTTAATGTACTCGTTGTGTGCCAGTTTGAGCTCGGTGAGGTTGGGTAGTCCTTTAAAAGCGCCCGGGGTGATGAAGGAGATGTTGTTGTGGTCTAAGGATAAAGATCGGAGGGCTGGAAGAGTACCGAAAGCCTTCTCTGACAAAAATTTGATGCTGTTTTTATCCAAGTTGATAGCGGAGGCCTCACATGGGAACTCCCTGAGGACTTGGGGCAGTCCAGCTCGGTCGCAGAAAACAGCGCAGCTCCGTTCCTGAGTACAGGTACAAGCGGGAGGACATAAACGGGCACAAGCCCAAGGAGCAGAGACACGCAGGGGAGCAAGAAAAACCACTGAGAGATAAATGAAATAAAAAGAAAGTGAAATACAAATCGACAAAGAAAGCAGACGAAGAAGATAGGAATTAGACGATATATAAAGCAGAAAATGGATGAAAAAATAAAGACCCAGGAGAGATAACAGAAAAGACAACATAAAGGAAAATGCAGATCAAAATGAAGGGATACATATAATGGGAGAAAAAATAAATACATTACTAAATACAATTCTCCCATTTCATTTTATTTTGCTAAAATCAACTTTTCAAATAATCTCTTTTGGTCAATTTACATAGAATTTACAGCACAGAAACAGGCCATTCGACCCAACTGGTCTATGCTGGTGCACTCTTCATTAAAAAGACTTTGGAAAACTTGTTTCATTTATTTTTGGTTACCTCCTCTCTCCTGAAGCTGGTGACTCATGTTGGAATACTGTACTGCTGAAGTCCTCCTAGACTTTGCCCAAGTGAGCATTCTTCATCTGTGCACCTAAAGGTGAACAAGCTATTGGACTATGGCGGGTATCACAGCTGAGCCTAATCCTGTTCTCATTCTACGAACATCCGTACTTACCACCAGAGTCTGGGGACCAAATTGGCCACCAGGCCTCTCAGTTATATAGACTGAGGCGACCCAAGGAGGTGCAGGGAGAAGATAGAGAGATTTCATATTCTCAAAAATAGGCTCAAGTGGTTCTTGTTATAAATAAAAACTACCAGAGATATTGAAGCATCATCAGCTGGGGTATAACAAGATAGGCAAAATATATAAACCGAGAAAGAAACGATCAGGGAGAGAGGAATATCAGGAGAAAATACGAGGTGGGAAAAGAATAGATGCAGCAAGAATAGAAACGGGTTATCAAGCCAAGCGATAATGGAAATGTTAAAGCAAGGTCAAGCGAAAGATGCGGGAGCTAGAAGAAAATGTACAGCCAGCGAGGTTAATGAAATAAATGACCAGAACTAAGAACCAGAGCCAAGAACCCAAAACTTCCATCTTATATTTGATGACTGCAAAAAAATCACACAAAGGCTAAGATAGGGGCCTAATAGTTAATCAAAATGAATGGTAATATGAATTACCGTTTAAAATGATCAGAAGCATCTCTGTGCTTTTTCATCTGTGGCATCTCAGGATACAGGTGTGCCGAGGTGATCTTTACCGGACGCTACCTAGAAAAAAATGCGAACGAAACAAAATATCAAGTTAAGCAGTCCGTTCAAAGGCAAATCGCGTAAGGTCTGTGAAATTCAGCTTTGCAGCACGTAACAGACATGTTTGAAATGTGAATAGTGAGAAACTGTACAAATCCTTTTCATGAATTGACAAAGTCTGTTTATTTAATGATTTCTCAATTACTGAATATGATACCTACCTTGAGCAGAATCTGTTGTTTCTCGCGTTTTCAAACCAATAGTAGCGATTCCTGTCTCGATTGAGTCCCCAGCAAAAAAAATTCAGGAAGCTTCCGGTAATTTTTCTAAAAGCCATCACTTAACGCATGGACAAATCTGTAGTGTGAGAAGGGATTAGCCTCGATCAAGCTAAAACGTCTCCTGCGGATCAAACTGATAATGCCTGTAACCTTGCTCCAAAAAAACCACTCCCATGGAAATCATAGATTGTCCCTGCCTGCATCAGTCGTTCCAGGCCACACTCCACATAACAAAGAGAGATGGAAATGAATGTTGTTGCACGCTCGTTGAGTCCTGGTCAGACAAAAGATGATCACAAAGCCTATTACCCAATTTTAGACAAAATAACTTTTTTGTTTAAATTCCAGTGTATTTTAAAAATTTGTATTTATATAGAACCTTATAATAACACTCCAAAGCACTTCACATGCAATGAATTACTTGGCAGCACAGTAACTGTTGTTAAGTAGATATTGTTCACACAGCAACATCGCACCATTAGCAATGAAGTGAATTACCAGTTAATCTTTTTTGGGGGAGTGCTAGCTTGAAGGAAGAATATTGACCAGGAACCCCCTCGACTTTGAATAATGCCATGGAATCTTTAAGGTCCACCTGAACAGACAGGTGGGACAATTTGAATTTTCATCTGAAGGTTGGCATTTCCGACAATGCTGCACTCCGTCAGTACAGCTCAGGCCTGTCAGCCTAGATTATGTACTTAAATCCTGGAGCAGGGTTTGAATCATTGTGTACTTTTTGATTTAATATCCAGCAACTCTATCTTACTGCTCTGTTTTGAGGCTGATTTAGGACTATATTTAAATGCAATGTTCTTCACATTACAAATAAAATCCAAACCAACAATTTATTGCTGGGAGTGAGGTTGATCTGTATGAACTGGTGGTAGTTTTTTAAGGGAAGATTCGCTCTGCAGAAAGAATAGCCAGAACAGAGCACAGCAAGATGTTGTGACAGGCAGTGAGAGGCTGTGATGGGGAAAATCTGAGTCAGAAGGCTATAGGTTTAACTCCCACTACAGAATTTGAGCACATAATTTAGGCTAGGGGCACAAAACAGTACTGAGGAAGTGTTGCATTGTGTGAGGTGCTGTTGATGGGAAATATATTAAATTGAGACCCTATCTGCCTTTTCAGATGGACATAAAATATCTTATGGCATTATTCAAAGAGCAGGGAGTTCTACGAATGTCAAGGCCAACATTCCTCCCTTACCACTAATTGCAGATTAACTGGTCATTCATTTGCTGTTGTGGGACTTTGCTGTTTGCAAACTGGCTGCTGCATTTGACTGCGAAAATGCACTTCAAAAGTAATTCGATTGTGAAGCACTTTGGGATGTACTGAGGACTTGATAAGCAGTTATATAAATGCCAACTATTTTTCATTTTCAATTCTGAACTAGTAAACTGCTTAACATTGCAGTCCTCAACGGATAAAACACCAGAGTGCAAACTTGGTTTAACAATTAAATGTAAGGTAATTAGTAAAGCAGACAATGTCCAGTGATGCCAAGAAACCTGGATGTATCAATGCATTCCTCCTGCAAGTACCATGCAATCAAAATGTACAATGATTTGATAAAGTATGTATGTGAATGTACCTTTTTGAGAATTTAATAAGAATGCAGGAAATGTCAAAACATCCATTTGTGACCTTAAAGAGGCAATTTACATATTGTCAGTTGATATTCATGCCACATTTTAAAACAAACAAATTTGTGCATGACATCTGCTGTACATCCTCAAACCCGGCTCTAATGTAAAAGAACTGTTATGTGAATTTGAAAGCAGTACAACATCATCACCTTTGTATTAATAAATAATATATTAGCAAATAGTATATCTGGTTGTAGAAACTGCTCTATACTGACATTTTCTCAGAGGTTGAAGGATTTTAATTAAAATAATTTCATTTTGAAATCTTTGAACTGTAATCCAAAAGATCCTATTTCTTCAAAACATTTTATACCTTGACTTTTTAACTTTCTTATTATTACTGCTGGTATCCTGATTTGGAACAAAAAGGGTGCCTAATAATACAAGCAGAGCATAGATATTTAACACTTCATGCCATTTGATAATCCTTTCTAAATTACCATTATGCCTTTTAGTAAAAGCCAGCAATAACTCTAATAGTAGGTCAATACAGCAATATTTCTACTTTCAGTTTTGAGCAATATTTTATCCAAAAGCAATAAATTAAAGAGTAGTATGTGCTTTATCTTAAGAACAATCCCAATCTATTTGATGTTGGAGATTTATAAAGCATTAACTCTCTTTGTTGAACCTTCAAAGTCTGAAAATAACACAAATTAGAAGGGTGCTTTGCTATTAAATCAATTGCACTATTATAATTTTGGAATTGAATAAAGATTGACTCAGTAGGAAAGATAGATAATCTACCTTATAGATCCTCTTCAGTCTTCCAAAGATATGCATCTTCCATATACTGTAGGACTATAGCCAACTTGATAGGTTCTGGGGAATTTCCTTAAAACTTGTGCCATATTAACAGTGCATCTACGACATAAATCATTATTCAAGTGCAGATGCTCCAAAAAATTATGGCATAAGTGACATGCCATTACTAACGCCGCGCCAAAGCTTCCTGGGCCATTTGTGCCACTCTACCATTACCATTGCTGCAACAGTGGGCCAGATCTTGCTGTAGCAGGGTATCTAACGGTGTCTGTCATTAGTTAGACTTCCCCTGCACCCTTCAGCTCAAAATATTTTTTCCCACAATGTTGATGAAAGTGCGAGCGAGGGAAACATGGCATCTGGTACCTGAGTGAATGGGACAACCAAGTGTGTATCTTTTTAACCAATCAGATTGAAGAATTGAGAAATAAACAGCAGAAGGACGGAGAAGGAATTGTAAATTAAAGTGAATTCAATGTCAAATCAGAAAGAGAAATAAAGAGAGGGAAAGAAAGATTGGATTAAGAGAGAGAGAAAAAAAGACAGAAAGGAAGAGTTAAAAACATGTTTTTTTAATTTGACATTTATAAAACCTACAACAACAATTAATACCTGAAGGAATGACACAGCCAGAGAGGTTGTTTGGCAGTAATTAAAACTTACCATGCCGTTATACCAGTCCAAAAATGTGCGGGTTAGGTTGATTTGGCTATGATAAATTGACCCTTAGTGTTAGGGGGGGATTAAATATGTGGGGTTATGGGGATAGGATGGGATATGTTAGGGGGAATTAAATACGTGGGGTTACGGGGGTAGGGTGGGATATGTGTACTGTGGGGATTAAAGCAGGGACAGGGTACTGGATTTGAATGATCAGCCATGATCGTATTGAATGGTGGAGCAGGCTCGATGGGCCGAATGGCCTACTCCTGCTCCTAGATTCTATGTTTCTATGTTAAAAATTCACTTACACTTGAATTGACATCCCTAACTTTTTCTGGTGTGTTTAGTGGGTAACTAGTGGTTAAGTACCACAACTTCTCACCCTTCGTGTATTTGAATGTCGAGTCTCTCAGTGAGGTACCGGTGAAGCGAAGTTTGTGGAGGAGCAGGGCAACTCGGACAGCAACTTCCTGATTTCCGCTTTTAACTGCACATGTGCAGATGCCAGAAGTTGCTGTTCGATTTACTCCTTAATAACTGATAGCCTCCCCATTATTCTTACTGCAAAGCCCGGGCAATGTTTTGTACATATTTCAGGATTGCTGCATGTGGCAGTCTTGCACATGCTATCAATTGAAATCTGATTGAGAGATGCCCAGAAAGCAGATTCAAAGTAACTCTTAGAACCTCTTGAGCTTCTTCCCCATAAGACTGTAGCAGTATAGAACGCACTCTACTAATCATTCGGCTGTCCGCTGCTGATTCACCAATTTGTTTTGAGTTCTTGCATCATGACAAAAAATTACCAAGTCAGCCTAAATTGCTTTTTGCAAGATAATACTAGCTGAGAGCTGTGTGAAATTGATATAATAAACATTGGCCCGAATTTTGAGGTTAGCGGCGAACAAACGGCACTCACCGTTCATTACATTTACAGATGCCCACAGACTTTTTGTGGGTTTTTGCGCAGCAGCTTATGATCATCGGATGTCTGAAACATCACAGCACCCTCTACGGGGGATCTAGGACCTGTGTGAACAGGGCAAGCAACAGCATGTCTCCTCAACGAATCCGATTGAAGAATCCTTAATGAGACACGCAGTGTCTAAACCAGGAAGTGTAAGTTAAAATATAGAAAGAAAGACTTGCATTTATATAACGCCTTTCACAACCTCAGGACGTCCCAAAATGCTTTACAGCCAATGAAGTACACAACTTCACGCCCTTCATGTGTTTGAATGCCGAATCTTTTGGTGAGGTATTGGTGTAAAGAAGCTTGTGAAGGAACAGGGCAACTCGTTTAATCAAGCAGATTGTGTTAGGAAGGGACAGAGAGTTTAGCAACGGTAATAGGGCATTAGTGACTAAGACCACATCAGGGAAAAATAGTAAAAAGTTAAAATTAAAGGTGCTATATCTGAATTCACAAAGCATTCCTAACAAGATAGATGAATTAATGGCACAAATAGAGATAAATGGGTTTGATCTGGTAACCATTACTGAGACGTGGTTGCAGGATGGCCAAGGTTGGGAACGAAATATTCCAGGGTACTTGACTTTTAGATAAGATAGGCAAAATGGAAAAGAAGGTGGAGTAGCCCTGATAATATAGGAGGAGATAAAGGCAGTAGTGAGAGAAGATCTTAACCCAGAAAATCAGGATGTAGAATCAGTATGGGTGGAAATAAGAAATAACAAAGGGCAGAAAACACTGGCGGGAGTAGTTTATATGCCCCCTAACAGTAATCATAGTGTTGGACAGAGTATAATTCAGGAAATTAGAGGAGCATGTAACAATGGTAATGCAATAATTATATGGGACTTTACTCTTCATATAGACTGGGCAAACCAAATTGGCTAAAGTAGCTCAGAGGACGAGTTCATGGAATGCATTCAAGACAGTTTTCTAGAACAATTTGTCGAGGAACCAACTAGGGAACATGCTATTTTAGATCTAGTATTGTGCAACAAGAAGGTTAATTAGTAATCTTATAGTAAAGGATCCTCTGGGGAAAAGTGATCATAACATAATAGAATTTCATATTAAGTAAGAGAGTAATGTGGTTAAGTCCAAAACTAGAGACTTAAATTTAAACAAAGCCAATTACAGAGGTATGAGAGGGAGTTGGCTATGGCAGATTGGGAAATTAGATTAAAAGATATGACAGTAGATAAGCAATGGCAAACATTTAAAGAAATAATTCATAATTCTCAATGAATGTACATTCCCTTGAGGAATAAAAACTCCATTGGAAAAGTGGTACAACCATGGCTAACTAGAAAAGTTAAGGATAGGTTTAGATTAAAAGAACAAGCTTACAATGTTGCCAAAAATAGTAAGCCTGAGGATTGAGAGGATTTTAAAAATCAGCAAAGGATGACCAAGAAATTGATAAAGAGGGAGAAAATAGACTGAAAGTAAACTAGCAAGAAATATAAAAACTGATTGTAAGAGCTTTTACAAGTATGTAAAAAGGAAGAGTTTAGTAAAAGTAAACATTGGTCCCTTAGTGGCAGAGACAGGAGAAATTATAATGGGGAATTATAATAGGTAATAAGGAAATGGCAGAGACTTTAAACAAATATTTTATATCTATCTTCACAGTAGAAGACACAAAGAACAGACCAGAAATAGTGGGGAACCAAGGGTCTAGGAACTTAAAGTAATTAATATTAGTAAAGAAAAAGTACTGGTGAAATTAATGGGACTAAAAGTCAAAAAATCCCCTGGACCTGGGTTTGAAAAGAAATGGCTGCAGAGATAGTGGATGCATTGGTTTTGATCTTCCATAATTCCCTAGATTCTAGAATGGTCCCCATGGATTGGAGGGTAACAAATGTAACCCCGCTGTTCAAGAAAGGAGGGAGAGAGAAAACAGGGAACTATAGGCCACAGTTAGTAGTAGAGACAATGACAGAATCTATTATTAGGAATGTGGTAACAGGGCACTTCGAAAATCACAATATTAGGCAGAGTCAACACGGGTTTATGAAAGGGAAATCATGTTTGACAAATCTATTAGAGTTTTTTGAGGGTGTAATTAGCAGGGTAGATAAGGGGAAACCAGTGGATGTAGTATATTTGGATTTTCAAAAGTAAGGTAAGGTGCCATACAAGAGGTTGTTACACAAGATTAGGGCTCATGGGATTGGGGATAATATATCAGCTTGGATTGAGGATTGGTTAACAGACAGAAAAGAGAGTAGGAATAAACGGGTAATTTTCAGGATGGCAGGTGCAACTAGTGGAGTGCCGCAAGGATCAGTGTTTGGGCCTCAGCTATTTACAATCTATATCAATGAGTTAGATGAGGCGACCCAGTGTAATGTATCCAAGTTTGCTGACAATACAAAGCTAGGTGGGAAAGTAATCTGTGAGGAGGACGCAAAGAGGCTGCAAAGGGATATAGACCGGTTAAGTGAGTGGGCAAGAAGGTGGCAGATGGAGTATAATGTGGGGAAGTGTGAAATTATCCACTTTGGTAGGAAGAATGGAAAAGCAGAATTTTGTTTAAAAGGTGAGAGACTAGTAAATGTTGGGATTCTGAGGGATTTGGGGTCCTTGTACACAAATCACAAAAAGTTAACATGCAGGTATAGCAAGCAATTAATAAGGCAAATGGTGTTTTAGCCTTTATTGCAAGGGGATTGGAGTTCAAAAGTAGTCTTGCTGCAATTATATAGGGCTTTGATGAGACCACAGCTGGAGTACTGTGTAGTTTTGGTCTCCTAACCTAAGGAAGGATATACTTGCCTTAGAGGGCGCGCAACAAAGGTTCAGTCGATTGATTCCTGGGATGAGTCACAGTCATAGAGTCATAACAGCACGGAAGGAGGCCATTTGGCCCATCGAGTCCGTGCCAGCTGTCTGTAGAGCAATCCAGTCAGTCCCATTCCCCCGCACTATCCCCAGAGCCCTGCAAGTTTATTTCCCTCAAGTGCCTATCCAGTCTCCCCTTGAAAACATTGAGTGTCTCCGCTTCCACCATTTCCATCGGCAGTGAGTTCCAGGTCCTCACCACTCGCTGCATAAAAAAGTTTTTCCTCACATCCCCCGTGTCTTTTGCCCAAAACCTTAAATCTGTGTCCCCGAGTCCTTGTACCATCAACTAGTGGGAACAGCCTTTCCCCGTCTAGCCTATCCAAACCCGTAATAATCATGTACACCTCTTATCAAATCACCCCTCAACCTCCTTTGCTCTAATGAAAACAAATCCAGCTTCTCCAACCTGTCCTTGTAGCTAAGATCCCCCATCCCTGGAACCATTCTGGTAAATCTCCTCTGCACCCTCTCAAAGGCATTCACATCCTTCCTAAAGTGTGGTGACCAGAACTGGACGCAATACTCCAGTTGTGGCCTAACCAGCGCTTTATAAAGGTTCAGCATAACTTCTCTACTTTTGTACTCATTACCTCTATTTATGAAACCCAAGATCCCATATGCTTTGCTAATCACTCTCTCAATATGTCCTGCCATCTTCAGGGACCTATGCACATTAACTCCCAGGTCTCTCTGTCCCTGCACACTCTTTAAAACTGTGCCATTAAGTATATATTGCCTCTCCCTGTTCCTTCTGCCAAAATGCATCACCTCACACTTCTCTGTATTAAATTCCATCTGCCACTTGTCTGCCCATTCTGCTAGCCTTTCTATGTCCTGTTGCAGTCGATTGGTATCATTTTCACTATTTGCCACACCCCCAAGTTTGGTGTCATCAGCAAATTTAGAAATTCTACTCTGTATTCCAATATCCAGTTATTTATTTATATCAAAAAAAGCAGTGGGCCCAGCACTGACCCTTGGGGAACACCACTGTCTACCATCCTCCAGTCTGAAAAACAGCCATTTACCACAACTCGCTGTTTTCTGTCCTGAAACCAATTCCTTATCCAAGCTGCCACTGACCCACCTATTCCATGAGCCTCAATTTTGTTAACCAGCCTTCTATGTGGTACTTTGTCAAACGCCTTCCGAAAATCCATGTAGACAACATCCATTGCATTCCCTTCATCAATCCTCCCTGTTACTTCATCAAAAAATTCAATTAGATTAGTCAAACACGATCTGCCTTTTACAAATCCGTGTTGCCTCCCCTTAATTAGCTTAAACCTCTCCAAGTGCCCGTTAATTTTTTCCTTGATTACTGTTTCTAAAACTTTACCCACCACTGATGTTAAACTGACCGGCCTGTAGTTACTAGGATTGTCCTTACACCCTTTCTTGAACAATGGTGTCACATTTGCCACTTTCCAATCCTCAGGCACCTCCCCCGCATCTTGGGAAGATTGGAAAATTATGGCAAGCCCTTCCACTATCTCTTTCCCCAATTCCCTTAGCAATCTGAGATGCAAGCCATCTGGACCAGGCAACTGATCCACTCTAAGCATATCCAGCCTTTCTAGTACATCCTGTCTATTAATTTTCACCCCTTCCATTGTTTCTCCCTTTTCCACTGCTACCGATATCTTGTCAGCATCCACCTCCTTAGTAAACACCGATACAAAGTACTCATTGAGTATTCTAGCCTTGCCATGCGCCTCTAAGCATATATCACCTTCTTTGTCAAGAATAGGCCCCACCCTGCCTCTTACTACCCACTGTTAGAAATCAGGGGTGTTCAAAATGTATATGGTTTTGCGGATAAAACTGTGACACGAGTAATGCTGTATTTACATGATTGTATTAGAACTTGAGACAGAAAGTCTCTCAGACTAGTCTTAGAATAATTAGATAGATGCGTAGAATCTGCCTGTGTTTTGGTTCCCTGCGGATGTTATAGCATTCTGCAGTGTGACGGTCATAAATAATCTTGTTTTCAAGTTAGGATTTCAACCTTGTTTATGTTTCTCTAATTTGACCAACCAAGGCCCAATGTTATATTTCTTCCATTACTGCTAATAACCATATTATAATGCTAAGTTAGGATTGTGACTTTGTTTAACAAAACAGCTTTAAAATGTGTAAGTTAACCAGTGTATGAGAATAGAATAAAAGATATCTTTGGGAATTTAATGATTCATTCCATGGTACAATAGTCTGATAATGAAATAGTTAGTTTTGCATAGCTAAAGCTGTATGAACAGCATGAACATAAATAACTGATAGCAAGCAGTTACGAACATCTGATGGCCGAGAATGGCATGTCCGACTCCAAACTAGGGACAAGAGAGATAAGGAAAAATTTGGCCCTTGCCGGGTGAGTACGCACTGTGTACTCACCCGTAAGGCGTCCTGAAGTGCCGGTTTCCTGCATGCACTGCGCATGCGCGGGAAACCGGAACTTCCGGTCTGGTGAAGGGAGCGGTTCATAGGTGAACCGTGTGCGCGGTAGAGGCTGCGCGCACGCAGCAAACTTCGGGTTTTTTTCAGGTTTCTACGGGAGGGTAAGCATTGAAGAACCTGCGCTTTTAAAAAGGAGGCGCAGGACACATTTTCAACAAGGTAAGTGGTTAATTAATTATAATTTTGAAATGTTTTCAACAGGTTTATCTTTTTTAGATACTTTAAAGAAAGGTAAGTTTATTTTTAGCACGGTTAAAAAGTTTTTTAATTTTTTCAAAAATTTTAATTTTTGTTTAAAGTAGTTAATTTATTTAACTTATAGTTGTTTTATAAATGTGATGGTTTTAAAAAAAATTATTTTAAGTTTAGCTGTTCTTTTGGGGCCGATTTCAATTCATAGATTTGACAGGTCTTCCTGTCAAATCTATGAATGAAAGATGGTCTGCTGCCATTGGCTCTCCATGGCCCACGTGATCCCAGGGGACGCATCGCACTAACTGCGCCCCTGGGACACGCAAGCACTGCGCGCCGGCACTTGAAGCAGGCCCAGGAGTTGAAGTTCCCGTGGGCCGAGGTCAACGGCAGGCGCGGTAGGTAAGTGCGCGCGCGATCCTTACCCCTGTGGCAAGCCGGAGAGGCGAATTTCAGGGCCACGAATTCCAAAGGAAGAACCTTCAGAAAGATTAAACAATAAGACAAATTGAATGAGGTAATGAGACCCCCTTTTAGGGAGGGCTTTCATCCAAGAACCAAGACAAAGAACTTAAGCTGTCATTGGTTGATGAGGTTTTAGAGGAACCTCTATAGGTTAAATGGTCTTGTCAATAACTTGGCCTCAGGCCCACCCCAAAAAAGAATAAAAGTGACACCGAGTGCTTGTCCACACGGACGGTGGAGGGGAAAGCCAGACAGAAGTTGGGCTGGTCGAACGCTCTTTTGAGAGTGATCCCACGCTCACCAACTCGAAGGCCCTAGAGAGAGAGAGAGAGAGAGAGAGGCCGGAA
This sequence comes from Squalus acanthias, assembly GCA_030390025.1. Taxonomy (NCBI): domain Eukaryota; kingdom Metazoa; phylum Chordata; class Chondrichthyes; order Squaliformes; family Squalidae; genus Squalus; species Squalus acanthias. The sequence goes on along the minus strand of CM059429.1, from coordinate 133,540,380 downwards.
GCCAGAGAACTTGTTTTGCCAGCCGTCTGTCCAATCGGGACCGGTACCAGCTACTTGTCACGGTCGTATGTTTTTGCTATATAACTAGCATGTTATATTCCGTCTTAAACTCTGAGTAAACACAATGTACCCACCATATTGGTTTGCAGTCGATCCTGAATATTTGAAAGACTAGCGCTAAGCTACAAATTGGCCTAATCTCTATACCGCTTACTGTTTACATGCCGGTAGAAGATTTTGGGGTTTCATTTTATGTTAACTGCCATTCTACTCTCATTCTCTCTTTGCCAATCTTATTTTCATCTTCACTTCCCCTCTCAACTTATTGTATTTGGTCTGGTTTTCCCTTGAAGAATTCACCTGACATGCATCTTTATTTGTTTCATCATCCTCTCTATCTTCCTCGTCATCCAAGAATTCCTTGCTTTGGTTCCCTTACCTTTCCCTCTTGTTGGAATGTACCTTGCCTGTACTTGGAACATCTCCTCCTTAAAGATCACCCATTGTTCCATTACAGTTTTTCCTGTCAGTCTTTGGTTCCATTTTACCCTGGCTAGATCCTTTTGCATCCCATTGAAGTTAGCCCTATTCCAGTTTAGAAGTTCCACTCTAGATTGTTTCTTGCTCCTCTCCATTGCTAATCTAAATCTTATGATACAATGATCACTCATACCCAAGTGTTCTCCCACAGACACTTGGTGGACCTGGCCCACCTCATTCCCCAGCACCAGATAGAAACATAGAAACATAGAAAATAGGTACAGGAGTAGACCATTCGGTCCTTCGAGCCTGCACCGCCATTCAATGCGTTCATGGCTGAACATGCTACCTCAGTACCCCATTCCTGCTTTCTCGCCATACCCCTTGATCCCCCTAGTTGTGAGTGTTATATCTAACTCCCTTTTGAATATATTTAGCGAACTGGCCTCAACAACCTTCTGTGGAAGAGAATTCCATAGATTCACCACTCTCTGGGTGAAGAAGTTCCTCCTCAGCTCAGTCTTAAATGGCTTCCCCTTAATCCTTAGACTGTGACCCCTGGTTCTAGTTTTCCCTAACATTGGGAACATTCTGCCCGCATCTAATTTGTCTAAACCAGTCAGGATTTTAAATGTCTCTATAAGATCCCCCCTCATTCTTCTGAACTCCAGAGGATACAAGTTCAGTTGACCCAATCTTTCTTGATATGTCAGTCCGGCCATCCCAGGAATCAATCTAGTGAACCTTCGCTGCACTCCCTCAATAGCAAGAATGTCCTTCCTTAAGTTAGGAGACCAAAACTGCGCACAATACTCCAGGTGTGGCCTCACCAAGGCCCTGTACAACTGCAGCATCACCTCCCTACTCCTGTACTCAAATCCCCTTGCTATGAAGGCCATCATTCCGTTTGCTTTCTTGACTGCCTGCTGCACTTGCATTCCCACCTTCAGTGACTGATGTACCATGACGCCCAGGTCTCGTTGCACCTCCCCTTTCCCTAATCTGCCACCATTCAGGTAATAGTCCGCCTCTCTATTTTTACCAAAGTGGATAACCTCACATTTATCCACATTGTACTTCATCTGCCATACATTTGCCCATTCACCCAACCTGTCCAAGTCACTCTGTAGCCTCCTAGCATCCTCCTCATTGTTCACACTGCCTCCCAATTTAGTGTCATCCGCAAATTTGGAGATATTACATTTAATCCCTTCGTCCAAATCATTAATATATAATGTAAACAGCTGGGGTCCCAGCACCGAACCCTGCGGTACCCCGCTGGTCACTGCCTGCCATTCTGAAAAGTACCCATTTACTCCTACTCTTTGTTTCCTGTGTGCCAACCAGTTCTCAATCCACGTCAACACATTACCCCCAATCCCATGTGCTTTAACTTTGCTCACCAATCTCTTGTGTGGGACCTTGTCGAAGGCCTTCTGAAAGTCCAAATACACCACATCTACTGGTTCCCCCCTGTCCACCCTATTGGAAACATCCTCAAAAAATTCCAGAAGATTTGTCAAGCATGATTTCCCTTTCACAAATCCATGCTGACTTGGACCTATCATGTCGCCACTTTCCAAATGGTCTGTTATGACATCTTTAATAATTGCTTCCATCATTTTACCCACGACCGATGTCAGGCTGACCGGTCTATAATTCCCTGCTTTCTCCCTCCCTCCTTTTTTAAAAAGAGGGGTTACATTGGCCACCCTCCACTCCATCGGAACTGATCCAGAGTCTAAGGAATGTTGGAAAATGATCGTCAATGCATCCACTATTTCCAAGGCCACCTCCTTAAGTACTCTGGGATGCAGACCATCAGGCCCCGGGGATTTTTCAGCCTTCAGTCCCATCAATTTCCCCAATACCTTTTCCCGACTAATAAGGATTTCCCTCAGCTCCTCCCTCTTACCAGATCCTCTGACCCCTTTTATTTCCGGCAGGTTGTGTGTGTCCTCCACAGTAAACACCGAACCAAAGTACTTGTTCAATTGATCTGCCATTTCCTTGTTCCCCATTACGACTTGCCCTGTTTCCGACTGCAGGGGACCTACGTTTGTTTTTACTAACCTCTTTCTTTTTACATATTTATAGAAGCTTTTGCAGTCCATTTTAATGTTCTCTGCAAGCTTCCTTTCATATTTTATTTTCCCTGCCCTAATCAAACCCTTCGTCCTCCTTTGCTGAGTTTTGAAGTTCTCCCAGTCCCCGGGTTTGCTGCTACTTCTGGCCAATTTGTATGCAACTTCCTTGGTTTTAATACTATCCCTGATTTCCCTTGTTAGCCATGGTTGAGCCACCTTCCCTTTTTTATTTTTACGCCAGACCGGGATGTACAATTGTTGTAGTTCATCCATGCGATCTCTAAATGTCTGCCATTGCCCTTCCACTGATAGCCCCTTAAATATCGCTTGCCAATTTAACCTCGCCAATTCACGCCTCATACCATCAAAGTTGCCCTTATTTAAGTTCTGGACCATGGTCTCTGACTTAACTGTTTCCTTCTCCATCCTAATGTAGAACTCCACCATACTATGGTCACTCTTCCCCAGGGGGCCTCGTACCACAAGATTGCTGATTAGTCCTTCCTCATTACACAACACCCAGTCCAGGATGGCCTCCCCTCGAGTTGGTTCCTCAACATATTGGTTTAGGAAACCATCCCTTAAACACTCCAGGAAATCCTCCTCCACCGTATTGCTTCCAGTTTGAGTAGCCCAATCTATATGCATATTAAAGTCACCCATGATAACTGCCGTGCCTTTTTTGCACGCACCTCTGATTTCCTGTTTCATACCCTCCCCCACCTCACCACTGCTGTTTGGAGGTCTGTACACAACTCCCACTAACGTTTTCTGCCCTTTGGTGTTCTGCAGCTCAACCCATATTGATTCCACATCCTCCAAGCTGATGTCCTTCCTAGCTATTGCATTAATCTCCTCTTTAACCAGCAATGCTACCCCACCCCCTTTTCCTTTTATTCTATCCTTTCTGAATGTTGAATACCCCTGGATGTTCAGTTCCCAGCCTTGATTGTTCTGGAGCCACGTCTCTGTAATCCCAATCACATCGTATCCGTTAACATCTATTTGCACAGTCAATTCATCCACCTTATTACGGATACTCCTTGCATTAAGACACAGAGCCTTTAGGCTTATTTTATTAACATCCTTTGTCCTTTTAGACTTATGATTTAGTATGGCCCTTTGTGTTTCTTGCCTTTGTTTACTCGGCCTTCCCCTATTGTTTCTCACCCTTCTAACATTTGTTTCTGACTGCATATTACTTCCCCCTGTTTCGCTACATAGGTTCCCCTTCCCCTGCCATATTAGTTTAAATCCTCCCGAACTGCTTTAGCAAATATTACCCCGAGGACATCGGTTCCAGTCCTGCCCAAGTGCAGACCGTCCCTTTTGTACAGGTCCCACTTCCCCCAGAACTGGTTCCAATGCCTCAGGAATTTGAATCCCTCCCTCCTGCACCACTGCTCAAGCCACGTATTCAATCTCACTATCCTGTTCTCTCTATTCTGATTAGCTCGTGGCCCTGGTAGCAATCCAGAGATTACTACCTTAGAGGTCCTACCTTTTAATTTAGCTCCTAGCTCCCTAAATTCTGCTTGTAGGACCTCTTCCCGCTTTTTACCTATATCGTTGGTACCTACATGCACCACGACAGCTGGCTGTTCACCCTCCCTCTTCAGAATGTTCTGCAGCCGCTCTGAGACATCCTTGACCCTTGCACCAGGGAGGCAACATACCATCCTGGAATCTCGGTTACAGCCACAGAAACTCCTGTCTATTCCCCTTACAATTGAGTCCCCTATCACTATAGCCCTACCACTCTTTTTCCCGCCCTGCTGTGCAGCAGAGCCAGCCATGGTGCCATGAACCTGGCTGCTGGTGCCTTCCCCTGGTAGGCCATCTCCCCCAACAGTATCCAAAGCGGCATACCTGTTTTGGAGGGAGATGACCACAGGAGACTCCTGCACTACCTTCCTGATATTGCCCTGCTTCTTGGTCACCCATACACTGTCTGTCCTAGCCTTTACCTGCGGTGTGGACAACTCACTAAATGAGCGATTCACCGAGTTCTCGGCATCGTGCATGCTCCAGAGTGAGTCCACCCGCAGCTCCAGCACCGCCATGCGGGCTGTCAGGAGCTGCAGCTGGACACACTTCCCACACACGTAGTTGTCAGGGACACTGGAAGTGTCCCTGGTTTCCCACATGGCACAGGAGGAGCATGAAACGGGTCCGAGACTTCCTGTCATGACTTAACCCTTATGTTACTTTATTACTAAAATTTAAACTTATTTATCTTAGGTCCAGGAGTTAAGTCCCTGAAAACAAAATATAAAATCGAACCTACCTTTTAAATTCCCTCTACCCCTAAAGGTTAGAGGAGGTGGGAGGGTGGGAGTCACTACTAGTGTAGTGTCTCGGGTTTAGCAACCGCTCCACCTATATACGGGTACCAATGATTTGGCCCCGCCCCCTGCCTTTGAAAAAGCCCGCGAAGTTCTTACCCCGCTGGGGAAAAAGGCCACGTAGGTGAGTTTATTGACTCACCTCAGGCCTCTGCCGCTCCAACCAGGTCCGCTCCTCCTTCCCCGCTGCCGACCGCTCTGTGGGAGAGAGAAAGAAAGAAAGGCTCCTCCTCCCCCGCTGTCGACGCTGGTCTGAGGCCTACCTCAATGCTTCCTTCCTAGTTGGGCCAAGAACATACTGGTCAAGGAAATTCTCCTGAACACATTTCAGAAATTCCTCCCCCTCCTTTCCCTTTACCCTAGCATTATCCCAATCGATATTTGGGTAATTAAAGTCCCCCAATATCCCACTCTATAGCTCTTGCATATCTCTGCGATTTCCCTGCAGATTTGCTCCTCTACCTCCCTCTCACTATTTGGAGGCCTATTAAATATCCCCAATAACGTCATCATACCCTTTTTGCTCCTCAACTCTAACCAAATGGATTCTGTCCTTATCCCCTCAAGAACATTCTCCCTTTCCAACACTACAATGTCTTCCTTAATCAGCACTGCAACCTCACCTCCCTTTTTTCCTTCCCTATCATTTCTGAACCTTGTACCCTTGAATATTAAGTGCCCAGTCCTCACCATTTTTAAGCCACGTTTCCATTATTGCCACATCATATTGCCACACGGCTAATTGTGCTTGTAGCTCACCAACCTTATTCACCAAACTTTGTGCGTTTACGTACATGCATTCTAAACCCATTTTTGAATTTTTCAGTCTTTCTTAGTCTGCTGCTATCTAACATGGTACTACTTCCGCCTCTAGTACTACCCAACACATTCACTCTTATGCACCTTATTCCTCTTTTCTACACCTATATGCTGGTGCCCATCCCCCTGCCAAGCTAGTTTAAACCCTCCCCATGAGGGTTGTTCTATGAGGAGAAATTGAGTAGAATGGGCCTATATTCTCTGTAGTTTAGAAGAATGAGAAGTGATCTCATTGAAACATATAAAATTCTTAGAGGGCTGACAGGGCAGATGCGAAGAGGCTGTTTCCCCTGGCTGGAGAGTCTAGAACAAGGGGTCACAGTCTCAGGATAAGGGGTCGGCCATTTATAACTGAGATGAGGAGAAATTTCCTCACTCAGAGGGTTGTGAATCTTTGGAATTCTTTACCCGAGAGCTGTGGATGCTCAGTTGTTGAATATATTCAAGAATGAGATAGATAGATTCTTGGGCACTAAGGAAATAAAGGGATATAACAGGAAAGTGGAATTGATGTATACGTTCAGCCATGATCTTTATAGAATCATAGAATGGTTACAGCACGGAAGGCCATTCGGCCCATCCCGACTCTCAGCTAGTCCCACTCCCCTGCCCTTTCCCTGTAGCCCTGCAAATTTTTTTTTGATACTTATCCAACTCCCTTTTGATCTTATTGAATGGTGGAGCAGGCTCGAGGGGCCATATGGCCTACTCCTGCTCCTATTTATGTTCTTGCGTTCTTATTTGTGCTCCAAATATCACTGTTTGCAAATGATTTTGCTCCATTTCTTAGGGAGAAGCTTGAGAAACTAACAATTTAAGTATTAACGTCTATTTTTTCCCCCTTCCTTTCCTTCTCATCTCCTCTTCCCACCCCCCGCCCCTTTTGCTCATAAACTTCCTATGCAAGGAGGATTTGAAGTATAACTGCCGCGCCTACCACCACTGATCAAAAGCTCCAGCGAGTTTCAGTGGATCTTGTATACTTGGTTGATTTTAGGGTTCGATCCTGCATACACTATAGAAATGCAGACATGAAGAATCATGTACAAAGTACCCGTTCTGCTTCATTCAAAATTCCCAGGAGGGTCCCCCACTGGGCTCAGGGAAATGAAAGGACCAGCACATTAAATAATTTAATATAGTTGGAGATTTGGCCGCTCCTTTAAAACCTTTCACCAAGCTTTTGGTCTCCTGTCCTAATGTTTCCTTCTGTGGTTTGGTGTCAATTTTTGTCCTCATGTGAAGCGCGTTGGAACACTTCAGTACATTAAAGGCATTATATAAATGCAAGTTGTTGTAATAATGCAGCCTCGGACAATTCATCAGAATCTTCCTGCTCACCTAGTCCCAGTTGGGGAAAATTGTGTTGGCTGTGCCATCATATATGTAGAAAAGGACCATTCACTCACCAGAATGAAGAGGTCAGATTACAAAGCCAAGCTTATTTCAAGATACTTTCTTGGGTGTGGGAGTCTACCAAAAATCCCTCAGGGGGATACTTCTGCTTTGTTTTGATTACCCTCGAGGGATATAGTTTGATGGGTACCTAATGCTGCCTGGCCCTGGCAGTGCTTGATCAATACTATTGGCAGCCCAATGCCACCTTCTGAAGGGCAACTAGGTTTGGGTAAAAACTGAGGGCCTTGCCAGCAACACCCACATCCCGAGAACAAATAAAACAAGCATACAGCATAGATTAATCGGGATGGCTAACTATAGTTATGATGAAAAACACTCACTTCCTGAATGTTCTTTTGCTTAAAAAGCTTCCTGGCACAGATAATTGAAGTCTGACTTTAAAAACCTTAACTTTCTAAAGAAAACACAAAAAGTTGCATAAAGTAACAATGTCCAATGCTTTCATTTGACTAATCTAAACTGCTCCTGTACAGAGACTGGAAATTTTATTCCAAATAATTGGTGACAAATGGTTGAATATAAGGAGCAAAGAGCCTTTAGCTGGAGAAAAACAAGCTGGCAGAACGGAGCAGATCCTGAGGCTTTAGAACATGGAAAAAAATCACATGAAGCGCCATCAATCTGCAGTGTTGTGACCTCATGACCATCATGTCCCCAGTATGAGATTTCCCCAGACACGCTTCCTGTAAAGGGTAATTTGTACTATATTACAACCCAGACAGAAATAAAACTTGAGCTACACAAATGAAGATTCTCCAAATCAGCAAAATATGACTTCTGAAAATATTTCAGGTGTAGGCCCTTCAGATAAGGTTAATGTTTCAGGTACAGACACTTAACCACGCCAAGAACATTAACCTGTGTTCAGAGGACTGCTTTTATTCCAGTTTTGCATTAGCTCCACCTGGTGGGCAATTCTAGTTAAGTAATTTTTTGTTCTACAAGCTGCATTACTTTACCACTTTACAATTACAAGCTAAAATGCAATACTATGTAAATTAAGCTGGAGCAAATAATGTTCAAGTTGGAAATATATTAATAAAAGACCACTCAATCCATCAAGCCCACATACTTTTTGCCCTATAATGATTTTTATCCAATTTAAATCAATCTGAAGGATGGAAAATATGGAATAAAAAATGTTCTTGCTATTATTTTAACCATTGATCCACTGGGATTAGTGGGCAGGCTGTCAAGTTCATGAAATGAAGTTTCCTTAAATAAATGGTCAATATAGTGCCCCATATCTACCTTTCCATACTCCAAAAAGACAGCTGTTATTAGTGAGTCACATGAAGCTCGTTTTCCATGTTCTTACCTTTTGGAAAAGACCATTTTTACATTAGGCTGCAATCTCCCATGGTTTTGTTTTCCAAATCTCCAGGTCCACAAAATTGAGATTTCATAATTGCCAAGTTCAAGACTGAGCTGCCATGGGTCAAGGAATACCTTTATCCAATGCTAGACACCCTTTCCCTAACAGTGTCACAAAATAATCAGACTTCTGCACTTGTTTGACTACATTGGCTGTATGCCAATGAGTTTCCATGGAAGTCCAGGGGGGGATCTCCAGGAGTCTGTTAACATTAGCAGGGTATTTCCACACCCCACATCTCTGAAAACCATCTATAACCTCTTCCCACAGGATGCGCGGTATGTTGAAGCTTCAGCACGACATTGAAGGCGCGTGTGGAAACTGCATAAATAACTGAGTACATGGCACTATAAAAATGACCAACGATACACAGGAAATACTGCACATCTATTCTGGGTCATGTCTGAATTGTGAATTGTCATGAGGAACACAGTAAACTTGCACTCAAGGAAAGATACAATACTTAACTTGGATGCACCTTGTATGTAGGGCAGACCCATCAGCCACAGTTGGAATTTCAAATTGCAAACATTCCAGTATTGCTAGCACCTAACGAGATACATCATCTCAAGGACACCCTTACTAATCCATCACCTGTGCATTCATTGCCTCAATTGCTACCACAAACACACACCTGGTAAAGCATCTGTTAAACAGCAGTAACTTTTGTTGGCAACATACCACTTCAAGCAGATATGCTTTGTTGGCTTCCTAACCTAGAATATTCATTCAAGCTTACAAAAGGCTGTACAGTCTATCAACTGAACCACGTGTTTTGCATTTCCAGAACTGTAGCCATCGAAGTGCATAGAAGAGGGGTGATCTGATGTGTGTTTAAAATGTTATGGATTTGAGAGTAGATACAAGAAACTATTTATTCAGGTGGGGGGGGGGGGACTAAGAACAAGGGGACAATCTTAAAATTAGAGCCAAGCCATTTAGTAGGAAAATCAATCAGAAATTTATGGCACAGTAGGCCATTTGGTCCATTGTGTCTGTGCCGGCCAAAAGAGCTATCCAGCCTAAACCCACTTTCCAGCTCTTGGAAATGCCGTAACCTACAAGCCTTCAGACCAAGTACTTTTTAAATGTGATAGGGTTCCTGCCTCTACCACCCTTTCAGGCTATGAGTGCCAGACCCCCCACCACCCTCAGCGGAAAAACAATTCTCCACTCCCCTCTACTCCTACCAATTACTTAAATCTATGCCCCCTGCTTATGACCCCTCTGCCAAGGGAAATAGGTCCTTCCCATCCACTATCTAGGCCCCTCAATTTTATACACCTCAATCAAGTCTCCCTTCAGCCTCCTCTGTTCCAAAGAAAACAACCCCAGCCTATCCAATCTTTCCTCAGCTAAAATTCTCCAGTCCTGGCAACATACTCAAATCTCTCCTCTACCCTCTGCAATCACATCCTTCCTGCAAGGTGACCAGAACTGTACACCGTACTCTAGCTGTGGCCCAACTTGTGTTTTATACAATTCACTCAACTTCCCTGCTCTTATATTCTATGCCTCGGCTAATAAAGGAAAGTATCTCGCATGCCTTCTTAACCACCTTATCTACCCTTCCTACCTTCAGGGATCTGTGGATATTCACTCCAAGGTCCCTCTACACTTCAGTATCCTACCATTTATTGTGTATGCCCTTGCCTGGTTAGCGCGCCCCAAATGCATTCTCACTTCTCCGGATTGAATTCTATTTGCCAGTTTTCTGCCCACTTGACCAGTCCATTGATATCTTCCTGCAGTCTACAGCTTTCATCATGATCAACCACATGGCCAATTTTTGTATCATCTGCAAACTTAATCATGCCCCTTACATTGAAGTCTAAATAATTGATATACACCATAAAAAGCAAGGGACCTAGCACTTTTTCCACAAAAAGGATAGTAGAAATCTAGAATTCTCTCCCCAAAATGCTGTGACAATTGGTGCTTTGACAAACTGAGATCAATCAACTTGTCAGGCAAGGGCATCAATGGATATGGAGCTGCGGCAGATAAATGGAGTTGAGGTATAGATCAACTGCGAGCAGGCTCGAGGGGCTGAAGGGCCTACAATTGCTTCTCAGCCAATCTTGGAATTAGAATTTTACAGCTTAGGAGGGGTGTGTCAGTTCACAGCAAGCCACTTCATTCTTTTCCCCAAAGCCTTAATTTTCCTCTTCAACATTTACTCACTTCCTTTTTAAAAGCCATTATGGATTCTGCTTCCACTACAATTTCCAGTAGGGCATTCTAAATCCTAAACTTCCTGCATTTAAAAAAAGTCTCTTCAATTATTCTCAAACTCATGTCATCTAATTACTGACCTGGAGTTCTCTTCCTCAATTTCAAACATCTATTAGACCACCTCTTAATCTTTGTTCTAATGAGAGCTACAGCAGGGTAGAGTTTGCGCTTTGGGCAGAATCGGCAATCCAGGTGCAAATTGCACCCAAATTTGCCTAGTTTGGAGATGTTTCGCCCAAGTTTCTGCTCAAACTCATGTATAATCACTGAATGTGCAATCTGGCAGCATTTTAAAATGTAATTTTTGCTTTTAAAATTTGCTCCAAGAATATTCAGTTATATATTTAAGAGTGGTAGCTTGGAGAGTTTGATTAATACAGCTGAAAATGGGTTTATCACAAAAAAGCAGCATTGAATAAGTGTCTAGTTGACCACCTGCAAGTAACCAGATTTTAAATAACTTAAGACTTAAACTATTCAGAACCATTTGCTAGTTTTGTACAGTAGTCAGTTTTGGTAAGTTAAAATATTGAAGCACCTTTAAAAAGTGCCTAGTCTCCTTGCACCTCAAACAGCTTAATTTTAAGAGCTTCCTCAAAAGGTCCCAGGGGCATGGCTAATTGAGGGCAGGACCAGCTTGGAGCTCGGTGTTTCTTTAAACTAGCGCAATAAATTGCTGAAAATAGCAGAACCTAGTGGAAAGTACATGCAAGTTTATCTAATCTTAACTAAAGCCCCTCATTCCTAGATTAGTGAATCTCTTCAGCACCCTCTGGCCCATGACATCTTTTCAAAAGGTGGCAAAAAAGGGGAAAATTCAGTGTACAGGTTTAGCAATAATCCACTTCTGTAGTCTGCCTCATTTATAAAACTGAGTATTCCCAATACTCAAGCTTTATCCACATGTGCCAATCTGAACTCCTATTAGTATACATATCCCCTCCCAAAAATTGATCACATTTTTAATAAGTTTCATGTGACATCTACTCAACCTAAGCCATCTGCTCTTCTGAATTATACTCCCATGGCTTGAGAACCTGAAATAGAAACCCACACAATCATTCTAATCAAGTGAGAAGGTACAGTGCTTATCCTGATCTCAGGACTTCCAAAAGCACTTCACAGCCAATGAAGTACAAGTGCAGTAAGTTACAATGCAGGGAAACATGGCAGCCAATTTGGGCACAATGTCCCACAATCAGCAATGAGATAAATCAGTGCAATTCTGGTGATTGAGGGAAAAGTGTTGGCCATGTTAGAAGTCCCTACACATTGCCATGGGAGCTTTTAGAGTAGTCGGAGGGGGCAAACTGGGCCTCCGTTTGAAGTCTCATCTGAAAGTGCAGCACTCCCTTAATGCTGTATTCCACAGAAGTCAGGCACTGTACTGGCCATTTGTCTAGAGATCTGCATTACAGAATTAACAGACCGCCCATTACCTAGTGTAAAGGCAGCACTTGGTACAGCACTAAACCATAAATATACACCAGGTTTTGCATGCCCATGGTCAATTTTCTCAACACTGGAGAAGAGTGGGAATCTATTAAATAGGCTCGATACAACTTAATGGAATGATTCAAGACCAGTTGAGCTCAAACACTAGCAAAAATCCCTGATTTTTTTAAAATTTAACTCAACTGGATTTTCCCAGGATCGGACAGTAACCATCTTTGCCAGTGCAGCTCGATCGGTCTTGGGGGGCTTACTGGATCCTGGCCCAGTAACATGTGCATTGCAAGAACGATTTAATCTCCAAGATACAACAAACCTTACTGCTCTAGTTTCTATGATGCATTTAAAATCATGAACAGTCTGGAGATTTTTGGCAAAGTACAAGTGTATGAGGTTGAGATTCTCAAAGCTTAATTTGCTCCTCCCTGCCCACAAGTCAGCACAAAAAACATTAGTTGATGCAGCTCAAACTTTTTATTGATAAAATCATACAAGTAATGCACAGCTGAGTCTTCTCGTGCAATGTAGAGCATAGCATCTAAACTATTATAGAAAGCAAATTCTAGATCTACAGTGACTAAAAAGGTATTCAATCAATGCACTGAGCAAGACTGGACACATTCATGCACTGCAATAGTTATATTGTAGGAACTTACAGCATGAAGAGCATTTCTACAATTTATGAATGTTAGGTCTAAAAACTACAACTTGCTTAGAAGTGTCAAGTTGAATACCCAAGTCACTTAATACGCAAATGCAACTAAATGCAACAATAAAGTGATTAACCACATGTATTAAATTTGCTCTTTGCCAGACATTCACTAAACAAAAAAAAACCAAATTGGAGTACCTCAACATTTTGCCATTTTCTAAACGTTTTCCTCTAGAATTTTAAGAAACTCTGTCCAAACCTTGGCATATTTTATTTCAGTTTTGATCAAATCACCCACATGAATGAATTTGATAGGACAATGGGAATTAGCGGCAATCAAGGCCGACGGTGGGTTGTGGTTCAGTTTCTGACTCTGGGTCCAATATGACCTTAACAATAAGAGCTCACGCTACCCCGAAATATATGTATATATATTCACGCATACGTTGACATTCAACATTCAAGTGCCAGTGTTTTTGGACTGTCTTTTGGTCAAGTTACTTTTTCGGGTTTTCTATGAACTTTCAAAGAATCACTTTTAGGCTTACAAAACAAAATCACAAAAAAAATTAAATATTTGTCAAATGAATAAATATTACACAAAACTAGCAGCAAAAATACCTAGATCTGTTGTGTGCAAATAGTTAATTCCCAACTGTTAGACCCCCATGGTCCCAAAATAGTCCTGGTTTGGTATCTAGCCTCTTTCCCACCCCCTCCCCTTCTTTTAACTAAGCTGCGTTTGACAATCACTGCAAAAAAAAAAGACTTGGAGGTTCAAGAAAATGCATGCAAGACAAGACATCTGTATATAAAATATTCTTTCTGAATGTGCATTAAAATAAATTTGTTAAAGGTATTTAGATCTCTTATATAAAACCTGATGGGCACAATGTATAAGGGCCTAAACCTACCTGTATAGCACCATTCATCACAAGAGATTAGCTCAATACTGTCAGTGCATCTACTTTCCATTGATGAGAATTTCAGTACAAGGCACAACACACTTCATAGATGTATTGCACTTGATAAGTTCTTTTGCTACTTTTCAGTTCATTCTCCACCACCCAATATTTCCAGTAGTTTTTATACTGGCAGTCTAGCCACTTGAAAAATTAAGCCAAGGAAAAAAACTACCCTATCTTGGCAGTTTGAAGTCAACTCACCTGACTGCAGCATTGTACAGCTCAACATTTAAACAGGTGGGAAAACTAATCTTTGGCCAGATTTAGCGGATTAAACTGACTATTCGTCCATGTAATGGACAGTGTGCAAAAGGAAACCTAAGCCACTATGCTGTAGTGGATATGCGATCAATTACCAGCGTTGGCACCTTGTGCAGTAATGTGTACATTTCCATTCTCTGTGATCTCCAAGCATCAAACTTCAGACCCTAGTGGAGCAATTTTACAGAATCTACAGTAAACAGTTAAATGCGGCTTTTCTGAACTTCGTAACGCAGCTTGAATATACACAAATGTAATTTTTTTTCAGTAAAGAAGCCTGCTGCAGAGATCTTTCTGTTCGTTCCCCTTGACCAAAAAACAACACTAGCATGCGTATCAGACCAAAATCAGCCGAGTCCGCCTGTAAGTCACTCGGTGCTGTGGTCCATTTAGCCATTCTGAAATTCCAAATTTCCTTTTAGATATGGCAGGCATTTAAGATTTCTAATGGATGGGATTTTCATCCATATCTAAAAACTTCAAGTTTTCAAAATCCCCTAAAAAAATACATTCCTAGCTACTTTCTGCCCACTCCAGGCAAGCCTGAATTAGTTAACTAGCTGCCTTTAATGTTGTCAAGTTACTTGATGTCAAGTTTTCTGAACTTTTGCATTTGCTTAGGTGTAGTAATCTGAAACAGCAGTGTATTAAAACTTGACTGTACACATTGTTGGAATGGCTTGTAAAACTACCATGTCCCCAACAGGTATCTATCCAGGATAGAGTGAGCAACATCGGTTCCCCACATTAGGGATCAGAATGCTGCAAATGCCCCAAGTTGTCTTTACAGGTCACGCATGTCAAGGCCGTAATGGAGGTCGCTGCTTATTTTCAGCCTTGTAACAATGTTAAGTGCAACTGGGTAAATGACTCCTGGTAAAGCCATTTCACCCTGCTTCTGCCAAGGTTTGTTTTGCCCAAGTCTCTCTCAGATTGTGCTAGAGAATGATTGTGAGAACTCAGGCCCAATGAACCAGTAGGACATTAAAAATAAAAGTTCCTCTATAAAGGCACAGTACATTAACATACAAATGATCCTCAGTTACAGAGAAAAACTATTAAACACAGCACAGTTTAACATCTATAGCCAATATTCTAGTGCTGTTTACGGCCACATTTTCTCCATGGTCTAGGGTTTGTGTTCCTCTGCTATTGCTGTCTTTCGATTTGCATTTGAGCTCCCTTTAAAAAATCCAGAGAATCACAGCTGGTAATGTACTGCGAGTTCTTGAAGCTACACAAGGTATAGTCTGGCTCAGTTACATGTGGTTTCCATTTAGCTTGTTTGGCAAGGTGGCATCCACTGCAATATGTTCTTCAGTTTCCCCACCAATCCACCTGGGAGTTATAAGCTCCACCATATCCATCAGAATTGTAATAGTTTCCATAGCCACCTGGAAAACAAATAAGCTCAGTTAGAGATTTAAAACTTCTACACTATTAGGCTATGCAGAGCAGAAGGACCAGCCTGTGCCATTAGCTGATGTGAAATAGCAATTGGCCTCAGGGTCCTGGATTAGTAAAGGAAAAAGCTACCCAGGATTCTCTTCTGGTTGCTATCCAGAGACTCCTGCTGGAGTGAGTGATATGGATACTGACAAGGAGATATTAGATAACCACACAATCAAAAAGCCTGCTGACACTATATTGGCTCATAAGAATGACCACAGTACTGCATGAAGTCCACTTGTGGAACTGTTATCCAAAAGAGGCAAATGCCTTCAGGAGAGGAGAGACTTTTACTGAGTCATGCAAGAGAGCCTGGAACAGAAATGAGTGCAGCACCACAAGTTGAAAGGAAGGCATCTGTACCCCCACCTACAAACTTAAGGTTTAATATATGGATTATAGCAGCTGGAATTTCAATTTGCAATAACCAAAGATAAATTATTGCAAAACAACCCTCTGCAGACTGCTCCAATCCAAAGCAACACTTTAAACAATTGGTTACCAAAATTAAGTTTCTCGTTCAATTGATTTTTAAATTCTATTGTACTGATAATTAACTCATTAGGTCTTTACACAAGGAACCAGCAATCCCTCAAACCAGTCTTCAACATACAAAAGCTTTCCCCCCCAACTCAACAGCTAGACAAAGCAGCATTGCTGGTGACTTGGGAAGGATTCACACCCCCTCCCTGATACAGTACAACTTTATGCACATTAGAATTTACTCCAGGAAAATCTTAAGTACTATGCTTAGCAGATAACTTCTTACCTCCTCCATATCCTCTGGGCCCTCCGGTGGTGCGGCTTCCACGGGCATTGAAGCCACTGTTGGTCTGCCGGTAGTCTCTGGCACCAAATCCAGCTGAAAACCGACTGAAATGCAAAATTTAAAATGCTTTAACCAAGAAATTATGATCACTGCTTCACTCAGCTGTACTATTCTAGTTCCAATATCCTTCTAACTTGCATGTATGAATAATTTAGAATCAAGTTCAAAAGTCAGTAACCAAAGATTTGAGGTTGCAAAGTGAAGTTATTTAATAATCTATAAATAATTCACCATAACCAGCCGGGGGGACAAGCAGCTTCTGGTCTTCAGCTAATACCAGTGTAATCAGCTTTATGAATCTCAAATTCCACTCGAGAACTAGGCTTACTACTTCATAGCACAGAACAAAGTTCAAGGTATCTAGACAGTGCTAAAGTTGTTGGAACAAACTGCATTACCAATTATGCAATCTAGATTTTTGCTCTTTGCAGTGGGGTAATTAAGACATGATTACAAGCATCTACATTATAGTACAAACTGAAACAAGCAATTCTATTTATCAATTTAGTGACAGTAAATGGATTTCAAATAACATTTCGCAAGTGTTCATTTCTGCTTTCAATCAGGTAAATTAATATGAACTGTGTTCAATAAGAAATCAATTCCAGTATGCAAAGTTCATGCATTGCAACAAATGGATATTAATCCATAAAACAGTGTAGAAAGCCACTAATAACCAATTTGGGTATAGCACAGTGTAAGTGCAATTACAATAGTCTAAAGGTTAAAAGCCAATTGAAAGTGCATTCTGAATAAAACTTACAGCTCTACAGCAAGCGAGCAGAAGCGAAAATTAAAGACATGGCTGTGTATTGAAGTGAACTAACTCAATGGTCAGGTGAACAAGTTATGGCTAAGTGGTATGACTGCTGCAAATTTGAGATGCCTCACCCAAGAAGAACAGAGTGGAGTTTACCAAACCTAGCTGTTAAAGGGCCAGAGGTCAGTTGTTTAATTAAGTTAGCTAACTAGACTGAACAGGCAAATACTGCATACCACATCGAAAGGAATGCAAAGATAAGAGGACCTCACCTTGCATGAATCTTGTTACAATGTAATTAAAAAAGATACACCAAGATCTACATTTAAGACTGCCCTAATCTGCTTGCTAGAAAGCTTTAGTGCCAAGGAGCCTGTATTAGGTTGAACAGAATAGGAATTATAGAATTTTACAGCACAGAAACAAGCCATTTGGCCCAACCGGTCCATGCTGGTGTTTATGCTCCACACAAGCCACTTCCCACCATACTTTATCCAACCCGATCAGCATATCCATTATTCCTTCGCCCCCCCCACCCCATACTTATCCAGCTTCCCCTTAAATGCATCTATTTTATTCGCCTCAACTAATCCTTGTGGTAGCAAGTTCCACATTCTAACTATCTAGGTAAAGAAGTTTCTCCTGAATAGGTTTCAGTAGAGATCTTCTATTTATGGCCCCTAGTTTTCATCTCCCCACAAGCAAATACATTTTGTACATCTACCCTATTAAATCCCTTCATTTTGAAGACCTCCATCAGGTCACCCCTCACCCTTCTCTTTTCTAGAAAAAACCCCAGCCTGATCCTTGTAAACCTTGAATAAAGGGTATGGGGGGGGGGGGGGGGGAACGCATATCCTGAATTGCTTAATGTGCAGTTTTACCTCTTGGATCGCCCACGACCAGTGCTCTTGTGCTGCTGCTCATACGCCAGGTTCTCTAGCCAAGATGGTACTTCTTGCTTAGCCTCCACAAGTAGATCCAGAAGGTCTTTAGTAATATTACTGTTTTTCTCATTAAAGAATGAGGTGGCAAGACCTATAGAACAAAAGCAACCAAACTTAAATGCACCCAAAAATACTGCATTTCATTGTGGTGACTGCAAGATCATCGGCAGCACATTCAATACCATTCCTAACAAATGTATTAAAGCGGTATTGAAGTACATCCTTTTTATACATAGAAATAATTAACTTGGAGTTCAATTAACACAACATACCAAGGTTGCCAACACGACCAGTACGCCCAATGCGATGCACATACTCCTCAATGTCACTAGGTAGGTCAAAATTGATAACATGTTTGACATTAGAAATGTCAAGTCCACGGGCTGCAACCTGTGAATTAGAAGGAAAAAAAAAAAAAATCACACTTTATCCAAATTACTAACCACATCACAAACTTCAGCCCAGTATCTGACTGACTCAGGTTACAATGGAACCACCATTTCAGGTAGTTTTGATTTTAATCTGGAAGAATTATGAACTCCAATAGGATTCATGCAAGTAATGTCAAAATCTAAACACGAGCAATTGCATGCTGGTAACACTTGTTTATGGGCTGTTTAACCCAATTTAAGAATTAATTTGACAAATACCGCAGTGGCAACCAGGATGGGGCATTTTCCAGAGCGGAACTGATGCAGAGCCTCCTCTCTATCTCTTTGAGAACGGTCACCATGGATGCTGGTACAAGCATAACCCTCACGGTAAAGGAAATCCTCCAACGAATCTGCACCCTTCTTAGTCTCCACAAAGACCAGTGTTAGTGAGTCTTTTCCTAGAAGGGAAGAAAAACCAATTGGTTGGACATTGTACAAATGAAGGAAAGTGTTCCAAGACAATTTAACCTACACACTGCAAACCACAAAATAATTGGAGATGGGGAAAAACCCAGCAATACCGGCTTCAAATTGAAACAGATAAAGATTTTTCTTGAGGTGGGGCAAGGGAGATGAGAACTAAGGGGGTAGAGGAAAAAAAGATTTTACATTAACTTAAATTGCTAGCTTCGCCATATGGAATGGAGCTAAAATCAGTTGCATTTGCAAACTAAGTTTTGGAGCACAATAGGAGAGAGTAGGCCATACGACCCCTCGCACCTGCTCCGTCATTTAGTATCATAGCTGAATGTCCACATTAACTCCACTTTCCCACCCTACCCCCAATTCCCTTAGTTTCCAAAAATCTATCTCAGCCTTAAATATGCTAATGACTGAGCATCCATAGCCCTCTGGGGTAGAGAAATTCCAAGAGTCACAACCTTCGAGTGAAGAAATTTATCAGGCCTAAAAGGCAATCCCTTATTCCAAGACTGACCTAGTTCTAAACTTTCCAGCCGGGGTGGGGGGGGGGGGAAGAGAGAGAAGAGAGAACATCTTGCCAGCATCTACCCTGTCAAGCCCCTTAAGAATTGTGTTTCAATGAAATCACCTCTTCCTTCTAAAAATCTAGGGAACATATGCCTAGTCTACTCAATCTCCTCAGAACAATATCCTCATCCCAGGAACCAGTCTAGTGAACCTGCGTTGCACTCCCTCCAAGGCAAGTACATCCTTCCTTGGGTAAGGAGACTGAAACTGCACAGTACTCCAGGTGTAGTCTCACCAAGGCCATATATAACAGCAGTATGACTTTACTCCTACTCGAACCCCTTTGTAATAAAGGCCAACATACCATTTGCTTTCCCAATTGCTTGTGTACCTAAATGTTAATTTTGATTCATGTACAGGAAACTTTCGTTTATCCGGCACCCAAATATCCAGAATTCTCGCTTAACCGGCAAAAATCAGGAGTAGGTTCAGGTAAGTTTTACTATACAGACAAGACCCCGATTCTGACCTTTCGCCCCCACGAAAGGGGGGTCAACGTTCTTCCGACTCGGACCTGTCGCCGCCACGGAGGAAAAAGCCGGAGTCTCGTGATTCGGAATACAGGACCGGCTCGGGGAGCTCAGACCCCTCGGCAGAGGCTGCCCTCCCGTAAGCCGGCTCTCTCAGGATATACAGTAAAGGGTGCGATGATGGTTGTGCTTGACCCAAGCACTCTCTGCTCGGTTTCCACAAACTCTAAAAAAATTGTTAAAACAATTGGAATACTGTACTGTAAAGGTTCCCTCCCATCGTGTTAGTTTACTTTCCCTCTCTGGGTCCCAATTTTTAAACCTGTGGCTGTGTACGGGGCTCTCGTACCTTGGTAAGTATACCTCTCTGTAATCCGGAACTTTCGATCAACCGGCACCCCGTCGGTGCCGGATAAACGAAAGTTTCCTGTACAAGGACACCAATACAATATCCACTGCAACAGTAATAGAAGTTGTGTATGTCAGGAAATTCTTGCACCCTATGAATTTAATAGTCACTACAAATATCCAGCTCAAGTTGCTAATGCTGGAGGCAACTGCTGCAGTGGAAGCTGTGCCAGTCTTGCAAAATGGCAAAGTCCATTTGCAGCTCTTCAAAACAGCAACTAGCCATAAACAATTCCAAAGTGTTGATGGCACAGGCACCAATTGATCCAGACTTCTTGGGTGACAATGATCAAGCAGAGCTGCTGTTTTAATTACCATCCTGCAAATAAAATTAACAGATGTGGGACAGCACAGCAGGAGGCTTTAAAGTCCCAAGAGGAGATCATAGAATGGTTACAGCACGGAAGGCCATTCGGCCCGTCGAGCCTGTGCCAGCTCTAAGAGCACTTCAGCTAGTCCCACTCCCCTGCAGCCCTGCAAGTTTCTTTCCTTCAGATACTTATCCAACTCCCTTTTGAAAGCAGTGATTGAATCTGCCTCCACCACCCTTTCAAGCAGTGCATTCAGATCTTAACCACTCGCTGCGTAGAAATGTTTATGTCACCTTTGGTTCTTTTGCCAATCACCTTAAATCTGTGCCCTCTGGTTCTCAACCCTTCTGCCAATGGTAACAGTTTCCCTCTATCGACTCTGTCCAGACCCCTCAATTTTGAACACTTATCAAATCTCCTCTGCTCCAAGGACAACAACCCTAGCTTCTCCAGTCTATCAACATAATTGAAGTCACTCATTCCTGGATTCATTCGCGCAAATCTTTTCTGCACCCTCTAAGGCCTTCACATCCTTGGGCACAGTATTTCAGTTGAGGCCAAACCAGTGTTTTAAACAAGTTCATCGTAACTTCCACACTTTTGTACTCTACTTCTATTTACGAAGCCAAGGATCCTGTAAGCCTTTAACTGCTTTATTAACCTGCCCTCCAACAATTTGTGTACACAACCTCCAGGTCTGTGCACCCCCTTCAGGATTGTACCGTTTAGTTTTTATGTTGTCCTCATTCTTTCTACCAAAATTCATCACTTCGTACTTGTGTTAATTGCATCTGCCACGTGTCCGTCCATTGCACCAGCCTGTCTATGCCTTCTTGAAGTCTATCAATCTTCTCACTGTTCACTATGCTTCCAAGTTTTGTCTCATCTGCAAGTTTTGAAATTGTGCCCTGTACACCCACATCCAAGTCACTAATATACATCAAGAAAAGCAGTGGTCTTAGAACAAATCCCTGGGGAACACCACTCTATACCTTCCTCCAGTCAAAAAATAACTGTTCACCACTACTGTTTTCCATCACTTAACCAATTCCATATCTATGCTGCCACTGTCCCTTTAATTCCATGGGCTTCAACTTTCCTGGCAAGCCTATTATATGGCACTTTGAATGCCTTTTGGAAATCCAGGTACACTACATCAACCCTCTCTTACCTCAAAGAACTCAATCAAGTTAGTTAAACACAATTTGCCTTTAACAAATCTGTGCTGCTTTCCTTAATTAATCCACACCTATCTAAGTGGCTTAATTTTGTCCCTGATTGTTTCCAAAAGCTTCCCCACTGCAGAGGTCAAACTGACTGGCCTGTAGTTGCTGGGTTTATCCTTACACCATTTTTTGAACAATGGTGTAGCATTTGCAATTCTCCAGTCCTCTGGCACCATCGAAGGAGGATTGGAATATTATGGCCAGTACCTCCGTGACTTCCTCCCTCAACATCCCATCCACTCCTGGTTATTTATCTACTTTAAGTACAGCCAGCCTTTCTAATACCTCTATCAATTTTTATCCTATCAAGTATCTCCACTACCTCCTCCTTCACTGTCTATAGCAGCATCCTCTTCCTTGAAGACGGATACAAAATACTCCTTGCCTATTCTTTTGTAAGAGCGCTGGTATTAATGAATTGGTTCAGTGGAAAAGATCCAGTCAGGCTCAAATGAGTGTTACCCGGATTCAGCTTTTTCAGAAGATAAAAATAATCTATTGATCAGCAAAAGTTCTCTACCTTTACCTGTGGCGTTTAAGAGGTCCAGCAGGAATGAGCGCTTGTCTTGCTCCTCCACCCACACCACCTTCTGAGTTATGTTTTCAGAGGTGGAGCCTACACGACCAACTGCCAAGAATATGTATTCATCCAGAAAGTCACGAGCAAGTATCTGAGGATGAATTTGTACAAGAACACTGGATTATAAAAAAAGTCAAAATTACATGGAAGTTTTAAAAAGATTCAAAGCCTGTCCAAATAGTTGCACACTATTTCTAAGGTGCAACAATTGGATTACAGTATTTTAACATATATTGCTACATTACTTCATAAAATGAACACATAGCACCTGCAATTAACCACATGCTGTAGGTTTAAAATCTTGCACAAAGTAAACTAATAGCTGCACCTTTAAAATCTGCAGCATAGGAAGTAACCAGACATTTGTGCATTTGCTAGCTTTTCAACCAGATATATCCCATTGCTCTGAAGTTTAATTACCTATCCAAGTCCAACCACCTCCATACAATATTGAACATGGGCAGTCCGCCCACCCGTTTGGTGGAGAGGAGAGTTAGCAAATGGGGAAGAAAGCCACCTAAAGAAATTGCACTGTGATTGCGCGCTGCAGAAATCTCACTCTGGCCACATCTTCAGTTTTGTTTAGTGACATTGTCCCATCCAACAGCCAAGTGCTGAAACAGGAAGTCACAAACAGGCAGCAGGGGGAAGAGGAGAAAGGAAAAATGAAAAACATGCTATCCTTTTGGGTATTCCTAGGTGAGATCTATTTGGGGAAAAGGGGGGAGCACAACATCCACAGAACCAAGAGTGCAAAGACTGGAGATGCATCTAGGATTTGAGGCTAGTTTGGAGGACTGGGTCTCCAAAATACTAGTTGAGCCATCAAAAGTAAATGTTTACTCATCACTACCCTTCAGATACCACTACTGCCCCCAGTTAACCCTGGGCACAAGCAAATTAGGCTACAGCTTTTCAGAGTTCTATTAAAAAGGTACAATACACTGTGTTTACTCAAGGTCTTTTTTGTAGTTACCTAGACCAACACCAAGCCATTTTGACCTTTAACTGAGTACACTTGCTTTCAATCTTTTCCCAGTACAAGTAAAACTCTGACAAAAGCCAACAGCTAAATCACTGCGCCAAAGAATATGCTGATCTCACATGCAAAGAGTAAGTAATCAGATCTTAAATTCATTCAAATGTAGGAAACTACAATCACAAGTTTGCATTTTCTAGGCACCTTGCCAAAGACATTATGGGTGACTCCATTATCTCAGAACTGCAGACAGAATCTTAAAATGGCAACATATGGAGGATGGAAGCAATATACAGGGACTTGCCCACAAAGGCTTCCTCAGCCATAGAATAGCAGCCACCTCTTGTTCTCCAAATCGATCAGACATCACAGCTTAAGGTAGAGCAAGGTCGTAACAGCTGATCAGTTCACCCACCCCTTTGCCATTTGGAAAGCAAACTTACTCAGGCAACTACTATTTTCATTCTCATTCCAAAAACCTTAATGTTTTAGTAGAAGTCTCAACAGTATTGTCAAAGCTAACCTGTATCTCTTTTGGAAATGTTGCACTGAACATCAAAGTCTGCCGCACATCTTTTGGTGGCATAGCATCCTGCTCAACAATGCGCCGAATTTGTGGTTCAAATCCCATGTCAAGCATCCTATCAGCTTCATCCAGCACCAAATACCTAAACAAAAAGTAAAAATATTGAACTCTAGAATAGAGCAAGAGAAAATAGCAAAGAGGTTTAAAACTACAACACCGTATAATATTCCTCCCCATTCCCCAAAGGCACAGATACAGGGTTCCATGGGTGTCAACCACTTTCTAGTAAGTGGTCCAACTGAATTTACTTGAAAGCCCGATTGAGCATTTTTTAAACAATTAGACCCCTTGTGGCTGGGCAGAAATTGAGATGCTAAAGTGTAGAAATAAATTTCCAGCAGGCATCTCTGTATAGCATTCAGGAGCAGAAACTAATTGCTAATTAGAACATAACAGGAGCAGGCCATTCGGCCCTTCAAGCCTGCTCCACCATTCAATAAGATCATGGCTGAGCTACCTCAACTCCACCTTCCTGTACTAGCCCCATATCCCTAGATTCCCAAGAATCTCAGTCTTGAATATACTCAACTCAATTAGCATCACTCATTTTCCCCTTGCTAACAAAGTCCATTTTTAGTACTAGCTAACTCCACATAGACCAATTTAACAGAGCCTGGGAAAGGGCGGCAGGGGTTGTTCCTTGACCATACGACTCAGGACAAAATTACTAAGCCATTGGGTCAACTGGCTTTATCCTGGCACCGGGAAATTTAGAAAGTGGCATCTATTGCACTGCTTCATATACAGATTAAACTAATGAGAATAGCAATAGAGTTTTAGATAGAGTTATCAAGTCAGGGACCAAAGGAATAGGGCAAGAATATGCACTTATGAACTCAGCCATTGGACTGAACACAAATAACCTCCACCATTGCACAACCCATTTACCATGGAACAGTTAAATGCTAAGAACAGTTCAATGTGTACAAAATCTGAATGAGAAAGTGGCACCAGTACAGTTGACCTCAGTACTCCAGGAGAGAAAGGAAGACTGGCCACTGTTTGCCCATGTTATTTACTGAACTCCAACAAGGATTATGGACACTAGGCAAGGACATGATTGCCTAGACTATGATGCTTCCATCAAGCAAGCTGCTAGAGGATGCTGACAAAATGATATTAGTAGAGGAAAAGGGTTGATGTTTACTGCACCAAATTTTTAAACTGTTAATATCCCAGTATTGAGCAATTCTTGTATATTTAACCAAGTAGGTTCTACCATTTAGAGTTTCGTCTCAAGATTAATGGCCAATATACTAGTGCACTGCTCAAACTGAAGATTCATGAGCACCATGTGTGGCATCAACATACCCAATCACCAATATACACCAGACTTTGATGCATGCTGTCCCAGGAACTATATTACAAGCACTAATTAGGAACCCAACTTTTCACCTGAACAGGGCTGGTATTGGTATATTTGCTAGGACAGGAATGTTTAAATTAATGCAGCAGGGAAAGGAGTTCGGGGAAGGAAGGAAAGAGAAAGAGAAAGCAAAGAGCAAGGCATACAAGACTAGGAAAAAAACCAGGACCAGATAAGAGGGAGATAATATTACAAAGCAAAATTGGCAAATGCAGGTTTGAGTATGATACTATTATCCCAGCCTAAAAGACAAACAAAAAGTTTTCTGCAATGTGTCCAGGACCATTTTCTAGATTAGTACATTTAGTCCAACAAGAAGCCAGCTGGATTTAATCCTAGGAAATGAAAGTGGGCCATGTAGGAAATGCAATGAATGTCTACACAACCATAATTAGTTGTGTAAAAATATAAAAAGAGCAAAAAGGTAATTGCCAGGAAGTAAAATGCACATTTTAAATGAGGTAAAAAGGGATAGCAAGATAAATTGGCATTTAAGAGTTGATAAAACAGGCAAATAAACTAGAGACATTCTCACCAATAATGCAGAGGGGGGCAGCAAAACCAGAGGAGTAATTAAAATGAGACCTAAAGGCCATGTGACAAATCTAGGGCCAATACAAAAAATAGAGTAGCAAGAGACTCGAATAGGCCATTGTGTCAACAAAAACTGGCAAGCTTGGAAAATGAAAGGATTTCATAACAGCTAAAGGGTGTGGGGGTAGAGGGATGACCTTGTAGATTAAAGAATGGTAGCAATACACCTCAATTTTCAAAGTGCAAAATAAGGAATAAAGGGCACAAGCAGAAGAGGTGAAGCGATTAGATAAACTAGTTAAGGAAAGAACTAAAAACATTGGTGGCACTAAGCTCCACCAGTATGCATCCTAGAATGTAGGGGGAAGTTAGGGAGGAAACAAACTCTAACCAATCTTTCAAACATCCCTGGATATGGAACTTACACCACACTGGAGGGCTACAAATGAAACACCTTGCTCAAGGGAGGAGAAAGGGATATACTGAATTGTGGGCCCATAGACTATAAAATTAGCAACTCAGACATATGAATCTGTGAAAAATTAGAGTCTGAAATTCAAAAATTGCCATTTCAAGTTTTTTTTCCTTTATATACATCGTGAACCTGATTTGAACTCAGTTGTAATACCAGGCACAAAATCAATTTGCAGATGACAAATCATGTGGTTAACTGAAGTCAGGAGAACAGCAGTTAGTAGATTGGACAGAAAGTTATTGAATTGCGATACAATGGGAAAGAAGAGGCAATGCATCATTTCTTGAATAAACTGCATAATTGGAGGATTAAATTCAGTTCAGATCAAATTCGACCAAAAGCCATTTTAAATAAAGACTTTCACATACTTGCAATAGTCTAATCCAACCTTTCCCCTCTCAATCATGTCAACTAAACGACCAGGAGTGGCTACAAGAAGGTGACATCCACGCTCCAAATCTCGGATCTGTTGTCCAATGTCAGCTCCTCCATAAACTACAGAAGGACGAACTTTA
Organism: Squalus acanthias; assembly: GCA_030390025.1. NCBI lineage: Eukaryota > Metazoa > Chordata > Chondrichthyes > Squaliformes > Squalidae > Squalus > Squalus acanthias. The sequence goes on along the minus strand of CM059429.1, from coordinate 133,513,431 downwards.
GAACGATATGCAAACTGCAAATAAAAATATTAAGTTAAAATGTAAAACAGCCTCTGGTGAAGTTATAACTAGCAAAAGAGCCATTTTAAAATCTTACCTTCCTGGATTCATCATATATCTGCACTGCAAGTTCTCTGGTAGGTGCTAAAACCAAAGCAATTGGATATTGCTTACGACGACCATATTTAGAGGAATCCTTTTGGAAAAGAGATAGGCACTAATGAGTTACAGAAATGCAAAAATGAATACTGCTGATTAATTTGCCAAAAAACAAGCAGTTTACCTGTGCTTTTGCAGACTTCAAAGCTTCACCAGGGCCTTCTGCATAGATCTGGCTAAGAATGGGAAGCAAAAATGCTGCAGTTTTTCCAGAGCCTACAGGGATAATGTGTGTCAATTAATAGATAATTGCTTTTTATAAGTATAGAAAAATTACACCAATCCTCTACTGCACAGGTCTGACATTCCACAACTATAACTGGGACACAAACATTTCAGCCATCTTGTATAATGGAAATCCTAAGTGCATCAATAAGATTCCACATAAGAGATTGTGAAAATGGTGCATGAAATTGGAGATAACCTATTGAGGGATTTTTAATAAATAGGGGTAGTAATTGGCATGTACTCCAATTGGAAGGATGTGACTAGTGGTGTGCCCAAGGATCTGTACTGGGAACTCAGCTTTTCAATATTTTTAAATCAATGATTCGATGAAGGAAGAGAGAGCTGTATATCCAAGTTTGCTAACACCAAGTTAGGTGGTACAGCAAGTAGTGTAGATGAGAACAGAAAGTTGCAAAGGGACATTGATAGATGAAAAGTGGGCAAAACTGTGGCAGATGTTCAGTGCAAGATCATCCACTTTGGACCCAAGACAGGCAATATTTTCTAAATGGTGAGAAGCTAGGAACTGTAGAAGTAGAGATATCTAAGGGGCAGAAGAACTATAGCGACATGAAAAACTTTTACGCAGCGAGTGGTAATGATCTGGAATGCACTGCCTAAAAGGTTGGTGGAGGCAGATTCAATCCTGGCTTTCAAAAGGGAATTGGATAACTACCTGAAGGAAAAAATTTGCAGGGCTATGGGGAAGGGCAGGGAAGTGGATCTAGCTGAAGTGTTCTTGGAGAGCTGGCATGGGCTCGACGGGCCGAATAGCTGCCTCCTGGGCTGTAACCATTCTATGATTCTATGTACATAAATCAAAACTAGGACAGCTACAAAAATAATTTCAAAAGCTAATGGAAAGTTAGCCTTTATCTTAAATGGGACTGAAATATGAAGGGATAGAAGCTATGCTACAGTTGTATAAAGCTCTAGTTAGACCACATCTAGAGTACTACGTTCAGCTCTGGGCACTGCACCTCAGGAAGGATACATTGGAGGGGGCACAATGCTCCCTTTAAGCTGCGCGGCCACAGCACTCTACGGTCTCGCGCAGCTGGTGATCCAGCCCTCAAGTAGAAAAACTGCGAATGTGTAAAATTTTGAATGGCCTGCGCAGCCCATTAAGTATCGAAGATATGGGGTGATCTAACTGAGGTGCTGATTATTAAAGGGTGGAGAGAAATTATTTCCTCTGGTGGGAGTTTAGAAACTTGAGGAAGCACTTCTTCCGCCTGCAAAAAAAGTTGTTGAGACTAGGTTAAATGAAACTCAGATTAGGAACATTTCCGTTATGCAATGGTATTCACGGATATGGAACCAAGGCTGGTAAGTGGAATCAAGATACAGATCAGCCATTACCGAATTAAACAGGATTGAGGGAATGAACACCTGCTCCTGTTCCTATCAAAGGCCACTAGTGAAATAGCTGCTTCTAGACTGTGCAATTTCACTTTAGAAGTCAATTCAGGCTTCTGACCAAGCCTTAAAAAAGGTATTGAAATTAATAAAGCAGTTCAACGTGAAGGTTTACATGACATAAATGTAACCACAAAGGAACATTTATGGGTAGCATCCCATGGTGTAGGTAGGAACAATTAAGTACTAATGTGCCACATTGGTACTGGTTGGAGCACAGGCCACAAATTATACCAAGAAATTAAGCAGCAAGTCACATTTGTTGTAATTTATTGCATATTACACCAACTTTCAAAAGTATACATACCTGTCTGGGCACATGCCATCAAATCCCTCTTCGATATAATGATGGGAATGGCATGTTTCTGCACAGGAGTTGGACAATCATAGCGACTCAGCTCAATGTTTCCCATTATTATTTCTCCCATGTTTACATCCTGGAACTAAAATAGCATAACAATTTAGACAGAAGGCTGAATAAATTTAAATTCAGCTACCCACTGTGCTGGAAGCTGGACATTATGGCCAAGGCACAGATGACACTTCTCCCAATGCTACTCATGGCCCAGCCATCAGGGGAACAGCCTGGTCTTCACTCACTTCCCCTGCTTTCAACAACTTTGGCTATGTATTGGTACTCACTGCTTTTATTGCACTGCAATTCCTAATGTACACTTGCACCACTTAGTCCTAATGGAAGTTGTTTTTTTTTTAAACAAATTGTGGAAGCGCCAGTTTTGCCAGGACTGAACTACTTACAGCTTCAATATGAGGAGGAGAGTTTGCACCAGTTGCCTCAACAGGAATGTCATCATATTTCTCAAAGTTGATTCCAGTGTTGCTTGCTGAAAACAACTCCCTAAAAAAAACGAAACAATCTTTATTCATGAAAATAGTCTGGAAACAAATTGTATTGAAGTTTGTGCACTCTTGATTACAGCACTGCTGCAAGCCAACATGCACTCAACAGCGAGGGTACTTATAACCAAGACAAAATATATAGATTGTATCCCCTTCAGTCCTTCCTATTCTTTAGCTGCTACATAACATTGAGAAAGCCATATTACGTGGCCTCGAAGACTTCTCCCCAGTTGCTCGTGCTGCAGGTTTATTTTGGGGGTGGGGAACTATATTTCTGCTGTACGTCACCATACAGACTTACTTGATAGTATTATTTCCCCTACAAATAGTAGCTCCAGACTCCCAAAAAATTGCAATTTCTTAAAAATGAATTGGCCCTGCCAGGACTCAGGCTGACACTTGGTAATTAAAAATAGTAACATCCCAGAAGGGAACAAATCTGGCTTTTGGAATTGCAATTTGGATACAATACACTAGCAGCTGAAGCAGAAGCTTTTGTAATGCTGTCAGAAAGCATGTCCCTTTAGGCCAGCCTCAAGAACCATGCCCTTCATTAGAGTTGAGATTCAAATCTCCAATCAACTCAAAACACCAAAATGGGAAAGGTTTCCTACAGCTAGTTGACTAATGAAGGGGATATGCTCAAATGATACTCATAAGCTCTGCATGTCATAATTGTGCATTATCCATCACCACCTCTGGCCTAAGCCACTGCTTCTGTGCTAGCTAGTCAGAAATCCAGTCCTGATCAGTCAAAATTTCCTCTAGTTGAAAATTGGGAAAACTGAAGCTATCATCTTCAGCCTCCACCAGAAACTGCTGCCTGTAGCCTATCCCCACCAAGACATGATCACTCATTGCCCTGTCCTCATTGACATCAATTAGCTCTCAATTCCCCAACATCTCCAATGTAAAATTCACATCCTTGTTTAAATCCCTTCAAGGCCTCACCCCTCCATCTCTGCAACATCCTCTCCCTCCCCATCCGTTTTTATAATGTCAACTTTCCAAGATAAGCATATGGCAGATTTGAAATTCTCTTTATATGGTCAAAAACTTGAGTAAATAAGAACTCAACACCTACTGTTCCATACGCTCATTTGGTGGTAGTTGTTTTGACCAGTCGTCTTCATCCCGTTTGTCTTCCACCCAACGGCTATTTCCACCACCTTCACGAGAACCATATCCACTACGATCCATTCTGCTATATCCGCCACGGTCACTGCGGCTTCCAAAGTGATCATAAGCACTGTCGCTAGCACTGCCCCTGCCACGGTCCTCATACCTGATGGAAATAAAAATATTTAAACAGTCCAGCAGAAAGGGTTCATTGAGCAAAAGGAGGAAAATACAAGACACAAACCAGGCCCAATGTAAATTTCCTATTAAGTACCAGTACAAGTCTGCATATACTCACTCATCTCCATTCATACAGGTTACAGCATCCATTCTATGCAAGTATAGGGAAAAATCAAGCTAAGTACTAGGTGAAGTTCAATAAAGTATAAACTAAAAAAAGTTAGCTTTGTTGAAATATTACAGCAAGATAACAATGTTACTTGAAATTCAGCTCACCTTCCTCTTCCACGATCATTGAAGAAGCTTGATTTTCCCCGATCAGCACGTGATCCAAAACTGCTGTATGGATCCCTGACTTCCTTGTTACTCCATCCTCCATCATCTTTATCGTAGCCGAAGCCTGTCATTTTAAAGTTCATAATTATCCCACTATTAAGTTTTATTTCAAAGCAAGTGCAAATTTTGGAGCTGCAAGTTTCCAGAGGGGACAGGAGTGTGAGGAAGAGGCACTGACTATGAAACCTATTCCTGGCATTCAGGGTCTAAAAAGGACATGGCCACAACAAATTCTACTGCAGATGAGCCACTGTACCAATTTAAATGCCCAAAATCCAAACCTTATGAAATTTGATCAAAATCCCCACAAGTAAAGAACTGATCTCAGATGGAGATAATTTTGATTCCAAGAATTCTGTTGTTTCAAGTGTCAACCTTTGTTGTGCCAATGCAAGAGATTGAAAAATGGTACCTCATCCCCAGAGATAGGCCTCACCAAAGACTTTAAATCTCTTCTAAAGCACATGAAGTAATCTCAAAACTCCTTCAATGCCCACCCATAGTAATTTATTCCACAACTACTTCTTTTGGTGCAAGTTCCAACCAAAGTACAATTTCAGGACTGTACAGTACTCCAGATGGGAACAGGCCAATGCCTTACACAAGCTTTCCATTTGTACTCTACAAAGCAAAGTGCCGAGTGGTTTATAGGCCTAGTAAGTGTGTGCTCTCATTTATGGCTGTTGCCTTGTGTACAAGCTACAATTCATTCTTCACAATATTTCCAGTTTCTGTACAATTATGTACAAGAATTTTAAAATCCTCTTGACACTCAAAAGCAAACCTTTAATGAAGTGAAAGGTTGCAAGTCACATGTAAAAGCTTGCCAGAAGTCTATCAAAGCCACACCAAGTCATAAAGCCAGTGTGCAATTTTGTTATTGTCTTAAAAAAGGGGACAACTTTACCTGGATTAAATGTCAATTTCACCCATGTGAGTGACTAAAATCTGATGGGGAAGGGAAAGAATGAAGCAGAAAAGGGAAGTTTTCACTACCTTCTGAACCTCATTCAAGCAGAATTTGCAGCTAGGGCTTTATGCACTCCTGTTTTAAACAAAGCTTTTGAGGCCAGTTTACTTTTTGGGGGGAACTTCACTTATGTACAATTCATAGATATCAAGTTGTCTACTAGGACAGGGGCTCTCAACCTTTGCTTCCGAGGCCCCTTGTGTTATAGAAAGTTCCATGGGCACCCTGTAACAATTATTTTTTCTGTATAAGCGAGTGCAAGGTCTGTTTTAAAAGGTGATAAATCACAGAGAATCAACTACAGCAGAGGTTACACAGGGCATTTCCCAAGTATGCAACCCCCTGAAAATTTACCAGTGAGCTGTTGAACAGAAGTAAACAATCCCTGTTGTGGGCTCCTAGTTCACCAAATTACACAATTTCTGGGGAGGGGGGGGGGGAGGACGAGAAAGAAGTAGAGGGGGGGGGGGGGGGGGGGGGGTTATTTTTTTCTTCAAATCATGGATAACATTCAATTTAATGCATAAATGAAAACAAGCATGCTTATTTCACAAAGATTTTAATAACCAACTGACTTAATTCAGTACTCAATTAAAAACATCTGCAATATTTGCAAGAATTTGGCAGATGAGTATAATGTGGGAAAATGTGAAGTTAGCCACTTTGGCAGGAAGAATAGAAAACTATTTAAATGAAGACTACAGAATGCAGCGGTAATGGGATCTGGGTGTCCTCGTACATGAAACAGTTAGCATGCAGGTACAGCAAGTAATTAGGAAGGCAAATGGAATGTTGGCCTTTATTGCAAGGGGGTTGGAGTATAAAAGTAGGGAAGTCTTACTACAACTGTATAGGGCGCTGGTGAGACCACACCTAGAGTATTGCATACAGTTTTGGTCCCCTTATTTAAAAGGAGGGATATACTTGCATTGGAGGCAGTTCAGAGAAGGTTCACTAGGTTGATTCCTGGGATGGAAGGGTTGTCTTATGAGGAAAGGTTGGGCCTACTCAGTGGAGTTAAGAATGAGAGGTGATCTTATTGAAACATACAAGATACTGAGGGGGCTTGACAGGATAGATGCGGAGAGGATGTTTTCCCCTAGTCAGGGAATCTAGAACGAGGGGCATAATTTCAGAATAAGGGGTCGCCCATTTAAGACGGAGATGGAGGAGGAATTTCTTCAGAGGGTCGTGACTCTTTGGAATTCTTTACCCCAGAGAGCTGTGGAAGCTTTACCCCAGAGAGCTGTGGAAGCAGAGTCATTGAATATATTCAAGGCTGAGACACAGATTTTTGAACAGGGGAGTTAAGGGTTATGGGGAACAGGCAGGAAGGTGGAATTGAGGCCAAAATCAGATCAGCCATGATCTCATTAAATGGCAGAGCAGGCTTGAGGGGCCGAATGGCCTACTCCTGTTTATGTTCTAAGAAAAATGATGGGTAGGCATTTTGTGACCTTGAATTTCTAGTTGGTAGCACTACACCAACAAAGCCCATGGGAAATACAGTAATAGATTGCAACTAAAATAAGTCAATGACTAAGCTTTAAAGAGAAGGTTGTGACTGTACATCTATTACTGTAATCAGATTACTTAAGCTCTGAGCTAGATAACAGTACAATCAGGCTGCCAGATGGAGGGTATAACCTGAATAGTTAAAACTACACTTGTTACTGGCCAGGATTGTGGGCTGATAAACACTGGTCGTTGAGGTACTTAGACTTGCCTTTGACTGTCTAAACCCCCCCCTTGAGCTGCACTCGCACTGCTTTTTGCCAGGTTCTTTACCAGGACAGTAGTCAGATGAAGAAAATTAACTCAACAAGTGTACTAGGTCAGAAAAAGAACCAAGCACTTCATATGGAGTTTGAAAGAATGAGACTATGGTAGCTAAATATTTTCCTGTATTGTATTTCCACATACGGCAGTTATACTAAAGTACAAAAACAACTGAGCACAGCACTAAAGCATTCATCAGCTTGAGCCAATAGATCAAGATGCTAATGTTACTCTTGAAACATGTTACGGTATGGTTTCTGAAAGTTACTACAGAATGTACATCAGCTTTGCTTAATAGCTCCGGACAAGAGAAAGATGTGCATTCAGCAACCAACTTAGCTGGAATGTTTCAGGACAAATGGTTCAATCCACATAGTAAACATTGTCAACCTAGGCAAATTAATTGAAAAATATTTCTAATGAACCATGGGCAAAGCTTCATAAGTTTCTTAAAGCCAAGACAAGAGAATTTAAGGTTACAAGTGAGCCAGTCAGATTCGAATTCCAGGTTAAAGAAAGGAAGACTTGCATTTATATTGCACCTTTCAGCCAGTGACTCAGTTGGTAGCACCCTCACCTGAGTCAGAAGGTTGTGGGTTCAAGTCTCAATCCAGAGACTTGAACACAAAAATCTGAGCCAACACCAGTGCAGGACTGAGGGAGTGCTGCACTGTCAGAGGTGCAGTCTTTCAGATGAGGCGTTAAACCGAGGCCCCGTGGGTCCTCAGGTGGACGTAAAAGAACCCATGGCACTCTTAAGAGCAGGGTAGTTATCCCCAGTGTCCTGGACAATATTTATCCTCAATTATCTGGTCATTATCACATTGCTGTCTGTGGAAGCTTGCAGAGCCCAAATTGGCTGCTGCATTTCCTACATTACAACAGTGACTACACTTCAAAAATTACTTCATTGGCTGTAAAGCACTTTGAGGTGTCCAGGGGTCATGGAAGGCGCTATATAAATGCAAGACTCTCATGACCACTGGAATCCCAAAGCCCGTCAGTCAATGAAGTACTTTTTTTTTTTTTTTTTTAAGTGTAGTCACTGTTTAAATGTAGGAAGTGCAGCAGCCAACTTGCACACAGCAAGCTCCCACAAACAGCAATGTGATAGTGACCAGATAATTTGTTTTAAGTGATGTTGAATCTGTTTTAAGTGATGTTGATTGAGGGCTAGGACACCTGGGACAACTCCCGAGCATACTCTGTTTAATGTGTCATCTGAAAGACTGCACCTCCGACAGTGCAGCACTGGACTTTCAGCCTAGATTTGTGTATTGATGTAAAAAAGTCTACCTTTGATGAGCATGAATTGGTCCAAAATGAACTATAGGCAAAGATTTGTGTATCCTGAACTGGGCAGATCAATTCCTCAACAAGCAGAAACTAAATGAATTAGTAGCAGAATGCAAGTTGTACTTTGATACTATACAAATCTTTTCCAAACATACTAGTTAAAGCAGAACCCTCAAGATATTAAGATCTTGCAAACAGGAACCCTCCATTTTAGGAAACGAGCCAGAAAGTTCCAATATCACTCATCTGCAGACTCCATTCAGATTCAATGCTCATAGCAGGACTGCAGGCTAAGTTTCTTTTCCCCAATGGGATTTTTTGGCTATTCCATATATTGTGCAGGATCCGGTGTTTAAATATGGACAGAAAACAACTTCTGTTTCTTGACTACATTTATAATTTTGGTAATCAAAGCTAAATATGGTGTACCTATGATGGGACCTCAGGGCAACAGAGTGTAGTGATTACAGCTTCATAAACCATTTTAATGTGCCTCTTCCCTATAGGTTGGTAGATTTCATGGAAAATGTACAGCACCTCAGATGACCTCTCTGCAAGGTGGACTGCAAACTTCATCCAAAGTAGAAAAAGTCAGATACCAGCTGCCTTGGATGCACATTGTATAAAGCTAGAATACCACTCCTTGCTGAAAGGAGTGCTTCGGTGGTAGACCAACTGTGACCACTGCTATCTGAATCCCAGGCCCTCAAAGACAAGGGCTGCCTTGGCTGCAACTGAACTTCAATTTACAAGCGCTCCGGGTCAGCTTTACTACCTTCAGTAATCTTCAAGGTGGTTCACCAAACAAGCAGCAGAGTCTGAGACACACACACTTTTTTCCTCATCTACCTTGGAGACATCCGGAGCCAGCTTCCCCATGTATGTTGACAACACCCAGCTCTACCACCTGTCAACCCCTGCACTTCCTGCCTAGCATCTGGTCTGGCATCAATTTCTTTATACCATTAAGAGATGGTATATAAACATCAATATAAAGCAAAAGTAAAATTGATGAGGGTGGGCAGCAGTCAATATATATGCATATGCAAGATGTGACTGGCAGAGGTTGTGGGGGTTTTACAAGAACACCCAGTCCTGGAAGGTTACTTGGTCAATACCAACCAGAAATAGTTTCCCTTGCACTTTGATGTGGAACTCAAATCGGTCAAGGATTGATTGAGAAATAATTCTGACTATTTCTGGTGAGAATGCTCATTACAAACCTAGCCCTCAAGCTTGAACTGGTTTTAAATGCACTCTTCCTAGAGATCAAACTTGCAGATCTTGAAACAGTGCCAGCAGCAATCGGTGTCAATGTGCAAAAGATCCACTGACAACTAAATCACAGGAAGCTCCACAAGAAATGTTGTCACACCAAGTCCTGTTGCCCAATCACCTGTGCTCGCTGACCTACATTGGTTCTGGCAACACCTGAATTTTAATATGCTCATCCTGATTTTCAAATTCCTGCCCTCATCTTTCCCCATCTGTTCTCCAACCCCCCACTCCAATTCTGGCCTCTTGCACATTGCAATTGCCTTCAGCTGTCAAAGCCACAAGCTCTGGAATTTTCTCCCTAAACATCTACCTCTCGGGCAAGATGTTACTTAAAACCTACTTCTGACCAAGCTTTATCACCACTTGTCCAAATACCTCATGCGGCTTGGTGGCAAATTTTGTTTGATAATGCTCCTGCGAAACACCTTGGGACATTTTACTGCATTAAAAGGCACGATATGAATGCAAGTTGTTGTCGGCTATGCAAGTTAAAGTCTGCAAAATAACTAGCATATGGAAATTCAGACTAGTAACAGTTCTGCTTCTGCACAGTAAAGTTATCAGGATCAAGAATGAGATCCTAATGGGTGGGAAAGACTACAAATTAGACTGATCAAGTACAGTGTCAGTTCAAGTATAGTGCCAGTTTAAGACACTATTGCGATGGCTGAACAATGAAGCAGCTTTTCCTTTCCTCCCTAGCAACTCTCCCAAAGAAAACCCAAAAATCCAATTTTTCCCCCATCCACAATATAAACTGTCCACAGAAGTTCTGATCCAACATTGGCATAACCGCAATATGGCTAGTACTGCACACCTGATCCAGCACTTTGCTGGGCACCAGGATTAATTGTTCGGTTGAGAACACCTCCTCGGCCACTTGTGTCATTTTGACTGAAGCCTCGACTGTTGAACCCACTGCGGTCACAACCATTTACCCGACTGTCTTTTCCATCATGATACCCATTCAGTGAGCCATTTCCTCCACGTCCAGAATCCCAGTTTGGTGAATCTTACAGTTTGCAGGAGGGGAGAAAGTTAGCTTTCAGCAATATCAAAAATTTAACCAATTTGAGATTGCATTTTACTTGCACAAACCACTCTTGCATGTTTGATCACAATAGTGTACATCAAGATACATTAGCGTAACAAAGATGCCAACCATTTTACCTGCATTTCCCATCAAGTTTAATGTGTCAATACTCATAGCCCATACTGAACCTTTTGTGCACCCACAGCTAAGATGGCTGCTCTTACTGGGAATGGAAAGAAATGTAAACAGATACAACAGAAAACTGCAAACTAAATTAAGATTTGCTTCACGCAGTAGGCTGGCAATTTTAATCAGATCCTTTTGCTATCCATACTAGTTGATTTGGGCTTGGTCAATAAACAGCACTGGACAAATGGCAGTGGAAATCTGGCTATATTTAAACTAAATGCCCATAGATTATAGCAAAGTACTTTCTATCCACTTTGTCTCACTTCATCCAGCTAGCATTAGAAAATGCAATCTCATTTCATGGAGTAGGTCTTAATAATCTGGTTACACCAAGCACTGGAAGCAGTATTCTAGATGAATCTTGCATTTCTGTTCTTCTGAAACAGTTTGCAGAGTGACAATTTCATGCTAAACTGCATCCACCACGACACCTGTGGCATTTCATGGTGCTTTCTTGAAAGACCGGAGCAAAACTGACCATGGTAAATGGAAGCAACAGACAGGTTAGGTAGATATGACAAGAGATCACACCAAGTGTCAAGAGGAGCACACCCAAAACACAGTATCAATACCATTTGTTCCTCAGTTCCTTTCCCACACAAGTCATGCTTATCCCCAAAGGGAGATTACCAATTTGTGGTGATGGGACTCAAATACATCAAGACTGTCAGAACTCATACAACCTAGTAAGTACATTTATAGTGTAGGGCTGATGCTGCTCTAGCTAGCATAAGTGAAAAGTGCATGCTCAACTGCTAGAGCAGGTTACCTCCCAGTGTCAGCTATGTTTTGGACATTCAATCATGTGGATAACAAAGGTACCAGTAATTACTAACTTAGAAAAATTAACTTTATCATGCTTCTTGCAAGCCAAACTGCACCAGGAATGAGCACTCACATTAACAGGGCATTAATCAGCCCCATTAGAATATCTGACAATTCAGCAAGTAAAGCTATGACTTGGTTTGGAAGAACAGCAACATCCTAAATGGGATTCCTTATTTGTTCAAAGTTAGCAGATCTCAATCAGGGAAGCAGTGAGTGTGCTGCAAGTGGCCTCTGTCCTTGAACTAGGCAATCTGGGTTTATTTCAGCTGTACCATATTTGCATAGTTCACCCCCCCCCCCCCTCCTTAACTGCCATCTTCCTAAATCCATCAAGATCAGACTCAGCACAGAAAGTGGCCATTCAGCCCATTGTGTGCATCTGTCCCAGCTCTTTGAAAGAACTATCCAAGCAGTCCAAGTCCAACTGCCCTGCTCTTTCCCTGTAACAGTGTGAATTTTTACTGCAAGTATATTGATCTAATATTTTTATCACTCGTTCCCTTTATACCTCCACCCAGTCTAGTCACCAATTTCTACAAGCTATACTAAATAATTCCTTCCCACCCAGTGTCTGAGCAGTGCATTGTAGCTCGTCACTCAGATTCACCCAGCTGTACAGTCCATCATCTATTGCTCGTTTAATGGAAACATTCAGCCACTGTCCCCATCTGATCTCTACCCGGGAGCACCTGCTTTTAAAGTGTATACATCTGTCAAGCAAGTGCAATTGTGTCAGCCAGTTTAGATAAAATTGACAATTGAACCCAGTTCACAAGCAGACTGCCAGCTAGGCTCAAATTGCCACTTGTGCCTAGACCACCTGTAAAACTGAACTCCAGCTTGGGCAACTGCTCAATTGGGAATGTGCAGGACAAAGAAAGTGGGTGCTACTGAACTAGTGTGCTGTGGGGATGTTCAAAAGGGTAATCAAATATGCAAAAATTTGAATTATAAATATTGGGCATACTGTAAGATCATGGATTAGTTGGCTTTTAGAATACTTGCTTTACTATCTAATTAGTATGTTATAAGCATCAGCAATGGATTTATAATTGCGTGCAAGAATTAAAGTCTAATCAACTGTATGCAATGGTAACTTGAACTATAGGACATGTAACCCTTTTCCCTATGCTTAAAGTCTTGAGTAAGCTGTAACCAGTTAGATGGAGGATCAAGCAGAGTATAAATGCCAGCATGGACTAATTGGGCCAAATGGCCTTGTTTCTATGCTGCATATTCTATGTCATTCTATGTAAGCACCATGAAATCATGTTAGAAGCAAATTTCTGTAATTGCATCAAGGCAGATTAAAATATGACATGCTGGTGGGCAACAAAGCTACTAAATCAGACTTCTCAAACTTCTGGCCATTTACCACAGCAATCTGCCCAGCTCAGTACACTTGCTGTCTAGTCTGTTTCTGTAGTCTGAGAAGGCAGGAGATGCTAATTGAGCAACAGCAGAATGTTAAATAGGTACTTTTGCTGTGGACTCAAGTCCATGTGGGTACATGGCACTAAATCAAAATTAACCACCAGCTGCAAAAGTTTTGCACAAAACTATGTCAAATCCTTGAGAACTAAAATTATAACTCAGTTGAGTGTTCGTGCTACAAGTTGGAAGCCTGGAACACAAAGCAGATTACATGATTCTACAGCAAGTCAAACCTCAGATTCACTGACCACTTTTTGCAGGTAAGTCAGATGCACTAAAAATTCCAGCTGTAGTGTTTCTGCCAAGCTGAATTGCAGGTTATAGGGAGGTGTTTTTTTTTTAAAGGAACTACTCTAGATGCACACAACAGGCTTTTCACCACCAAATTACAGCAGTTTCCATCAAGAGTATGGAGTCAGCTGGAATTAAAATCTCTGGCAACTTCAGGTTAGGAGAACTGTTTCAACGTGCATTTTTAGCCAATGTATACCACACAAGGGATGCCAATGGTGAAATTGTTAACTTTGCTCAAAAGCACACTATAGCTTCAGCCCTTCACCTTAAATTGCTGCATAACCTTCTTTCAACTCCAAATATATGGTTTTCCCACACTATACCCCATGTACTGTTAATCTATTTGTAGGCCCCAATGAAGTTACGATATTGGGAAATGTGCAGTTACTTAACCACAAACACCAGATAATTAAACATGTGTACAGAACCTGTAGAATGCAATTATGTTAGTACAGCACTGCACTGTTCTACCACCATGCACCAGCACACCAAATGTCATACCACATCGGTCCAGCCAGACATCATTGCAGTTCTGATGCATGTCCACTTCTTGCCAGGGACCTCTTGGGAAAGCTGAGCAACAGCACAAGCCATTATTTGGAATGTATCCATAGCAAGAGGGGGGTGTGAATGTACAAGCATCTACCAATTTTGTAAATTCTCTCTTCTACTCAAGACTGTGGTGGTGTCCCTGTTAAATATGGGGCAACTTGGAGCTTCAGAAAAAAAGCTTTAAACATTGTTTTAAACAAAATGTAAAAGTAGCATCCACTCACTGGGCAGGCAAGTTACAAAGCTGAGAGTTATTGCTGTTAGTGCTGCCATGTCAAGAAAACCCAAGATTCTATTTGCAGAGTTACAATACAGATCAACCTTAAAAACCAATTTTAGAACTTAGTGTAGTCTAAATTTTCATATTTGGATTTAAATTAGCATTAACTTGGCAAGTGGAAGCTACAGAAATTTAGTTCAAAATTAGCATTCGGTTGTTACTTAACAGTAATGAAAATGACAGACCAGCTCTGCATGTGGAAAGACCCCCCTTTACAATCAATATTCAAAGCCAAATCATGCCTTTTCACACTATTTTAAGTGCAAGAAAGTGCAGACTTACAAATCCTCAACATTGGAAAATTAATAGAGTGGTTTGTTCCTAGTGGATTATAAGCTGTAAAAGAAACAGTAACTGTCAATTCACCAGATGCAGCAATACCATTACATTTTAGCCAACCAAACATTAAATTGCAATGTAATTTGTTGCAGATTAACTATTTATACCACTTGCTAATAAAAATGACATCATGTGAGCAAACAGCTTTCAAAACCAGTAGAATGCAAAAGCAGAGACCTATAAAGGCTGTATACTACATGAGTAGAGTTGAACATGGGTCACCTTTGATGGTCTTTTCCACTTTGTCCTCCCTCCATGGGAGGAGAGAATGCCAGACTACAAGCAAAATGGAGGAGATGCTTGCAGGGAGCACCAAAATTAAAACCTTCCACCCATGATCAACCTATAGTACCTGTATGACTGAGCACACTTCTGCAGTGGGCATCCTATCCACTTAACTGAAGTGTAGCATATTTTAAAGAAACACTAATCTGGTCTTAAGCAATCGTCTACATTTATAATTTGCACAGCTCAAGAAACCCAGCAACTTGTAGTTCACAGCTGTACTCTACGTTAACAGTAATTTCCAGGATACTAATAATAACTTTGCCTGCAGGTCTAGAACCACCTTTGCATTCAAAAAACTATGTTCCATTTCTTAATATTTAACTATGGATCTATTTTCCAAATTGTAGAACCACAAGCAAAGAACACTCCAAAAACAAATCCTGTTTAAGATCATGGTCAACTTGGACAGTTAATAGTACTTTGTACTGGAGGCATATCAAAGGTTCAGCCCCAACGCCAGGACTTATGCACATGATTTAGACCGTACTGAGCAGTATTATGGAAGTGCTTCAGAGGTACCATCTTCTGGATAAAACCCAAATCCTAATCAGTCTGTTAGGGGAAACAAAGATCCCATGGCACTATTCAAAGAGCAAGGATTCCTCCCTCAAGTTAACTCCTTTACTCTGTCAGTGCAATTGGTTGCCATGTCTTTTGGCTGGGAAACAAAGATAGCCTGAGGATGCAACAGGCTACACAAATGCAAGTTCAATATGGATGGTGATTCCAATTATAGCTTATACACTAACAGCTTGCATTTGTTTACATAGCACCTTTGGAGAAGCATCCCAAGCAAACAACTTTCATATAGTGCAGCTTTAACATATCAAAATGTCCCAAGGTGCTCAAGAGGGTTATCAATAACATTCGACAGCCACAGGATCTCAGGACAGATGACCAAAAGCTAGGTTAAAGAGCATCTTAAAAAAGGAGGAAAGGTAGAGAGGCAGAGATTTCAGAAGGAAATTCCAGAGCTTAGGGCCAAGGCAAAAGCACAGCAGCCAATGGTGGAGCAATTGAAACTGAGGATGTACAAGAGGCCAAAAATGGAGGAATGCAGAGATTTCAAAGGTCTGGAGGTTACAGCAATTGAGAGAGGCAAGGCCATGGAAGGCTTTGAAAACAAGGATGAGGATTTTAAAATTGAAGCAGTCAAACCAGGAGCCAGAGTAGGTCAGCAAGCACAGGGATGATAGGTGTATGAGACTTGGTGCAAGATACAGGCAGTGGAGTTTTGGTTGAGCACAAGTTTGTCGGTGGAAGATGGGAGGCCAGCCAGGAGAGCATTGGAGTAGTCAAGTCAAGGTAACAAAGGCATGGATGCAGGTTTCAGCAGATGAGCAGAGACAGGGTTGGAGTAGGTTTCAAAACTAAATGGACATGTGGGAGGGGAGGGGGCAGGGGTGAGAAGAGGGTGGTGACAAAGCTTGGTCAAAATGGTGTTAAAGAGAGGGATGTGAAGCCAATAGTTAGGTGGAATGGCAGGTTGTGCACCAGTGTCAGTTTAACTGCATCCTATGCCATATTTGGGGGCATCAAAAGCTGCAATACAAGATCCAAGGCAAGTACAAATGAGGGAGCCCATTCAATCCATCTAGCTCATCCTTTCATAGGATGAATCTTCATCCCCACACTCCCTTTCTAAAATCACAGCATCTTAAAGCCTTTGATGGATTTGAACCATGGCCTCACCACCATCTAGTATGTCAGGAACTACTTTACATCAGTCTTGAACTTTCTGTTTAGCAGTTTATAGCCATTTCTTGCAGTTATGGTTTAACTTGCAAAAACTTTTCAATTAGAGGGAGACTGGAAAATTCATCTCAAACTACCTTAGGTGACTGGAAACTAGACCAAGAGACCACCCACGCCCCGATTAGCATTACCTGGTATGTACCTCTTGTATGAGGAGATCTGCCCAAGCCAGAACAGGTCCCTCAATTCAGTAAAACAGCATTCACCACATGAGTTGGCAACCTGTGCCACCCAACATCTAACAGATTTCTGCCCTTGCATAGCATGTGACCCCATGTCCTCCTTAACCTAGTCAGCTGAACTAATTTATCTACAACAATCTGGAACACAATTTACCACTGCCAGATCCTTCAGGCTCTCCCTTAGCTTGTTTGACATTAAAAGATTTTCTGCAAATATGCAAGACTTCACACTTATTGAATCTCACCCACTAGATTTTTGTCCATTTGCAATTACGGTTGAGGTTAATCTAATTCAATCGAAGCTTCAGATTACTGAACACTCCTTCCCCAGAATGAAACGCTCCTAGGTGAAAGTGATGTCAGTCAGTCAGTAGCCCCCGTTAAATACCTTGAAATGTCTTACTGATTCGGAATGAGTTATTTATTACTCAAAGCTTTGGGTAATAAATATGAATAAGCATTAGTTTATTCATTAACTGCACTTGAGGTACAATTAATTGCAACAGTAAAGACATCACATGCTGCCGTATACAAAAAAATCAATACTTTCAAAATCTACTGCATGTTACTAAGCACTATAACCAAAAGTGGTCTCTTCCCATTGTAAAGACAAGTATCAACAGAAAAATTGCAAGATTAACTACATTTGAAACTTTCAATATATACAGATTAAGTATTGGTATAGATTTTCAGTTCCATAAATTGCTGGAAGTATCTAACGCTTCCTTGCACACCTCCAAACAAAGATCAAAAGCAGCACTGATGCAATTACTCCTTTGATCTTTAAATATGCAAGAACCAACTGCTGGGTCCCCTTCTCCAAATGCAACTCCTAGTCTGTCCACAGGCAAAGTTTCTCCTTCCACGTCATTGCTAGTCACACATCTTATATCCAGTACATTAACAGCAACTTAATTCAGAGACAGGACTGAAATACTGGTTCACACGTCTACCCTTTCATCTATATTTCAAGTGTACACCTTCACTACAAAGTGTTTTAAATAACTTTACTGGTTTCAAGCTTTCCAAGTACACAAAAAATAAGTTTACAGCACAAAAGATTCCTGCAGATTCCTTGTGTGCCCATGGATAATGCTGTTCTTGCACTGGTTGCTTGCTCTCGATTTAAAATGTCTAATTCAAACCAATAGGGGTAGGGTCCTGGACAAGCTGCACATTTGAAGTTTTCTACATTCCTAAATTTGCTACTGCAGGACAGGAATGGGAAATTGCTGGCTGCAACAATATTTCATTTTTTTTTAAACTATGTAGCCAGTGAATACTCCCAATTATAGGAAAGTGTCTAATAGTTGAACACATGTTTTCATTTGGAACACTAAACAATTGTATATCTGCCAATACTTTCAGTATTTAAGAACATTTCCATACAAGCAGTGCATCCACTGTAGAAAACCACAATTTAACAAATTAGCCTTGCTACTGCTTGCATGTCAGTCTTAATTCACAGAAATCAAGTGAAATTTCAATTTTTGCACTAAATTTCCACTGCAAAGTAGGATTAAAGAGTGGACTTGAACAGTCTTTTAGTTGGGAATTTGGAAAGGGTGGGAATTCAGAGAAGTTGCTACTTTTTGCCTACACTACTTGTAGTGCTGTACGTTAGGTAGATATTTAATTTCAGTACCCTTAACTTAATCTAGATTAACTAAGTAGTCAAAAAACTACATTGTAAACCAAGTTACCCAATTACAAATTTAATTAAATAAAACAAGATCATATAGGGATGCAGTGCAGGTGGTGTGCCACAACTGCAGCACGTGGGAGTTTGTGGAGAGCAGTGTGATCCTGGAAAACCACATTTGCAGTAAGCACCTGCATCTTGAGGAACCAGTTCAAGAGTTTGAGCTGGAGCCTGAGGTGCAGACATTGCAAGGAATCAGGATGGGGAGAGTTACCTGGACACTGATCCAGGAGGCAGTCACACCCCTTAGGTTAGGTAGTGGTACAGGTCTGGTTAGTGGTCAGGGACAGAAGGGTGACCAACTCAGGTAGGTGCAGTGCTGGAGGAGCCTCAGCCATTGCCCTTGTCCAACAGGTATGAGATTCTTGCTGCCTGTGTGGATGAGGGCAGCGCCTGCAGGATGGATGAGCAAGCTGACCATGGCGCAGGAGGCCATTCAAGTTTTTTTTGGGGGGGGGGGGGGGGGGGGGGAGGAGGAACTGAAAGGGAATGTAGTTGTGGTAGGGGACAGCATCAGGGGGATAGATACTGTTCTCTGCAGCCACGACCAAGAGTTCCAAAGGTTGTGTTGCCTGCTGCCAGACATCATCTTGTGGCTGAAGAACTTTGAGTGGGAGGGGAGGATCTAGTGGTCGTGGTCTACGTAGGAACCAATGACATAGGTAAAACTAGGAATGAGGTTCTGCTGAGGGAGTTTGAGGAGCTAGGACCCAAACTAAAAAGCAGAACCTGAAAGGTAATAATCTCTGGATTGTTACCTGAGCCAAGGGCAAATTGGAATAGGGACACAGATTAGAGGCTTAATTGCGTGGCTCAAAGAGTGGTGTGGGAGGAAGGGGTTTCAGTTCATGGGGCACTGGCACCAGTATTGGGAAAGAGGGAGCTGTTCCATTGAGACAGGCTTCACTTAAACTAGGCTGGGACCAGTGTCCTGGCAAACCAAATAACTAGGGCAGTAGACAGTGGTTTAAACTAATGAAGGGGAGGATTCAGGAAACAGTAAATTTGAAAGCAGCGAGAGAAATGTCAAGGGTCTAGAGCAGAGTAGAGTTTGGGGTAAAAATAAGTAATGGGTCAGGAAGGGACAGAGAGTAACATAGGTAATAAGGCATCAGTGACTAAGGTGACAGAGAATAGAAATAAGTCAAAGCTAAAGACACTATCTGAATGCACAAAGCATTTGCAACAAAATAGATGAATAGTGCAGATAGAAATTAACAGGTTTGATCTAATAGCCATAACGGCAACATGGTTGCAAAGTGGCCACGGTTGGGAACTAAATATTCCAGGCTACTAAGAGATAGGTGGGGTAGCCCTGATAAGGATGGGATAAAGACAGTAGAGAATGGATCTTGGCTCCGAAAATCAAGTAGAATCAGTGTGGGTGGAGGAAAGAAACAGTAAGAGGCATAAAACATTGGTGGGAGTTGTTTATAGGCCCCCAAACAGTAGTTGTAATGTAGGGCAGAGTATAAATCAGGGAGTTAGAGGCACATGTAACAAGGGTAATACAGTAATCATGGGGGACTTTAATCTACATAGACTGGGGAAACCAAATTTGCAGTAATAGTGGTGGACAAATTCATGGATTGTATGCAAGCTAGTTTTCTAAATCAGTATGTGAGGAACAAACTAGGGAACAAGCTATTTTAGATCTTGTATTGTGCAATGAGAAAGGATTAATTGATAACCTTGTAGTAAAGGTAGACAAGCAATGGCTAGCATTTAAAGAATTGATATAATTTACAACAAATACATTCCTTTAAGGCACAAAAACCCCACAGGAAAAGTGGTCCAACCGTGGCTAATGAGAAGTTAAAGATAGTATTAGATCAAGGAGGCTTATGTTACCAAAAATAGTAAGCCTGAGGATTGGGAGGATTTTAGAATTCAAAGGAGGACCAAGAAAGTGATAAAAGGAAAATAGAATGAATGAGTGTAAACTAGCAAGAGACAAAAACAGACTAAAAGCTTCTATAGGCATGTAAAAAGGAAAAGATTAGCAAAAGTAAATGTGGGTCCCTTACAGGCTGAGACAGGAGAAATTATAATGGGGAATAATGAAATGGCAGAGAAATTAAACAAATACTCTGTCTGTCTTCACGGAAGAAGTCACAAAAAAACTTCTGGAAATAGTGGAGAATCAAGGCTCTAGCGAGAATGAGGAACTGAAAGAAATTAGTGGGAAAAAAAAGAGTATGAAGAAATTAATGGAACTAAAAGCAGATAAATCTCCTGGGCCTGCATCCTAGGGTTTTGAAAGGTGGCTATAGAGATAGTGGATGCATTGGTTGTCATTTTCAAAAATTCCAGAGATTCAAGAACAGTTCCTGCAGTTTGGACAGTGGCAAATGTAACCCCACTACTTGAGGGAGAGAAAACAGGGAACTACAGACCAGTTAACCCGACAGTAGTAGGGAAAATGCTAGAATCTATTAAGGATGCGGTAACATTATTTATGAAAGGGAAAACATGTTTGACAAATCTGTTAGTTTTGAGGTTGTAACTAGCAGAATAGATGAGGGGTAACCAGTGGATGTGGTGTATTTGGATTTTCAGAAGGCATTTGATAAAGTGCCACTCGAAGTTATTAAACAAAATTAGGGCTCATGGGATTGGGATATATATTAGCATGGATTGAGGATTGGTTAACAGACAGAAAACAGTAGGAAAATACAGGTCATTTTCAGGTTGGCAGGCTGTAACTAGTGGGGTACCCAATCACAATCTACATCAATGATTTGGATGAGGGGACCAAATGCAATATATCCAAGTTTGCTGATGATACAAAGCTGGGTGGGAATGTAAGTTGAGGAGGATGCAAGGAGGCTTCAAGGGGATATAGACAAGTGAGTGGGCAAGAACATGGCAAATTGAATATAATGGAGAAATGTGAAGTTATCCACTTTGGTAGGAAAAATAGAAAAGCAGAGTTGTTTTTAAAATGGAGAGAGATTGGGAAATGTTGGTGTTGAGGGACCTGGGTGTTCTTGTACACAAATCACTGAAAGTTAACATGCAGGTACAGCAAGTAATTAGGAAAGCAAATGGTATGTTGGCCTTTATTACAAGACAATTTGAGTATGAGTAACAATGTCTTACTGCAATTATATAGGGCCCTGGTGAGACCACACCTGGCGTATTGTGCACAGTTTTAGTCTCCTTAGCAAGGAAGGATATACTTGCCATACAGAATGCAACAAAGCTTCACTAGACTGATTCCTGGGATTGTCCTATGAGAAGAGATTGAATAGACTAGGTCTATATTCTCTACAGTTAAAAAGAATGAGAGGTGATCTCATTGAAACATACAAAATTCTTACAGGGCTTGACAGGGTAGATGCAGGGAGGATGTTTCCCCTGGCTGGGGAGTCTAGAATCAGGGGTCACAGTCTCAGAATAAGGGGTCAGCCATTTAGGACTGAGATGGAGAAATTTCTTCACTCGGAGGGTGGTGAATCTTTGGCATTCTCTACCCCAGAGGGCTGCGAAGGCTCAGTCACTGAGTATATTAAAGACAGATTGATATATTTTTGAATATTAAGGGAATCAAGGGATATGGGGATAGTGCAGATGAGGTAAAAGATCAGCCATGATCTTATTGAATGGCAGAGCAGGCTCAAAGGGCCAAATGGCCTACTCCTATTTCTATGTTATGTTCTTCACATTACTTAGTTCAATCTATAATTCAATCAATAATTCAGATCAATTTAAGTACAAAGCTTCAATTAAACTATTTAGCTGACAAGCCAATTTAGTCCTAGTGCCAGTATCAGTCCACTGAAAGCAATGAATATCTATTTTAACCTACATAACTTCTGTTCAGAAGCAGTGTTGAATTTAGTGGAACAAAATGGCTATCATGCAAAAAAAATTACCTAAGACTAGCACACAGTATGCAAAGGTTTCAAATCTTGCAGCAAATTTTTCCCAGTCCAATCTGAAGATTTGAAAGGGATCTAGGACAAACGGTTTAAGTTACTTCTAAATTATCCCCAAACCATCTCCTGAAAGCAAATGTGATCAGCTCCCTAGTGACTCATCCAAGTGAGGATTCTTCCAAAGACTTAACACTGACATAGAATTTTAGTGCAGAAATAAGCCTAAGTAGTCTGTTAAACCATGGGAGTCATCATAGCGAAGTCAAATTCTATGTTCAAGCATCAACACCTACACTTTAAGCAGGAGACGCTGAAATAGCATTGTGGGTACCCGAGCCAATTTCCTCCAGCCCAGAGACAGCAAAGCCAACTGCAACACGTATCCATTTAAAAAAACTTCCCCACCATCAAATTCTACAAATGTTTTGACAAAAAAGGTACTGAATGTGAATTTTAATTTGAAAATAAACTCTACTGTTCACTTTCAATGTATTGCCCTTGTAGGATAAATTCTATATCCAGAATAAGTTCCATCACCATAATGGCAAAAGTGGGAATCTTGCTGAAACTTTGTATTGGATAGTAACTGTTACTGGTCAGTATGACAGACAATAAAAGCCAAGTTCTACAAATTTTTCAGCTAAGAATTTTATTGCGCATTACACTTAGTGGCTAAGAAAATCAATGAAATTTGTTGCCATGTAGTTTCACTCATTTTATTTGCATGTACTCAAGCTTCTGAAGTTACTGCCCTTTCCATGAAGAAAGGAAGATGAGGCAACTACAGTAAACATGTAGCTTTAATATTTAAAATAAAACTCACTCAGGCTACCTACCTGAAACCATGGAGCCCATTAACAGCATACAGAAACTCAAGTATCCTTAAGTCACATTAACACCCGCTATCATGTTTGAAAGGAACTTTAAATATATGCACACTGGAAATACCCTTGCAACATTATTGTAGTTTGAACATTACCCAAGGTACTACAAATTAATAGTACAGAATAACTGGATATGAAAGTAGAAGCATTAGTTATTACCACTGCTGTGACGGAAAGGCCAAAGCATTTTCAAACCCTAAAGCACCATCTGAAAAAGGTACCAGCAAACACTACTTTCCTTCTCTATCAAAATCCCATTTTGAATTGAATGGCCAACTACAATGCCCCCATAAAGTAACATGGAAATGCTGCTCCTTATTTAGTAGTAGGGAAACCTATATAAAACAGACACACTCAAAAAACACCTGCAAAAGACAGACTCAAATAATTTGCATTGTAAAATACACGTCACTCAAACCAGATATTCTCAAATTACAAACTAGACAGCCTTCAATGCATCAAGCCCTTTCACAAATTAAAACATTGGACACAGCCTGATGTCACTTTATGTTCAATGTACTGTATTTGCTGCAAGTACACCTGATACTGGTTACTGAATTCCTTTGTCCATGTTGGTATCAGGGTTTGAATCACCCCTGCAGCCACTATCCAAAAGCAACTTTGCTGACAAACATGCCAGAGGATGCCCACATACCGGACCTAAAATATTTGCATGCACATAAACCCCCACGCAGTACAGTTGTCAGTTTTCTGAGTGTAGTTAAGAACAGATTCTGCTATATAGGTACTGTACTTGCAACATCAGTTTTGTGTTCCATCTGCTTCAAGATTGTTGGGACAATTTAGTTTAAGTACATAGCTTTACAGTTTACAGTACATACAACAACCATTGAAAATA
The DNA here is from genome assembly GCA_030390025.1 of Squalus acanthias. Taxonomy (NCBI): domain Eukaryota; kingdom Metazoa; phylum Chordata; class Chondrichthyes; order Squaliformes; family Squalidae; genus Squalus; species Squalus acanthias. The sequence continues at coordinate 133,489,306 of CM059429.1, read as the reverse complement.
AGGACATTTGAGTCCCTAATTTACAGGTTTCACTGCAGATCCAAAATAGCAGTAAAGTTTTGATTTGACAACAGTTTCTTGGATCGCCACCATCACTGCTGTGTTGTATGATGAGTTTTGCTGCAAATTTTGGCTTTGAATCAGCACTGGAGGGTCCAGGCAAACAGCAATCTTATGGGAGTGTTGCCAGTAACACCACTGCAGCAAATTCCAGGCCATAATTCCAGTGTCTATTCACCAAGTTCTGATTTACTGCTCATCTCGGCTGGCTTCAGATAGACTGACTAGGAGAAAGGTAGCCTCAGATGTACTAGTCAAAATCTTTTTGAAGATGCACCAAAAACAAAAAAAAGACAGTGATCAGCCAGACAATTCAAAACTGTGCCCAGTGATGCTATTTATAATAGGGTCTCAGCCAGTTTGTTGATACCCAGCCAAAGTGTTAAAAACCTCAACACCTAAACTGATAAGCATCAAGAAAGTTTAAGCAACATGTCTCATGACTTTTGCATACAAAATTGTAATGCATATTCTATGCAGCTTGGGGGAAGCAGTTTACAGTATCCAATTCTGTGACCACCTGTGGCAAGACATTAAAATAGACATCAAGGCAACTAAGAACTGCTCTCTTGATGCCAGAAATTATTTTAACTGTTATGTACAGATCCTAAAACAACTCAGCTGTTTACAGGTTATGGGGAGGGAAAAGGAGATCATGGCAGCAAAACAATGTCATAAGCTACCAAAAGTTTTGCTATGAATGGGTCATTGAACACAATGGGATTTCTCCCAGCTGATAAAGCACTCAGAAGAGGGTACCTACACCAGCCAATTCTTCAAGTACATTAAACATGTAGGCACCTTGGAGAAAACCAGCAGGATTACGTGCAGGTCCTGCCAGTGCTCTTTAAAAGCTTAATCTAAAACAAACCCAAAGTAGAACACGGACTCTGCAAATCAAGTCTAGAAAAATGAACTTGCGTTGGGGAATTCCCTGAACTGCAGTCATACAATCTATGCTTGAAATACGAGCAGCAACTTTGTCATTTAGCCAGTTTTAGCCAAAGTTTTCCATATTAACATCCCTAACTTACTTACGCCCAAGTATTATGCAGTCTGCTTGGTTCAAAACAGTCTTAAATTGGAGCATTCCTGCTAGAGTTTAATTTGTAAATCCCAACTATCTCAACTGAAGAGGACTTGCCATACTGCATGGGTGGGAGGGCAACACAGGCAGTCCCCATTTAAACAAGAGCCTAAACCAACTATCTAGAAAAGATTCTACCAGCCAGAGAAGCTGAGGTGGTAGTGGAAATTCTAAACTTTTGACTAGTTGATTTATCTGGTAGGGAAACATGTCTGTGCTAATCAGGATTGAACATGGCCCCAAACAGCTCCTCCATCCAATCCGGGTAAGATTTAAAGTCTGGCTTGACCTGCAAGTATGTCAACTCTGCATTTATGCCCAATTCTGAATTCAGGAAGAAATCCTTCACCAGATTTCACCCTGAGGTCTACCAACACCGAGACAATGCAGTTTAGATGTTTGGGAGGCCATGGCTCATACTTCTGCTCAATTCAATCCATTGAGCAATTGAGTAGAGTCTGGCACATGCTTTGCATGAGAGGTCATGTGATGGAAAGCAACAAATGTGCATCACTGCTGAGGAATTGACAATGGATAAAAGTTTAACTAGTAGCTGCTAGTTCATGCTGGTATCCAAGAGGTCAGTGAAACATCTCAGGAGCAGTCAAATAGCAGATAAGGCTTTAAACTATATTAAAATGGTAAAAAAGGAAACTTCCTTATACCAACAAAAAGCTGAGATAAATTAACACTAATTTAAAAAAGGGACATCCAAGACAAAACACCAGCAACTTAAGTCAGGCAGGAGACTAGGGAGCAAAAGGACTCCTTGCAATCAAGAGCAAAATTCTATGATTTAGTAACGAGGAAGAACACCTAGGATCATAGAATGGTTACAGCACGGAAGCTGGCCATTCGGCCCATCTAGCCCATGCCGGCTCTCTGCAAGAGCACCTCAGCTGGTCCCACTCCCCCACCCTTTCCCCATAGCTCTGCAAATTCAGGTATTTATCCAACTCCCTTTTGAAAGCTGTGATTGAGCCTGCCTCCACCACCCTTTCAGGCAGTGCATCTCAGATCCTAACCACTCACTGCATAAAACATCGCTTGCCAATCATCTTAAATTTGTGTCCTCTGGTTCTCGACTCCTCTGCTAATGGGAACAGTTTCTCTCTACAGGTTTTTAAAAATAATTTAAGACACTGTTGACATGATTTTCCCCAGATGGCAACAATTCCCAGCTGTATGCTACCACTTACCTGTTCATGTAATCTCCAATTAAATTTAAAGTGGAATACCATAAAATGTGAAGTCAATACATTTCAACTATTGGTACTCATTCAAGATCAACTCAGATAGTCATACCAACTTACCATTCTTGGATGCCTCTTTATTTCTTAGGTGAGGAGGAATATAACGTCCTTCTATATAAAAAAAAGGAAGAGGTAGCTTCAACATTGGAAAGGTTCACCATGAACAAAGTTTCAAATGAATAAAAAGGCACATTTACAAGTTTAAGCCACTTTTATAAAAAAGTTGAATTTTAATGTTGCCCACCAATCCCTAATCAAGAAACTGAGCTGCTGGTCCTATGTCTTTGACACTACTGTTCTCATCAGGTGCGCGAAGGTACACGGTGGCATAGTGGTTAGCACTGTTGCCTCAGCGCCGGGGACCCGGGTTCGAATCCGGCCTCGGGTGACTGTGCAAACTCCAGACATTTTCCCCGTGTCTGCGTGGGTTTCCTCCGGGTGCTCCGGTTTCCTCCCACAGTCCAAAGATGTGTGGGTTAGGTTGATTTGGCTATTATAAATTGACCCTTAGTGTTAAGGGGATTAAATACATGGGGTTATGGGGATAGGGTGGGATATGTGTCGGTGCAGGCTCGATGGGCCGAAATGGCCTCTATCTGCACTGTGGGGATTCTGTGAATTAGCCTGGGCTGACATTCCCCATGATTCTCTCCACTCAGGCCAAATTGACATGGGGACATTACACTGGGACAGACCTGGATGCAGGAAAAACTATTCAACTCCTCCTCTGAGGGGCAACAATGACCCACTACTGCATTATGTCAGTAACAAAACTGCAACAGATTTATTACAAGTTGAGGGTTTTGAAATGTAACATTTGATAGGGATATTAGCAATAAGCATCACACCAGCAGGCATGCACTGTTTAATATTTCTTATTAATTGGAATGGGTGCTTTCTGGAGAGATCCAAGTCATTAGGAGATGCACTACAAGGGAGTCATGACACTTCAGCATTATACACCTTCAAATGCCCATTCCAACTCCTGGGCAAGAACAAATGAATTATATAGCAGACACTAAAGATTACCCCTTTGGGAAAGCTGGGTTGTTCAAAGATACTTTATTCTGCAAATTAAATCCCCTGCAAGTTAGAAATGGTGATGGGAATATTTGCCAAAAGTTCAGCAGCACAATCTGCAAGCATGAGAGTACACTTCTGAAATGAATTTAATATCAAGTCCCATCCACAGAAAAGAATGTTGGAAGTACAGTACCAGATTTGTTATAATTTTCAGGAACATAGTAATCAAGTCACATCTAGGTTGAATATTAGGACAACCGATTAGGATATCAATGAAGCTGGGTAGAGTAGGGGTGCAGGAAAAAAATGTTAACTAGATTCCATTCACTGAAGTTGCCAAATTATAAATTCTACATACATATACTCTGGTAATATACAATTCCAACGCAACAGTCCTCTACCACTTCACCTACATGGTCTTTCATAATGTTAATCAAATTGAACCAAGGCTTTCTGGTCTGTATGACCCAGTACATTGCATTTACCCACAATACCATTGCAGAAGTTACCAATTTAGATTGAGCATACAAATGGGCTCAGTAGATTGTCAGGGCATAAATTGTGTTTTGTTTGGGCTGTAGGTGAGTCACCCCAGAATATCTAGTTAGTTCTATACATACTCCTACAGAGTTCATATTAAAGACAATGAAACCCTACGAGGGTTGGGGTAACAAGAACCTAAAGACCTTAATCTAACATTTGAACTTAAGGAACCAAACTGCGTCAGCAACATTTTCATTCTGCATAAAGAAATCCAATATGAACTATTTCCAAAATACAGGATCCTTAAATAGAGGGCTAAGCAAAGGACTCCTGTCAAGAGAATGGAGAGGGCTGCAGTGACAGTTACATTGAAGCAAGCCATTCAGCCCCAAATCTGTTCTGCCTCATTTAGATTATCACTGCTCTGTACCAGCACTCCATTTACCCTCATATGCCCCATTTCCTTTAATACCCATACCTCAAAGATTAATCAATCCCAATTTTAAACTTGCAAATGACCCAGCAGCCTTGGGGGGGGGGGGGGGGGGGGGGTAAGAAAGTTCCAGATTTCCACCACCATGTGCAAAAAGATGCCTTTTAAATACCCCCAAACCCTTTTCTGGATTCCCACACTACAGAATATAGGGGTATAAATTAGTTTTGGGCTATAGCTATCCATTTGCTATCATCCAAAACAAATTCATACCCCAGTTTCTCTATCTACTTGATTAAAGTGAAAGGGATTCTGAGACCTCAACTAGATAACTTCTGAACTTGTAAACTAAACTTGTAAACTAAACCAAGTTAATGCATAATTTAATCTTTAAGACCCAGCATCATTGTGAATTTGTTCTGTATGCCATCTAAATCCAATACATTTTTCCTGAGTTGTGGTGCTCAAAACTGAAAGCAGTACTCATGAGGGTCTGACCAGGGCTCTGTACAATTGAAGCATTGCTTACTCACTTTTGAATTCCAACCCCTTGAGATGAAGGCCAACATTCCTTTCCAGTTACGTTTTGTACCTGTGCCTTAGCTTTTAGTGATCTGTGCACATTGACAACTAAATCCCTCTGCTCCTCCACAGCTCCCCATAGTCTAACCATCAAGAAAATCATATGTCCTTCTCAGATTCAAAGTGGATGGCATCACAATTCCCCATATTGAACTCCATGTGCCAGTTTTGCCAACTCAGTCTGTCCCTCTAACTTCCTGCTGCTATCTACACAACTTGCTGGCCTGGATTTTCAAGGGCTTATGACTGCATACGCAAGTGCGCTGCATCCAAGAAATGGACATTCACTGGCAGATTTGGGGTATTTGCCCAACTACTGCTCAACGAATGCCCGTGAAACTCTTACACCTGGTAAAAGCATGCGTAGGGTCTTACCAGTGTAAGAGTTTAAATATAAAAAATTTTAATTACATAAAAACACTTAAAGGGGCTAAAAATAACCTATAATTTTAAACATCTAAATTTTTCAAAAATTTTAAGTTTTAAAATTTAATTTTAATTAATTTTGAACATGTAATGATTTATTTAACTGGTGCATAATTATGTTTAGGAGATTCCTATTTATGCTTATGGGGATTCTGTACGTAAATGGAATCTCCATATGCATAATGGGATACTTTTTGGTTGGCTGGCCTGGCCCCACGTGATCCATGGGCGCTTGCGAAGCCCATGCGCCCCTGGGATACGTGAGCTTTTACATATGCATACACGTAGAGGCCCAGGAGCGAGAGTCTACAAACCTCCAGAACCATCAGGTAGATTCGTACTTTTCTTGCAGTTTAGAGGCATTCGCCCACGGGAAGCCTCAGACTGCAAATTCAGGCCCACTGTCTCCTTAAGGGTCTGCAAACTTGGATATACAACTCTATTCCTCCATCCAAAACATGGACAGATGGTGAAAAGCTGAGGCCCCAGTACAGATCCCAAGGGCCACTTGTCTCACCATGCTAATCAGAACATTCCTTTCATCCCCACTTATCTCCTACCTCCAAAACAATTACCAACCCATGTCACAAGATCACCCCCAATTATGAGCACTTTATAATTTGTTAATCTCTCGTGCAGAACCTGGTCAAATGCCTTCTGAAAGTGAAACATCCAGAAATTATGCTAGTGACTTCAAAAATTCTCAGCTAGATTAGTCAGACATGACCTACTATTCACAAATCCATGCTCATACTTGCCCAAGTGCTCAGTCAGATTCCAGTAACTTCCTCATAACTTTTGTTAAACTGAGGTCTATAGGTTCTGGTTTCTTCCCTCCCTTCTTAAATAATGGAATTTGCAATTATCCGGATCCAAAACAGTATACTGTAATTCCTGAATCTGGAGAGCTCTGCAAAATTATGACCAATATGTCTCCAATTTCCTCGCCTATTTCTTTTAATACTATGAGGTAGGAATCATCTCAAATCCCATTTTTTTTTAAACTTTAAGTTCCTCCCCTCGACTTATTTTTAGGTTCCTTGTCCACTGGTATGATCACCTTCCTCCACTGAGAAAATGGATACTCTAACAAACCTGCCATTTCCAGTCTTAATCTGTATTTAATTGGTGAACATTCCCCATTAACACTTCATAAAAACATTTGTTATTAGCGGTTATCACTTGAAAGTTCACCCCCTCCCCCCATATTCCTTTTTGTACCTCTCCAAGTCCCCTGGATTGCCACTTTTCCTTGCATTTGTGCTTGATAGTCATAACCTCATTGTTGCTTACCTACACAAGTGGAGCCTTTGCCTTTTAGGGTTATGTACTGGTTTTGTATACTTTTAATACTTTCCACAATATCTGCAGATTTACCAATCAACAGTTCAGCCCAGTTTACAGGTCAATTCATTACTCATCTTTCAAAGGTTGCCTTTAATATTGTCACCATTTGCAAAATGTTAATGGACTACATCCTAGGGTTTTGAAAGGTGGCCATTGAGATAGTGGACGCATTGGTCATCTTCCAAAATTCTATAGATTCTGGAATGGTTCCTGCAGATTGGAGGACAGCAAATGTAACCCTGCTACTTAAGGAGGGAGAGAGAAAACAGGGAACTGTAGACCTGTTAGCCTCATCAGTAGTTGGGAAAATGCTGGAATCCATTATAAAGCATGCAATAACTGGGCACTTAAAAACTAATAGTAAGATTTGGCAGAGTCAACATGGATTTATGAAAGGGAAATCCTGTTTGACAAACCTATTGGAGTTCTTTGAGGATGTAACTAGTGGAATAGACAAAGAGGAACCGGTAGATGTGGTGCATCTGGATTTTCAGAAGGCCTTCGATAAGGTCCCACACAAGAGGTTGGTGAACAAAATTAGGGCACATGGAATTGGGGGTAACATATTAGCATGATTTAGAATTGGTTAACAGACAGAAAACAGTAGGGATAAACTGGTCATTTTCAAGATGACAGGCTGTGACTAGTGGGGTACCACAAGGATCAGTGCTTGGGCCCCAGCTATTCACAATCTATATCAATGATTTGGATGAGGGGACTAAATGTAACATTTCCAAATTTGCTGATAATACAAAGCTAGGTGGCAGTGCCAGTTGTGAAGAGGCTTCAAGGGGATCTCGACAGGCTCAGTGAGTGGGCGAGAACATGGCAGATGGAATATAATGTGGATAAATGTGAAGTTATCCACTTTGGTAGAAAAAACAAAGGCAGAGCATTTCCTAAATGGTGAAAGATTGGGGAATGCAGAAGCTCAAAGGGACCTGGTGTCCTTGTACATGAGTAACTGAAAGTGAATGTGCAGGTGCAGCAAGCCATTAGGAAGGCAAATGGTATGCTGGCCTTCATTACAAGAGTATGCTGGCCTTCATTACAAGAGTATTTGAGTACAGGAGTAAAGAAGTCTTACTCCGGTATGTAGGCAAATCTCAGGTGTAGAAATAATAGGGTAATAGTAGGGGATTTCAACTTCCCCAATATTAACTGGGATAGTCAGAGTGCAGAATTCTTAGCGTGCATCCAGGAGAGCTTTTTGAGCCAGCATGTAGAAAGTCCTACAAGAGAGGGGGCGGCACTGGACCCAATTCTAGGGAATGTAGCCTGGGCAAGTGGTAGAAGTGTCAGTAGGAGAGCATTTTGGTGACAGTGACCATAATTCGGTGAGATTTAAGGTAGTCATGGAAAACGACAAAGATGGACCGGAAATAAAGGTTCTAAATTGGGGGAAGGCCGATTTTAATATAAGGCAGTCTCTGGCCAAAGTGGACTGGGAGCAACTACTTGTAGGAAAATCCACATCAGAGCAGTGGGAGTCACTCAAAGGAAATCGAGAGTACAGCACCAACATGTTCCCGTAAAGGTCAAGGGTGGGACCAACAAGTACAGGGAACCCTGGATGTCAAGGGATATACAAGAATGGATTAGGGAAAAAAGGGAGGCTTTTGGCAGATAAAGGACTAAAAACAGCAGAAGCCCAAGAGGAGTATAGAAAGTGTTGGGGGGTACTTAAAAAAGAAATTGGGAGAGCGAAGAGGGGGCAGGAAAAAGCACTGGCAGGCAAAATAAATGAAAATCCTAAGGTGTTTTATAAGTATATTAAAGGCAAGAGGATAACCAGGGAAAGAGTAGGGCCCATTAGGGACCAAAGTGGCAATCTGTGTAGAGCAGGTTTTAAATGAATATTTTGCATCTGTGTTCACTATGGAGAAGGACGATGTAGGCATAGAAATCAGGCAGGGGGATTGTGATGTATTTGAACAAATTAGCATGGAGGGGGGAGGAGGTACTACCGATTTTAGTGGGCTTAAAAGTGGATAAATCCCCAGGCTCAGACGAGATGTATCCCAGGCTGCTGAGGGGCAAGGGAGGAGATTGCAGGGGCTCTGACAAATTCAGAACCTCTGGCCACAGGGGAGGTGCCAGAGGACTGGAGGACAGCTAACATAGTACCATTATTCAAGAAGGGTAGTAGGGATAAACCAGGGAATTACAGGCTAGTGAGCCTCACATCAGTGGTGGGGAAATTGGAAAAAAATCTGGGGGACAGAATTAGTCTCCACTTGGAGAGGCAAGGAGAGTCAGCATGGCTTTGTCAGGGGGAGATCATGTCTAACCAATTTGATTGAATTTAGAGGGGGTGACTAGGTGTGTGGATGAGGGTAGTGCAATTGATGTAGTCTACATGGACTTCAGTAAGGCTTTTGACAAAGTCCTGCATGGGAGACTGGTCAAGGTGGTAAGAGTCCATGGGATCCAGGGCAACTTGGATCCAAAATTGGCTTAGTGGCAGGAGGCAGAGGGTGATGGTCAAAGGTTGTTTGCAACTGGAAGCCTGTGTCCAGTGGTGTACCGCAGGGATCGGTGCTAGGTCCCTTGCTGTTAGTAGTGTACATTAATGATTTAGATATAATGTAGGAGGTATGATCAGTAAGTTCACAGGCGACACGAAAATTGGTGGAGTGGTAAATAGCAAGGAGGGAAGCCTCAGGCTACAGGACGATATAGATGGGCAGAACAGTGGCAAATGGAATTTAACCCTGAAAAGTGTGAGGTGATGCATTTTGGGAGGACTAAAAGCAAGGGACTACACAATGAATGTTAGGACCCTAGGAAGGACAGAGGATCAGAGGGATCTTGGTGTGCATGGACATAGATCCCTGAAGGCAGCAGGACAGGTAGATAAGGTTGTTAAAAAGGCATATGGGATACTTATATTCTATGCCTTGGCTAATGAAGGCAAGAGCAGGGAGGTTATGATGGAGCTGTACAAAACACTAGTTAGGCCACAGCTGGAATACTGTGTGCAGTTCTGGTCACCACACTATAGGAAGGATGTGATTGCATTGGTGAGGGTGCAGAGGAGATTCACCAGGATGTTACCTGGGCTGGAGTGCTTCAGCTATTAAGAGACTGGACAGGCTGGGGTTGTTTTCCTTAGAGCAGAGAAGGCTGAGGTGGGACCGGATTGAGGTGTACAAAATTATGAGGGGCATAGATAGAAAGGACCTTTTCCCCTTAGTAGAGGGGTCAATAACCAGGGGGCATAGTTTCAAGGTAAGGGGCAGGAGGTTTAGAGGGGATTTGAGGAAAAGCTTTTTCACCCAGAGGGTGGTTGGAATCTGGAGCTCACTGCCTGAAAGGATGGTAGAGGCAGGAACCCTCACATTCAAGAAGCATTTAGATGAGCACTTGAAACACCATAGCATACAAGGCTATGGACCAAGTGCTGGAAAATGGGATTAGAATAGACAGGGCTTGATGGCCAGCGCAGACATGGGCCTCTTTCTGTGCTGTATAATTATGACTCCAATTATATAGGGCCCTGGTGAGACCACACCTGGAGTACTGTGTACAATTTTGGTCTCCTTACCTAAGGAAGGATATACTTGCCATAGAGGGAGTGCAACGAAGGTTCACGAGATTGATTCCTGGGATGGCGGGACTGTCGTATAAGAGATGGAGTAAACTAGGCTTGTATTCTCTTGAATTCAGAAGAATGAGAGGGGATCTAATTGAAGCATACAAAATTATTACAGGGCTTGATAGGGTGGATGCTGGGAGAAGGTTTCCTTTGGCTGCGGAGTCTAGAACCAGGGGCCACAGCCTCAGGATAAAGGGTAGGCCATTCAGGACTGAGATGAGAAGAAATTTCTACAGAGGTTGGTGAATCTTTGGAATTCCCTACCCCAGAGGGCTGTGGACGCTCAGTCATTGGGTATATTCAAAACAGAAGTCGATAGATTTCTGACTAGTAAGGGCATCAAGAGCTATGGCGATAGGGACAGTGAATGGAGTTGAGGCAGAAGATCAGCCATGATCTCATTGAATGGCGGAGCAGGCTCGAAGGGCCTACTCCTGCTCCTATTTATGTTCTTCTGTTCCCTTACTGTTAGATCGCAAACTAATTCTAGTTAGTTTCATCACTAAATCTAGGATGACCTGTTCCCTTGTATGATTTCCTACTTCCATGCTGACAAATGAGAACTGAATCCATGTGGATTTTTTCTGTCCCAGTCAGTAAAAGTGAGGAACACTTAAAACACTGTTCCATTACAAACTTATGTTTATGGTTTAATTAGAGCATATGCCTGGAGCTTGTGTGGGGAAAAATAGCCACACTATAGTTGCTACTTACTGCCTGCCCCACCAGCACTCTGGGCATCACCTGCAGACGATGTCAAGTCTAGGCCAGCAAGCTGAAATAGAAGAAATACAATTATTAGGTGGACACAAGTAGGTTCAATTCAATAGTCACTTCATCTCTTCAGCAATTTACAATACATATTTTATTCACTACAAAAGCAGTGTTAAATTATTCTAGTCATGACCTCCTGATAAGAATTCAGATCCACACAACTGTAGACTCCTATATGCTGCAGCTAAAAGACAGTTAGTGGGCCAGATTTTGGTCAGCAAACACTGCCAGCCATTTGGGATTTTGCACTGGAACCTACTGTAGTCGGTCATTTCTGCACAGGGCCTTCTACAGGGCATCTAGGACCTGTGAACAAGGCAAGTGTATCTCCTTAAGCAGCTTGAAGAATCCTTAGACATGCAATCTAAACCAGGAAGTGTCAGTTAGAATGTTTAATTCAATGTCAAATCATGTGCAGAAAGCAAAAGAGGGAAAGAAAGATGAGATTGAAGAGATGAGACAAAGTAAAATCTCCAATTAAAATCTGAAGGAATGAGACGCCACACTGTGAAAGTTAATTTGCAGTGTCAGAGGGGTTGTTTGGCCATATTTAAGAATTAACATAGCATTAAAAATTTACTTACACTGCAATGGACAAGCCCTAACCTTTTTTGGTGAGTTTAATGGGCATCAACCACAAATGAAGCAACTTGGTATTTTAATGCTGAGTCTCAGCAAGATATAACTTCTGGAGGAGCAGGGCAAATCCTGATTTCCACATTTAGCTGTGCGGTTGTCAGAAGTGGCTGTCTGATTTATACTTGAAGGTAGAGACAAACAGTGCTCACCGTTAAGAGTTATGCAGTAATAATTCTCCCTGAAATAAAGTTGAACTGTCTTTCCTTTAGGTTCCAAGAAAGTGCGCTCTGCCCACATCAAGGGACAAGTCATTTGCTTTTATATTGCTGCCCAGGTCTCAAGTGTAAGCTAACTACAATGACCTTTATTCAAAGTTGATCTTCTGAAAACTGACAGCACTATCCAGGCCTGCCATTCTGCACACATGCAGACCAGCCATGACATCTTGGCCAGTGGACCTACATGGAATGTGACAGTCACTACCTTCAGTGACTCTGGGCAGACCAGCAGCAAGGAAGACAACCAGTAAAAGAGTGCATCACACCCTGTCGCGATGTCAAACAAGTTAGTTTATTTCCCATATGCATGCACTAGAGGCTAAGAAAACTAACTGCCATACTAAATTTTGGGGCATACATCCTGGAAGAGTTCTCCCACAGAGCTTAGCATTATTGGGACTCAATGAATCCATTACCAACTCTAGGTTACTCTGCTGAGACAAAATTGTCCTTGCAGGTGTACAAATTAATTTTAGAGCCTTAGAGGAACTCAAAGCAGCATTATTCCAAAGTAGGGAGATATTGTCACCCCCCGTGTCAATGTCAAGCAAGTACAGCATAGTAGAAATGCTAATGGGTCCAAACTTCAGTGAATTGAAGGTTTTTCCCAAGGGTGTGCCAGCATACAAGAGAATCCCACACTGAGTTTCTCAATATTTAAATAGTTCTGAGAAATGCTTGCAAACTGTATATTAAGCTCCTGTATAGATAATTTCATTGAGCAAAACAAGTTCAGTTTGACCCAACCATCAACACTGGCTCCTGGTCTAGCAATGCAATTTTGAAATTTGTTTCTCCTCCAGCCCTAGAAGCCTTGGATCTCTGCTCTTCCAATTCTGGCCTGGAGCATCCAAAAAAACCTCCACCATTGGTGGCTATGCCTTCAGCTGCCGAGGCCCCAAGCTCTGGAATTTCCTCCCCACCTCTAAAACCTACCGGTCAAGGTTTTTGGTCATCTGTCCCAATATCTCATGCGGCTGTGTCCTTTAAGCACCTTGGGACATCTTATTACATTAAAGGCCATATATAAATGTTGAGTATGCCTCAATAGCTATTTAATTTGTGTGGAGGCTGCAAGCACAAACTATACATGCCATTTGTCTGCACTGTGAAATCTGGCTATCAGAACAAGTGTACATCATTAAAATCTTAGTTCAGCACACTTCCCTTCTACAAAAGCTTACTTCCAGTTGTCATGTTTCAGACTTTTACAAACGTCCACATTTACAACTGAAACTGCCAATGTAAACTGGTCATAATTACAGCCTTCCACTAGTGATGGCATTTTATCACATCTCCCAGTTCCTCAGCCTGCCTGTACTGTGGAGAAATTCCTCAAGCCAACTGCACTTCAGCCTCCCAGACTGCACACTTTATATAATTGACAGAACGAGTAACAAAAATTTGAGTCTGGATTAAATCTGTGCACCCTGGCCCAATTTTCACACCTTCAAACTCTGCACCTCCCTCCTCACCAGGACAGAAGTCCCTCACCCCAGTACCATTCTAGTAACGCTCCTCTGCACCCTCTCCAAGGCCTTGGCATCCTTCCTAAAGTGTTGTCCACAATTGAACAATACTTCAGTTGAAACCTTATCAGTGTTTTCTAAAGGTTTAGCATAACTTCCTTGATTTCATAGTTGGTTTATAAAGCCAAGGATCCCATATGCTTTATTGGCCTTCTCAATTTGTCCTGCCCCTTTAATCCCATAGGCTTTAATTTTACTAACAGGTCTATTACATGGCACTTTGTCAAACTCCTCTTGAAAGTCCATAGGCAGAACATCAACCACACTACCCTCATCAACCCTCTCCGTTACTTCATAGATCAACTTAGCCAAACACGACTTGACTTAACAAATCCATGCTGACATATTTATTAGTCCATACTTTTCAAAATGTCAATTAATTTTGTCCTGGATTATCAAAGTATTCCTGCCATCGATGTTAGGCTGACTGGCCTGTAGTTGCTGGGTTTATCCCTCCCTTTAAAAAAACAGGGGTGGAACACTTTCAATCCTGCAGTACTTGGCACCACCCCAAGGAGGATTGGAAGATTGTGGCCAGAGCCTCCACAATTTCCACCCTTACTTCCCTCAGTAACCTAGGATGCATCCCATCCAGACTGTTCTACTTTGAGGACTGCCAACCTTAAAGTAGATCCTCTATTTTTATCCTATCTAATATTGCTACTGCCTCCTCCTTTACTGGTATGTTGTCAACATCCTCTTCTCTAGTGAAGACAGATGCAAAGTACTCATTTAGTACTTCAGCCATGTCCTCTGCCTCCACAAGATGATTTTTTGGTCCCAAAATCAGCCCCACCCTTCCACTACTTATGCATTTATAAAAGGGTTCCTTTTACATTAGTCACTAATCTAGTCTCATACCCTCTTTCCTTTTTTAGATCTCTACTTCCTATATTCAGCTTGGTTCTCTACTGTAAAACAAACCTTACAATTGTCATAAACCTTTGTCTCATTTTAACCTCTAGTCATCCATGGAGCTCTAATTTTGGATGTCCTTCCTCCACCCCCAAAGGAATGGGTCTACTCTACCTGAGCCATTTCTTTGAAGATTACCCATCGTTTAATTAAATGTCACCATAATTTGTTGTCTTAATCTCTACATTTGCCCAACCAATTATGCTTTTGCACCAAGGGCAGGTACACACCCCATTCTGACCAATGCCAACATAATGTAGCCACCAGGTACTAAGTTGGCAGTTTCTCCCCCAGGAAGACTGTCTTTCCTTTAGAAACTTTTGGTGCAGTTTTCATTTTTTTAATCCAGTGTTTCGGGGGGGGGCGGAGAGAGAGAGGAAGAGAAAAATTGTACGCATGCTATATTGGACTCAGACTGAGCAAACAGTGCTCACCATTATTTCCATGGAAACCATTATTTCCATGGAAACCAGACAGCAACAGCACAAATCAGGAAGTTACTGTCAGACTCACTGCTCCTGCAGAAGCTGTGTGAAAATGGTATCTCACAAGGAGACTCGCTATGGAAATACACGAAACAGTGTGAAGTTGCTTTACTTAGCTGATATATGCACACTAAAAAAAAAATTAGGGCATGTTCATTCCAGTACAAGTACATTTTTAATGGCGTGACAATTACTGCCAAACCACACATCTGGCATTGAAAATTAACTTAAGTGTGGAGTCTGATTCCTTCAGATTTTAATTATTGTTGGATTTTTTTTAATTAAATATTCTCATTTCTTTTATCTCAATCCAATCCCTTGCTTTCATACATGATTCGACATTCAATTAAATATTCTGACACTTCCGTTTCAGACTACTCATCAACAACTCTTCAATCCGATTGGTTAAGGAAAGGCATTTGCTTGCCTTGTTCACAGGTGCCAGGTGCCCTGTAGAGGGCGCCGCTGTTTGGCTAGGGGAGGGTAACATCCGTGCAAAAGCCTGTAAAAAGTCTACAGGCAAGTGTAACAAAACCAGGCCATTATTAGTTTAGCAAGACCTAGTGACCAACTGGAAGGGAGGGGGGAAGCAATTTCTGCATTTCTTGAATATAGAAAAATGTACTCTTCACGGCAACTTTCATGTGCATTGGCATCGATAGCACTTCCCCATTACCTATCACCCCCTACACGATGTTCTACTTGTAATGCTGACATTGGGTTATCTCCCAAACTTGAATATTCTACGTTGTAAACACCGGCGGCATTTGTGGTCACGTGGTGCTGAACCCAAGGAGAGAAGCCAGCCTGACCACCTTCTGCATTTCAAGGCCTATCGCCCCAAACTACCATGATGATTGGCAATCTGCAAACAGCCGTTCCGTTGGGGATTAAATCCTCCATTCCCGCATCTTGGGATCTTTAATCGGGTCAATGTCGAATGTCTGCACCAAGATCCGTGCTGAGAAATGATCTCGTTTAGCAAACAGGTCACACGTTGCTGAGCCAGCGCTTTCCGTATCGCATGGCTTTGCTTCAACAAAAATTACCGCACAACGACACGAGAAAATGGCATCGCACGTTCGTTACGTTTACAGGAAACTTAAACCTGTGACGAACCGTCCCCACCCTTCCAACAATCGCCCGTCAGTCTCCAGCGCATACACGCCCCGTCTTCGTCAGAGAAATTAATCACCGACAACTCCATTTTAATGTTTTATTTTACCTCCTTTCCTTCCCCTCCCCCCCCCCCCGCGTTCTTCTCCACCCATTGTATATTTTTCTCTTACGCCATCCTCCTGGCATTAAAAAAAAACAGTTCTGCAATCCCTCTTGTAGGCTAACTGAAGGAACCTAACTTTCAACAAAATTAAGCGAACCGTTCCGAAACGTCTCTTATATTTGCCCGCAGGAAGCCTCATGCTTCAGCTAATAACGTGCTGCGCCAGACACAATGATGGCGCAGTTTCCTAGCGCACCAATACCAAGTAAACAAGAAAGCCCAACAGCAATCGACACTCGAGCGAAATCTCCACTCTAACCTGCCCTCCGAGCAATTAAAACACTTGAGAATGGAACGAATTCTTACACACGGCTGTACATCTTAATCAAGTTTATTCAAAATCCCCAAAACACCCACACGCCAGCTAGCTTAATCATTTCAAACCCATCGAATCACAAGTTTGTTATAAAATGTAAAAAAGTTTCTGTAAAGGTCGCAAATTAATCGTCTCAACAAAAAAGGGGTCCGCAACTATGGTGGGGTGGAAAATACGAGAAAGTTATATAACCATCCTTTCTAAATAAAACCCGACCGCAGTTGGTAAAGTGAAAAAAATATATCAAGAGTTACACCTATGGAACTTTATATAGAAAATTACAATAACTTTTAATGGGACATTTTGGAAACAATTTACTAATTAGCGTGGCGATGATAAAAAATCAATTATCGGCAGTTTTAAAGCGACTAAAATCGAACTGATAAATTGACGCAAAACTGAGCAGGCCAAGGCTTCCCTCGCGTTTTCGTTTCCTCCCCATCCTTAAAAATACCCAGATCATATTGTGTTTTTGGGAGTAGAGAAGGAAATTGAGATTTAAACAAGTCGATTAAATGACAACCGATGGGTTTTAAAACAGTGCTCACGTGGAAATATTGTAATCTGTTACTGTACTTGGCCGTGGGGGGGGGGGGGTAGAAAGAGAAGGGCTCGCAGTTAACCACAAAGGCCGCCATTACAGATTTTACTGGCGAGTTTCGATGCGCACATTAAAAACCCATTCATTCCCACCCCCCGAAAAAAACATTCAGTTGGAAACACCAAAGGCGCTTTGCTAAAAACAAAATTCAACGGATTAGAACAAAGCAGAGAGCAGGTTTCCCTCTGCGAGACGAGGTCGAAACAGACAAAGGCCGCAGTTCCAAGTTATTTTCAGCCACATTTTACACCACAGGCCCAGGAATATAGAATGGAGAGCTCATGAAACTCGAGTTGGGGATTTACAAGATCCGATGGTCAGGATCGCCCCCCCACCGCCTCCCCTTTTTTAAAAAAAACTTAAGACTCCTCCCCGCTGCAGCGCCGGGCGGCTTCGAGGAAGACAAAAGCCGCCATTGTCGGCGAACTTCCCGCAGCCGGCGCTGGGCTGGGAGAGATGGGGGAGGGGGGTGAACGGAAAAAGAGACTCCCTCTTCCCCCACTCCTCCGTACACACACACATATCCATCACCATTAAAGAGAACTTAAAAACAAAACGCACCAGCGGAGCTCGCACCGACTCACCTGCTGATCTAGATCCAGTACATTTCCGATGGCCACATGACTCATAACTAAAAAAGTGAGTAAAAAAAATTTTGACCAGGAAGAAAAAAAAGAGAAAAAAGTTTTTTCCGGAGGGGGGAAGGAGGGTTGGGAAGTATTCCTGTAGGGCGCTTTCTTTTTCGCCTTTCGCTTTGTCCTGCCGGTACACAGTAGCAGTAGAGTGCGAGAGCCAGGTATGTGGCTGCCGAAGATAGCGCTGCTGCTATTGTCGATGTCGCTGCCGCACTCCTTCCCTCGTCCCTTCGTCTCTCGTTATCACCACCTCGCGCGAAGACCGCCGGGAAACGGGACCACGCACGTGACGCCCTCTCTAGCCAATCAGCGGGTCGGCCTCGCCAGCGCGCAACGGACCTCATTAAAGGACGCCGCCAATCTCGCGAGAACCGCCCTTCCAGCCTGCGAAAATCTTGGAGTATCGCGAGATTTCCACTCGTCAGCTCGCTCGGCGAGTGTTGAGATGTGTTTCTACCGGGAAAGTTTGTTTTGGTCTGGTGATATGAAGGCCTGTTAATTCTCAGTGGCCCGATTCACTTGTTTTGGTGTGCTCTTTTGATTTTGGGTGATTAAACAAAATAACTGTAACTAATAAAACTTTAAATAAACCTTAACAAATTAAATTAAAATTTCATTGGCCGAGGTGATGATGCACTCCAGTCCCCGCGGCGCCCACCGGTCACGGAAGGCCTCAAGTGTGCCGACGGACACCGCGTGCTCCATCTCCAGGGCCACCCGGGCGCCAACATGGCCGCGGAAGAGAGGCAGGCAATCGGGCCGAACGACCCCCTCGACCACCCGCTGCCTGGACCAGTTAATGGCTTTTTTGGCCAGGCACAGGAGCAATCCTACGAGGAGGTCCTCCGATCTGCCCGCTCCCCTCCGCACCAGGTGACCAAAGATCAGGAGCATGGGACTGAAGTGCAGCCAAAAATCGAGGAGCAGCCCCTTCAAATAATGAAAGAGGGGCTGCAACCTTGTTTTGGTGTACTCTTTTATTGGGAACCAAATCAAAAACTGTAAATCAATAAACCTTTAAATGAAACTTAACAAATTAAATTAAAATTGTGTTGGCCGGGGTGACAATGCACTCCAGTCCCCGCGGCGCCCACCGGTCGCGGAAAAACTCAAGCGTGCCGGCGGACACCGCGTGCTCCATCTCCAGGGCCACCCGTGCGCGAACATGGCCGCGGAAGAGAGGCAGGCAATCGGGCCGAACGACCCCCTCGACCGCCCGCTGCCTGGACCAATTAATGGCTTTCTTAGCCAGGCCCAGGAGCAGTCCTACGAGGAGGTCCTCCGATCTGCCCACTCCCCTCCGCACCGGGTGACCAAAGATCAGGAGCATGGGACTGAAGTGCAGCCAAAAATCGAGGAGCAGCCCCTTCAAATAATGAAAGAGGGGCTGCAACCTTGTTTTGGTGTACTCTTTTATTGGGTACCAAATCAAAAACTGTAACTCAATAAAACTTTAAATAAACCTTAACAACTCAAATTAAAATTGTATTGCCCGGGGTGACGATGCACTCCAGTCCCCGCGGCGCCCACCGGTCGCAGAAAAACTCAAGCGTGCCGGCGGACACCACGTGCTCCATCTCCAGGGCCACCCGGGTGCCAACCAACATGGCCGCGGAAGAGAGGCAGGCAATCGAGCCGAACAACCCCCTCGACCGCCCGCTGCCTGGACCAATTAATGGCCTTCTTGGCCAGGCCCAGGAGCAGTCCCACGAGGAGGTCCTCCGACCCGCCCGCTCCCCTCCGCACCGGGTGACCGTAGATCAGGAGCGTGGGGCTGAAGTGCAACCAAAAATTGAGGAGCAGCCCCTTCAAATAATGAAAGAGGGGCTGCAACCTTGTTTTGGTGTAAAACCTTACTCTGAACAGTAAACAACACCCCTGTGTCTTTAAATTGGCTGTTCAAGTTGTGTGGTGGGGGAGTCCAAACCTAGGGGCCATAAATACAAGATAGGCACTAATTAAATCCAACAAGGAATTCAGGTGAAACACCTATACTCAGAGAGTAGTGGGAATGTGGAACTTGCTACTACCTGGAGTTATTGAGGCAAATAGCACACATTTATGGGGAAGCTAGATAAGTACATGAGGGAGAAAGGAATAGAAGGATATGTTGATTGGGTGAGATGAAGTAAATAGAGTGGGAAGAGGCCCGTGTGGCCAACTCATGCAAAACAACAACAACTTTTATTTATATAGCGCCTTTAACGTAGTAAAACATCCCAAGGCAAGGAGTGTTATAAGACAAAACATTTGACACCAAGCCACGTAAAGAGCAATTAGGGTAGATGACCAAAAGCTTGGTCAAAGAGGTCGGTTCTAAGGAGCGTCTTAAAGGAGGAAAGAGAGGCAGAGGTTCAGGGAGGGAATTCCAGAGCTGAGGGCCTAGGCAGCTGAAGGCACAGCCACCAATGGTTGAGCAATTATTATCAGGGATGCTCAAGAGGCCAGAATTAGAGGAGTGCACATATCTTGCGGGGGCGGGGCGGGGCGGGGGGGGGGGGGGGTTGCTGTTGTGGGGCTGGAGGAGATTACACAGATAGGGAGGGGAGAGGCCATGGAGGTATTTGAAATTTTAATAAACTTGTGTCTCCGTATCCCACTGCCTGGCAATATTTTCTTGATGCCAATTTCTTGCTGTTATCGATAGCCAATTTTTTAATTTATCCCACCCTCAAAAGAAACTTGACTTCCTCCTCATTTGTTATCCATTCACATCAAAATCAGGCAATCTCTTACAAGGGAGACTACTGGACATGTCCCTAAAACAGGAGTGCAACTCTTGAGAGGTGGCAATCTGGCCCTCAAAGCGCAGGCAACTCCGTTCTAATTGTGTTTATATTTCTTATTTGCTGGTTTGTCCTGTTCTGAATTTTGCGAGCTTGAAGTTGTGGAAATAGTTGTTTTTAGTGCTGTTGCCTCATTGGTAAATAGATCCTAAATCAGAACACCAAAATCTGTTGGTATCTGCAACTCAGATATATGAAAATCCATAGTAACATGATTTAACCTTTTATGTTGTCTCCAAGGCTGCCGGATAAACATCTATGTAAAGTAGAAAAATGTGGGTATTCCTGCCCTAAGACATTCATCACTTGGACCTTGAAATTTCTATAGTCCCACCACATAGTCTTTAGTTGTGCTTTTCTTGTTTGTAATGCATCAATCATTTATGTATTGCTACAGCAAGTAAGATTTTTAATTTCTTTTAAAAATAGACTTTATTCAAGAAAACACTGCTAATGTACATACAAGGCTAGAAATTACTGTTGGTGATAGAAGCAGATATACACTTAATGCATTTATATGAGTGTTATTTTAACACAAGCATTTAACCCATTTATTTTAACTGAGTTAACACTTCTGATAAAATATTAAACAAATGAGCATCAAAACGTTTGATACGGTCGACCACGCCATCCTCCATCGGTTCTCCTCCATTGTCCGGCCCCAATGGACACCCCTTATGGCTCCATTCCAACATGTTGGAATCAGCTCGCATATTTTCTCTTTCCAATCTGCACCATTGCCTTCAGAGTCACCCCAGGATTTCCCCTTCGCCCCTCTTCTTCCTTATCTACATGCTACTTGTGGCCCCGATTTTAACTCACCCGCTGCTGCAGTAATCAGGCTCAGGCTATTTTAATTCGCGGGCCTCATTAACATGCCAACGGTCAGGAAGTCGGTGGGAAGATGCTGCCGGCCATGAAGAATCGGGTGGCCGGAGCTGCCCACTGGCTTTCAGGTAAGTATGGGGAAGGGAGTTCCAGCAGGGTCTCGCCAGAGGGAAAGGGGGAGTCCGGGGCATGGGAGGCCTTACCTTTCCTTGTGCTCCTCCTGGCCCCATAAAGGAAAATAAAAACTTACCTGTTTGGTCCTTTTCATCTTTCCAGCAAGTCTAAGCTCTCTTCAGCGTGGTGGGAAAGTCACAACCTGAGCTAAAATTACAGTTGGGGCCTTATGACGTTAGTGGACCCAGATCTGCATATTTAAAGAAGGACCCGACAGCTTTGGGAAGGCGGTTTAGCCGCCGAACCAGAAGCCTGCATAAACATTGAGGCTGGTGGGATCCGGGCAGCACGAGGGCAGGTAAGTAACCTGCAATTTTAACCGCCCACCAGTTTCCGTCAGGCAGGTAAGGTTAAAATCCCCCCCAGGTGGTCAGCTTCCACGTGTGTGATGGTGACACCCAGCTCTACTTTCTCACCACTTCCGTTGATCCTCTCAACTGCTTGTGCTATAAGATTGCCTGTCTGATACAAGGACCCCAATATTTGCAGGGGGATAGTTTTGCAGCAGGGAAACCCAGAAGAACAGGTTTCCCTCAGATCCTGCCGAATTTAACGGCAGGACCTGATTACCATTTTAAAAATCTGTTTCCTGGCCACAGCCAGCCAGATTGAGAGACTGGCTGGCTATCGGGCGGGAGGGAGGGAGAGATTAGGGGTCGGGGGAGATCGGGATCGTGGGGTCATTGATGGGGGTCCAGGAGAGATCGGGAAGGAGGGGCCAAGATCGCGGGGATGCTCAGAGAAATCAGGAGAGGAGGGGAGAAGATTGTGGGGGGCCCGTGGAGGACATTGGGAGGGCATCGGATCGCAGGGGGGGAGGGCGGTCCTATCACTGGGGAGGTTTACAGGGCTGCTTAGGTGGCCGGGAGGAAGCACTCCTGTTCCTCCTGGCCCACAAGCAGTGCTGGTACATGGGAACGTAGGAACAAGAGTAGGCCATTTAACCCCTCGAGCCTGTTCCGCCATTCAATGAGATCACAGCTGCTCTGCGACCTAACTCCATATACCTGCCTTTGGCCCATATCCCTTAATACCTTTGGTTAACAAAAATCTATCAATCTCAGATTTAAAATTAACAATTGATCTAACATCAATTGCCATTTGCGAAACAGAGTTCCACCACCCTTTGTGTGTAGAGGTGTTTCCTAATTTCACTCCTGAAAGGTCTGACTCTAATTTTTAGACTATGCCCCCTAGTCCTAGAGACTCCCCAACCAACGGAAATAGTTTCTCACTATCTACCCTATCTGTTCCCCTTCATATTTTGAAAACTTCAATCAAATCACCCCTTAACCTTCTAAATTCTAGGGCATACAACCCTAATTTGTGTAGTCTCTCCTTGTAATTTAACCCTTGGAGTCCGGGTATCATTCTGGTAAACCTACTCTGCACTCCCTCCAAGGCCAGTATATCCTTCCTAAGGTGTGGAGCCCAGAACTGCTCACAGTACTCCAGGTGTGGTCTAACCAGGGCTTTGTATAGTTGCAGCATAACTTCTACCCCCTTGTATTCTAGTACTCTAGATATAAAGGCCAGCATTCCATTAGCCTTTTTGATTATTTTCTGTACCTGTTCATGACATTTTAATGATCTATGTACCTAGCCACCCAAGTTTCTTTGGACCTCCACTGTTTTTAGCTTTTCACCATTTAGAAAGTACCCTCTTCTGTCCTTTTTAGGTCCAAAGTGGATGACCTCACATATCCCTACATTGAAATCCTACTCCACAGTTTTGCCCATTCACTTAATCTATCAATATCTCTTTGTAATGTTATGCTTTCATCTACACTGCCTAGAATGCTGCCTATCTTTGTGTCATCGGCAAATTTGGATATGTGGCTTTCTATCCCATCATCTAAGTCGTTAATAAATACAGTGAATAATTGAGGCCCCAACACCACTAGTCATATCCTGCCAATTAGAGTAACTGCCCATTATCCCGACTCTCTGTCTCCTGCCATTCAGCAATTTCCTAACCAGGTCAATAATTTGCCTTCAATTCCATGGGCTTCAACCTTAGTTAACAGTCTCTTATGAGGGACTTTATCAAATGCCTTCTGGAAGTCCATATAAATAACATCCATAGACATTCCTCTGTCCACTACTATAGTCACCTCTTCAAAAAATTCAATCAGGTTTGTTAGGCATGACCTGCCTTTTACAAATCCATGTTGGCTCTCTCTGATCAACTGAAAATTTTCAATGTATTCACCCTATCCTTAAATATGGACTCTAGTAATTTCCCGACAACAGATGTTAGGCTAGCTAGTCTATAATTCTCGGGTTTTCCTCTCATCATTCTTAAATAGCGGAGTGACATGTGCAATTTTCCAATCTAAAGGGACGATTCCTGAATCGAGAGAACTTTGTAAGATTATAGTTAGGGCATCTGAAATGTGCTCACCTACTTCCTTTAAAACCCTGGGATGGAAACCATCTGGTCCTGGGGATTTGTCACTCTTTAGTGCCATTATTTTCTTCATTACTGTTATTTTACTTACGTTAATTTTGTTGAGTCCCTGTCCTTGATTCAATATTAGTTTGCTTGGGATTTCCAGCATTCTATCCCCTTCCTCTACTGTAAATACTGGCACAAAATATTTATTCAACAAGTCCGCCATTTCCTTATTTTCAATATCACCGCTATCAGTTTTCAATGGACATTGCTCCTGATCACCCTCTTTTTCCTAATATAATTGTAAACATTTTTGTGTTCATTTTGATATCCCTTGCAAGTTTCTTTTCATACTCCCTTTTTGTAGCTCTTACTTTCTGTTTTGTGACCCTTTGCTGTTCTTTGTATCTTGCCCATTCGCCAGGATCTGTGTTTTTGTTTGCATTTTTGTATGCCCTTTCCTTTAGTTTTATATTATCTCTTACCTCTTTAGTCATCCATGGCTGTTTTTTTTTGGCAAGTAGAGCTCTTGCCCTTTAGGGGTATAAACTGGTTTTGTATCACGTTAAATTATTTTTTGAACACCTCCCACGGATCTTTTTACCCATTAACAGAGTTGCCCTGTTTACTGTGGACGGTCTCTGTCTCATCCCGTTGAAGTCAGCCTTACCTAAATCTAGAATCTTGGTAGCTGTTTAACATTTCTCCCTTTCAAACACTACTTTGAACTTGATCATAAGAACATAAGAAATAGGAGCAGGAGCAGACCATTTGGCCCCTCGAGCCTGCTCCGCCATTCAATAAGGTCATGGCTGATCTTCTACCTCAACTCCACTTTCCTGCACTATCCCCATATCCCTTGATTCACTTAATATCCAAAAATTTATCAATCTCTGTCTTAAATATACTCAACGACTGAGCCTCCACAGCCCTCTGGGGTAGAAAATTCCAAAGATTCACCACCCTCTGAGTGAAGAAATTTCTCCTCATCTCAGTCCTAAATGGCCGACCCCTTATTCTGAGACTGTGACCCCTGGTTCTAGACTCCCCAGCCAGGGGAAACATCCTCCCTGTCAAGCCCTGTAAGAATTTAGTCTGTTTCAATGAGATCACCTCTCATTCTTCTAAACTCTAGAGAATATAGGCCTAGTCTACTCAATCTCTTCTCATAGGAAAATCCCCTCATCCCAGGAATCAGTATGGTGAACCTTTGTTGCACTCCCTCTATGGCAAGTATATCCTTCCTTAGGTAAGGAGACCAAAACTGTACACAATACTCCTGGTGTGGTCTCACCAGGGCCCTATATAATTGCAGTAAGACATCTTGGGGTAGAAATTAGGTTGCGCCCCATTTGGGGCGCAAATATCGTCTGGACGCAAATATTAGCGCCTGGCGCTAATTATCGGCACTGACTGGAAACTTCACTTTTACCGCCCCGGGAGGTGAGTGGAGCGCTAAAGCAGGCGCTGCACACCTGTCTTAAGGCGCAAAGGCCAAGGAGTGAGGCGCTAACTCAGAGCGCTGGTGAAGCTCATGTAATGTCAGTCAGCAATGGAACACACACACAATGGCACGGGCCAGTTCTTAAAGGGGATGGTTAATCTTGCTTTCCATCCACATCCTGTTCATTGCAGCCTTGAATCTCGGCCTGGAGAGACTTGCACATCAAATGTGCTGGAAAGAACAATGGAGAGTACCAGGCAAAGAGCTCAGAGTGCAGCTCCCACAGTCTCTGCTAAATCGATACAAGGAATGGCAAATCAAAATGAACCTGCAAAGTGCTGCTCAGTACCCAAAACTCCTTCACACAACGTTGAATCTCTCCAGAAGTCTCTCCCTCTCTCTCTCAGAATGCGTAGTTCAAAAATGCCACCAACAATAAAAGACAGGAAGAGGCCCCCTTTAAATAGCGCCCCCCCCAGCCCCACAGTGATTGATAGCGTTCCAGTCTTCTGGTTGTTGGATGCGCCAGGCGGTAAGGCAGGGGGCGCCACTCAATTTCTGCTCCGGGGCGCCACAAGGGCGTTGCACCATGGAATGACGTCACAATCTGCGCGCGCAGGTGGTCGCAGCGGTAAGTTTTAGCGCCGCCGCACAATCTCAAGTTAAGTTCTCGAGTGGCGCAAACATCGCTGCGCCCGGGCGTTAGCGGCTTTGCGCCCCATTAGCGCCCTCTTAAGGCGCTAACGGGAGGCGCAACCAACTGAATTTTTACCCCCTTTACTCTTATACTCAAATCCTCTGGTAATAAAAGCCAACATACCATTTGCTTTCCTAATTGCTTGCTGTACCTGCATGTTAACTTTCAGTGATTCGTGTACAAGGACACCCATGTCCCTCTGAACACCAACATTTCCCAATCTCTCACCATTTAAAAACAACTCTGCTCTTCTATTTTTCCTACCAAAGTGGATAACTTCACATTTCTCCACATTATATTCCATTTGCCATGTTCTTGCCCACTCACTTAGCCTGTCTATATCCCCTTGAAGCCTCACAACTTACATTTCTACCGAGCTTTGTATCATCAGCAAACTTGCATATATTACATTTGGTCCCCTCATCCAAATCATTGATATAGATTGTGAATAGCTGAGGCCCACGCACTGATCCTTGCGCTACCCCACCAGTTACAGCCTGCCAACCCGAAAATGACCCGTTTATTCCTACTCTCTGTTTTCTGTCTGTTAACCAATTCTCAATCCATGCTAGTATATTACCCCCAATCCCATGAGCCCTAATTTTGTTTAATAACCTCTTGTATGGCACCTTATCGAATGCCTTCTGAAAATCCAAATGCACCACATCCACTGTTACCCCTTCATCTATTCTGTTAGTTACAACCTCAAAAAACTTTAACAGATTTGTCAAACATGATTTCCCTTTCATAAATCCATGTTGACTCTGCCCAATACTATTATTATTTTATAAGTGCCCTGTTACCACATCCTTAATAATAGATTCTAACATTTTTCCTACACTGATGTCAGGCTAACTGGTCTGTAGTTCCCCGTTTTCTCTCTCCCTCCTTTCTTAAATAGTGGGGTTACATTTGCTACCTTCCAATCCACGGGAACTGTTCTAGAATCTATGGAAGAAGATGACAACCAATGCATCCACCATCTCTATAGCCACCTCTTTTAAAACCCTAGGATGTAGGCCATCAGATCCAGGGGATTTATTGGCTTTCAGTCCCATTAATTTCTCCTCCAGTGCTATTTTTTTTACTAATACTAATTTCTTTCACTTCCTCATTCTCGCTAGACCCTTGGTTCTCCACTATTTCCAGGAGGTTTTTTGCGTCGTCTTCTGTGAAGACAGACACAAAATATTTGTTTAATTTCTCTGCCATTTCCTTATTCCCCATTATAATTTCTCCTGTGTCAGCCTATAAGGGACCCATATTTACTTTCGCTAATCTTTTCCTTTTTACATACCTATAGAAACTTTTACAGTCTGTTTTTATGTCTCTCGCTAGTTTACTCTCATATTCTATTTTCCCTTTCTTTATCAATTTCTTGGTCCTCCTTTGCTGAATTCTAAAATCCTCCCAATCCTCAGACTTACTACTCATTTTAGCAACACTATAAGCCTCTTCCTTTAATCTAATACTATCTTTAATTTCTCTGGTTAGCCACGGTTGGACCATTTTCCCCGTGGTGTTTTTATTCCTTAAGGGAATGTATATTTGTTACGAATTATGAATTATTTATTTAATGTTTGCCACTGTTTTTCTACTGTCATATTTTTTAATCTAGTTTCCCAAACTACCTTAGCCACCTCACCTCTCATACCTGCGTAGTTTGCTTTGTTCAGGTTTAGGACCTAGTTTCGGACTTAACAAAGTCACTCTCAAACTCAACATAAAATTCTATCATATTATGATCACTGCTCCCCAGAAGCTCCTTTACTACAACGTTATTAACTAACCCTGTCTGATTCCACAGTACTAGATCTAAAATAACCAATTCCCTCATAGGTTCCTTGATGTACTAATCTGGAAAACTATCTTGAATGCATTCCTGAACACTTCTCCTGCACTATTTCTGCAAATTTGGTTTGCCCAGTCTATATGAAAGTTAAAGTCCCCCATGATTACTGTATTACTCTTGTTACATGCATCTCTAATTTTCTCATTCATACTCTGCCCAACGCTACAACCACTGTTAGGGGGCCTATAGACTACTCCCACTAATGTTTTCTGCCCCTTGTTGTTTCTTAGCTCCACCCAAACCGATTCTACATTTTGTTTTTCCAAGCCAAGATCCTTTCTCTCTACTGTCCCTAATCCCTCCTTTATTATCAGGGCTACCCCTCCTCCTTTTCCATTCTGCCTGTCTCTTCTAAAAGTCAAATATCCTGGAATATTTAGTTCCCAACCTTGGTCACTCTGCAACCTCGTCTCTGTAATGACTATGAAATCAAACCCATTTATTTCTATCTGCGCTATTAGTTCATCTATTTTGTTGCGAATGCTTCGTGCATTCAGATGTAGTACCATTAGCTTTAACTTTTTTCTATTTTTCCCTGATGTCATTTTAGTCACTAATACTCTATTACCTTTGTTAATCTTTATGTCCCTTCCTGACCCACTCTGCTTATCTTTACCCAGATCACTACTCTGCTCTACAGCCTTGACATTTCTCTTACTGCTTTTGCATTTACCCTTTCCTGGATCCTCCCACCACCCCACCCCCCCGCCTCCCCCCTTCGTTAGTTTAAAGCCCTATCTACTGCCCTAGTTATTCGATTCGCCAGGACACTGGTCCCAGCCCGGTTTAAGCGGAGCCTGTCCCCACGGAACAGCTCCCTCTTTCCCCAGTACTGGTGTCAGTGCCCTATGAATTGAAACCCCTACCTCCCACACCACTCTTTGAGCTACGCATTTAACCTTCTAATCTGTTTGTCCCTATGCCAATTTGTGCGTGGCTCAGGTAACAATCCAGAGATTATTACCTGTGAGGTTCTATGTTTTAATTTTGACCCTAGCTCCTCAATCTCTCTCAGCAGAACCTCATTCCTTGTTCTATCTATGTCATTGGTTCCTACATGGACCACGGAAACTGGATCCTCCCCCTCCCACTCTAAGTTCTTCTCCAGGAAACATCCTTTACCCTGGCACCAAGTAGGCAACACAACCTTTGGAACACCCGGTTGCGGCTGCAGAGAACAGTATATATCCCCCTGACTATACTGTCCCCTAACACTACCACATTCCTTTTCACTTCCCCCACTTGAGTGGCCTCCTGCACCATGGTGCCATGGTCAGTTTGCTCATCCACCCTGCAGGTCCTTGTTCTCATCCCCACAGGTAGCAAGTATCTCATATCTATTGGTCAAAGTCAAGGGCCGAGGCTCCTCCATCACTACATCCTGGGTCCCCATACCTTCCTGACTTGCGGTCATACCCTCCTGTCCCTGACCATTGACGAACTCTAAAGTACTACTTAACCTAAGGAGTGTGACTGCCTCCTTGAACAAAGTGTCCAGGTAGCTCTCCCCCTCCCTGATGCCCCACAATGTCTGCACCTCGTACTCCAGCTCAACAACTCTGAGCCGAAGTTCCTCGAGCTGTAGACACTTACCGCAGATGTGATTGCTCGAGATCTCGCTGGTCTCCACAAACTCCCACATGCTGCAGTTACGGCACACCACCTGCCCTGCCATGTCTATCTAACCTTCTTTATTTATTTAATTAGTTAATTTATTATTATTTTTTTTTCAATCAATTATTTTAGTTTTATTAATTAATTGGTTTATGTAATTTAAGTTACTAATTCAGTAAAGTAAAGTAATAGTAAGTTACAGTTTCTTAGCTCTGAGTTTAACTCAATTCCCTAGCTTAGAGGCTAAAAAAAACTAATACTCACCAACCACCTACCTGCTGCCCTGTGATGTCACTCCTTGATTTTTTTTCCTGTTTAGAAGGTTCCTCGCGCTACCTCTCTCTTTATAGCGCCGCTGCTCTCACTGTTCACGCTCCCTCTCTATAGCGCAACCGCCGCTGCTCTCACTGTTCATGCTCCCTCTCTATAGCGCCACCGCCGCCACCACTGCTCTCGCCGTTTTATCCCAGGTCCGCTCCTCTCGCCGCATGTTATGATCGCTATTAGATAAATGTTCACGCACCATTCGGCTGTTAACTAAATCTGGCTCATTACTTATTACTAAATCTATTATGGCATGCCCCCTTGTTGGTTCTAAGACATATTGTTGCAGAAAACTATCCCGGACACACTCAAGAAATTCACTACATGCGCTAATCTGCTTATCCCAATCTATATGAAAGTTAAAATCGCCCATTAAAACCACTCTACCTTTACTACATGCTTGTCTAATCTCTGCAGTTATACAATCTAGCACTTCACAGCTGCTACCAGGGGGCCTATACACAACATCCACTACAGTCTTAAATCCTTTCCTATTTCTTAATTCTACTCATAAAGTCTCCACTGCCTGCTTACCTCTCGTTATATGGAAAAGCACTTACCTCTTCAATGCAGCAGTCCTTGCCTGCCTTTAGCTGCCGGGTTTCCCGAGGACCGAGAAACCCGGACGTCCAGTGTTAAAGCTGGAACAGAGAAAAAGTCTGAGGTGCGCGGCCTCATTAAAATATTTAAATGAAGGAACCATCTCCTGGGAGCGGGTTGGTCGCCTGCCCCCGTCCCACCTCCATTAAAACCGAAAGTGGACGGGTTCAAGGCGGGTTGGGTTCGGGTTTGAGATTTTTTACATTTTTAAGAAGCAGGAACTCAAAGGTTGTAATCTCTGAATTACTCCCGGTGCCACGTGCTAGTGAGTATAGGAATAGGAGGATAGAGCAGATGAATGCGTGGCTAAAGAGTTGGTGCAGGAGGGAGGGCTTTAGTTTCCTGGATCACTGGGTCTGTTTCTGGGGAAGGTGGGACCTGTACAAGTCGGACGGGTTGCACCTGAACTGGAACAGGACCAACATCCTTGCGGGGAGGTTTGCTAGTGCTGTTGAGGGGGTTTAAACTAACTTGGCAGGGGGATGGGATACAGAGTGGAGCTATAGTAGGGGGTGATGCACAGCCAAATATAGAGGAAAAAACAAGTCAGTCTGGAAGGCAGAGCAAATATGTAATGGCACAAGGGAGTATGGCAGGCTGGATGGCATTTATTTTAATGCAAGGAGTCTTACGAGTAAGGCAGATGAATTGAAGGTGTTGATGAACACATGGGAGTAGGATATTGTTGCTATCACAGAGACATGGTTGAGGGAGGGGCAGGACTGGCAGCTCAATATTCCGGGGTTTAGAATCTTCAGGCGAGATAGAGGGGGTTGTAAAAGAGGAGGGGGTGTCGCAATATTAATCAAGTAGTCAATTACTGCTGTAAGGAGGGATGATATCTTAGCAGGTTCCTCTAATGAGGCCATATGGGTAGAACTTAAAAACAAAAAGGGGGCAAACACTTTGCTGGGAGTGTACTATAGGCCCCCAAACAGTCAGGGGGAGATAGAGGAACAGATATGTAGGGAAATCTCAGAGAAGTGTAGAAATAATAGGGTAATAATAGTAGGGGATTTCAACTTCCCCAATATTAACTGGGATAGTCAGAGTGCGGAATTCTTAAAGTGCATCCAGGAGAGCTTTTTGAGCCAGCATGTAGAAAGTCCTACAAGAGAGGGGACGGTACTGGACCTAATTCTAGGGAATGTAGCCAGGCAAGTGGTAGAAGTGTCAGTAGGAGAGCATTTTGGTGACAGTGACCATAATTCGGTGAGATTTAAGGTAGTCATGGAAAAGGACAAAGATGGACCGGAAATAAAGGTTCTAAATTGTGGGAAGGCCGATTTTAATATGATAAGGCAGGATCTGGCCAAAGTGGACTGGGATCAACTACTTGTAGGAAAATCCACATCAGAACAGTGGGAGTCATTCAGAAAGGAAATAGAGAGAGTACAGCGCCAACATGTTCCCGTAAAGGTCAAGGGTGGAACCAACAAGTCCAGGGAACCTTGGATGTCAAGGGATATACAAGAATGGATTAGGAAAAAAAGGGAGGCTTTTGGCAGATACAAAAGACTAAAAACAGTGGAAGCCCTAGAGGAGTATAGAAAGTGCAGGGGGGTACTTAAAAAAGAAATTAGGAGAGTGAAGAGGGGGCATGAAAAAACACTGGCGGGCAAAATAAAGGAAAATCCCAAGGTGTTTTATAAGTATATTAAGGGCAAGAGGATAACCAGGGAAAGCGTAGGGCCCATTAAGGACCAAAGTGGCAATCTGTGTGAAGAGCCGGAAGATGTAGGTGAGGTTTTAAATGAATATTTTGCATCTGTGTTTACTATGGAGAAGGACGATGTAGGCATAGAAATCAGGCAGGGGGATTGTGATATACTTGAACAAATTAGCATTGAGAGGGAGGAGGTACTAGCGGTTTTAGCGGGCTTAAAAGAGGATAAATGCCCAGGCCCAGACGAGATGTATCCCAGGCTGCTGTGTGAGGCAAGGGAGGAGATTGCAGGGGCTCTGACACAAATTTTCAGAACCTCTCTGGCCACAGGGGAGGTGCCAGAGGACTGGAGGACAGCTAACGTAGTACCATTATTCAAGAAGGGTAGCAGGGATAAACCAGGGAATTACAGGCCAGTGAGCCTAACATCAGTGGTAGGGAAATTATTGGAAAAAATTCTGAGGGACAGAATTAGTCTCCACTTGGAGAGACAACGATTAATCAAGGATAGTCAGCATGGCTTTGTCAGGGGGAGATCATGTAGAGGCAGGAACACTCACAACATTCAAGAAGCATTTAGATGAGCACTTGAAACGCCATAGCATACAAGGCTACGGACCAAGTGCTGGAAAATGGGATTAGAATAGACAGGGCTTGATGGTCGGCGCAGACACGATGGGCCGAAGGGCCTCTTTCTGTGCTGTATAACTCTATGGGCTCGAATTTCATCGGGTCGTTGAGGCGGGATTGGAGGCGTGTGGGTGGTTAAAATTGCAAAAACTGGCGGGCGGGCCCAAACCCGCCTCCATCCCGCCTCCAAGCAATTTTCATTAAATCGTGTCTACTGGTCCCATCTCCATCCTGCCTCCAAGAGGAGGGATAGGCCGTTAAGGCTCTTAACAAGCACTAAATTGCCTCTATAATGCCATTTTGATAGGCCTTTGTGATTTTAACCCTTTTCCCACGTGAAGCACGCCTGTTCTGAAACACGACGGTGAAACCTGGCGGTAGTACAATTGAATTGCTGACTATCAGCTGCAGCTCAACCATTAAATCGGAGATTTGATCAGCCATCATTTGCAGGTGGCAGGACTTTGCTGTCTCAGGTCTGGGGGAACTTTTAGAAGGCATAACCACAGCTGTGGAAGTTTGTAGCCTGACACCCATCTCCAGTGTGACCTCCTGGGAAACCCCTCTCGCCACCTTGACTGAGTGCTTCCTCAACTGAGGCATATACCAGAAGCATGGGAGCCATTTATTTCCTTCCCTTCTGGACATCAGATGAGGACGAAGACCAGCCGCGGCACCAGCAGAACCATGAACAACAGCAGCACCAACAGTAGCAGCACCAACAGCAGCAGCAACAATAGGAGCGCCAAGCTGCTGCTCACCCACCTGAAGCTGCTCAGGCCAGAAGGGGCCAGCGCATGGAAGCCCCTCGGCGCAGGAGATACCCCCCAAACAGGGTCTACAGACACAGGGTCAGCTACCTCAACATGTCTGAGCAGCAGTGCCAAAGGCGGCTCCGACTTTCGCGAGAGGTAGTGGGTGACATCTGCGCAATGCTGCAACAAGACCTGGAGCCCAGAGGACCAGGTGGACAACCCTTACCAGTGGCTGTCAAAGTCACCACCACACTCAACTTTTTTGCCTCAGGCTCATTCCAGGGATCAGCAGCAGACATCAACGGCATCTCAAAGGCGGCCGCACACACTTGCATCACGCAGGTAACCGATGCCCTCTTTGCCATCGCGCACAATCACATCCATTTCACCAAGGATCAAACAAGTGTCACGGTGCGTGCGATTGGATTAGCTAATCTGGCAGGCTTTCCAAGGGTGCAGGGCATCGTTGACTGCACACATGTGGCCCTTAAGGCACCCCATCACAATCCAGGTATTTTTGTCAACTGCAAGGGCTTCCACTCCCTTAACGTTCAGCTGGTGTGTGACCACAAGAAGGAAATTTTGCATGTTTGTGCCAAGTACCCTGGCAGTTGCCATGACTCCTTCATACTGTGCCAGTCGAGTGTGCCTCCGCTATTCAGTCCGCCAGACCAACTTAACGGATGGCTACTTGGAGACAAGGGCTATCCCCTGAAGACGTGGCTAATGACGCCGTTGAGGAGCCCATCCAACGAAGCTGAGGAGAGCTACAACTCCAGCCACATGTCCACCAGAGCCATAATCGAGCAAACCATCAGTTTGCTGAAGATGCGCTTCAGATGCCTGGATAGATCAGGTGGAGCCCTGCAGTACTCAGCAGCCAGGGTCTCCAGAATCATCGTGGTTTGCTGTGCACTTCACAATATGGCACAGCGTCGTGGCTTGCAGATTCCTGAGGACCAAGTGGCTCGTCACATATCCTCCTCAGATGAGGAGGAGGAGGAGGAGGAGGATGAGGAGGAGGATGAGGAGGAGGAGAAGAGCGAAAACGAACATCTTGCAGAGGCCCATCAACCAGCGGCAGCAGTACACGAGAACATTGCTGGCCCGGATGCAAGGAACGCACTCATCTTGGCCAGATTTGCTTAGCCTAGCCAATCAAGCACTTTTGCCTCGCAGCTTCTTACCTGAGCATTGACAATGGCCAAGAACCAGCGGATTCCTAGCAATTTGGACACCATACTGACAATTGCAAGTAATCCTAAGCCCTCAATGTGGAAGTCCCATTCGCGAAATGATACACACCACAATTACAGCAGTAGCCATCAGATTTTTTATTTACAGTAATCATCTGATGGCTTTTTAACATAAAACATCAAAATTCACCCAAGTGACTACCCTTGTGACTATTTGTGCACTATCTTTCTTACGCGTGCTCCTGCGTGGTGCTTCCCCTGTGGCTTCAGCAGATGTGGAGGCCCCTTGATCGCTTTCTTGCTGCTCCTGTCTCGACACCTTTGGCGGGCGTCCTCTGGGGTTGCGAACCTGTGAGGGCTCGCCAACAGTCTGGTGCTCCTACGGCTGTGCAGGGGTTGAGAAGCCGATCTCAGTTGGGTGCGGACTCTGGTGGGGCTTTGACCGAGGACTTGTCAGTGGCATGGAAGTGTGAGCGCTTGGAGAGGAGCCCCCACTTCCTTGTTCTCTGCAAACAACATCCCTCTCATAGGTCAGGTCCACCTCAGCGCTTGCAAGTGAATTGAGAGCACCTTGCTGCACATCAGGGGGGCCATGGGGACCCATATCTGCACTGGAAGTCCTACTCAGAAGGACTTCCATGAAGGTCTGGTTTCTGTGTTCAATAGATGACCATCGCTCCTCCAGAGATGTCATTCTATTCTGAACACTCACCATGTTTTCTGCACTCTGGCGACTTATCTCCTCCATGGCCGCAGCCATCCTCTCGACTACTGTAGCCATCCTTTCGACGGAGTTTGCCATAATTTGCACGGAGGTTGCCATCCTTTCCGTGGTGATGCGTTCATGCGCCAATGACTCCACAAAGGCTCTGCTCATGTTCGCAATGGACTCCTCCATTCGCTCCGCACTCGCAGCGACCCTGGAGACAAAACCTGCCAGAGACTCCTGCATCTGTTCCTGGAGTTCCAGCACCGCTGATCTTATGGATGGACCCAGAGGCAGAGGGTCGACATGCAGCTGAGCCGAGCTGGGAGAGTCCTGCGCCCTCTGACTAGGACTCTCCACTGCTGTCCCTGTCTCCACTATCTGCTGATGCTCACTTGTGAGCTGTGATACACCAGGTGACAACACTACTCTATCTCGCGATGTTCCCTCCGAGGTGTGAGTGTCTGCGCTGGTGCTGGGTGCGCTGAATTCTGCTGACGCTGCGCCCTCAGAGGTTGCAATTTCCTCTTAGGAGTCTTGAGGCTCATGCTCTTCCTCCTGGATAGTGGGGACGGGTGCTTGCGATGGTCCTGGGGGGGAGTAAAGGAAAGAGTCAGAGATGTGAGGCCAAGGTTACATGCACATTGCATATTGCAGATGATCATAAGTCCATCTGTTAGAGCTTCAGAATCATTATCAGCGACTCATGCAATGTCATTGAGAGAGAAGGAAAACTATTCTGTCACCAGCTTGCTGTGATGCGCCCGTCTGTCCGTCCCCCACTTGGGAATCGTCCTCCACTCCCACCATCTCCAGGACCGCCTCCTCCCAGGTGGTGAGCTGGGCTACTGAGGGTGGCCCTCCTCCTGTCCTCACTCTTTCCCTCTTATTGTGAGCTCTCTTTTCCTGCAATGAGGGAGACAAGTGGAGTTTGAGTGAGAATGAAGGAATGAGTGTAGAGAATCCATAGCATAGATGCTTAGAAGGAGACAAAGATGGAGTGAGGTGGCAAGACCAAGGGCCCTCCCTGTGTGTTGTAAGTTGTAATTGCATCACAGTGATAGGGAGTGTGAGGGCTGCATAGTCGAATAGTTAGGTGAATGTGACCATAGAGAGAGAGGGAATGGGTAAGGGTGCATGGATGTTAGTGTCAAGTGGGATGTGGAGGAAGAGATTGCTAAAGCTGAGTGCTGGTGAGGAGAGGCAATGGGGATCAGATTGAGGGTGATGGGAAATTCATACTCACTTTTCCAGTGCGCAGAAGGTCATGAAGCCTCTTCCTGCACTGAAGCGAGGTTCTGCGGGTTATTGACAAAGTGTTGACCTCCTCTGCCACCTGGACCCACACAGCCTTGGTCTGCTGGGGAGGCTTCTTCCTCCCTGAAGAAGGGAAGAGCACCTCTTTGTTTGCTCTTGCTCCCTCTACTAAAGCCTGCAGGGCAACGTCATCAAAGTGGGGTGCAGACCTAGGTCTCTGGCTGGCCATTCTTCCTGCAGGTGCCTCTAACATGCAAGGGCAAAAGCTTGGCAGTCTGCAGAAGAAGCAAGGCTTGTTGCAGACCTTAAATGCAGCAGCAATGATGGCGTCATCGGAGGCGACTTTCAGACTGGAAAAACTCACTGGCCATGGGTTCCCACATGTTGAAACTCAATTGGCCAATTAGGTTAAAATGGCATCATTCTCCTACATCGATTTAGAATCGGGTGGCTAACACGAAATGCGGATTACACGACCCAAGCCCGCCCCAGTATCAAAATCCAGCCCTATGACTCTATTTCCCACCCAACCCAAACCCACCCGTTTTTGGGGGTTAAAATTCCCCCAAAATTTCCTCCAACTGAACATTATGAAGACTGAAGCTATCTCCCTCCCAGGCCACTTGCTGAGGCTGAACTAGATAGTATCAAACCTTGGTATCCTATTCGATTCAAAGTTGAGTTTCAAAACTCATGTCCTATCCCTCACTAAGACTGTTTACTTCCACCTGTGTAACATCACCTACTTTGCGTCTACCTCACCCCATTTCCGCAGAAACCATAGTAAATGCTTTTGTCACCTCTAGACTCATTTTCCCCAATGACTTCTTTGCTGGCCTCCCATTCTTAACCTTCCATAAACTCCATGTTCAAACCTTAGTTGCTGACATCCTGTCCTTTTATTAAAAAAAAAAAATTCTTGGGATGTGGACGTCACTGGCAAGGTGGGCATTTATTGCCCATTCCCAGTTGCCCTTGAGAAGGTAGTGATGGGCTGCCTTCTTGAACCACTGCAGTCCATGTGGTGAAAATACCCCACAGTGCTGTTAGGTAGGGAGTTCCAAGATCTTGACCCAGCTACGATGAAGGAATGGTGATATATGTCCAAGTCAGGATGGTGTGTGACTTGGAGGGGAACTTGGAGGTGATGGCATTCCCATGCACCTGCTGCCCTTGTCCTTCTAGATAGTGGATGTCTCAGGTTTGGGAGGTGCTGCTGAAGAAGCCTTGGTGAGTAGCTGCAGTACATCCTGTAGATAGTACACACTGTAGCCACGGTATGCCAGTGATAGAGGGAGTGGATGTTTAGACTAGTGAATGAAGTGCCAATCAAGTGGACTGCTTTGTTCTGAATGATGTCTAGCTTCTTGAATATTATTGCAGCTGCGCCTATCCAGGTAAATGGTGAGTATTTGATCATACTCCAACTTGTGCTGTATGTATGGTGGAGAGGCCTTGAGGAGTCAGGAGGTGAGCCACCTGCCATAGCATATCCAGTCTCTGACCTGCTCTAGTAGGGGAGCAGGGGAGTAGCATTTATGTGGCACCCAGAATGTTGATGGGGTGGACCTGGGTGGTGGACCCAATGATGATAATGGCATTGATTGTCAAGGGGAGGTGATTAGAATCATGGAATCATAGAATGATACAGCACAGAATGAAGCTATTCAGCCCATCGTGCCTGTGCCGGCTCTTTGGTAGAGCTATCCAACTAATCTCACTCCCCTGCTCTTTCTCTATAGTCCTGTAATTTTTTCCCTTCACGTATTTATACAATTCTCCTTTGAATATTACTATTGAATCTGCTTCCACCAACTTTTCAAGCAGTGCATTCCAGATTACAACAACTCACTGTGTAAAAAAATGCTTCCTCATGTCGCCTCTGGTTCTTTTGCTAATCACCTTAAATCTGTCTCCTCTGGTTACCAACCCTTCTGCCACTGGAAGCAGTTTCTCTTTATTTACTCTATCAAAACCATTCATGATTTTGAACACCTCTATCAAATCTCCTCTTAACATTCTCTGCTCTAAGGAGAACAACCATAGCCTCTCCACATAACTGAAGTCCCTCATTCCTGGTACCATTCCAGTAAATCTCTTCTGCAGCCTCTCCAAGGCCTTGACATCCTTCTGAAAGTGTGGTGCCCAGAATTGAACACAATACTCCAGCTGAGGCCAAACCAGTGTTTTATAAAAGTTTAGCATAACTTCCTTGCTTTTGTACTTTATTCCTCTTTTTCTAAAGCCAAGGATCCCATATGCTTTTTTAACAGCTTTCTCAACTTGTCCTGCTGCCTTCAAAGATTTATATACATACACTCCCAAGTCTCTCTGTTCCTGCACCCCCTTTAAAATTGTATAATTTAGTTCATATTGCCTCTCCTCATGCTTCCAACCAAAATGTTTCACTTCACACTTCTCTGCGTTAAATTTCATCTGCCATGTGTCTGCCCATTTCACCAGTCTGTCTATGTCCTCCTGAAGTCTCTTACTATCCTCTTCACTGTTTACTATATTTCTTAGTTTTGTATCATCTGCAAACTTTGAAATTATGCCCGCTATACCCAAGTCCAGGTCATTAATATATATCAAAAAGAGGAGTGGTCCTAATATCGACCCCTGGGGAACATCACTGTATACTTCCCTCCGATCTGAAAACAACCATTCACCACTACTCTCTGCTTTCTGTCTTTTAGCCAATTTTGTATCCATGCTACCACTATCCCTTTAATCCCTTGGGCTTTAATTTTGCTAACAAGTCTAGTAGGTGGTATTTTTTCAAATGCCTTTTGAAAGTCCGTATACATAACATCAACCACGCTACCTTCATCAACCCTCTCCGTTACTTCATCAAAGAATTCGATCAAGTTAGTCAAACACAATTTGCCTTTAACAAATCTGTGCTGATTTTCATTTATTAGCCCATTCTTTTCCAAATACCAATTAATTTTGTCCGAGATTATTGTCTCTAAAAGTTTCCCCACCAGTGACGTTAGGCTGACAGGCCTGCAGTTGCCGGGTTTATCCCTCTCCCTTTTTTAAACAAGGGTGTAACATTTGCAATCCTCCAGTCCTCTGGCACCACCCCCATATCCAAGGAGGATTGGAAGATTGTGGCCAGAGCCTCTGCAATTTCCACCATTACTTCCCTCAGTAACCTAGGATGCATCCCATCTGGACCTGGTGGCTTTTCTACTTTGAGGACTACCAACCTTTTAAATACCTGTTCTTTATCTATTTTTATCCTATCCAATATTGCTACTGCCTCCTCCTTTACTGCTACATTAGCAGCATCCTCATCTCTAGTGAAGACAGATGCAAAGTGTTCATTTAGTACCTCAGCCATGGCCTCTGCCTCCACAAGAAGATCTTCTTTTTGGTCCCTAATCGGCCCCACCCTTTCTTTGACTACCCTTTTACTATTTATGTGTTTATAAAAGACTTTTGGGTTCCCTTTTATGTTAGCCGCTAATCTATTCTCATAGTCTCTCTTTGCCCCTCTTATTCCCTTTTTTAGATCTCCTCTGTACTTTCTATATTCAGCTTGCTTCTCTACTGTATTATGAATCTTACAAATTATAACTGTCATAAGCCTCCCTTTTATGTCTCATTTTAACCTCTATGGGCTAAATATTGAGTAGCGCCCTGGAAAAATTAGCGTCCCCGCGATGGAAATTGAGTGGTAGCGCCCTAAGAGGGAAGCGGGGTGTTACTAGAAGCGTCCCGCCTCCCTCTTGGGGCGCTGTGTCGCGCCGCGATATTGCAGGCCTTCCTCCCCTTCTTAAAGGGGAGGGACCTTGCGTAGTGTGACCCGGGGCCCAGCTGGGCCACCAGTGATCGGAGTGCCGGCAAAAGAGCCCGGCACTCAAGAGAAGTGCCGGGCTCATGGAGCACAGCTGGCACTCTGCGGGGGGGCAGGTAAGGAGGCCGGGGACGGGAGCGGAGGCAGGTGCTGGCAGGTGGCCAGCAACAAAAATGGCCGCCCCGCACCGCGCCTTTAAATAGCGCCTCCCCGGTCGCAGGTAGGCCCCCCCGACCCTGTCGGACATAGCGTCCGACGGTAAGTCAGGGGGCGCTCCCCGAAGATCGCGGCCGGGGTGCTGCGCACGGTGATGATGTCATCGCTGGCAGCGCAGCGCCACGGGGCGCTACCGGTTACTGCTGCTGCTAACCTCCCGCTGAATTTTCGCGGGAGGCGTTGGCGGTGCCGCGCCCTCTTAGGGCGCTAACGGGAGGCGCAAAGCAACCAAATTTTTCCCTCTATATCTTTAGTCATCCAGAGAGCACTAGCTTTGGATGCCCTTCCGTTCCCCCTCATGTCTACTCTGTACCCAAAGCATCTCCTCATTGAAGGGCTCTCTCTTGTTGGAGATTGTCATTACCTGGCACTTGTGTGGCACTAATATTACTTACCATTTCTCAGCCCAAGTCTTGCTGCATGTGGGCATGGACTGTTTCATTCTCTGAGGAATTGCGAATGGAACTGAACGCTGTGCAATCATCAGTGAACACCCTCACTTCTGTACTTATGATGGAGGGAAGGTCATTGATGAAGCAGCTAGAGATAGCTAGGCCTAGGACACTGCCCTGTGGAACTCCTGCAGCGATGCTCTGGCGCTGAGCTGATTGGCCTCCAACAACCACAAGCATCTTCCTTCGTGCAAGTATGATGCCCCCACAAGTGAAACATTTTCTCCACGTCTACCCTAACAAACCCTTTCATTATCTTAAAGACCTCTATCAGGTCACCTCTCAGCCGTCTCTTTTCTAGAGAAAAGAGCCCCAGCCTGTTCAATCTTTCCCGATACTTAGAACCTCTCAGTTCTGGTTCAGTGAATCTGTTTTGCACCTTCTCCAATGCCTCTATATCCTTTTTATAATATGGAGACCTGAACTATGCACAGTACTCAAGTGTGGTCCAACCAGGGCTTAGTACTAGGTCCCTTGCTTTTTGTGGTATATATCAACGATCTTGACTTGAATATAGGGGGTATGATTAAGAAGTTTGCAGATGATACTAAAATCGGCTATGTGGTTGATACTGAAGAAGGAAGCTGTAGACTGCAGGAAGATATCAATAAATTGGTCAGGTGGGCAGAACAGTGGCAAATGGAATTCAATCCGGAGAAGTGTGAGGTAATGCATTTGGGGAGGGCTAACAAGGAAAGGGAATACACATTAAATGGTAGGACACTGAGTAGTGTAGAGGAACAAAGGGACCTTGGAGTGTATGTCCACAGATCCCTGAAGGTAGCAGGCCAAGCAGATAGGTGGTTAAGAAAGCATACGGAATGCTTGCCTTTATTAGCCGTGGCATAGAATACAAGTGCAGGGGGGTTATGCTCCAACTGTATAAAACACTAGTTAGGCCTCAGCTAGAGTACTGCGTGCAGTTCTGGTCACCACATTACAAGAAAGATGTGATTGCACTAGAGAGGGTACAGAGGAGATTTACAAGGATGTTGCCGGGAGCAGAGAATCTTAGCTATGAGGAAAGATTGGATAGGCTGGGTCTGTTTTCCTTGGAACAGAGGAGGCTGAGGGGAGACCTTATTGAGGTGTATAAAATTATGAGAGGCATAGATAAAGTGGATAGAAAGGACCTATTTCCCTTAGCCGAGGGGTCAAAAACCAGGGGGCACAGATTTAAAGTAATTGGTGGAAGGTTTAGAGGGGATTTGTGGGGAAATTTCTTCACCCAGAGGGTTGTGGAGGTCTGGAACTCACTGCCTGAAAGGGTGGTAGAGGCAGGAACCCTAACCACATTTAAAAAGTACTTGGATGAGCACTTGGGATGCTCTAACCTGCAGGGCTACGGACCAAGAGCTGGGAAGTGGGATTAGGCTGGATAGCTCTTTGTTGGCCGGCGCGGACACGATGGGTCGATATGGTCTCCTTCCGTGCTGTAACTTTCTATGATTCTATGATTCTATACAAGTTTAATATGACTTCCCATTAAATTCAATGTCCATCACCAAGAGTGAATTGGTAGTATCATCACTGACCAAGCTGTCCGAGTCCTGAAGGACATAACTGCTAAACTGGGCTTGTGGTCGTGAGAGAACCAACCCGAGGGAATAACCTATTTGACCTCATCCTCATCAATTTACCTATCACAGATGCATCTGTCCATGACAGCATTGGTAGGAGTGACCACTGCACAATCCTCGTGGAAATCAAGTCCCACCTTCACACAGAAGACACCCTCCATCATGTTGTTTGGCACTACCACCGCGCTAAGTGGGATAGATTAACAACAGATCTAGCAGCTCAAAACTAGTCATCCATGAGGTGCAGTGGGTCATCATCAGCAGCAGAATTGTACATCACTAGAATTTACAATCTGATGGCCCGGCATATCCCTCACTCCTCTATCACGATCAAGCCAGGTATCCAACCCTGGTTCAAAGAAGAGTGTAGAAGAGCGTGCCGGGTGCAGCAACAGGTGTAACTGAAATGAGGTGCTAACCTAGTGATGATACAACACATGTATGCTAACCAGAGGAAACAGCATGCTATAGGCAGAGTTAGTGATCCTACAACCAACGGATCAGGTCAAAGCACTGCAGCCTTGCCAAATCCAGTCATAAATGATGGTGGACAATTAAGCAACTAACTTGGAGGAGGCTCCATGAACATTCCCATCCTCAACGTGTGGAGCATAAACGCTGGCATAGACCAGTTGGGCCAAATGGCCTATTACTGTGCTGTAGACTCAATGGGCTAGATTTTCATTGACCCGTGGAGGCGGGTTTGGAGGCGTGTGGGGGGTTAAAATTGCGAAAACTGGCGGGCGGGCGGGCACAAGTCCGCCTCCATCCCGCCTCCACGCAATTTTCATTAAATCGTGTTTGCTGGTCCCGACTCCGTCCCGCCTTTAAGAGGCGGGATAGGCTGTTAAGGCCCTTAACAAGCACTAAATTGGCTCTATAATGCCATTTTGAAAGGCCTTTGTGATTTTAACCCTTGTTCTACGTGAAGCACGCCTGTTCTGAACCACGATTGTGAAACCTGGCGGGAGCACATTTGGATAGCTGAGGGCTGGCTGGCTGATGTAAAAATATCTGGGGGCAGACTTAGGGCTGCTGCTTATTTTGCAGGTCCTTTCACAGCAAAGGCCAGGCAGTCTTTGAAGACCTTCAATGCAGCAGCAATGATGACATCATCAAAGGCGACTTTCAGACTGAAAACACTAATTGGTTCATGGATTCCCATGGATGCTGGAACTCAATTGCCCAATTAGGTGAAAATTGCATCAATCTCCCACATCCAATTGCAGTCGGGTGGATAACATGAAAAGTGGATGACACGACCCCAACCCGCACCAGTATCAAAATCCAGCCCAATGTATTTCAGAATAAAGATCCATTTATCCATTCCTATCAGGCACAGTGCAATTCAGCTACAGTATAATGTGATAAGGCGCT
This sequence comes from Squalus acanthias, assembly GCA_030390025.1. Lineage (NCBI taxonomy): Eukaryota > Metazoa > Chordata > Chondrichthyes > Squaliformes > Squalidae > Squalus > Squalus acanthias. The sequence continues at coordinate 133,445,269 of CM059429.1, read as the reverse complement.
TATTGTTGAAGTGGTCCTTTTGGTCTTTAAGTTCGAGATACACAAACAGTTTACACACACTGAACTGGTTCAGTTTGCATATTATTTCAAAGTGAAACAGAGCTTCACATCAGAGTAGTTCTGCATTTTGCCTTTATGGCAGCTGAACCAAGGTCAACTTGTAAGCAACATTAAGTATAGACTGTGGAATGGGCAAGTCCACAACAGGTAGTTTTGAGCATGTTGTTGTGCTGGCAAACAACCAAATTATAGACAGACCAAAGAATGTCTTTTGCCAAATTGTTGGTTCTCCTGCAGCAATTAATATTTTGTTTTGGTGTGTATCTACAGGAACAAAACTCTGCTGAAAGTGTCCTTTGTTATCTAGTTAGGGACAACCTGATAAAAAAACACAATTGTGGGCCAGAAATTCGGCTGTTGTCGGGTGAGTACGCGCTGTGTACTCACCCGTAAGGCCACCTGAAGTGCCGGTTTCCTGCATGCACTGCGCATGCGCGGGAAACCGGAACTTCCGTTCCCCTGAAGGAAGGGGTTCAGAAGTCGAACGCGTGCGCGGGAGAGGCTACGCGCACACAGCGAACTTCGGGTTTTTTTCAGGTTTCTCTGGGAGGGTAAGTATGGAGAAGCTGCACTTTTAAAAAGGAGGCGCAAGGCCTGTTTTTAACAAGGTAAGTGGTTAATTAATTACAATTTAAACATTTTTTCAACAGGTTTATCTTTTTTAGATACTTTAAAGAAAGGTAAGTTTATTTTTAGCACCGTTAAAAAGTATAATTAATTTTTTCAAAAATTTAAATTTTTGTTTAAAGTAGTTAATTTATGTAACTTATAGTTATTTTAAAAATGTGATTTAAAAAAAAAATTGATTTGAAGTTTAAGTGTGGTTTTGGGACCGATCTCTATTCATAGATTTGACAGGTCTTCCTGTCAAATCTATGAATGACTATGCCCTGCTAGGATTGGCTCTCCATGGCCCACGTGATCCCAGGGGACGCTTCGAACTAACTGCGCCCCTGGGATACGCAAGCACTGCGCGCCGGCAGCTGGAGGAGGCCCAGGACCCGAAGTCCTCGTGGGCCCAAAGCACAACTGCAGGCGCGGTAGGCAAGTACGTGCGTGATGCTTGCACCCGCAGGAAGCCGGAAAGCCGAATTTCTGGCCCCATATTTTTCTACAAACATTCTTTGCAAATATATGTCTCAGGAGAATGTGGGCAGTAGTCTCTTCAATATTACAACCATCTCATGGACAGCAGGTAATATTGGTGAGCCTCTGACTGAAGACAAAGATGTAACAGGAAGGGAGCTGCTCGCCACCAGCCAGGCAAGATTCTAGTACTTGTTTGACAGAGCTGGGAATGAGGCATTATCTCAAATAACTTTGCGTTTACTTGGGAAACCTATCAGAATTCATCACCTCCTTGTTTTGCAGAGCCTGGAGGACATTCTGTGTGGACCATTGCCTGACAAAAAATAGGTGGTGCAGTAAATTGCAAATGAACAGAATATTCCACAGTTACATGGTCAGAATTCTTCTTCTCATAATCTAGAACAGAGACAATCTCAGCAAATAGAGGCAATAAGTGTTTGAAGAACTGAGAATCTTTACACAGCTTGATACAGCCACATTAAAATGTCACCATCGGGATCAGGGCTATTTTAATCATGTTCTTCCTCCCCCCTTTCTCCAGATTTAAAGATGGTATTATGGTTACGATTCAAGGGCACTGGGTGGCCATTGCTCCTCCCATTTGGTATTGTCTGAAAATTTGTCCAATTTGCATTTCAAGTCGTTGATGTAAATTAAAAACAGTAATGGGCCCAACAATGAGCCCTGGGGAACCCCACTCAGTATTACATAGAATTACATAGAATACACAGCATAGATACAGGCTATTTGGCCCAACCAGTCCATGCCAGTGATTATGCTCCACTCGAGCCTCCTCCCATCCTTCCTCATCTAACTCTATCAGCATAACCCTCTATTCCCTTCTCCTTCATATGCTTATCTAGCTTCCCCTTAAATGCATCTATTCTATTCGCCTCAACTACTCCCTGTGGTAGCGAGTTCCACATTCTCACCACTCTCTGGGTAAAGAAGTTTCTTTTGAATTCCCTATTTGATTTCTTGGTCACTATCTCATATTGATGGCTTCCAGTTTTGCTCTTCCCCACAAGTGGAAACATTCTCTCTGTATCCACTCTATCAAAACCTTTCATAATTTTAAAGACCTCTATTAGCTCACCCCTCAGCCTTCTTTTTTCAAGAGAAAAGAGACCCAGCCTGTTCATCCTTTCCTAATGAGTATAACCTCACAGTTCTGGTATCATTCTTGTAAATCTTTTTTGCACCCTCTCCAGTGCCTCTATATCCTTTTTATAATATGGCGACCAGAACTGTACGCAGTACTCCAAATGTGGTCTAACCAAGGTTCGATACAAGTTTAGCATAACTTCACTACTTTTCAGTTCTGTCCCTTTAGAAATAAACCCTAGTGCCTGGTTTGCTTTTGTTATGGTCTTATTGACCTGCATCACAACTTTTAGTTATTTGTGTATTTGAACTCCTAGATCCCTTTGTTCCTCTACCCCATTTAGATTCTTATTTTCCAAGTAATATGTGACCTCCTTATTTTTCTTACCAAAATGTAATACAGGGGTACTTCACACTTATCTATGTTGAAATTAATTTGCCAATTATATGGCCATTCTGCAAGTTTATTAATGTCTTCTCATAATTTGTTGCTGTCCTCCTCAGTGTTGACTATTCAACCCAATTTGGTGTCGTCCACAAATTTAGAAATTGTGTGTTTTTGATTCCAAAGTCTAAATCGTTAATATAAATTGTGAACAACAGTGGCCCTAGCACTGATTCTTGTGGGATCCCACTTCCCATCTTCTGCCACTCTAAATAGCTACCCTTTACTCCTGCTCTCTGCTTTCTGTCTTGAAGCCAGCTAACTATCCATTCTGCTACTTATCCCCTGACTCTGCATAATCTGACCTTATTCATTAGTTCATTATGTGGTACCTTATCAAAGACCTTTTGGAAATCTAGATACATCTACTGCATTACCCTTGTCTACTCTCTCTGTTACCTCTTCAAAGAATTCAATGAGGTTGGTCAAGTAAGACTTTCCCTTTTGAAATACATTCTGACTATTCATTATTGTATTTTTGGTAGCGAGATGTTTTTCTATTTTCTCCTTTAGTAGGGATTCCATTATTTTTCCTACTACCAATGTTAAGCTGACTGGTCTATAGTTCCCTGGACATGTTCTATCTCCCTTCTTAAATATAGGTATAACGTTAGCTATCCACCAGTCCTCTGGCACTAATAGTACCTCTGCTATCTGTTACCTTAGATTCTTTTAAAGTGCGCGGATGCAATCCATCCGGACCAATGGTTTTATCCTCTTTGAGTTTGATTAGTTTATTTAATATTTCTCCTCTTTTTATTTTAAATGTGGTTATATCATTATATAATTTCTAATCTCATCTTCTAATGTTATGCCCACCTGATCCATCTCCCTGGTAAATACTGAAGCAAACTAATTATTTAATATTTCTGCCATTTCATTATCGTTGCCTGTGAATTTAGCCTGACTTAGTGACAGTATTCCCATCCCAAATTTTCTTTTTTTATTTATGTGCCTGTAGAATATTTTACTATTTTGTTTTATGTTCCTTGATAATTTAATTTTGTAGTTCCTCTTTGCCTTTCTAATTTTTTTGACTTTTCTCCTAGTGTCTTTGTATTCTCCCTTGTCATGCTCTCTCCTACTGTTCCTGTAATTAGTGTATGTCCCTTTCCTTACCCTCAGTTGGTAGCACCCTCAGCTCTGCGTCAGAAGGTTGTGAGTTCAAGTCCCGCTCTAGAGACTTGAGCACAAAAATCTAGGCTGACACTCCAGTGCAGTGCTGAGGGAGTGCTGCACAGTCAGAGGTGCCATCTTTTGGATGAGCCGTTAAAACCCACCTGCCCTTTGAGGTGGACGTAAAAGATCCCACGGCATTATTTTGAAGAAGAGCCGGAGAGTTAACCCCGGTGTCCTGGCCAATATTTATCCCTCAATCAACAGCACTAAAACAGATTATTTGGTCATTGTCACATTTTTGTTTGTGGGAGCTTGCTGTGCGCAAATTGGCTGCCGCATTTCCTACATTACAACAGTGACTACACTTCAAAAAGTACTTCATTGGTTGTAAAGTGCTTGGGACGTCCGGTGGTCGTGAAAGGTGCTATATAAATGCAAGTCTTTCTTTCTTTTCTCAATTTTTCCCTTATGTCTTTATTCAACCATGGTGTCTCATTAGTATTTAGTTTGTTCTTGATTTTTAGCAGAATATATTTTTCCTGGGCTCTGTTGAGCACAGTTTTAAATGTTTCCCATTGCTGTTCTACATCATTGTTTACCAATTTTGTTGTCCATTTTATTTTCTCAAGTTATATTCTCAGCCCCTCAAAATCAGCTTTACTCCAATCTATTACCCTGGTCTTTGTCATACTTATGTTCTTCTCAATTATTATCCCAAACCGTATTATATTATGGTCACTATTGCCCAGATATTCCCCTATTTTTACTTCTCTTATCTGCTCTGATTCATTCCCCATTACCAGAACCAGTAGAGAATCCTCCCTTGTTGGCTTTCTTATATACTGGGTTGGAAAGGAGTCCTGTACACATTGTAGGCACTCCATTGTCTTATCCCCTTTACCTACCTCTTCTGGCCAATTCATTTTGGAGTAGTTGAAATCCCCCATGATAATTATTCCATGTTTTTTACTAATTTCCCTAATTTGTTTGCATATTTCTTCCTTCACCTCCCTTCCACTATTAGGTGGTCTGTAGACTACTCCCATTAGTGTGATTGATGCTTTTTTAAAATCTGTAATCACTCTCCACATGGATTCTATTTCTGTCTTACTGATGGCTGTGTCACTTTTCTCTACTGCCATTATGTTAGCTCTAATAAGTACAGCTATTCTACCTCCCCTTTTTCCCACGAGGTGGTTATAAATATGTTATACCCTGCAATGTTTAATTCCCAGTACTGATTTTTCTGTAGCTATGGGGGGAATTTTAACCACAAAAAACGGGTGGGTTTGGGTTGGGTGGGAGGTTAAAGAGTTAAAAAACTGAATCCCGGCTCCAACCCGCCTCCAATCCGCCACTTCCGGTTTTAACGGAGGCGGGACATGGGGCAGGCAGGCAGGCAACCCACTCCCAAGAAGCGGGTTAGCCATTTAAATATTATAATGAGGCTGGCATGCCTCATGGTGATCCATCGTTTCAAATTTAACTCTGACTGGCCGGGTTTCCCAGGCCTTGGGGAACACGCTTCTAAAGGGAGGCGAGGACTGCTGGATCCAGGAGGTAAGTGCCTTTATGCTTACCTGCTGGATCTAACATCCCTGCCTGACCCACCCCCCCTTGATTGGACCCCCGCCCCCATGACCCTTCCAATCTCCCCGCAACCGCCCCCCACCGAGGCCTCTGACCTCCCCCGCCTCCCGCGGAGGCCTCTGCCTCTGATCTCCTCAAATGAGGCACCCTATGTCCCCCCGACCACCCCCCCCCCCCCGAGGCCTCCGATCCTCCTTCCAGCCTCCGACTCCCCCCTCTGGCCCCCGATCGCATTCCCGGTCTTCCCCCTCCGGCCCTGATCCTCCCCGGGCCCCCAATCAACCCCACCCCCCCATACTCCTCTGTCCTTGATCCTCCTCTGGCCCCCAACCAGCCACCCCCCCCCCCACCCCCTCCACCCCCCCCCCCCACCCCCCGATGCTCCTTCGGCCCCGATCCTCTCCCGGCCCCCAATCACCCCCCCACACCACTGATGCTCCTCTGGCCACGATCCCCGACCACCTCCCCCCTGACCCTCCTCCGGCCCCCGACCACCCCACCCATGCTTCTCCAGCCCCGATCCCTGATCCCCGACCACCTCCCCCCCGATGCTCCTCCGGCCCCCTGGCATCTATCCAACAATGTGGAAAACTGCCCAGGTATGTCCTGTCCACAAAAAGCAGGACAAATCCAACCCGGCCAATTACCGCCCCATCAGTCTACTCTCAATCATCAGCAAAGTGATGGAAGGTGTCATTGACAGTGCTATCAAGCGGCACTTACTCACCAATAACCTGCTCACTGATGCCCAGTTTGAGGTCCGCCAGGACCACTCAGCTCCCGACCTCATTACAGCCTTGGTCCAAACATGGACAAAGGAGCTGAATTCCAGAGGTGAGGTGAGAGTGTCTGCACTTGATATCAAGGCAGCATTTGACCGAGTCTGGCATCAAGGAGCCCTAGTAAAACTGAAGTCAATGGGAATCAGAGGGAAAACGCTCCACTGGCTGGAGTCATACCTAGCAAAAAGGAAGATCATTGTGGTGGTTGAAGGTCAATCATCACAGCCCCAGGACATCGCTGCAGGAGTTCCTCAGGGCAGTGTCCTAGGCCCAACCATCTTCAGCTGCTTCATCAATGACCTTCCCTCCAACATAAGGTCAGAAATGGGGATGTTCGCTGATGACTGCAGTGTTCAGTGCCATTCACAACTCCACAGATAATGAAGCAGTCCATGCCCGTATGCAACAAGACCTGGACGACGTTCAGGCTTGGGCTGATAAGTGGCAGGTAACATTCGCGTCACAGAAGTGCCAGGCAATGACTATCTCCAACAAGCGAGAGTCTAACCACCTCCCCTTGACATTCAATGGCATTACCATCGCCGAATCCCCCACTATCAACATCCTGGGGGGTCACCATTAACCAGAAACTTAACTGGACCAGCCACATAAATACTGTGGCAACAAGAGCAGGTCAGAGGCTAGATATTCTGTGGCGAGTGTCTCACCTCCTGACTCCCCAAAGTCTTTCCACCATCTACAAGGCACAAGTAAGGAGTGTGATGGAATACTCTCCACTTGCCTGGATGAGTGCAGCTGCAACAACACTCAAGAAGGTTGACACCATCCAGGACAAAGCAGCCCGCTTGATTGGCACCCCATCCACCACCTTAAACATTCACTCCCTCCACCACCGACGTACCGTGGCTGCAGTGTGTACCATCTACAAGATGCACTGCAGCAACTCGCCAAGGCTTCTTCAGCAGCACCTCCCAAACCCGCGACCTCTTCCACCTAGAAGGACAAGGGCAGCAGGCGCATGGGAACACCTCCAAGTTCCCCTCCAAGTCACACACCATCCTGACTTAGAAGTATATCGCCGATCCTTCATCGTCGCTGGGTCAAAATCCTGGAACTCCCTACCTAACAGCACTGTGGGAATACCATCACCACACGGACTGCAGCGGTTCAAGAAGGCGGCTCACCACCACCTTCTCAAGGGCAACTAGGGATGGGCAATAAATGCTGGCCTTGCCAGCGATGCCCAGATCCCATAAACGAATAAAAAAAATGTTTTTTTAAAATCCCCCCAATGCTCCTCCAGCCCCGATCCTCCGGACCCAGTCTTACTCTGGCCCCCAACCCCCCACCCCCGATCCCTCCCTCCCTCCTCTCTGCGGCCAAGTGCCACAAGCCTACCCACCTGAGAGCCAGCCAGCCTCTCCACCTGGCTGGCTGTGAGCAGGAAACAGAGCTTTGAAATGTTAATCAGGCCCTACCATTAAATTCGGCAGGGCCTGCAAGAAACCCGTTCTCCCGGATTTCCCGACCGCTTTCTAGCCCTCCACCCCCCCCCCCCGCCCCGCTGCTTCCGACCCGCCTCCAGATTAAAATTCTAGCCTATGTCTTAGTAATTCCAACTATATCTGGTTCCTCGCAATGTATTATTGCCTCCAGTTCCCCTGTTTTATTTCGGACACTGTGTGCATTGCTGTACAGACAGTTTAACTAATTTTTAATAGCAGTTCCTCACACTTTATTTTTAACCAGCTTTTTACACTCCTGTTCTATAACTCTATGGGCCAGAAATTCGGCTCTCCACGGGTGAGTACGCGCTGTGTACTCACCCGTAGACCCAACGAAAGTGTCGCTTTCGCGCATGCACTGCGCATGCGCTGGAAACCGGAACTTCCGTTCCCTTGAAGGAAGAGGTTCGGAGGTCAAACACGTGTGCCGGAGAGGCAGCGCGCACGTAGCGAACTTCCGTTTTTTTTACAGGTTTTGAAGTGAGGGTAAGTCCCTGGCAGCTGCACGGGGAAAAAGCAGGCGCAAGGCCTGCTTTTAACAAGGTAAGTGGTGAATTAAGTGAAATTTAAACATTTTTTCCCACAGGTTTATCTTTTTTAAATACTTTAAAGAAAGGTAAGTTTATTTTTAGCCCCGTTAAAAACGGTAATTAATTTTTTCAAAAATTTAAATTTTTGTTTAAAATAGTTAATTTGTGTAATTTATAGTTATTTTAAAAATTTGATTTTTTTTTAAATTTATTTGAAGTTTTAGTTAGGTTTTGGGGGGTGATCTCTATTCATAGATTTGACAGGTCTTCTGTCAAATCTATGAATGGAGATTCCCTGCTCCGACTGGCTCTCCATGGCCCACGTGATCCCAGGGGACGCTTCGAACTAACTGCGCCCCTGGGATATGCAAGCACTGCACACCGGCAGCTGCAGGAGGCCCAGAACCGGAATCCCACGTGGGCCCACAGCACAATGGCAGGCGCGCTAGGTAAGTGAAGGTTGGGGGCTTGCACCCGCGGGAAGCCCGACCCGAATTTCTGGCCCAATGTATTCCCCAACCACCAATGCCGACATTGGTAACCAGTTTGCTTTGTTTTATTGCTATTAGCCAATTTCTTATCCATTCCCAAGTTGTGCTTAGAAGAACGTGATTACTTTTGTCATTGCACCTAGGAATAAATGGCATGCATTGCTCCACAGTTGAAATATATCTTCTAACAGTTCTGCTTCCATGATGGGACCTGTGAGGCTGAGATACCAATTGCAGTTCCAATTTGAAACTTCACTCAAAATTTCTGATTTATAATTGACTCCTGTACTAATTGTTATTTTTTTCTGGTAACAAATAGGCACAGCATGTTTCTTGGTAGCGTCCCAGTGATTAGTGCAATATGTATGAGGATGGTTTTCCCTGTCATCAATATTCTTCTGCCTTTCAACATATTGAGGTCATTTTTTGTCGACAGGTTGAAGTAATTTGAATAAAGTACTTTTGAAGTGCAGTCACTGTTGTAATGCAGAGAAAGGCGGCAGCCAATTTGTACACAGCAAGGAACTACAAACATCAATGAGGTAAATGACCAGATAATCTATTTTAGTGATTTAGTTGAAGGATAAATATTGGTCAGGAGACTTGGAGAATTCCCCTGCTCTTTGAATAGTGCCATGGGATCATTTACATGCACATTAGAGGGCTGATGGGGCCTTGGTTTAACATCTCATCCAAAAGACACCTTGGACAGTGCACCACTGCCTAAGTACTACATTAAGGGCTCGATTTTGCCAGGTCTGAGGAGGCGGGTTTGGAGGTGTATGAGGTGTTAAATTAGCAGAAACTGGCGGGCGGATCCGATCCCGCCTCCAGCCCGCCTCCGAGCAATTTTCCCGAAATTGGACTTTCAGACCCCCTTTCCATCCCGCCTCCAAGAGGCGGGATAGGCCCTTAAGGCCCTTAACAAGCACTTAATTTTCTCTATAATGCCATTTTGAGAGGCCTTTCTAATTTTAACATATTTCCCCCGTGCTACATGTCTCCTCTGGAACACGCCAGTTAATCATGGCGGCCTCACAAGTGGATGGCTTACTAGCAGTTGCAACTTCAACAATGATCATTTGCAGGTGGCAGAACTTTGTTTTCTCAGGTCTAGGAGAACTTTTAGCAGGCCTACTCATTGTGGAAGTTTTGAAGCTCAGATCCATCTCCAGTGTGACCTCCTGGGAAACCCCCTCTCCCCACCTTGACTGAGCGCTTCCTCAACGGGCGGGCTTCCAATCTTTCAGGCGGGAAGAATGACATGAATCTTGTCATTCATGTATGAAGTAATACTGGGCGGCCTGCTGGTGGCGCTGTCCAGGGAGAGTATAAATACTCGGGCATGGGCCCAGCTTGCTTAGGACATTCCTCAACAGGAACTAGAAAGGACACAACTAGATCTCCATGTTGAAAAACAGTTGATTAAAGCTTTGTTTAACGCTTAGACCAAGTGCCTAGTAGTTTTCTTACGTCAATTTAATCAACTGGACCTGCTCCATGCTCTGAGTGGTTTTGGGAACAGACGGCTACGACTCAAATGGTAGAAGGGAACCAGATATAGTAATCAATCCATCATGGAGAAACTACTCCAACCCGCCCGTCTTGACCTGGACCCGAATTCACCTACAACTGCTAAGGTATGGAAACACTGGTATCGTACCTTCAGCAACTACCTCAGGGCATGTGGTGAGAATGTTCCTGATAAGTTAGAGATACTTGCCAATTATGTATCCCCTTATGTGTTTGACTATATCGAAGACTGTGTAAACTATGACTCAGCTATCCGAATACTACAGCAACTATATGTTAAGGCCCCAAACGAAATTTTTGCTCAGCATCTACTGGCCACAACTCGACAACAACCCGGGGTATCACTTGACGAATTCCTTCAAAAGCTTCGCAGGCTCAGCAAAGATTGTAATCTCAAGGCTGTCTCAGCTGAGCAGTACCAGGAGGAGTTAATTCGTGATTCTTTTATTAATGGAATTGCGTCTCCCTTCATACGCCAGCGTCTGCTGGAGAATTAAACCCTCGAGTTACAAGCTGCCTATGACCAGGCATATTCTCTGGACTTGGCAAAAAAAAATGCAGATGCCTATCTTTTACCACGTGCACGGACTGCTGCTATCACTTTTAGTGACTCCTCCGATAAGCCTCAGGCGGAAGCCCTCATTGATGACGACTCTATCCTAACTGATGACGACCCTACCCTAGCAGCATCTTAGCAATCTAAAAGGAAGTGTTTCTTCTGTGGAGGTGCATTTCATTATAGGAAATTTTGTCCTGCTCGTAATGCAATCTGCAATCATTGCAGTAAGAAAGGCCACTTCTCAAAAGTATGTCAGTCAAGAGTTTCTTCTAGGGTTACAGCTGCTCCCTATAAAACTGCTCCTCCCCCAAGAGCCACTACGAATGTTACAGCTGTCAAGGATAAAACTGCCCCTTCTCCCATCACAGCTGTTTTCCCCCAAAGCCTGTCCCATGCAGCCACGAAGGTTTTGGTAAATGGACACATTTTGAGTGCATTAATCGACTCATGCAGCTCTGACAGCTTCATCAGTGAGCAGGCTGTCAGTAAGTTAAAACTGCGCATTTACCCCTCGGACAGGGAAATTGCAATGGCTTTGACGACACTGACCACTAACTCTTCCGGCTTTTGTCTTGTCGACCTTATTCTCAATGGCCGCACTTATTTCTCTACCCGGCTCGGGGTGCTCAAAAACCTATGCAGTGATGTGCTCCTGGGACAGGATTTCCAGAAACAACACAAAAGACTCACTTTCGAGTTTGGAGGATCAAAGCCGGAGCTTACTATTTCCAAAGTACTGTTTTGTGCACTTTCGGCGGCTTCACTCAACGAGCCCTCCTTGTTTGCCAATCTTTCCCCTCGATGTAAGCCCATAGCCACTAAATCACGACGTTTCAGCCAAGATGACCTATCCTTTATCGAGGCAGAGATCTCTCGCCTTCTAGCTGACGGTATCATTGAGCCATGTTCATCTTCCTGGCGGGCTCAAGTCGTCGTTGTTAAAAATCCTCTGAAGCAACACAAGAAACATCTTTGCATCGATTACTCGCAAACTATTAACCAGTATACCGACCTGGATGCCTACGCACTACCACGCATCGATGACATGGTCAATAACCTTGCTAACTACAAGGTATTTTCAACTTTTGACTTAAAGAGCGCATACCATCAAGTACCGTTAAAGGACTCTGACAAAAAGTATACGGCTTTTGAGGCCAATGGTCGGCTTTACCAGTTTCGTCGCCTTCCATTTGGGGTCACCAATGGGGTGGCCGTCTTTCAACGGACAATGGATAGCCTAGTCAAACAGGAGAACTCAACAGACACTTTTCCATATCTGGATAATATCACCATTGCTGGTCATGACCAGAAGGAGCATAATGCCAACCTCCAGAAATTTCTTGACGTTCTCCGTCGTCGCAACTTAACCTTAAATGAGTCCAAATCTGTGAAATCAGTACCATCAGTCATCATCCTTGGCTACTGGGTGGGCAATGGTGTCATCAAACTGGATCCGGAGCGACTTCGTCCGCTTCAGGAGCTCCCTCCTCCTACAAATCTCAGCTCTCTTCGTCGGGCCCTCGGCATGTTCGCCTATTATGCGAAGTGGATACCGCACTTTTCCGACAAGATCCAGCCCCTGCTTCACGCGAAGTCATTTCCATTGGAGGCGAGGGCTATTTCAGCTTTCGACCTCCTCAAGCAACAACTGGAAAAAGCCGCGCTTCATTCCATCGATGAAAATCTCCCTTTCGTGGTCGAGTGCGATGCATCGGAGGTGGCGATCTCGGCTACCTTGAATCAAGGCGGTCGACCCGTTGCATTTCTGTCTAGAACTTTGCAGAGTAGCAAGCTCCATTATCCTCCTGTCGAGAAGGAGGCTACGGCTATCATCGAAGCAGTACGTAAATGGAGTCATTTTCTCGCTCGTCGCCATTTCACGCTCATAACCGATCAGCGCTCGGTGGCCTTTATGCTGGATAACTGGAAACGCACTAAAATCAAGAATAACAAAATACAGCTCTGGAGGATGGAATTGGCCGCCTTTGGGTACACCATACAGTATCGACCCGGCAAGGATAATGTGGCCCCGGATACCCTCATGCATGCATTCTGCTCTTCCATGTCAACTTCGACTCTTGCGGATCTTCATACTGACTTATGCCATCTGACGTTACTCGTATGTTGCACTTTGTGCGATCTAAAAATCTCCCATTTTCTACGGAAGACGTGAAAAGAACATGCTCCACTTGTAGAATTTGCGCGGAATTAAAACCGCAATTCTTCCGTCCGTCGGATGGCTCGCTCATACACGCTACACAGCCTATGCAGCAACTCAGCATTGACTTTAAAGGGCCATTGCCTTCCTCAACGCGAAACACCTACTTGCTTACTATGGTGGACGAATATTCACGCTTTCCCTTTGCTTTCCCCTGTTCCAATATGCTTACTTCCACAGTGATCAAATGCCTCGATCAGGTCTTTTCCCTTTGCGGTACGGCCAATTTCATCCACTCTGATTGGGGTCCGTCCTTCATGTCAAGCGAACTCAAAAGTTATCTTTCCCAATGGGGAATCGCCACAAGTAAAACGACACCATATCATCCTATTGGAAACGGACAGGTTGAGAGATACAACGCTATCATTTGGAACGCTGTTCGTCTTGCACTGAGGTCACGCAATCTACCAGACCAGCAGTGGGAAACTATGCTCCCTGACGCGTTGCATTCCATCAGGTCTCTTCTTTCTACATCCACCAATGTTACTCCTCACGAACGATTCTTCGGGTTCCAGCGTCGCTCCACTCATGGGACGTCCCTACCATCGTGGTTGGCAGCTCCTGGCTCCGTGCTGCTCCGAAGATTCGTCCGATCCTCCAAGAGTGATCCTCTCGTCGACGAGGTGGAACTAACGGATGTCAATCCTACATACGCGTACGTGCGGTACCCTGATGGCCGGGAGTCCAAAGTTTCACTTCGGGATCTGGCTCCCTGCCCAACCGGTCCCACGGACCCAATCGATAGAGAGATCCGTATTAACGACGCCGATACTCCGCGCTCCTCTGAGGATGACGCCCTACCCGGGACATCAAGGGATCTGCTAGCTACTCCACTGGATCAACCCGGGGAACAGAGCGCTCCCCGCGGGATGGCCACCCGAAGCCAGGACGTCGGTCAATCGCCGGCTACTGAGCAGGATGAAGCCAGCTCTGCGCCGGTGGGGACCCGCACCCGGAGCCACGATCTCCCCAGTCCCCCTCAGGTCGATCAAGGTGACACGGACTCTGCCAGCCCGCCGGTACGAATCAAGCGACCCAGGGACCAAAACACAGTACGAGGAGACGTGCCTTCCATCCTCCAACGGAAATCCAAACGACTGCGTCTATTCTTAGTCCGGCTAATTCGCTAGAATGAATCCGGCGGGCTTCCAATCTTTCAGGCGGGAAGAATGACATGAATCTTGTCATTCATGTATGAAGTAATACTGGGCGGCCTGCTGGTGGCGCTGTCCAGGGAGAGTATAAATACTCGGGCATGGGCCCAGCTTGCTTAGGACATTCCTCAACAGGAACTAGGAAAGGACACAACTAGATCTCCATGTTGAAAAACAGTTGATTAAAGCTTTGTTTAACGCTTAGACCAAGTGCCTAGTAGTTTTCTTACGTCACCCTCTTTGCCAAGGCGCACAATTACATCAACTTCTCCAAGGATCAAGCAAGTGTGAGGACGCGTGCGGTTGGATTTAATAATCTGGCAGGCTTTCCAAGGGTGCAGGGCATCGTTGACTGCACAGATGTGGCCCTTAAGGCACCCCATCACAATGCACGTATTTTTGTCAACCGCAAGGGCTTCCACTCCCTCAACATGCAGCTGGTGTGTAACCACAAGAAGGAAATTTTGCATGTTTTCGCCAAGTACCCTGGCAGTTGCCATGACTCCTTCATCCTGCGCCAGTCTAGTGTGCCTTCGCTCTTCAGTCCGCCAGACCAACTTTACGGATGGCTACTTGGAGACAAGGGCTATCCCCTGAAGACGTGGCTAATGACGCCGTTGAGGAGCCCATCCAACGAAGCTGAGGAGCGCTACAACTTCAGCCACATTTCCACCAGAGCCATAATCGAGCAAACCATAGGCTTGCTGAAGATGCGATTCAGATGCCTTGATAGATCAGGTGGAGCCCTACAGTACTCAGCAGCCAGGGTCTCCAGAATCGTCGTGGTCTGCTGTGCACTTCACAACATCGCACAGCATCGTGGCTTGCAGCTGCCTGAGGTACAACTGGCTCATCGCATAGCCTCCTCAGATGAGGATGATGAGGAGGAGGAGGAGGAGGAGAGCGACAACGAGCAACTTGCGGTTGTCCGTCCCCCACATGCGAATCCTCCTCGACTCCCACCATCTCCAGGGCCGCCTCCTCTGAAGTGGTGAGCTGGGCTATTGTGGGTGGCCCTCCTCCTGTCCTCGCCCTCTCCTTCTTATTGTGGGCTCTCTTTTCCTGCAATGAGGGACACAAGTGGAGTTTGAGTGAGAATGAAGGAATGAGTGCAGAGAATCCATAGCATAGATGCCTAGAAGGACACAAAGATAGAGTGAGGTCCCAAGACCAAGGGCCCTCCCTGTGTGTTGTAAGTTGTTGTCATAGTTGGTCTGACGGACTGAAGAGCGGAGGCACACTAGACTGCCGCAGGATGAAGGAGTCATGGCAACTGCCAGGGTACATGGCGCAAACATGCAGAATTTCCTTCAGTGATAGGGAGTGTGAGGGCTGCATAGTCAAATAGTTAAGTGAATGTGAACATACAGAGAGAGGGAATGGTTAAGGGTGCAGGGATGTAAAGGTCAAGTGGGATGTGGAGGAGGAGGTTGACAAAGCAGAGTGCTGGTGATGAGAGGCGATGGGGATCAGATTGAGGGTGTTGGGGGTGTAATACTTACTTTTCCTGTGCGGAGAAGGTCATGAAACCTCTTTATGCACTGCAGCCAGGTTCTGTTGGACATTGATATCGCATTCACCTCCTGTGCCACTCAGCCACACAGCTTTGCTCTGTTGGGGAGGCTTTTTCCTCCCAGAAGAAGGAAAGAGCACATCGATATTCGCTCTTGCTCCCTCCACAAGAGCTTGGAGGGAAGCCTCATCGAAACGGGGTGCGCACTTTTGTCTGCTGCTTGAATCCCTCAGAAGTATGAACCAAAAGTTCTAAGGCAGAAAAAGAACCAAGGCTGCTTGCAGGCCTTAAATCCAGCTGCATAGATGACGTCATCAGAGGCGAGTTTCTGCACCAAAGTACTCATTGGGCCAGGGGTTCCCACACGCTGGAAATCAAGTGCCCAATTAGGGGAAAATCGGCCAATTGTCCCGACTCACATCGGAGGCGGGGTCGGGAACCTGCCGACCAGCTGACACGCCCCCAGCCCGCCCCCAATAGCAAAATCCTGCCCTAAGTGTCAACCTAGGTTATGTGCTCAAGTCTTTGGGTGAGGCTTGAACCATAAACCTCTGACTCATAAACCTCTAACTCATAAACCACTGAGCCAAGACTGACACTTAAAATTTTCTCACCAAATCTTCTCTCTCCCTCTCTCAACACAACTCCCCCATCTGAATCTCCCTCTGCTCCTACACACACACACACCAATCCTCCTTCCCACATATTACTCAAGTGCCTTTCTCTTCCTACATGCAAAGCCATTCCTATTTGAAACTTTATAACCCCCACTCCCCAACTACAGAACTTTTTCTCTTCCTCCCCACTCCTGCATTTCTTGCTCAGATTTCCAGCAACCACTTCATTGGTTCTGCCGATGCCACAAGAAGTGGGCAAGGGTGGCACAGCTTCATAATTCAAAGTGGTGTCAATGACTGAGGGCAGTGCCAGTGTGTTATAAAGTTAACATCAACTTTGTTTTTCAACCTTGTCAAATAAGGTTAATTTGATCACCAAATAATTCCTATGGGAGTTATTTTATTATTGCAGAATTACCCATCAGTGCCTGTTTGACATTTAAAGCTGTGTTTTCCAGGCAGAAAAGTGGATGTTTGTGTATATTTCCTATGAAGCACACTATAGCTCATCTTTTAGTTCCTTCAGGAATACCAAGTACCCAAAGGATATAATGCCAGCTGTGGACAACTAAACTCACACATTTGTCCACCATGCAGCTACCATGGTGCAGCAGGTATTCAACTGGCATGAAACTCACCAGTGTCAATGATCATTGTTAAGTTTCTATCTTTCCAATTGATGTTCTGCTATGACGACAATTGCCTTTGATTTCTTCACAACAGAACCAATAATAATTAAAATGCAGTAGATTAAAGCTGTCTCCTTGTATTGTAAAACTAGGTAAGGATTTGACTTATCTTCCGCTCAGAGCATTTTCAGCAATACTTCCTCAGACTTTAGCCACACAATGAAAATCTCACACGAACACTGGAAATGTAAATACGGTTTTCTTTCTTTAGTTTGCTCCTCTTCCCTCAGTCAGCTTCATCAGCTCTTAACTGCTGCAATTTGAGTTTTGGTTCACTGTTGCTCTATTGACTCAGTGCTCTTTCCACCTCCACCAATCCTTAAAGCCTGCCTTCCCTATTTGGGTGTTTGCGCTCTGCTAAATCTGCAGCATACTTATCTAATAAGTACATTGTTTTTACATTCACAAGGAGGTCAGTCTCTATTAATGCATATAAGTGTCATTCTATTGTGTATATATATAAATATACATAAACAAAGGAAGACCTTCTTTTAAAAAAATCTTCAGATTCAATATAAAAGCCTTTGATAAATATTGAACGAAATTCTGTTTCTGAATGTTGAATTCAGCCCATTTTGTCTTCTTTCAAATCTTCTATACCAATTTATTCCTCAAACAGGCAGTGAAACAGAGTCTTTCATTCTAATCAAGCACTAGATATTGGAAGAACTGTTGTCCTGTCGCAAGCTCTTAATTGGAATCTCTCAGCTATCAAAACCAACACTACTGTGGAGGTTCTCAGACAAAGTCCACAATACTCAAGAATTTTATTGTTGTTTATGGGAGGCTGCTGATGCAAATGGCTGACAAATTCCCCGATATAATCAGAAACAATGGACCCTAAATTCATGAACTCTAATTCATTGTGATAAGGCACTATATAAATCCAAGTATTATTGTATTTTATATTATTTCATGCATGGGATGTAATTTTGTCATGGTACATTCTTGAAAAATCATGGATCAGTCATGGTAAGAATGGCAAAAAGTCATGGAAATCGTAATTAAAATCATGAATTTCACAGTTATGTTCTGTGATACCCAAACTACCTTTATTTTGTTGTATTTCTGTCTATTCTCTCCACTTCTGTTACTGTCTCTCTCCTTCACTTTTGTTTTTCTCTCTTCTCCCTTTTCATTTTTTTTAATGTATGAAAGAGAAAAAGGCAGTTTCTTCCACAAAGCATGTACAATCTGTCCCTCCCCTATTATTTAATGATTCAAAGGAAAGTAATGCATCATTTTTTCTCTGACTGCAAAGATAGGTAAAACTCCAGAATATCTAAATGCATCTTGTGAGTCAAATCTGACCAGTTTCTTTCATAAATGAAATTTCAATAGTCTCAGTAGCAGAAGAACCACTGTATTGCAATGGGACATTGATCATTTTGTCTATATTTATCCATATTCCCATTCCTAATCTGATATTTATCCACAACTGTGTGACATTTAGACATTGTAATGAGGCCCATTATGTTTAAATATATTTTACATACAATGAGGAGGAATTGTAAGGAAAAGAAAGTTTTCCTGGCTGTATATCATTGTCTGTTTTCTTTGGCTCTGCTCTATTCTCTGCAGGTTTTTCTGTCAGTTTAATACACTTCACCACTACACTAATTCCATTTATTCTGCATCCTTAATATTTTCCATCCTTTGGGTATGTTGTTAAACCAAGTTCAGATTGCCTGTTCTGGTAGTTTGGGTGGATATTAAAAATCTACGATGGTATGGTACTATTTGAAGAAGGTGTTTTCCCAGTTATCTGCCAACATTTGTCCTTCAACCACTGCCACCTAAAAACAGATCCACTCTTTTTTTGTCTCTTGTCTACTGTGGGATGTTGCTGGCGTAGAATAGCTATTGCATCTTCCTGCATAACAACAGTCACTTCACCACAAAAATTAGTTCATTGTGTAAAGTGCTAAATTCGGCTTTTGGCCTCATTTAAATGCTGCTGGCGAGCTGCCGGCACAAAGTGGATGTCCAGCTGCAGCTAATCAGGGAGGGCAGGAAATTGGATGCTTCCTGCACTAAGACAGCCAGGCTGGGACTGGGGAGGCGATCCCCGGAGTGGTGGGCCTTAAACATGCCAGCAGCAAGGGGGAGTTTTTGTGGGACCAGGAGGAACGCTCCTGCTGTGCCGGGGAGGTTTAGGGAGGGAGTTCCAGAGCTTAGGGCCTAGGCAGCTGAAGGCACGGCCACTGATGGTTAAGCGATTATAATCAGGGATGCTCAAGAGGGCAGGATTAGAGGAGCACAGATATCGCGGGGCGGGGGGGGGGGGGTTGTGGGGCTGAAGGAGATTTTTTTAAATTCGTTTATGGGATCAGGGCGTCGCTGGCA
Source organism: Squalus acanthias (assembly GCA_030390025.1). Classification (NCBI taxonomy): domain Eukaryota; kingdom Metazoa; phylum Chordata; class Chondrichthyes; order Squaliformes; family Squalidae; genus Squalus; species Squalus acanthias. Next base: position 133,425,964 of record CM059429.1, on the reverse strand, counting down.
AAGCCAGCATTTATTGTCCATCCCTAGTTGCCCTTGAGAAGGTGGTGGTGAGCCGCCTTCTTAAACCGCTGCAATCTGTGTGGTGAAGGTACTTTCACAGTGCTGTTAGGTAGGGAGTTCCAGGATTTTGACCCAGCGATGATGAAGGATCGGCGATATACTTCTAAGTCAGGATGGTGTGTGACTTGGAGGGGAACTTGGAGGTGGTGGTGTTCCCATGCGCCTGCTGCCCTTGTCCTTCTAGGTGGAAGAGGTCGCGGGTTTGGGAGGTGCTGCAGAAGAAGCCTTGGCGAGTTGCTGCAGTGCATCTTGTAGATAGTACACACTGCAGCCACGGTACGCCGGTGGTGGAGGGAGTGAATGTTTAAGGTGGTGGTTGGGGTGTCAATCAAGCGGGCTGCTTTGTCCTGGATGGTGTCGAGCTTCTTGAGTGTTGTTGGAGCTGCACTTATCCAGGCAAGTGGAGAGTATTCCATCACACTCCTGACTTGTGCCTTGTAGATGGTGGAAAGGCTTTGGGGAGTCAGGAGGTGAGACACTCGCCACAGAATACCTAGCCTCTGACCTGCTCTTGTTGCCACAGTATTTATGTGGCTGGTCCAGTTAAGTTTCTGGTTAATTGTGACCCCCAGGATGTTGATAGTGGGGGATTCGGCGATGGTAATGCCATTGAATGTCAAGGGGAGGTGGTTAGACTCTCGCTTGTTGGAGATAGTCATTGCCTGGCACTTCTGTGACGCGAATGTTACCTGCCACTTATCAGCCCAAGCCTGAACGTCGTCCAGGTCTTGTTGCATACGGGCATGGACTGCTTCATTATCTGTGGAGTTGTGAATGGCGCTGAACACTGTGCAGTCATCAGCGAACATCCCCATTTCTGACCTTATGTTGGAGTTAAGGTCATTGATGAAGCAGCTGAAGATGGTTGGGCCTAGGACACTGCCCTGAGGAACTCCTTCAGCGATGTCCTGGGGCTGTGATGATTGACCTTCAACCACCACCCTTTGTGCTAGGTATGACTCCAGCCAGTGGAGCGTTTCCCCCTGATTCCCATTGACTTCAGTTTTACTAGGGCTCCTTGATGCCAGACTCGGTCAAATGCTGCCTTGATGTCAAGGGCAGTCACTCTCACCTCATCTCTGGAATTCAGCCCCTTTGTCCATAGGCTGTAATGAGGTCGGGAACTGAGTGGTCTTGGCGGAACCCAAACTGGGCATCAGTGAGCAGGTTATTGGTGAGTAAGTGCCGCTTGATAGCACTGTCAATGACACCTTCCATCACTTTGCTGATGATTGAGAGTAGACTGATGGGGCGGTAATTGGCTGGGTTGGATTTGTCCTGCTTTTTGTGGACAGGACATACCTGGGCAGTTTTCCACATTGTCGGATAGATGCCAGTGTTGTAGCTGTACTGGAACAGCTTGGCTAGAGGCGCGGCTAGTTCTGGAGCACAAGTCTTCAGCACGATAGCTGGGATGTTGTCGGGGCCCATAGCCTTTGCTGTATCCAATGCGCTCAGCCGTTTCTTGATATCACGTGGAGTGAATCAAATTGGCTGAAGACTGGATTCTGTGATGGTGGGGACCTCGGGAGTAGGCCGATATGGATCATCCACTCGGCACTTCTGGCTGAAGTTGGTTGCAAATGCTTCAGCCTTGTCTTTTGCACTCACGTGCTGGGCTCCACCATCATTGAGGATGGGGATATTCTTGGAGCCTCCTCCTCCCATTAGTTGTTTAATGGTCCACCACCATTCACAACTGGATGTGGCAGGACTGCAGAGCTTTGATCTGATCCGTTGATGGTGGGATCACTTAGCCCTGTCTATAGCATGCTGCTTCCGCTTTTTAGCATGCATGTAGTCCTGTGTTGCAGCTTCCCCAGGTTGGCATCTCATTTTTAGGTACGCCTGGTGCTGCTCCTGGCATGCTCTTCTACACTCGTTGTTGAACCAAGGGTCGGTGGTAATGGTAGAGTGAGGGATATGCTGGGCCATGAGGTTGCAGATTGTGGTGGAATAAAATTCTGCTGCTGCTAATGGCCCACAGCACCTCATGGATGCCCAGTTTTGAGCTGCTAGATCTGTTCTGAACCTATCTCATTTAGCACGGTGGTAGTGCACACAACACGATGGAGGGTGTTCTCAGTGTGAAGACGGAACTTCGTCTCCGCAATGACTGTGCGGTGGTCACTGCTGCCATGGACAGATACATCTGCAACAGGTAGCTTGGTGAGGACGAGTTCAAGTAGGTTTTTCCCTCGTGTTGGTTCACTCACCACCTGTCGCAGGCCCAGACTGGCAGCTATGTCCTTCAGGACTCGGCCAGCAGTAGTGCTACCAAGCCAGTTTTGATGATGGACATTGAAGTCCCCCACCCAGAGTACATTCTGTGCCCTTGCTACTCTCAGTGCTTGTTCAACATGGAGGAGTACTGATTCAGCAGCTGAGGGAGGGCGGTAGGTGGTAATCAGCAGGAGGTTTCCTTGCCCATGCTTGACCTGAAGCCATAAGACTTCATGGGGTCCGGAGTCAATGTTGAGGACTCCCAGGGCCACTCCTTCCCGACTATATACCACTGTGCCGCCACCCCTGGTGGGTCTGTCCTGCCGGTGGGACAGGACATACCCAGGATGGTGATGGAGGAGTTCGGGACATTGGCTGAAAGGTATGATTCTGTGAGTATGACTATGTCAGGCCTGTTGCTTGACTAGTCTGTGGGACAGCTCTCCCAATTTTGGCACAGGTCCACAGATGTTGGTGAGGAGGACTTTGCAGGGTTGACTGGGCTGGTTGTTCCATTGCCATGTCCATAGCCGGTGCCAAGGTCGATGCCAGGTGGTCCGTCCGGTTTCATTCTTATTATTTTGTTTCGTAGCGGTTAGTTACAACTGAGTGACTTGCTAGGCCATTTCAGAGGGCAGTTAAGAGTCAACCACATTGCTGTCGGTCTGGAGTCACATATAGGCCAAACCAGGTAAGGACGGCAGATTTCCTTTCCTAAAGGACATTAATGAACCAGATGGGTTTTTACGACAATCCGATAGTTTCATGGTCACCATTACTGATACTAGCTTTTTATTCCAGATTTATTTAATTAACTGAATTTAAATTCCCTAGCTGCCGTGTTGGGATTTGAACTCTCAGTCTTTGGATCATTAGTCCAGGCCTCTGGATTACTAGCCCAGTGACATTACCACTACGCTACCATTCCCTATTACAGAGATAGGGAGGGGCGATGCCGTGGAGGGATTTGAAAACAAGGATGAGAATTTTGAAATTGAGGCATTGCTTAACTGGGAGCCAATGTAGGCCAGCGAGCTCAGGGGTGATGGGTGAACAGGTGAAAATAAGATAAGGACTATCGGCCTTGGCTCAGTGGCAGCACTCTTGTCTCAGAGTCAGAAGGTTGAGGGTTGAATTCCCACTCCAGAGACTTGAGCACATAATCCAGGCTGACACTTCAGTGCAGTACTGAGGGAGTGCTGTACTGTCGGAAGTATCACAAGTATAGGCACTATTCGATTATGATTGGTGTTGATTAAGGGATAAATGTTGGCCGAGAACTTCTTTGCTCCTTTTTACATAGTGCTATGAGATCTTTTACAGCGGAATCATGAGCCAGGTGGTCAGCGGATATCCCTTATCGCCCAGTAGCCCCCCCCTCTGGTTTGTCGTGGTGGCTCAAAGACTGAGGGAACAGTGGACCGGCGCAGAATAAAAGCATCATGAATGCTGCCAGGATTCCGGGCATTCACCATCATGATGTGCTGAGCATGGTTGCACACCGACTACACATTCAGCAAGTGGTAACTTTTGCGGTTGAGGTACATCTCAGCATTTAGATGCGGCGCCTGCAGAGTATGGAGAAGCCCACTATCCTGGCAAAGCCACGTGCAGATGGGACATCAATTTAATATCTCAGCTAAAAGACAGCACCTCAGACAATGCCACACTCCCTCAGTACTACCCTGAAGTGTCAGCCTAGTCTCTGGAGTGGGGCTGGAACCCACAACCCCCTAACTCAGAACTTGAGAAGTGCTACCACTGAGCTAAGGCTGACACATCAATACAGTTCTGAGAGAAAAGAAGTCTTAATTTCAAAAAAGTAGTTTATAAAATATTCATAATGCAGTGCCCTTAATACCGGGAAGAAATGCATGCTTATTTGGATAATGGAGCTCTTTAGCAGTAAATCTGGACCACCTGTGAAACGGGAATAGTTCGAAACAATGTCGCTGACTGACAGAATTCGATGATTCTGTGACTGACAGCCTGAAGGCCGCAGGCCGCCTTCAGCACAAAGGCCGAAAGACTACAATTCCCATCATGCAACGCCGAAGCCACGTAACCGCGACTCCCCGTTAATTGCAAAACGCTTCTAATTTGTTTTTTTTTGGACAAAGATTAGTGTTGATAATATTCAAAACTATTGCCGTTCATTTTTCGAGTATTATTTGTGGATAATATAATTGTGCTCAGAAAGCACACGGCGTGTCCGGAAGAAGTCGTCACGGGAAGGTCAGGCCTTCCTTTCGCACAGACACCCGCTGTAGGTAGGAGAATGGGGAGAGCGGTGGCAGTGATAATCCGACTGTAATCTGTCATTTAACCAGCCATCTGTCTCATATTCTTCCAAAATATGAATCCTTGTTCTGTAGACGCTGCTGCTGTGAATATAGTTTATCAAATATCCTCATTTATGGCAGTTTAAATTACGTTTCGATCGAGGTTCCTGCTCTAAGTAACATGGAGCCGCCTGTGTTACGACGCTGTAATAACGATAAACGGCTACTCATCGTTTTAGTCCCCCCCCCCCCCCCCCCCCCCCCCCCCACCGTTTGTATTTTATTTGCCACTTGCATGAATTGGGGGTTTAATTGACTCGTGTGGGAAAACGGGAGGGGGGCGGGAAGAAAGATGAATTGAATTCAGACTTCGATTTCTTGTAAAAAGCAGGCCTGGGTAGTTGCGTTTATGTTACTGTTAATCTTTGAAAACATATTTATTTCACACAATTGTAGTTTTACGTTCAGGTGACTACATTTCAGTCTTGTTGAAAGACTATAATGCGAGTGGGAAACGCATATGTCATTTTTAAATGGAAGCAAAATGTTGACATTTCTGGAGTTTTGTGTACCAACCTGGTCGTTTTAACTTGTGCAACAGTTGTATAGAAAAAAAATCACATTTTAAATGGGTTGTTGTATTTACAGTAGTGCACAATGGGTCGTGTAATCAGAGGACAGAGAAAGGGTGCAGGCTCCGTCTTCAAAGCCCATGTGAAACACAGGAAAGGTCCTGCAAAGTTGAGAGCTGTGGACTTTGCTGAACGTCATGGTTACATCAAGGGTATTGTCAAGGCAAGTATTCTGTAAGAAGGAAAACTAATTTTGAATTTCCATTTTTTTAGTTAATCTAGTTAAGTTAATCTTTTTATCTATGGAGCTGAGTATTGTTAATGGTTCTCTCTCCTCAGGTACTGTCCCCCTCTTCCTCAAATCTGCTGTCATCACACCTCTCCTCAAAAAACCAACCCTTGACCCCCTCCGTCCTTGCAAACTACCACCACATCTCCAACCTCCCTTTCCTCTCAAGTCCTTGAACGTGTTGTTGCCTCCCAAATCTGTACCCATCTTTTCCACAACTCCATGTTTGAATCCCTCCAGTCAGGTTTCTGTCCCTGCCACAGTATCGGAACAGCTCTCATCAAAGTCACAAATGACATCCTTTGTGACTGTGATAGATGTAAACTATCGCTTCTCGACTTGTCTGCAGGTTTTGACACGGTTAACCACTCCATTCTTCTCTAACGCCTCTCCACTGTCGTCCAGCTGGGTGGGACTGCACTTGACTGGTCCCATTCTTATCTAATCGTAGCCAGAGAGTCACCTGCAGTGGCTTCTCTTCCCGCTCCCTCATCGTTACCTCTGCTGTCCTCCAAGGATCTATCCTTGGCTCCCTCCTATTTCTCATCTACATGCTGCCCCTTGGCGACATCATCTGAAATACCTGTACTCTGACAACACCCAGCTCTACCTCACCACCACTTCTCTTGACCCTTCCACGGTCTCTAAATTATCAGACTGCTTGTCCGACATCCAGTACTGAGTGAGCAGGAATTTCCTCCAATTAATATTGGGAAGACCAAAGCCATTGTTTACGGTTCACGCCACTGACTCCATCCCTCTCCATAACATCTGTCTGAGGCTGTACCACACTGTTCGCAACCTTGGTGTCATATTTGACCCTGAAATGAGCTTCCGACCACATATCCGTGGCATAACTAAGATGGCCGATTTCCACCTCTGTAACATTGCCCGTCTCCGCCCCTGCATCAGCTCATCCGCTGCTGAAACCCTCATCCATGCCTTTGTTGCCTCTAGACTTGACTACTCCAACGCACTCCTGGCTGACTTCCCATGTTCCACCCTACGTAAACTTGAAGTCATCCAAAACTCTGTTGCCCATGTCCTAACTTGCACCAAGTCCCGTTCACCCATCACCCCTGTGCTCGCTGACCTACATTGTCTCCCATTTAAGCAACGCCTCGATTTAAAAATTCTCATCCTTGTTTTCAAATCCCTTCATGGCCTTGCCCCTCCTTTAGAATCATAGAATGGTTACAGCATGGAAGAAGGCCATTCGGCCCGTCGAGCCTGTGCTGGCTCTCTGCAAGAGCACCTCAGCTAATCCCACTCCCCCGCCTTTTTCTTATAGCCCTGCAAAATTTTCTCTTTCAGGTACTTATCCAACTCCCTTTAGAAAGCTGTGATTGAGTCTGCCTTCACCACCCTTTCCTTATCTCTGTAACCTTCTCCAGCCCCACAACCCCCCAAGATATCTGCGCTCCTCTAATTCTGCCCTCTTGAGCATCCCTGATTATAATCGCTCAACCATTGGTGGCCGTGCCTTCAGCTGCCTAAGCCCTAAGCTCTTGAATTCCCTCCCTATACCTCTCCGCCTCTCGACCTCTCTTTCCTCCTTTTAAGACGCTCCTTAAAACCTACCTCTTTGACCAAGCTTTTGGTCATCTTCCCTAATTTTTCCTTATGTGGCTCGGTGTCAAATTTTGTTATATAACGCTCCTGTGAAGCGCCTTGGGATGTTTTACTACGTTAAAGGCGCTTTATAAATACATGTTTTTTATAAGGATAAAGCATGGAACACTTCTCTAAAACCACGAACTGCTTCTTAAATGGGTAAATTTCTGGCAGAATTAATTAAAAAGTGATTATATTCCTGGTTTGTTTTGCAGGATATAATTCATGACCCTGGTCGTGGTGCTCCTCTAGCAAAGGTGGCGTTCCGTGATCCTTACAGGTTCAAAAGAAGGACTGAGCTGTTCATTGCAGCTGAAGGTATTCACACTGGTCAGTTTATCTACTGTGGCAAGAAGGGTAAGTTGAGAGAAAAATATATAATTACCCTTTTATTAAAAATAAGTGCTTTGTGCTCCTGAAAGTTTTGTGCGTTTTATCTAGTAAATAGCTTAGTCGTGCAAACCAGGAAGGCCTTGGGTTAATCCCTGGTCTGTATTTAGTTAGCTGCCAAAAAAGAGTAATGAGCAAGAAAGGTGCTTAGACCGTAAAGAATGCATTTCAGATTGGCCCGGTACAGAGACAATGATTTTGAGTTTAAAATAATTACGTGCTGGAATTGCAGCTCCTTCCTGTGCATTTGCTGGATTTCATTTTAGTGGTTACATAAAAGATATAAGCTGCTCCAGCCAACATATGATGGCAATCTGAGGAAAGAAAGCATTTTTTCAACAACAAAAAAACTTAAATATGTGGCCATCAGTAACAGGTTAAGTACAGTATCTAATGCTCTATTTTGGAGGCGGCCAAAAAGTATATGATTAGACGATTCACTCGTCTTCAGAGGTTTAGCTATAACTTGTGACTAATGCACCATAATGCTTATGTGTAAGGGAGAATCTTTTGTTCAAACTACGACCCTTTTTCATACAAAAAAATGTTGATTTTTTTTAAATTCCATTTTTACCCTTTGCCTGGAGACTCTCCAATAGGTTTTGTGCCCTGGTGGATTGCTCTAGTATCACTTATAGAAAGTGTTCTGGAATGCCTTTACTTCCAACCACAGGAGTGCAGTTTCAGACCAGCCTGAGAGTTGCCCTGGAACTGCTTAATCCTGGGAAATCATGCAGATTTCCAAAGATCTGGTGGCCTCCAAGCCATTCAGAAGTCACCTCTGTGTTTGTATTGGAGCTGTTCTGGAATATATGGTGTGGGTCCCTGTAATTGATGTAGTTAAAGCAGCAAGGAGAGAGGGAGCTCTTACTCCAGAATCTTGTGTGATGGTGCTAAAATAGATTTATCTTAATAAAAAAAATTGAAGTATCTCAGTTTTAGATTAAAAAGATGTGTAAACAAAATAAAGTTGTGAAAGACCTAAGTTTATGCATTCAGTTCCAAAACTTTGACTTAAGCTCTTATAAAATATGTATAGGGGGCAGCACAAATCACATTTTGAAGCATAACACTTCCTGTAATGCTATTTCTGTCATGCCCGTCTTGCATTATCCCAGTTGCAATGAAACTTATCTATCACGTTACATACCTCCTGAATCCTCTAAGCTTTGACTCCGAGAGATGATGCTGTGCTCCACCAGAGTTTGTAAAATCAGGCCTTTGGCCAGATGTCCAAGAGCTCTTTCCCTCCACCACCCCCACCCCACCCCCGAATGCCCTGAAGCCTTCACTCAAGTCCCCGAGCACCAGCTCGACTGCCTTGCATTCCTTGCTGTTACCAGCAACTGACTTGAAGTTCTTAAAGTGTTTGTGTTCTTAAAATTCTCCTTGCAGTTTTAAAGGTGCTTTTAAAACAGATTCTTGGAAATGACTCTTACCACTGTAGGAGAGGTGGGCGGGATTCCGACAAGGATTTTCTTCTCTCTCTCCTCTCTCGCTCTGTACCCAAGTACTCATACCTTGTCCGCCCCTGAGAAAATCCTCATCGCATTCTTCCCCCAACAGTGCACCCCTGACCAGTGCTCACAAGCTGACCCAACCTATGAGCAATGTTCCCTTTAAGCTGTGCGGCTGTGCCGCTCTCTGGACCTCCTGCGCAGCCAGCTTGCCGGCTTTTCAGTGGGGGAAAAACCTTAAAGGGGGCACGCACCCAAAAAAAATAACGGGAACATTGCCTATGAGGCCTTGAAACCCCCTTCCCAGTGCTTATAAATACCTGGGTTGCCTGACCCGGTGTTCCCACATCTCAAATGTTCTCCTGGTTCACCCAGATCCTTGACGCCCTTTTCTCTTTCTCCAAGCCTACTACACATTTCTTGCATTGTACTTGGAGCATTTAAATTTCTATCAATCCCCCCGTATCTTCGGCTTTAAAAAAAGAGTCCTACTGTACTGCATTTCTTGAACTGGCTTCTGCTCAGCAGTGGAGTGGGAGCACTGCTGCATAGACGAACAAACTGGCTATATATATCTCTCGTGATTGGTTCCTAATTATGGAGAGTATTTGTTTGATATAATTGTGCCAGAACTGCAGACTCAAACTTGTATTAAAATCTTTCTTGCTTGCAGCTCAGTTGAACATTGGAAATGTCCTCCCTGTGGGCACTATGCCAGAAGGTACCATTGTGTGTTGCCTGGAGGAGAAGCCAGGTGACCGTGGTAAACTTGCCCGTGCCTCTGGTAATTATGCCACAGTCATCTCCCACAATCCTGAGACCAAGAAAAGTCGTGTCAAGTTGCCATCGGGTTCTAAGAAAGTTGTTTCCTCTGCTAACAGGGCCATTGTTGGTAAGATTTAATTTACTCCTATTTGTTGACAATTTTTAAAAAGTTAACCCTTCTAAAAACTTTAGAACTATAAAAATATTTATTGAAATTGTTCTTAGTTTATGGCTTTTAACATGTAACTTGTAGATGAACAAGAAGTTGAGCTACATCCAAAACTTGGAAAAGAAAACGCTTTGGTTCAGGGTTAACATTTCCTGCAAATCAAAATGGCACTCCAACCAGAAATTGATGGGATCTAACTCTACATTAGCATCTACTTCGATAACTTATCTGTATCTTTTGTCCATGTCAACGTATCTGTAACTCTGATTGCCTGAGATGAGCTGCAACCAGGTGATACACAGAATAGTTCTGTGTAAATATTTACACAAAAATGAAAACTGGTTTAAAGTTAAAATGTTTAAACAAAATTCATTTTTGTCATGTTTTAATACATCGAGTTTTTGCATGTTGTGGAGTTACTTGTATTTGCTTCTGATTTAATCAATGGTATGTGTAAAGATTTGGAATAAATTGTATTACAGTATCTCGATATCTAGTTATGTAGCAATTGCTACAATAAAAGTAATGAGCAAGTTACTTTTTTGTATCTGGGACCCTTTTATTGAAGTGATTGCGGTAGTAACGTTAGAACAATGGGTAACCGAGGCTACTTATCGTACAAATCACTTTGTTGAATATTGCTAGCCGAATATTTTACTTTGATTGCAGGTGTTGTTGCTGGTGGTGGTCGTATTGACAAACCCATACTGAAGGCAGGTCGGGCTTATCACAAATACAAGGCCAAGAGAAACTGCTGGCCACGTGTCCGTGGTGTGGCTATGAATGTAAGTTTAAATAGTATAAGAGAACAATTGTTAAATGTTGCCACTGATGGTCCACCACCTGCTCTCTTGGCCCAATTCTCACTAAACTGCTGACCACCCAACTTCCCGTCCTGGCCTCCATGCTTGCCGATACTGTAAATGGTTTCCCCTCCCTTTCAAAGTCACAGTCATTTCCCCTCCTCAAAAAAACCCACCCTCGACCCCTTTGTCCTTGCAAACTCCTGCTCCATCTCCAACCTCCTTTCTTCTCCCAAGACTTTGAATGTGTTGTTGCCTCTCATCCGTTCCCATTTTTCCTGCAACTCCCTATTTGAACCTCCAATCAGCTTTCTTTCCCTCTCACGGCACTAAAATGGCCCTAAACTAAGTTACAAATCACATTCTGTGTGACTATTGCACTATCCCTCCTTGTCCATCGTGGTTTCTCTGCAGCCCGTGACGTGGTTGACCACGTCATTGTCATCCAACAGCTCCTCCATTGTCCAAAGTTGGACTGTCCTCACTTTGTTCCACTCATCTATCCAATTGTAGCCAGAGAATCTCCAACAGTGGCTCTCTCCCCACCCTCTGCACCCTTGCCTCTGGAGTCTACATCAATTTATCATGGCCCCCCTCCTATTCCTCATCTACATGCTGTTCCATGGTAACACCATCCACAGACATGGCATCAAGTTCCACATGTACAACCCCCTCCCTGACACACTTAGGTTGAAGCTGACTGTTTACAACCTTGGTGTCCCTCCAAGAACTCTGTGATCCTCCAATTCTGGTCTATTGCACCCCTTCGCCCCACCATTGGCGGCCGTACCTTCTGCCATCTACGTCCTTTACTCTGCAATCCCCTCCTTAAATCTCCCGCCTCTCCACCCTCCTCATTTAAGACTCTCCTTGAAACCTACCTCTTTGACCAAGCTTTTAGTCACCCCTCCTAATCTCCTTTTTGGCTTGGTGTCAATTTTTGTCTGATTACACTGTTCTGAAGTACCTTGGAACATTTTTCTGCATTGAAGGAGCTGTATAAATACAAGCTGCTGTTTGTAACATACTAATGTAAAACATCATGTGATCCATAATCTTTGCTTAGTTGAGTTTTCCATGTCCATTTGCGTGCGCGTTTTGGCTGCCGCTCCGGACCCGAGCCCATCACTTCTATTTCCCTGTCTCCTCCACCCTCCCCTCCAACAACAAATGTGAGGAGCTCATGGACTTCTTTGTCACTTAAGATTGAGACCATCCATTCAGCTGCTTCCCTCCCTTCCTCTAAGGTTCCCCCACCCTAGCCCTGAACTCGCATCTTCCTCTAGTTTCTCTCTCCTATCTCCCATATGCCCTCTACGAGCTCATCTTGTCCATGAAAAGCACCTCATGCTCCCTCAACCCTATTCCCACTAAACTGCTGACCACCCAACTTCAGTTCCTGGACCCCATGTTAGCTGATATTGTTAACGGTTCTCTCCACAGGTACTGTCCCCCTCCCCTTCAAATCTGCCGTCATCGCCCCTCTCAAAAAACCAACCCTTGACACCTCCGTCCTTGCAAACTACCACCCCATCTCCAACCTGCCTTTCCTCTCAAGTCCTCGAACATGTTGCCTCCCAAATCCGTACCCATCTTTCCATTAACTCCATGTTTGAATCCTTCCAATCAGGTTTCTGCCCTTGCCACAGTACCGAAACGACATCCTATGTGACTGTGACAATGGTAAACTATCCTCCTTGTCCTTCTCGACCTGTCAGCAGCCTTTGACATGGTTGACCATACCGTCCTCCAACGCCTCTCCACCGTCGTCCAGCTGGGTGGGACTTCACTCGCATTCTTTTCTATCCAGTCATAGCCCGAGAATCACCTGCAATGGCTTCTCTTCTCGCTCCCACACAGTTACCTCTGGTGTCCCCCCATGGATCTATCCTTGGCACCCTCCTATTTCTCGTGTGCGCTGACGACATCCAGCTCTACCTCACCACTCTCGACCCCTCCGCTGTTTCTAACTTATCAGACTGCTTGTCCGACATCCAGTACTAGATGAGCAGAAATTTCCTCCAACTAAATATTGGGAAGCCCAAAGCCACTGTATTCAGTTCCCACTACAAACTCGGTTCCCCAGCCACCGACTTCATCCCTCTCCCTGACAACTGTCTGAGGCTGAACCAGACTGTTCACAACCTTGTTGTTGTATTTGACCCCGAGATGAGCTTCCAACCACCAACGTTCCCTCAAAGCTGTGTGGCCGCACAGTAATGGGAAGGGTCCCGCGCAGGCAGCTCACCGGCTTTTACACTTGTAAGTACTGCGCATGCGTGGAAATTTAAGGGAGTGCATCTGCAGTATTTTGCTATCCTAAAGAAACAGGCCGCGCAGAACAAAGTGCAGCTTACAGGGAACGTTGCGTACCACACACCCGCGCCATCACTAAGACCGCCTATTTCCACCTCCATAATATCGCCCGACTCCACCCCTGCCTCCGCTCATCTGGTGCTGAAACCCTCATCCATGCCTTTGTTACCTTTAGACTTGACTATTCCAACGCACTACTGGCTGGCCTCCCATCTCCCACACTCCATGAACTTGGGGTCATCCAAAACTCTGCTGCCTGTGTCCTAACTCGCACCAAGTCCGGTTCACCCATCACCCCTGTGCTCACTGACCTACATTGGCTCCCGGTTAAGCAATGCCTCGATTTTAAAATTCTCATCCTTGTTTTCAAATCCCTCCATGGTCTCGCTCCTCCAGCCCCACAACCCTGCGAGATATCTGCGCGCGCCCAATTCTGGCCTCGTGAGCATCCCTGATTTTAATCGCTCCACCATTGGCACCCGTGCCTTCAGCTGCCTAGGCCCTAAGCTCTGGAATCCCCTCCCTAAACCTCTCCGCCTCTCTACCTCTTTCCTCCTTTAAGACGCTCCTTAAAACCTACCTTTAACTGAGCTGTTGGTCACCTGCCCGAATATCTCATGTGGCTTGGTTTCAAATTTTGTTTGATAACGCTCCTGTGAATCGCCTTGGGATGTCTTACTACGTTAAAGGCACTATAAAATACAAGTTATTGTTAGTGTAATAATATTTGGTCCCCTGAATTAATTTTAACTGCTTTGATCAATAATTAATTATTTATTAGAAGCAACGTTCCCCTTGAGCTGTGCAGTGATCTGGAGGGCCCGTGCAGGCTGGCTCACCGGCTTTAAAATGGGAAAACCATGCATGTGCAGAAATTTGAATAGGCGACACAGCCCGTGAAAGGGGCTGTGCACCCAAAAAATAGAGGGAACATTGATTACAATTATCTTTAATCTAAAATCTCTTACGGAATTTAGTGATGGATGATTAGGGAGAGTTCCAAACTTGCTCTGGTATAATTCTCACTGGCAGTTGTCTCATTTAAGCTTGTGAACCATTCACAATCGCTGCTGCTTTAACTGTGTGGAAAATTTCCATACTAAATTGTTTGACTGGAGGAGAAGTACACCGTCTTAGCCTTTATGTGGTCTTAAGCATGGAAACAGCTATGCAATACACAACTCGCTGAGAAGGCTTGAGAGACAATGCGAAGGGGGGAGAAATTCTTTTATGGTTACATTAAACTGGTTGATCTGGAAAAGCAGAGGGATTTGGAGATTCAGGCTGAAAAGCAGCACCTCAAGTAGATAAGGCCATAAAAAATTAACGTAATACTGTATTTTATGGCAAGAGGTACAGAATATAAAAATCGACATCTATATAAAATCTTAGTAAGACCACAGTTGGAGTAGAGTAGTAGTAGTCTGGACTCCACATTATAGGAAAGATGTTGAGGCAATAGAGGGTACAGTGTGGATTCGCTATGATGCTGTTTCATTAGAAGAGGAGATTAACTGCTGTTTGATGGAGGTGTTTAAAATTATGAAGGAATCATGGAAATTTAGGCACAGAAGGAGCCCATTCGGCCCATTGTGTCTGTGCCGGCCAAAAAAGCTATCCAGTGTCATCCCACTTTTCAGCTCTTGGTCCGTCGCCTATAGAATCGTAGAAATTTATGGTACAGAAGGAGGCCATTCGGCCTATCGACACAGTAGATAAAAACTTTTCCAGTAATGTGACGGCTAGAACAAGGTGACATAGATATACAAGCAAAAGTAAGAGATTTAAGACGAGGAGCGGGAGAAGCAGGGTTGTGAGGCTGTGAAATGCATTACCAGAGTTGGTGATTAAAGACCATGTCAATATTTAAGTTTGGGGGGTGGGGGGGGGGGGGATGTAATATGGGAACAGGATGGGCAATTGAATTAATACTACTTGTGTGGAGGGTAAACACCAACATGGGCTGAGTGGTCTGTTTCCATGTTGTAATTTCTATGTAAGTATCTGTGTATATTGCATTCACCTACAGGAGTTGTGCAGTCAGAGATTTGTTAACCCATCTTTTTTCTTCCACAGCCTGTAGAACATCCTTTCGGTGGTGGTAACCATCAGCACATTGGGAAGCCGTCAACCATCAGGAGAGATGCTCCAGCTGGTCGCAAGGTCGGTCTCATTGCTGCTCGTCGTACCGGTAGACTGCGTGGTACCAAGACTGTCCAGGAGAAAGAGAATTAATTTCTTCTTGTAATATATATACGCGCATATTTGTCACAATAAAAATGATTTAAAAAATTCATTTTGTTTCTTGTATAAAATGGGCCATTCCTGTTACTGTTATTTACAAATCATTTTTTAAAGTTTGTCTAGATTTTTAAAAATATACCGTGACCATCTATATACATTCAGATTTCAAAACAAAAAAGCAAGCAAGCCATCCAAAATGTAACATTCATAGTCTGGTACAATGTTAAGTGTCTTAAAAATGACTCTGCTCTCAATGATTCAGCAAGTTTATCCAGTGAGTAGGTATTTATACAGACCAAATTAAAGCCTCGTTCTGTTGTTCTGATCTCAATGGGCATAACCGAGGGTTTCTGCAGCCTCAGTGCTCCTAGGTTAGGGAGAGGGAAAGTGGTGATTTCCACCACCCCCTGCTGAAAGAATTATTTGTGTGGAACACAACAAGGACACAAAATGAGGGCAGCATTGGGCTCTGCTGCGAAGGTGAATAGCCCATAACACTCACTGTCTAGGCTCACATGGCTGCTGGTGCAGATGGAACTGTACTAATCTAGCATGATTAAGTGCTGGCAGAAATTTAGGGTGATTGAAGGAATTAAAAAACCTCAATTATAAAATTAGATTTCAGTTTTAGTTTGAGAAGGCCTGGATTTTGATAACATCTTGCTACAGCTCATGTCAAAGCATCTCCCATTGCTTTGAAGCGTAGTGACTTGTTCTGTAGTCAAATATCAGTCATTTTGCATACAGCAAGATCCCACAAACAGCATTGAGATTTTTAATGGTCTTTGAGGAAGGAATGTTGGCCAGGACACTGGGAGAACTCTTCAAATAGTACCATGGGAGCTTTTGTCTACCTGACACACAGCAACAGGCAGACATGGTCTTGTATGACAACACTCTTGACACAGACATAACACCCTCACTGCATTGAAGTGTTATCCTAAATTATGTGCAGACTCATGGGTGAGAGTGCTACCAATTGAAGTAAGCTGACATGGCTATATTCACTGAATTTATAAATAGGCTTTATTAAAACTTGCTTTTTTTTGTAAGTAGCATATTCTTTGAGTCTGGTGAATGTTGACAGGCTATATTAATGACCTAGATGAAGGGACCGAGTGTAATTATCCAGGTTTGCTGATGATACAAAGCTAGGTGGGACAGTAAGCTGTGAGGAGAACCGTCTGCAAAGGGATATAAATGAGTGGGCAGTACGGTGGGAGATGGAGTATAATGTAGGGAAATGTGAGGTTACTCACTTTGGTAGGAATAGAAAAACAATATTTTTTAAATGGTGAGAAACTTTCATATGTTGGTGTTCAGAGAGATTTGGGTGTTGTGCAAGAAACAAAGCTAGCATGCAGGTACAGCAAGCAATAAGGAAGGCAAATGACATATTGGCCTTTATTGCAAGGGGGTTGGCGTATAAGAGTAAGGAAGTCTTGCTACAATTGTACAGGGCCCTGGTGAGACCACACCTGGAGTACTGTGTACCGTTTTGGTCTCCTTATCTAAGGAAGGATATACTTGCCTTGGAGGTAGTGCAACAAAGGTTCACTAGATTGATTACTGGGATGAGAGAGCTGTCCTATGAGGAGAGATTGTGTAGAATGGGCCGATACTCAGGTTTAGAATGAGGTGATCTCATTGAAACATACGAAGATTCTTAAGGGGGTAGAGTAGATGCTGAGAGGTCATTTCCCCTGGCTGGAGTGTCGAGAACTAGGGGGCATAGTCTCAGGATAAGGGGTAGGCCATTTAAGACTGAGATGAGGTGGAATTTCTTCACTCGGTTGTGAATCTTTGGAATTCTCTGCCCCAGAGGGCTGTGAATGCTGAGTCTTTGAGTATATTCAAGGCTGAGCTAGATAGATTTTTGGACTCTAGGGGAATCAATGGATATGGAGAACGGCTGGGAAAGTGGAGTTGAGGTCGATGATCAGCCATGATCTTATTGAATGGCGGAGCAGGCTCATGGGGCCGTATGGCCTACTCCTGCTCTTATTTCTTGTTCTTATTTGACTGTATGAGACTTCACAGCAAAGCATAATCCTGTGTTCAGCTGATACCTATACACATAGACTTTAGATTTAGAACAAGGCTCTGTGGATAGTAATCAAAATTGAGAGGTCGCACAACACCAGGTTATAGTCCAACAGTTTTATTTGAAATCACAAGCTTTCGGAGCTATCGATTTGCTCCTTCCTCACCACTATCGATAGTAATCAAAGCAGGGACTGTTTGTGATAGGCTCTTAAAATTAGCATATTGATTTCTAACATTAAAATTTGAGTAGGTTAAATTTGATTGCATGTAATGGAGTAGCTGAGAAAGAAAGACTTGCATTTATATAGCGCCTTTCACAACCTCAGGATGTCCCAAAGCGCTTACAGCCAATGAAGTAAGCTGAGGTGTTTAGAAGGAATCACACCAACACTTTGCACACGTGCTGTATAAAGAGTCTTTTGTATGTTCACTGATTGCTTCATAACTGAACAGCCACAACCTGTACCCAGCTCCACTATGAAATTGTCCTGTGTGATTGTTTCTGTACTTCACGCCTCACATTCCTGTTGATCCAATTGCTGAGTAGGTATTTGCTTTGTGAGAAATTCAACCCTGCAGTGCTGCATAATAGTACTCTAATGTGCTGTGTGACTGGGCTATCTATGAGCTCCAATTGCCACCCAATCTGTTGATCTTTGGTAGAATTTGATCTCAACAGGTCGAAGCATTTCTTGTGCTATTAAAAATGTAGAAAGTGGTAGTGAACATAGTGGCAGTAGTTCACTCAGCAATTGTCAGTATGCTAAAGGCTTCAAATACATCTACTGCATAGTGTGACGACTTTGCTTTTATAATTGTTTACATTATTCTTGTATATTTTATTCTCCATTTCCTTTATGTCGTGCACTATTCCTCAGCCAAGGTGCAAGCACACCATCTGATTCCAGGTTGTTGCAAATGGTACCCTGTAACCCATTGCTATGAGATGCATGATTGGTGGAAGTTGATTTACACACTGACTTTCTCACCTGTGGGGAAATACCTTTGACTGACATTTCCCACTGAGGAGCTGGTCAAGAATGGGAACTTGCAGTGCAGTGAATGCGGATGAAAGCATATTCTAGGATGATTGTACAGACTAGTTCTGTACCAACACTGCTGCTAATCAAACCACTGTAACCTGGGTATTGACCAAATCTTTTATCACCACTACGAAAGCAAAAACAGAGATCTCACACTGCAGTGATCAACCAAAATAGAACCCTTTCATTTGGATATGTGCCATTTCCTCCTGCAATAGGAGACAAGCCCAATGGATGCAGATTATGTTTCCTAGTCATGTACAGTCATACATTCCTAATATGCATTGGGTTATAATTAGCTACATTAATCTATATTAAACATCTATCTGCTTTTTCTTAGTCCGTTTGATTTTTTAGCCCTAACCAAAGGCATGAATGACATTCTCTGACTGCGACCATGGTGCATCACTGCAGCCTTTGACACAGCCGACCACATTGTCCACCTCCAACACCACTCCTGTTTTCTGTCTCAGGGAGACTGTCCTTGCTTTGTTCCACTCTTACCTATCACATTGCAGCCTTTGACAGATGACATCCAGTCAGGGAATGAAATAAACATGGCTACATAGAGAACAGGATTTCAACTAAATATTGCTGGATATAACACATTTAGGAAGGAAAGGGAAGGAGGGGAGGTGGAGTAGCTGTACTAGTTGAAGCTAACAATGGCGGTAGAAAAAAAAGGATGCAACTAGCAGTAAGATACAGAATTCATATGGACTGAGTTAAAGGGTAAGAAGGGATCCATCATCCTAATAGGAGTATACTATATTTCTCATCTCAGTCCTAAATGGCCAACCCCTTATTCTGAGACTGTGATCCCTGGTTCTAGACTCCCCAGCCAGGGGAAACATCCACCCAGCATCTACCCTGTCAAGCCTTTTAAGAATTGTATATGTTATATGTTTCAATGAGATGTGACTGATGACACTCAGCTCTACCCCTGCACTGCCTCTGTGTTGTCAGACTGTCCGATATTCAGTCTTGGATGAGTCACAATTTATTCCAGCTAAACATTGGAAAGACCAAAGCAATCATCTTCAGCCACAGCCTGTAATCTGTAAAAACTCTGTACCCTTACCACTGATTTCATTCCCCTCCTTGGCCACTGTCTCAGGCTAAATCATACTGTTCGCAACCTCGGTGTCCTATTTGAGCTTCCAACTCTAAACTTCAGCTCAACCAAGGCTCTGTTGCCCATATTCTAACCTGCACCAATTCCACTCATTCATCACTCCTGTCCTCGCTGATCTACTTTGGGCTCCTGGTCTCTCAATGCTTCAAATTTAAAATTCTCATCCTCATGTTTAAATTTCTTCATAGCCTCACCACTCCCCATCTCTAATCTCCAGTCCTACACACTCTTCCCTCCCCCCAAAATCCTTTGTCCCTTGGCTCCTGTGAATCAACCCCTCCCTTTGCCCCACTGTTGGTGGTCGTTTATTCAGTCGCGTAGATCCCATGCTCTGTATTGACATCCCTAAACGTCTCTGCCTTTCAACCTCCCTCTTCTTTCAAGAGCTTCCTTAAAACCCAGCTCTTTGGCCAAGGTTTTGGTCACCCCTCCTAATTTTATCTTCTTTGGCTTGGCATCCATTTTTTGATTATGCCTGTGAACCGCTTTGGGACTTTTATATTAAAGGCACTATATAAATGCAAATTGTTTTCTCTGTCACACACACATTTCACTTCAGTCACGTTTTTGAAATTTGTCATTGTTTCTCAAAATTATTTGAAGAAAAGCTACTGAACACAAAGTGCTGGGAAGTAAAGAGAAATATC
This sequence comes from Squalus acanthias, assembly GCA_030390025.1. Lineage (NCBI taxonomy): Eukaryota > Metazoa > Chordata > Chondrichthyes > Squaliformes > Squalidae > Squalus > Squalus acanthias. The sequence continues at coordinate 133,405,909 of CM059429.1, read as the reverse complement.
CGATCAGTACAGCTGTCTGGTACTGATGCATTCCAGGAAGTTTGGTACATTACACATCCTGAGACTGTAGCACAATTCAAATTCAGCTCAGAGTCACAGCTCTTGGCAAAAATATCAAGTCTAAGTCAAGGCTTTTGGGAGATAGAGGCCCTCAAGTAAAGACTTCAATAAAGTCATTAAAATACACTAAAGACAATTCAATGGATAAACATAATTATTGTGAAATATGTAATTTTTTTCAATCCTTTTGTTTAAAACCCTTATTTTGGATATTTAATTTCAGTTACTAAAAAAAATTCAGAAAGCATTTTGAGTGATTTATGGGAACTCTGGCTAGATTGCATAATCTCGTGGCAATATAGTCTAACTGTAAAATAGCAGTTATTGTGTATCACAGTTTGATATGTTTAACACGGGTATTTTCAATCACAGTGCCACCTACAAGAGTAAAGTACTATACAATGCAGGAGTCTTTGGGTAATCAGCAGTGGAAACCCTGGCCAATTTATTCTTCCCTAACCTGGGATGCTCAAGTCAATTGTAAGGTGATGGTCTGCTGAGTTAGTTACGACGGATTGAACTGACCATTCTTATTGTGTGACTCAGCTACTCCACTAGACAAAATTGCTGAACCATGTACTTATTTCGAAGAGAGGTGCTGGAGAAGTAGATCTGGGTGCCATCAGCGTACATTTGGAAATTGACCCCATGTTTACAGATAATGTCACCTAAGGGCAGCATGTAGATGGAGAAGATGAAGGAGCCAAGCAAAGATCCTTGGGGAACTCAGGAGGTAATGGTGCATGGGCAAGAAAAGAAGCCATTGCTGGAGATGCTGTGGCTATGATTGGATATGTAAGAGTGCAACGAAGCAAGGGCAGTCCCACTGAGCTGGACAATGAAGGAGAAGTGTTGGAGGAGGATGGTGTGGTTAATGACGTCAAAGGCTGCAGAGAGGTCGAGGAGTGCTAATGGACTATAATCCAAGTCTCAGAGAAAGTCATTCATGACTTTGGTTAAGACCGTTTCAACGCTGTGGCAGGGACAGAAACCTGATTGGAGAGATTCAAACAGGGAGTTCTAGGAAAGATGAGGCGACCCATTCAAGGACTTGAGACGAAAGGGAGATTGGAGATGGATCAGTAATTTGCAAGGACAGGGTTCTTTAATGGAGTGGGGTGCTGACAATGGTTATAAAAGAGACAAGGACAGTATCTGAGGAGAAAGAACTATTTATGTCAGCGATCATGGGGGCTAGAAAGGGAAGTTGGGTGGTCAGCAGTTTAGTGGGAATGGGGGTCAGGGGAAAATGTGGTGGGTCTCATGGATAAGATGAGCTTGGAGAGAGCTTGGGGAGGGGAAACTGGGACAGATGCTAGAGAGATGCACGTTCAAGGCTGGGAGAAATGGGGGGGGGGGGAGCAGTAGACGGCATCTATCTTAGTGACAAAATAGTTGACAAGTTCCTCGCATTTGTTGGTGGTGAGCAGGGAGGAGAGGTTTAAGGAGACGGTTGGTGGTGCAGAATGGCCCAGGGGAGGGGCTATCTTTGAGTGAGGCCCAATAATGCTCGATTTGGTCCAGCTGGATTTGGTGATGAATGTTGTGCACAAGATACAGTTATACCTGTGCCATCTTGAACTTAATAGAACAAAGATGGGGGCCATACCAGATGGATGGGTGACGATAAAGGTTCTGTTAGGGACAAGGGAAGCAAAGGTGGACGCGAGGGTGTAGGTGAGCTAAACGATGGCTGCATAGGCATCACAGAGAGAATGGAAGGCCAAAGGCTAGGCAGTTGAGAGTTTGAAAGTTCAGTTGTAAGTGACTTTTGTGGAGAGTTTTTTCCGGGGTGAACACTGAAGGAAGTGAGATTGTAAGTGGGTAGCGGAAGGGGAGTGGTGGGGATACATGGAAGTGGTTGGAGATGGTCTTGTCAGTGAACAAGACCTTGGCAGTAGAGAGGCTATGGGAGATGGCAATGTTGAGGGGGTAGCTATGAATATGGGTTGGGGCATTCATATATAGGAAGAGAGAGAGAGCAAACAGGAGGGCAGTGTAGAGGAGAGAGGGCAAGAGTGACTCAGATGGAAATCGAAATCACCGAGGATGATTTTCTGCTAAGTGTAGAGACCGATGGAGGATATAGAGGAAAAACTCAGGGCGGGACTTTGAAAAGCAGTAGACAGGGATATTAAAAGGCGAACAAACAAGATGAGGTGCGAGAAGGAGAAGTGATGGTCCCCAGGAATCTGTACTGGGGCCTCAACTTTTCACTATATATTAATGACTCGAAATTTAAAAAAATATTTGTTCCTAGGATGTGGGTGTCACTGGCAAGGCCAGCATTTATTGCCCATCCCTAATTTCCCTTGAGAAGGTGGTGGTAGCCGCTTTCTTGAACCACTGCAGTCCATGTGGTGAAGGTACTCCCACAGTGCTGTTAGGGAGGGAGTTCCAGGATTTTGACCCAGCGACGATGAAGGAACGGCGATATATTTGCAAGTCAGGATGGAGTGTAACTTTCAGGTGGTGGTGTTCCCATGCGCCTACAGCCCTTGTCCTTCTAGGTGGTAGAGGTCTCGGGTTTGGGAGGTGCTGTCGAAGAAGCCTTGGTGAGTTGCTGCAGTGCATCTTGTAGATGGTACACACTGCAGCCACAGTGAGCCAGTGGTGGATGGGGTGCTGATCAAGCGGGCTGCTTTGTGCTGGACGGTGTTGAGCTTCTGGAGTGTTGTTGGAGCTGCGGTCATCCAGGCAAGTGGAGAGTATTCCATCATACTCCTGACTTGTGACTTAATGGTGGAAAGGCTTTGGGGAGTCAGGAGGTGAGACACTCGCTACAGAATACCCAGCCTTGGACCTGCTCTTGTAGCCACAGTATTTTTGGGGCTGGTCCAGTTAAGTTTCTGATCAGTGATGACCCCCAGGATGTTGATGGTGGGGGATTCGGCGATGGTAATGCCGTTGAATGTCAAGGGGCGATGGTTAGACTCTCTCTTGTTGGAGATGGTCATTGCCTGGCACGAATGTTATTTGCCACTTATCAGCCCAAGCTTGAATGTTGCCCAGGTCTTGCTGCATGCGGGCTTGGACTGCTTAATTATCTGGGGAGTTGCGAATGGAACTGAACACTGTGCAATCATCAGCGAACATCCCCACTTCTGACCTTATGATGGAGAGAAGGTCATTGATGAAGCAGCTGAAGATGGTTGGGCCTAGGACACTTCCCTGAGAAACTCCTGCAGCGATGTGCTGGGGCTGAGAGGATTGACCTCCAACAACCACCTTCCTTTGTGCTAGGTATGACTCCAGCCAATGGAGAGTTTTCCCCGATTCCCATTGACTTCAATTTTACTAGGGCTCCTTGATGGCACACTCGGTCAAATGCTGCCTTGATGTCAAGGGCAGTCATTCTCACCTCACCTCTGGAATTCAGCTCTTTTGTCCATGTTTGGACCAAGGCTGTAATGAGGTCTGGAGCCGAGTGGTCCTGGCGGAACCCAAACTGAGCATTGGTGAGCAGGTTGTTGGTGAGTAAGTGCTGCTTGATAGCACTGTCGACGACACCTTCCATCACTTTGGTGATGATTGAAAGTAGACTGATGGGGCTGTAAGGAATCATGGATTGAAAGAAATAATAGTCTGTTACGGGTTCCCTCGATCAGCAGTTTGCCTAAGTCGATGACACAGAAAGATTCCAGTCATGTCAGAAAAATAGCTGCACAGAGAGCTGAATTACAAGGTCAGAACACAAAAACAGGCCTTTGAGTGGGCATAACTATGTCTGATAAGGGATGCAGCAAGGAGCTGTAGAATAAACAAGCTGTCTACAAGAGGGCAACAAGACCTTTAGAACAGAGATAAGGAGGAAAATGACCTCATGAGGCTGGGAGGGGGCTGTCATCGGTAGCCTCTCCCTTGTAATTGGACAATAGGATGGGGAACAAATGACTGACACCAGGTAATCACCAGCCCACCGAAATAACTATAAATATAGACGACCGAGAGGGGAAATCAGGCAGTTAGGGGTGAAGGCTTCCCCGAGGTTGCTACGGCCCAACACCTTGGTCAAGTTTAGCCTCTGAGGTGGCCGATGGCCTAACACCTCCAACAACCGTCCATCCGGTTGTTTCGTTCCATTCCAGGGCCATAAATCGCCCTCATCTGTCACGGGTTGTATGTCTACTGTATCTATTTCAATCGCATGTAGTAATATCTGATTATGCTTTAAACTGTAGCTCTTTAATAAAAAGCCTTACAACTCCCAAGACCCTTTGGGTAATGTGTGTGACCTGTGATCCAAATCTTACAGGCGGTAATTGGCCAGATTGGATTTGTCCTGCTTTTTGTGGACAGGACATACCTGGGCAGTTTTCCACATTGTCAGAGTTGTTACTGTACTGGAACAGCTTGGCTAGTTCTGAAGCGCAAGTCTTCAGCATGACAGCTGGGATGTTGTCGGGGCCCATAGCCTTTGCTGTATCCAGTGTGCTCAGCCATTTCTTGATATCACATGGAGTGAATCGAATTGGTTAAAGACTGGCTTCTGTGATGGTGGGGATGTCAGGAGGAGGCCGATATTGAACATCCACTCAGCACTTCTGGCTGAAGATGGTTGCAAACGCTTCAGCCTTGTCTTTTGCACTCGCGTGCTGGGCCCCGCCATCATTGAGGATGGGGATATTCATGGAGCCTCCTCCTCCCGTTAGTTGTTTAATTGTCCACCACCATACACGACTGGATGTGGCAGGACTGCAGCGCTTTGATCTGATCCGTTGATTGTGGGTTTACTTAGCTCGGTCTATAGCATGCATGTAGTCCTGTGTTGCAGCTTCCCCAGGTTGGCACCTCATTTTTAGGTATGCCTGGTGCTGCTCCTGGCATGCGCTTTTGCACTCATTGAACCAGGGTTGGTCCCCTGGCTTGATGGTAATGGTAGAGTGAGGGATATGCCATAAGGTTACAGATTGTGGTGGAATACAATTCTGCTGCTGCTGATGATTCACAGCGCCTCATGGATGCCCAGTTTTGAGCTGCTAGATCTGTTCTGAATTTATCCCATTTAGCACGATGGAGGATGTTCTCAGTGTGAAGACGGGTCTTCGTCTCCACAAGGACTGTGTGGTGGTCACTGCTACCAATACTGTCATGGACAGATGCATCTGCGACAGGTAGATTTGTGAGGACGAGGTCAAGTAGGTTTTTCTCCTTGTGTTGGTTCAGGACTCGGCCAGCTCAGTCAGTAGTGGTGCTACAGAGCCACTCTTGGTGATGGACATTGAAGTCCCCCACCCCGAGTACATTCTGTGCCCTTACTACCCTCAGTGCTTCTTCCAACTGGTGTTCAGCTGAGGGAGGGTGGTCAGTGGTAATCAGCAGGGAGGTTTCCTTGCCCATGCTTGACCTGAATCCATAAGACATGATGGGGTCTGGAGTCAATGTTGAGGGCCACTGCCTCCAGACTGTATACCACTGTACTGCCACCTCTGGTGGGTCTGTCCTGGTGATGGGACAGGACATACTCAGGGATGGTGATGGAGGAGTCTGGGACATTGGCTGTAAGGTATGATTCTGTGAGAATGACTGTCAGGCTGTTGCTTGGCTATCCTGTGTTACAGCTCTCCCAATTTTGACACAAGTCCCTAGATGTTAGTGAGAAGGACTTTGCAGGTTCGGCTGGGCTGGGTGTGCCGTTGTTGTGTCAGAAGTGGGTGCCGATGTCAATGACGGTGGTCTGTCCGGTTTTATTCTTATTGTTTTCTGTAGTGGTTTGTTCCAACTGAGTGGCTTGCGAGGCCATTTCAGAGAGCAGTTAAGAGTTAACCACATTGCTGTGGGTCTGGAGTCACATATAGGTCAGACCAGATAAAGGACACTCTTGAACCAGAGGGTTTTTTACAACAACTCAATAGTTGCATGATCACCATTACTGATACTAGCTTTTAATTCCAGATTTATTTAATTAACTGAATTAAATTCCCCAGCTGCCGTGTTGGATTTGAACTCATGTCTCTGGATCATTAGTCCAGGCCTCTGGATTACTAGCCCAGTAACAATCACTATGCTACCGTTCCCAAATGAAGGAATGTAGTTGTATTTCCAAGTTTGCAGATGGCACGAAGTTAGGCGGCAAGGTAAGTTGTGTAGATGAGAGCAGGAAGTTACAAAGGGACATAGAAAAACTGAGTGAGTGGGCAAAATTGTGGCAGATGGAGTTCAATGTGGGGAAGTGTGAGGTCATCCACTTGGAATCTGAGAAAGACAAATCAGAATACTTTCTTAGTGGTGAGGGACTGGGGGGGGTGTGGAGGTGCAAAGGGATTTAGGTGTCCATAGACACAAATCACTAACAGCTAGCGCACAGGTACAAAAAGTAAACAAAATGGGTAATGGAATGTTGGCCTTTATAGAGGTATAGATAGAGGAAAAATTTCAACTGGCGGGGGAATCCAGAACAAGGCGGCATAATCTTTAAATTATAGCCAGACCATTTAGGAGCGAAATCAGGAAGCACTTTTTCCACACAAAGGGCAGCGGAAATCTGGAACCCACTCCCCTAAAAGGCTGTGGATACTGGGTTAATTAAAACTTTCAAGACCGAGATTAACAGATTTTTGTTGGGTGGTGTCAAGGGATATGGAACAAAGGCTGTAAATGGATTTGAGGTACGGATCAGCCAGGATCTAACTGAATGATGTAAAATGCTCGATGGGCTGAATGGCCTACTCCTGTTCCTACAAGGTGCCAGGAGTAGAATAAGGGACCAAGGTGTGACTTGGTGATATGAGCCACACCTCCACCACAGCAGTTTGCGTGAGGCAAGTGGTGGAAAGTATAGGCAAGCAGGGAGGCTTCAATAAGGGGCAAGGTGTCATAATTTTTGAGCCAAGTTTCAGTAAGTCAGGATATCAATGCAATCAAGCATAATAAGGTTATGGATGACAAGGGCCTGAAGTGAACTGATATTCTGGAGGTAAATGCAAAGGGGCGGTGATTGCTAATCCTCTGGCAGAGTCCAAGAGGACACTGGGAAGGAAGGTTCGCGAGAGGAGGATGGAAGGAGACAGTGCTGGGTGCCTTGATGGGCCCTTCAGTAAATATGAAGGGAGGCACAGAGGGTAACTACATACTTATTCAAAGGTGATTTAAACCTGGGTTGGCTGTAGGTGAGTAGGAAGGCAGAGGAGTAGTGATGAGTTGGGGGAAGATATGAAAAGGTGGCAGGAAAGGGAGGAGGGCAGGAAAAAAGGGCCTAATGGGACCAAGAGGAAAAAAATGTAATGGGCTCAGGTCCAAAGTGGGAGCCAAAATGTGCAGAGAATGGACACAGAGGGCATTCCAGTTATATGAGGATGGCAAAGATTAGGCGAGACATTGTCGTGGTCATAAAGAGAGGGCAGGGAGTAGACAATATGAAAGAGCCCCAAGTTAAAATCTGGGGCCTTGTGGTGGGATGCAGTCAACAACTTGCATTTATATACTGCCTTTAACATAGTAAAATGTCCAAGGTGCTTCATGGGAGTGTAATCAGACCAAAATGGCATCAAGCCAAAGGAGGTGACATTAGGACAGGTGATCAAAAGCTTGGTCAGAGGTAGGTTTTAAGGAGCGTCTTAAAAGGTGGAGAGGCAAGGAGGTTTAGGGAGGGAATTCCAGATCTTAGGGCACAGATGGCTGAAGGCACGGCGACCAATGGTTGGGGGGGGGGGGAGGAGGAGGAGGAGGAAGTGGGAGATGCACAAAATGCTAGAGTTGTCGGAAAGCAGAGTTCTCGGAGGGTTTAAGGGCTGGGGCAGGTTACAAAGTTAGGGATGGGTGAGGCGATGTAGGGATTTTAACACAAGAATGAGAATTTCAAATTGGAGGCGTTGTGGACTGGGAGCCAATGTAAGTCAGTGAACACAGGGGTGATGGGTGAATGGGAGGCTGGCCTGGAGAGCATTGGAATAGTCGAGTCTGGAGTTAATAAAAGCAGTGGGAGAGACCGACGATATTACGTAGGTGGAAGTAAGCGGGCTTTGTAATGGAGAGGATATGGGGTGAGAAGCTCAGCTCATGGTCAAATAGGACACAGAAGTTGCAAACAGTCTGGTTCAGCTTGATAGTGGACAGGGAGGGTGATGAAATCAGTGACTAGGGAGCGGAGTTTGTGACGAGGGCTGAAGACAATGGCTTAGGTCTTTCAAATGTTTAATTGGAGGAAATTCCATCTCATCCAAGACTGGATATCGAACAAGCTGTCTGACAACACAGGCAGTGGAAGAGTCGAGAGAAGTGGTGGTGCAGTAGAGTTGGGTATCATCAGCGTACATGTGGAACTTGACGTCGTGTTTCCTGAGGATGTCACCGAGGGGCAGCAGGTAGATGAGAAATAGGAGGGGGCCAATGATAGATCTGTGGGGAAACTCCAGAGGTAATGGTGCGGGGGACGGGAAGAGAAGCCATTGCAGGAGATTCTCTGGCTTTGACTGGATAGATAAGAGTGGAAGCAGGCGAGGGCAGTCCCACTCAGCTTCACTATTGAGGAGAGGCATTGGAGGAGGATGGAGTGGTCAATTGTGTCAAATTTCGCAGACAGGTCGAGAAGGATGAAGAGGCATTTTTGATTAGGGCTGATTGGAGGTGTTCAAATCTGGATTTTCAGGAAAGATGGGCATGATTTGGGAAGCGACAGCATGTTTCAAGGATTTGAGAGGTAAGGGAGGTTGGAGACAGGGCAGTAGTTTGCAAAGATACAGGGGTTAAGGGTGCAGTTTTTGAGGGGGTGATGACGGCAGATTTAAAAGGGTGGGGCACAGTACCCGAGAGGAAACCGTTTACAGTATCAGCTAACATGGGGGCCAGGAATGGAAGCTGGGTGGGCAGCCAGTGTCATGTCAGCTTGGATTGTCCATGAATCAGTGGCCAGATTCAGAAAGTTGTGGAGAAAAATGACTTCTGATTATACACTTGTTTTGGTCTTTGTGTTCTATAAACTTAGTGTATTAAACTGGGGAATAGGTGGGGGGGGGAGGGATTCTTCATTTAATGTCACTTCAATTCTGAATTTTGAAGCAACTACATTATCTCCCTGTTTTGTTGATGGAAAAGATCAATGCTAATTGCAGACATCCGAGACAAAGATTCTAATTTCTAACATCAGAAGGGGAAGAGAGAAAGAGGAAGAGAAAGAGAAATTCATGTTCTGAGGACACACATGTTGTGCTCTAAAAAGTGTATGAAACAGAAAGGAAGGGAGAGGGACTTCAATTAGTGTTTTAATTTTAAAAGACTTGAATTTTGAAGCCAACTAACTGTAAATCTGTCTTGAAAAGGCCAATGCTAATCATATACACCTGTGAGACATTCAAATTTCTACTGCCTTGGGAAGAGAGACAAAGACACAAATACAGAAAGGCAGCCAGTTTCTTCATTCATTCCAATTTGTATTGAAAAATTGAATACTTAACAAATAAAGCCTCATGAAAACAAATGGGAGAAGGAGAGGAGGGGTTGAGTGGGAAACTGGGTTAATGGCGATGGGGATTCTGTCCTCTTGGCACCCATCCTTTGGGGGGGGAAAGAGTGCTGTAGATTGTATGATTAAAGGTGACAGTAGAGCAAGGGAGTTGGGGAGGATATAGGGATTGACTAGGTAGTTCAAAGGGGAAGTTAGTGGTAGTGCTGGAATGATAGGAAGGTGAATGGGTAGTGGGAAACATGAGTGATGGGGAAGGGGATGAGATGGGAGCCACTGAAACATTTTCCCTGCAATCCCTATCCTAAATGCAGCCTGCAGCTGTAGTAGATTCTTTCCCAACCACATCACCTACCAAAAAGGAAAGAGACAAAAGAAGCAGAGAAGAGAAAGAGAGACAGATGTAGAAGAGAAAGAGAGACAGATGTAAAAGAGGAGAGACAAAGAGAATCAGCAACATGATAACATCAGAGGAAGGTAAAAAGTGACTATACTGTGTGCAATGCTATGGGAGATCATCTAGTTATGTTAAATATAGTACATGGGGCACATGTTTCATTGAAAACTTCCACAGTAACGATGCTCCTCTGGGCAAACCCATTCCACTGCATCTACCACCAATTACATCTGTAAGTGGCGCTGTGATAGAAGTCTTCACCGTCAAGGGTGTTACACCTTGCCTGTCGCACTCACCCAGCCTGGCATCCCACACAGAAGTAATTGAACTGGTAGGGTTTCAAATAGTATTTCCTGCTCGAGTGAAAAATTAAGGCAAAATAATGAAAACATTTTAGTAAATTATTCTGCACTTGCAGACACAGGCTTTTGAAACAATTTCTGTCCTCTAATTCTTTGAACTCTCATCTCTCAGTATCATTACCAACACTAATGATCCGGCCACTTCACACGGTAAAATACTAACCTTGCCCCAGCAAATGATTTTCCAACAGCCAGAAGTTTATCTAAAATCAGTGAAATAATGCAATTAAGTAGTTCTGAATGTGAAGTCATAGGCCGATAAAACACACCCCGATCTTTAATTCCGTGAACACCATGGCTGCCAAACGGCAAAATAGTCACCCACCACAGATCATGTCAGCCTTGGCTCAATGGTAGCACTCTCGCCTGGAGTCAGTAGGTCATGAGTTCAAGCCCAACTCCAGAGACTTGAGCACATAATCTCAGCTGACACTTAATTGCAGTAATGAGGAAGTGCTGCACTGTCGGAAGTGTTGTCTTACAGATGAGATGTTAAACTGAGGTCTTATCTGCTCTCTCAGGTAGATGTAAAAGATCCTCTGGCATTATTTAAAAAGCAAGGAATTCTTTTGGTGCCCGGACTAACATTTATCCCCATTCAACAACATCATAAGCAGATTATCTGGTCATTTATCTCATTGCTATTTGTAGGACCTTGCTGTACACAAATTGGCTACCACATTTAGCTACAACAGTGATTACACTTCAAAATACTTAATTGGTTGTGAAGCTTTTTGGAACGCCGAGGTTGTGAAAGGGGAGTCCTTCTCCCCCCAATGAAAACATATGGCGTCTCATCATGACTGAACTTCACCACCACAGCACCATACGTCAACAAAGAGCCTATTGGTGAAGGGAGCTAAAGTGTTCCCCCACATGATAGGAATTTGGGGATCTGGGAAAGTTTAGCTGTCATCCTCCTTTCTCCTCCTCATGCCCACTCAGATGAAAATCTGGGACGGCACTCCCAACCGAGATAATTCGCGTAACAGGAGTAGGCCATTCAGCTCCGAGCTTATTCCGCCATTCAACATGCGCTACCAAATTAAGTGCACCGCGTTATCTTTTAAGAATAGGCTGTTGCATTTCAGTATATTTCTAATATAATTTAAGACGATTAATGAGCAATTGGTGCAGAGAGAGACAAAAAGGAGCATAGACATGAGTAGGAGAATGTGAGTTGCATTACTTAGTCACCTGATCAGTAGTAGCCAACAGTCATGGGGCAGAGCAGCTCTGATCTTATTCTAAATTCAAGAGTAAGGTGGTTAAAATCTATTTTGGCTTTAAGAAATTACCAGTTTTCGGTCCTCCAAATGTGAAATAAAAATGTGCTGTTGACTCCCTCTTCTACGTAGAAACAAGAAAGTTTCAGCAAATCCTCACAGCTATTTGAACAGGAATGACTCAATAGTTAGTGGAGTGCACTGCAACTGACTGGTAGTGATTTTTTTTTCTGATTACATTTCTACACAGCAGTTGCTAAAAGATGGGATAATGACAAATATCAAATATATTGCTTTGAAACGCAAGTATATAGAGCAATCCTCATACTTTTACCAGTTTGGATATAGCTGCAACAGAGAATATACAGTTTGGGAGACCTCTGGTAACCTATACCTTGGTTTCTAATACTCAGTTAGCAATCAGAACTGACAACCCTGGACAAATGTTTCCACTGTAACTCACGGCTACTTTAGTCAATTGTAATGCCCCTATCACTGCCCAGGCTAAGATCTGCTAAATCTGCACAGGCTGGGGATTGAATTTGGGACTGTAATGTCAGGATTGGGGGGTGGGGGGGGGGGGAGGAAAACAGAGGCAGGTGGTGGAAAGAGCATTTAGTGGAGCACCCCAGAGCGCAATGTTGGGACCACTACTGTTTCAAATTTGCATCAATGACTTGGATTCTGAAACACAAAGCAAATTGAAACCAAAGTCAATGGGGCAGTGGAATGAAAGGAGCCAAGAAATTACGGAATAAGTTAAACAAATGCAGGTTAAATTTTAAGCAGTCAAGTGTACAGTACTGCACATAGGAAGGAAAAATGGGCAACATGCATACTTCATGAATGGTGTTGAAATAGCCAAGGATGAAGTTGAAAGGATCAACATATCCAGCCACTGTAAAGTAACAAAAAACAGTCAATAGAATGTTGAACTAAAATAACAGAAAACGCTGGAAAAACTCAGCAGGCCAGGCAGCATCCGTGGAGAGAGAGAGAGAGAGAGAGAGAGAGAGAGAGAGAGACAGACACAGTTTAAGTTTCAGGTCGAAGACCTTTCGTCAGAACTGGAAAAAAGCAGGAAATGAAATAGATTTTAAAGCAAGTTTAGGGCTGGGAAAAGGGGGAGGGGATGAAAGAACAAAAGGGAAGGTCAGTGATAGGATAGAAAGCAGGAGAGATTAAGAGACATTAAGAGATATTCAAGGCAAGAGGTGGAGGAAATGGGACAGGTTGAGGAACAAAGGATGGCTCTAGATGAAGTGTGAATTGCGCTGGCAGAATGAAGGACAGCTGCCATGTGGGAGGGAAGAAAAAAAGGCCAAACAAAAGTGTGGATAAAAAAAAAATACGCATCTTCCCCTCACCTCCCCTTTCAGCATTCCGCAGGGACCGCTCCCTCCGCGACACCCTAGTCCACTCCTCTACCACCCCCAGCACCCCTTCGCCCGGCACCTTCCCGTGCAAGCGCAGGAGATGCAACACATGCCCTTATTCCTCCCCCCTTCCCACTGTCCAGGGCCCCAAACAGCCCTTCCAGGTGAAACAGCGATTTACTTGTACTTCCTGCAATTTAGTATACTGTATTCGCTGCTCACGATGTGGTCTCCTCTACATTGGGGAGACCAAACGCAGATTGGGTGACCACTTTGCAGAACACCTCCGTTCAGTCCATAAGGGGGACCCCGAGCTCCCGGTGGCCTGTCACTTTAATTCACCGCTCCATTCCCACTCTGACCTCACCGTCCTCTGCCTCTTGCATTATTCCATGGAAGCTCAGCGTAAGCTCGAGGAACAGCACCTCATTTTTCGATTAGACACTCTACAGCCCTCTGGACTCAACATAGAGTTCAACTATTTCAGATCATAACCCCGGCCCCTATCACATATTTATATATTTTTTATCCACTCTTTTGTTTGGCCTTTTTTTCTTCCCTCCCACTTGGCAGCTGTCCTTCATTCTGCCAGCGCAATTCACACTTCATCTAAAGCCATCCTTTGTTCCTCAACCTGTCCCATTTCCACCTCCTCTTGCCTTGAATATCTCTTAATGCCTCTCAATGTCTCTTAATCTCTCCTGCTTTCTATCCTATCACTGACCTTCCCTTTTGTTCTTTCATCCCCCTCCCCCTTTTCCCAGCCCTAAACTTGCTTTAAAATCTATTTCATTTCCTGCTTTTTTCCAGTTCTGACAAAAGGTCTTCGACCTGAAACGTTAACTCTGTTTCTCTCTCCACGGATGCTGCCTGGCCTGCTGAGTTTTTCCAGCGTTTTCTGTTGTTATTTCGGATTTCCAGCATCCGCAGTATTTTGCTATCGTAGAATGTTGAACTATATAGACGAAACAGTAGAATACAAGTTAGAGGAAGTTGTGATCAAACTGTACAGTGTTCTGATCAGACCACACACCTTGAGTACTGTGCCCCGTTCTGGTCACCATGAAACAAAGCAAACAATCAAATGCTGGAGGCAATAGTGAAGATCCACAAGGGTGATCCCTAGTACCAATGGTATGAATTGCAAGGGATGACTGGAGAAAATTGGGCTTTTCACCCTGGAATGGTGGCATTCCAGAAATGATCTTTGAGGTACAAGAGATAATAAATAGGAAAAAGGTTAATCTGGAATACTAGTATAAAATAAACTGTGGGAATAAGACTAGATGACACAAGAGAGCATCTAACCATCTCCCCATCACATTCAATGGCATTATCATCAAATCCTCCACCATCAACATCCTGGGGTGAGGGGGGGGAAATCACCATTGACCAGAAACTTAACTGGACCAGCTACATAGAAACTGTGGCTCTACAAGAGCAGGTCAGAAGAGGGTACAGAGGAGATTTACAAGGATGTTGCCAGGAGTGGAGAATCTTAGCTATGAGGAAAGACTGGATACGATAGCAAAATACTGCGGATGCTGGAAATCTGAAATAACAACAGAAAACGCTGGAAAAACTCAGCAGGCCAGGCAGCATCCGTGGAGAGAGAAAGAGAGTTAACGTTTCAGGTTGATGACCTGCTGGGTCTATTTTCCTTGGAACAGAGGAGGCTGAGGGAAGACCTTATTGGAGGTGTATAAAATTATGAGGGGCATAGATAAAGTGGATAGAAAGGACCTATTTCCCTCAGCAGAGGGGTCAAAAACCAGGGGCACAGATTTAAAGTAATTGGGGGAAGGTTTAGAGGGGATTTGAGGGGAAATTTCTTCACCCAGAGGGTTGTGGGGGTCTGGAACTCACTGTCTGAAAGGGTGGTAGAGGCAGGAACCCTAACCACATTTAAAAAGTACTTGGATGTGCACTTGGGATGCTCTAACCTGTAGGGCTACGGACCAAGAGCTGGGAAGTGGGATTAGGCTGGATAGCTCTTTGTTGGCCGGCGTGGACATGATGGGCCAAAATGGCCTCCTTCCGTGCTGTAACTTTCTATGATTCTAAGCTGGGTATCCTGTGGCGAGTGACTCACCTCCTGACTCCCCAAAGCCTTTCCATCATTTACAATGCACAAGTCAAGTGTGTGATGGAATACTCACCATTGCGTGGATGAGTGCAGCTCCAACAACACTTAAAAAGCTCGACACCATCCAGGACAAAGCAGCCCGCTTGATCAGCACCCCATTCACCACCTTAAACATTCACACCCTTCATGGCGCACCGTGGCTGCAGTGTGTCCCACCTACAAGATGCACTGCAGCAACTCACCAAGACTTCTTCAACAGCACCTCCCAAACCTGCAACCTCTACCACCTAGAAGGACAAGGGCAGCAGGCGCATGGGAACACCACCACCTGCAAGTTCCCCTCCAAGTTACACACCATTCTGACTTGGAAATATATCTGCCATGATGTGGAGATGCCGGTGTTGGACTGGGGTGGACAAATGAGAGAAGTCGCACAACACCAGGTTATAGTCCAACAGTTTTATTTGAAATCACAAGCTTTCGGAGTGCTGCTCCTTCGTCAGGTGAAGTGAAGAGATGTCATCTCTTCACTTCACCTGATGAAGGAGCAGCGCTCCGAAAGCTTGTGATTTCAAATAAAACTGTTGGACTATAACCTGGTGTTGTGCGACTTCTCACATTTGGAAATATATCACCATTCCTTCATAGTCGCTGGGTCAAAATCCTGGAACTCCCTCCCTAACAGCACTGTGGGAGTACCTTCATCACACGGACTGCAGCAGTTCATGGCGGCAGCTCACCACCACCTTCTCAAGTGCAATTTACTAATTAAACTAGTAAAGGGTAACTCAGGAGGTTCTTCAGGCAGAGAGTGATGAACACTTGCAATGGAGAGCAAAGAAACAATTAAATGCAGATAATGAATGGGGAGTGTAGTGTTGTTCTGGATAGATTAATTACAATGGGCTAAACAGAATTCCGCTATCATAAGCATCGTATGAACTGTACAGCTCAGTCACTTACTAGGTAAACCCACTGAACCCATTGGGGAAGCAATGATGAAGCCTTATCTAATATAAATCTGCCCCATCTCCTTGGAAAATCTACTTGTTCCATCTGTGCTAAAGTTGATGGCTCATCCTGACTTCCCTCACCCTTAACTTAGAGAATACAAGGACTCTGCTCTCTCTCCCACTGTGCATCCCATATCAAAAAGCCTCCACCACTCATTATCCAGCCCTACTCCCTCCTTGATGGTTCCACTCTACATTCAGCTTCCTTTAGATCATGTACTTATAGCAACCTCATTCCTTTCACAACATAATTGTGAAATCACTAAATCTTACTCTCCTTCAAGTGATTTGATAAGACAAAGGAAATTTAAGTTTCTTTCAATTCTTCAAAATGAAAGTTTATGTATTTTGCAAATCTAGCCAACACCTCAATTTGTCTCATTTCAGATTTACCCCTCCATCTATGGTACTCTTCGACATAATATTTCTTCCGATCTCAAATAGAGCTCCCATATGGACTCCATTGCTAAAGATGCCTCAGTTTCCCTTTTTATGCCCAACACTTTTTTTCTCCCAACTCTGAACTCCCTGTAAAAGTCTGTCAAGGCTTGAACATTGCTAAATCAGAGGACGCTATCTTTCATCCCTGGAGAGGAAAGCAGAATTATTGAATAGTCAATTCTTCTCACATCTAGCCTCCAACCTCCTGCTTTGCCACAATGACTCTTGTCTATTTTTTTCCAATCCAGCTAGTTATTATTTCTTTCAACTTTCCTCTCTTTTAAACTCCAAAGACACAGCTAAAAAAATGCTATGGTCTCTAGATTTCAAGACTGACTCTTTCACATCCTTAGCTTTGATTTCCCTTAAAAAACATTAAGTAGCAGAATCAAATCTGTAAGTTTCCCATTTGATTTTCAGGAAAGTGATCATTTGACAAAAAAAAAAATCACAACACAAAAGCAGTCTAGCTAATTTTTCTTACCTTCCCACTGGCATTCAGTTCCTTGGACACCTGCCTTCCAGTACCATTAATCATGAGTCTTGACAGCAAGTGCTGTCAGGGCATCACAGCCAAACATGACCCAGTCCACTTGCACATTTCCAGCAGGGGTCACTGGATAGTAATCAAGAGTGGGAATCTGGCCATTTTTTCCCTCACTAATCCAGCAGTGCTGAGGTCAATTGTATATCTTGTTAAAAAGGAATATAATTGACTCAGTAAGTAAATGCACCACATAGTATGCTTTCAAGTCATAAAACTAAATTCAATTTCTTGTCTGTGCTGAGTTAGTCAATGTCAATGAGGGCATTAGTGGGGCCACTACACTTGTCGAGTCACTGGGATATGAATGAAGGGGATGGGGTGAAATCATCGTGTTCTTGCTTCTGATCCTTATCTAGTAATCCTTGCTGAAATGTACATCTGTAGATATTAGACAAGGACAGTGCCAGGCTCAGATGTGCTGCCACCAAAGTCAAATAACCCACCAGTACTTACTGTTCAGGGTCACACACAGAATAGTCACATGGACAAAGTGTCATCACCTGCAGAACCAAATATCCAGAGAGATAGGATGAGAAAAAAAGTAAGAAAAGTGCTATTTTCTTCAATTAGAATTAAATGGAATTGTCGACATTTACACTCATCTCAACTGGGGAAGTAAACATCCATCAGAGGTCGTAACATTCACATTACTCCATACTACCATCATACAATTATGTCAAATCTCAATAGCATTAAAAGCTTCCTATAGAGAATGCATTTGCGGTATTCCACTGCTAAAACTCTGTCTTTCAAAATTTTGTTTTGGCTTGCTTAGAAATGTTAGGAACTATTTAAGTAATGTCAAAGAGCACATATTCCAAAGGTTGTGGTTGTTGTCCTTACAAATTCCCACAATTCACTACAGTTTAATTCTTCAGGTTTACATACCCTTCAAAAATTCAGCACATTGACAAATGAAATGACAGACAAAATGTTCACTGTGTCAATAATTCAATTTCTTTATTGTTGCTAGGGGGAGTTTAGTTGTAAGTATACCTCTGTGCACAAAAAAATACCAAGTGAAAGGTCACAGTGCGACTGTAGTTTCAGAATTCAACGCCAGGTCATGGCCAAAACAAAAGCCAGCAAAACTTGGCATGGAACTCCGCACAGTCATTTTTTTCTTTTTTTAAATAAGAACACAGGACAAAATGTTCCTTTTAATTCATGTTCTTTTTTTTGAATTCAGCAAAATAATTTCTATAAAATAAAACTGCAAAATATTTAAATATAATAGGGTGGGTTGAGTCTGTTTTGCAGGGGTATTTGGTTTGAGACAAATTCCAAAAAATACACATTCAAGTTACCAATTTTTTTCTTTTTTAAATACAGTATTTACTGATGATTTCCTCAAAATCCATAAACAAAAGGCTAGTTTTGGAATTGAGAATCCTGCAAGAATCATGACTAACCAGCAGTTTTTCTTAAAATTACAACCCTGCTTATATCTGAATTAGGTCGACAGGATGGGCAAGGAGCTATGACAATTTCTTGCTTTCAAGTAGAATTGTGAATGCAACAAACTAGCGAGCTGCCCCCACAGTGGCAGTCATGTACATCTTTATTTACTTCTACTTCACTGGGCTGCAGTAGGAGGGAAGTTTAGAAGTTAATCTAAGTAAGCTCTACCAAGGAAATAAAACAAGCACACCGAGTACTGTCTATTATGCTCCAGGCATCCTGGCATAGCAACTGTTGCATATATTTTTTTCCTTTAAATTCCTATAATTCAAAACTAATAATCCTTTATCCCACCCATAGACTGCCAAATATTAGATTTGAATATATGTGCAATTGAAAGCCACTTATACTCACATTTTTCTCCAATTGAACCATCAAGGTGTAACAAAAAAGAAAAAGCTCTGAGCAGAGCATTTGTTGCTCAGGGATTAAAAAACTGCTGTCATTAGGATCATCTTTTTTCATTGGCTACACTAATCGGATGTGAAGCCATGCTAAATGTTACAGCATAACTAGAGCTTCAAAATGATTCAACTAATACCAGAATGAAAAAAGGCAATGAAAAAGAGTTCCAGATCAACATTACATCACCATTGTCCCACATCAACCAAATGTTAAAAAGTCACCATCAAATAACCCAAAGTAAAAGCAACTCCGGTGGCATGAGTTAACATGTTTTTTTTTTGTCTGGTTGACATGGCCATGTATTTCGAAAATAATCTGATCCACACTGCCATTAGGCAGATAACCCTCAACGCTGAGCGCAGCTGATAAAGCAAAGATTAGATTTTGTGTGTTTTGTAGGTCTGCAACACTCCTCAAGCAAATCAGCATCGCTGAGGATTTAACAGTCAAACATTAATATACTATATACACCTTGCCATTTATACATTAGCATCAGGCCATTTATTACAAAACACTATACACTTTTCCACTGCAGGCAGGTTATATGTCAACAGCATTGCTCTGCAGGGCAGACAGTGAATAGACTCTCTCCACTCCAGGTTGGACAGTTTTTTTTTTAAAAAGGTATTTCTTTCACTGGTGTAGACGGACCCAGAGAAGGTTGAACTGTAAGGCCTGGGCATGTGCTTGAGCCAGTGTCTTTATCAGGTACATTGGAGAATTATCTGCAAGTTAATCTTTTGCCTGTGACGCGGGAATGTCTTCGCTGCCTTCCCAATTTTCTTGTGCTCGCTGACCTGTTCGCTGAGGGTTGTTCATATGGTGCGCCACTGGGCCGGTGTATGGCTGACCATGCACATGGTTATTCTGTGAATCAAAAAAAGATTAAGGTGGTTGCATATTTTGTGTGGAAGTGCAAGAAAAGTAACATTCAGAATAGGTTTAAATAAAACTAAATCAGTAAGCAAAGTAGTGCAATAGCACATAATGCTGATGTAATGTGCACTGTGACAAAGTTCCCAATCTCATTTGGGTTGTTGGGGAAGGTATACAGCACAGCAGTTCACTTTCTCAGGTGAAAGGAAGACGGATGAGAAGAGAAAAGGAGGAATAAAAATTCAAAGCAACCCATCCTGTTCTTGTACAGACTGGAACACAATAGGGATAATATATTCAGCATCCAAGGTACATTGCCATCTTTGTCTTTTGGAAATAACCTTTAAAGGTAAAGCGATTGACAGAATAACTTAAGATGATGGTCTATTTGGAGTAGGGCTTGATCCCAAAACCGGAGACTTGGAACACAATCTAGGGCTGACACTTCAGTGCAGAACTGAGGGAATGCTATATCTTTGAAGGTGCTGTCTTTCGGATGAGACATTAAACCGAGGCCCCATCTGCCCTCTGAGGTGGAAATCAAAGATCCCATGGCACTTCTCGAAGACAACCCGACCAGGGAGTTTTCGCACTTTGGGACATCCTGAGGTCGTGAAAGGCACATTTCTTTCTTCTTACCTGGTAGAGTGTTCTTCACTCTGAGTGATGTGCATTTTCCACAATCTTAGTGTGTGAAAGAAGCAGAATGAAGTATTAAAATTTTTAAAACTCTACCCTCATTTAAAAAAAAAAATTCTCTTTAGGTCTCTCTCTACTATTTCCAGCCCGAGTCGATGTGCAAGACACCCACTTCCACAGTTAAATGTACCCTGGAATTGCTCAGTTTCTCAAATCTACAGGAGGGAAGTGCACAGAAGCATCCCCCAATGACATAGCTGTGACTACAAACTCTGAGAAGAATCACAAACTTGCATCTACATCTTGCGACTCCATAGTAAAGAAGGAACTTGCATTTACATAGTATTTTATCACATCCTTCCAAAACACTTTAGAACCAATGGATTATTTTTTTGACGTGCAGTCACTACTGTTATGTAGCCAAATGCAGCAGTCAATTTGTGCACAAGGTCCCACGAACAGCAAATGGATCAGATAATCTGCTTTGGTTGAGGGAGGAATGTTAGCTGGGACACCAGGAGAATTCCCTGCTCTTCTTTCAATAGTGCCAAGCATATCATGTCCATCTGAGAATGCAGACAGGGCCTTGGTTTCATGTCTCAACCGCTTCTGACAGTACAAAACTCTCTCATTACTTCACTAAGATGTCAGCCTAGAATATGTGCTCAAGTTTGTAGTGGGGGTTAACACAATACCTTCTGACTTAAAGACAAAGTGTGCTATCAACTGAGACAAGTAAACAGTGATGGCATACATTAGTTCACTCGCCATCTTTTAAAGGACAATGCTTAACAGTTCTTAAAAATAAACAACTTCATCAGAAAGCGGTCCTAAATTATGACATAAAAAGCATTACTCAAAACCATGACAGGTTTGTGGTCAGGAAGTGCGCGCTGCAAAAACCTTTTTTTTTAACTAGTCGATCTCCGATGACATTGCACACAAGGAGTTGAGATTGTGCACTCTTCAGGTGAGTCAGATGGAAAAAGAGGAATAATAGGGCTGAAGGAGGGCTGCGATGCTGGAGGGCAGGAGAGCCAGAATCAGAAGATGATGGAAGATGGAGGAATAAACAGCAGGGTTAAAGGTTGCTGGAGGGAATGCAAGGGAGGGTTAAAGGTCTGGAGGGGGAAAGGTTGAGTAAGGTTAGAAGCTGGGGGACGGGAATGAGAAAAAAGGCAACGCCTAGTAAGGGGCCTGGTTGCTGGTTGTTCTGGGTTGGGGGGAAGAGGAGAAAAAGAAATAAAGGCCAGAGGAATTGGCTGCACTGGTGGAAGCAGTGACGCCAGTATGGCAAACCTGGCTAGCGTGAAACTGGAGGTGTTTTGGGGTGGGGAGGAGATGGGTGGGGAGGGGGGGGGGGGCGCGCGGAGGGGAGAGATAAGAGAGGGAAATTGGGAGGGGGGAGGGGGAGGAAGAGGGGAAGAGAAAGAGAAGCAAGAAAACATTGGGAGGAGAGAGAAAAGGGAAAGATGGGGGAGGATTGTAGATAGGGAAGATTGGGGAGAGGAGAGAGAAGGTTGGAAGAGGAAGAATAGAGGACACATTTGGGGCAAAGATCAGGAAAGTTAGGGGGTGGTGGAGAAAGAGGAGAAATTAGAGGGAAAGAGAGAGCAGAAGAGGGGCAGGGCAAGGGCAGATGTTTAAAAACAAAAGCAGGCAGCTATGCAGTGCTGCTCGTGAAGTCTGCTTCCAAGTGGTAAGTTGAAGATGACAGCACCCCTGTCCGAGCTGAGCACCTTTGCACAAAGGTAGCAGTAGGAACGGCAGCAGCCAACAGGTCACAAAATGTTGACCAGTGGGGATGGGGACCAGCCACGACCAAGAGACTGTTGACTTTAATACATAATTTGCACAGTGAGCCAGAGCAGCTGATCAACAAGCCACCAGCATCAGTGGCTTAGGATGGGCGAGGGCCTGTAATGACTGCAAATATTTCACCAACTTAGCTATATTTAAGTTAACCCTCCCCACAGCACCCAAGAATAAGCTTCCAAAACTGATAGCAGCTTAGGGAACCGAGCTGCTAGTCAGGTGAAACGGGGGGGGGGGGGGGAAGAAAGAGTAAGGCATAGCAGATTTAACGGAGGAGCAATTCCCAGTAATAAGACATGAAAACCTAAAAGGAATGAATATCATTAATATTTAATACCAAAAATATCCAAGTTTAAAAGTTAAAGTTTAAAACCAACTTACCAGACAGGAAAAATCACGTAAAAAAATAAAAATCAAGATGGCATCGAAGCAGGGAGAAACAGCTCCGATTTGGTTCACAATGCCAACAAGTGGCCAACTTGTGCAATTACAACTTATGACAACTTTATACCTACACACAGCATCTCCTGTGGTGCTGTGCACGAAGATTCAAGACCAAGTGTAGTCTTCAAGTGAAGTGGAGTTCGAGGGTGGGGATAATTGGACCAAGGCGTGCAGACATAATTCAATCTCATTTGAAATCATACATTCTGCCCTGATTTTTAAATAAAACTTTATTATTTATAAATAGCAAAATTTATGGCAATTTGGGATGCAAAAAAGTAGAGTTGGTTGGAGCGGAGATCCAAAACTGAGATTCTGTAATGCCGGCACTGGCGGAAGGGTAAAATTACAGCATGGCAAGTGTCAGCTGTGGCTCAGTGGGTAGCACACTCGCCTCTGAGCCAGAAGGTTGTGGGTTCAAGTCCCAATCCAGGGACTTGAGCACAAAAATCTAGGCAGACACTCCAGTGCAGTGCTGAGGGCGTGCTGCACCGTCGGAGGTGCCGTCTTTCAGATGAGACGTTAAACCGAGGCCCCGTCTGCTTTCTCAGGTGGACGTAAAAGATCCCATGGCACTATTTCAACAAAGAGCAGGGGAGTTATCCCCGGTGTCCTGTCCAATATTTATCCCTCAAAGATTATCTGGTCATTATCACATTACTGTTTGTGGGAGCTTGCTGTGCGCAAATTGGCTGCTGCATTTCCCACATTACAACAGTGACGACACTCCAAAAGTAATTCATTGGCTGTAAAGCACTTTTGAGACGTCTGGTGGTCGTGAAAGGTGTTACATAAATGCAAGTCTTTCTTTTCTTTACACAGGCAGCTTTGTAAGATTTTTATGTTATCGATGCAAGATGTTGGATCTATCATATAGGTAGCTCTATATTAAAAATCGTACATCTATATACATCTCCTGTTGTCTTGATTGTTTTCACAATATAATTTTTTAGATCTACATTTATGAAGGAAACTACGTAAGCAAACTTGCCAAACTAATTGTGCAATTGTGGGTGACTGGTGAGTAGCTTTCTGTGACAACTGGCAGTCATCTTGATTTTCCAGTGGTTAACTTTTACATTCGTGGGTGACCCTATAACGTTTCCAAAATTAAAATAGATTTTAAGCTTTCGTAGTGTTTCGATCCTTTTCAACCATGACCCCCCACTGAATAAAATTACAACCCCCAGACAATTGGACAATCTCCGCCTGCCCTTTCTCTCACCCACTTTCTTGTCATCCCTTCCAACCTTGCCACCACCTCCACAGCAATTTTCTGCTATTTGACTCATCCTGCTCATTCCCTTCCTCTCCTCTCACTTCCTCTTCCGTATCCTAACCTGCACCATGTCCCATTCATCCATAACCCCTGTGCTCATTGACCTTCACTGGCCTCCGGTCCACCAACACAACGATTTTAAAACTCTCATCTACGTCTTCAAATCCCTCCATGGCATTGTCCAATCCCATCTCTGTGACCTCCACCACCCTGCAAACCTCCTCCAACTCTGGCTTCTTATGCACCCCCACTCACTTCACCCAACCATTGGCAGCCATGCAGGCCCCAAGGTCAGGAATTCCCTCCTTAAACCTTTGCGCCCCTCTCCTCCTTTACAACCCTCCTTAAAATCTACCTCTTTAACCAAGCTAATAGTCACTCATCCTAGTACAGTTTCTCCTCCTTTGGCTCGGTGTCAATTTTTGTCCAATTATGCACCCAGGGTACCTTGAGATGTTTTCCTATGTTAAAGGTGCTATATAAATGCAAGTAGTTGTTGTAATATATTAAAAATATTACCTCTGCGTGCACGTCCCATCAGCTTTCTCCATTATAAATTCCTATGTCCATATTTAGGATGGAAATGGCTCATAAATTACACCCTCCTTGCAAATGAGGTGCTGCAACACCACCACTGGCAGGAGGGTGTAATTAGTGTTAAGTCACACAAGCCATTTCCATTAAAAATATGAACATTGCAATTTATAACGGAAATACCAAAAAAAAAGCACAACATTTATTTCTTTAAAATCAACCATGAATCACATCTGTGTGCCCTGGTCATGCCGCTTTGAAATGTTTTGGGACTTTTTCTACGGTAACGAGGCTATATAGAAGCAAGTTGTTTTTGTAGGTGAGAAACTTAACACTTGGGTTGCTTCATCCATGGTTCTTTCAGATATAAAAAGCACCTTGTATGAGGTAAACATGCCACAAAGTATGGAACTGAATCATTCACATCAGGAATTGTGCACTTCCAATTCGTGTAGAGTTAACCAAATTCAGTCAGCTATTACTGGGGATGCTATAAATGTTCTCAGCACTCACATATTTTCAATAATCTTTCCCCAAATAGGAGTCTCTGCATCATTCAATGCTGAAATGATGGCCAGGCAACCTGTATTCAAGCCATGACTAGCACTCCTTTGAAGCAAAACACAAGGAGGCTCTTCAAAGCAACAACCAAAGATGACTTTAGGTCCCTGTTGGCCAAGCAATTGCACATAGCACTACCCCACTAGTTACAGCCTGCCAACCCGAAAATGACCCGTTTATTCCTACTCTCTGTTTTCTGTCTGTTAACCAATCCTCAATCCATGCTAGTAAATTACCCCCAATCCCATGAGCCCTAATTTTGTTTAATAACCTCTTGTGTGGCACCTTATCCAATACCTTCTGAAAATCCAAATACACCACATCCACTGGTTCCCCCTTATCTATTCTGCTAGTTACAACCTCAAAAAATTCTAACAGATTTGTCAAACACTACTTCACTTTCATAAATCGTGTTGACTCTGCCCAATCCTATTATTATTTTCTAAGTGCCCTGTTACTACGTCCTTAATAATAGATTCTTGCATTTTCCCTACTACTGGCTAACTGGTCTGTAGTTCCCCAGCAAGGTAGTACAAGGGGTTCTGGTGCAAGAAAGCAGAACAAATTGTTCAGAAAGCAGAGTTAGATGAGGTGTACACAAAAATCGAAGTCTTTCTGGGACTTGTGGGTACATTAAACTAAGTTGCAACTTACCACTTCAACTTACATGAAGTAACTGATGAATAACCTCACGAGGCGACAAATTAGTGCTCAACAACAAGTATTTATATAGCGCCTTTAACGTAGTAAAACGTCCCAAGGTGCTCAAGGGTAATAATCTCTGGATTATTACCTGAGCCATGAGCGAATTTGGCTAGGACAAATAAAATTAGAGAGTTAAATGAGTGGCTCAAAGACTGGTGTGGGAGAAATGGGCTTTGCTTCCTGGGACACTGGCACCAGTACTGGGGCAGGAGGGAGCTGTTCCGTTGGGACGGGCTTCACTTGGCCAGTGCTGGGACTAGAGTCCTGGCGGATCATATAACTAGGGCTGTAGAGAGGGCTTTAAACTAACTAGTGGGGGGTAGGTTCCTAGAGAGCAAATAATAAAAATGACAACAGAGAAGGTCATAGACTTAGGTAGCAGTGGGGAAATTAAAAACCAGAGTGTGTCAGGAAGGGGCAGAAGGTATGGAGTAAAAAGTAAAGTAATAAAAAGGGCAAAAGCAGGAACTAAGTGTCACAAAACATATTTGAAAGTTCTCTATCTGAATGCACGTTGTATTCGTAACAAAATAGACGAGTTAATGGCACAAATAACTACATATGGGTATGATCTTGTGGCCATTACAGAAACATGGCTGCAGGGTGACAATGCCTGGGAATTAAACATACCAGGTTATTCAACGATCAGAAAGGACAGGCAGGAAGGAAGGGGAGGTGGGGTAGCTATGTTAATAAAGGAAGGAATCACTGTAATACAGAGAAATGATATTGGGTCAAAAGATCAGGATAATGAAACAGTTTGGGTGGAGATAAGGAATAATAAGGGGAAAAAAAACACGAGTGGGCTTAGTCTATAGGCCTCCGAATAGTTGCAACTCTGTTGGACGAAGTATCAATCAGGAAATAGTTGAGGCTTGTAATAAGGGAACATCTATAATTATGGGGGATTTTAACTATCATATTAATTGGACAAATCAAATTGGGCAGGGCTGCCTTGAGGATGAGTTCATTGAGTGTATTAGGGATGGGTTTCTTGAGCAGTATGTAACTGAACCGACCAGGGGGCAAGCAACCTTAGATCTGGTCCTGTGTAACGAGACAGGATTAATTAAAAATGTCCTAGTAAAGGATCCCCTTGGAATGAGTGACCATAACATGGTTGAATTCCATATTCAATTAGAGGGTGAGAAGGTTGGATCTCAAACAAGCATGCTAAGCTTGAATAAAGGAGACTATGAAGGTATGCGAGCGGAATTTAGTAGAGTGGATTGGGAAAATAGATTAAAGGGTAAGACGATACATGATCAGTGGTGTACATTTAAGGAGTTATTTTACAACTTCCAAAATAAATATATTCCACTGAGAAGAAAAGGGTGTAAAAGAAAAGACAGTCATCCGTGGCTAAGTAAAGAAATTAAGGATAGTATTCGACTAAAAACAAAGGCTTATAAGGTAGCCAAATCTAGTGGGAGGATAGAGGATTGGGAAAACTTTAAAAGACAGCAAAAAAATAACAAAAAGATTGATTAAGAAAGGGAAGATAGATTATGAAAGTAAATTAGCAAAAACTATAAAAACAGATAGTAAGAGTTTTTATAGTTATATAAAAAGAAAAAGGGTGGCTAAAGTAAATGTTGGTCCCTTAGAGGATGAGACCAGGAAATTAATGGTGGGAAATATGGAGATGGCAAATACACTGAATGAATATTTTGTATCAGTCTTTACAGTAGAGGACACTAAGAATATCCCAACACTGGACAAACAGGGGGCAATAGGGGGAGAGGAGCTAAACATGATCAAAATCACGAAGGAAGTGGTACTCGGTAAAATAATGGGACTCAAGGCGGATAAATCACCTGGACCTGATGGCTTACATCCGAGGGTCTTGAGGGAAGTGGCGGTAGGGATTGTGGATGCATTGGTAATAATTTTCCAAAACTCCCTGGACTCAGCAAAGATCCCGGCAGACTGGAAAACTGCTAATGTAACACCCTTATTTAAAAAGGGCAGCAGACAGAAGCCTAACATCTGTGGTAGGTATAATCATAATTTAATGGGACAAAGTCAGCATGGTTTTATGAAGGGGAAGTCATGTTTGACAAATTTGCTGGAGTTCTTTGAGGAAGTAACACACAGGGTGGATAAAGGGGAACCAGTGGATGTGGTGTATTTAGACTTCCAAAAGGCATTTGACAAGGTGCCACACAAAAGATTGCTTAAGATAAAAAATCACGGGATTGGGGGTAATATTCTGGCATGGATAGAGGATTGGCTATCTAACAGAAGGCAGAGAGTTGGGATAAATGGTTCATTCTCAGACTGGCAATCAGTAACTAGTGGTGTTCCGCAGGGGTCAGTGCTGGGTCCCCAACTCTTTACAATCTATATTAACGATTTGGAGGAGGGGACCGAGTGTAACATATCAAAGTTTGCAGATGATACTAAGATGGGAGGGAAAGGAGTGAGGAGGACATAAAAAATCTGCAAGGGGACATAGATAGTCTAAGTAAGTGGGCAGAGATTTGGCAGATGGAATACAATACTGGAAAGTGTGAGGTTATGCACTTTGGCAGGAAAAATAGTAGAGCAAGTTATCTAAATGGCAAGAAACTGGAAAGTACTGAAGTACAAAGGGATCTGGGGGTCCTGGTGCACGAAACTCAAAAGGTTAGTATGCAGGTGCAGCAAGTGATTAAGAAGGCCAATGGAATGTTGGCTTTCATTGCTAAGGGGATAGAATATAAAAATAGGGAGGTATTGCTTCAGTTGTACAAGGTATTGGTGAGACCACACCTGGAATACTGCATACAGTTTTGGTGTCCATACTTAAGAAAAGACATACTTGCTCTCGAGTCAGTACAAAGAAGGTTCACTCGGTTAATCCTGGGGATGAGGGGATGGACATATGAGGAGAGGTTGGGTAGATTGGGACTCTACTCATTGGAGTTCAGAAAAATGAGAGGCGATCTTATTGAAACATATAAGATTGTGAAGGGGTTGGATCGGGTGGATGCGGGGAGGATGTTCCCGATGATGGGTGAAACTAGAACTAGGGGGCATAGTCTTAGAATAAGGGGCAGCTCTTTCAAAACTGAGATGAGAAGGAACTACTTCACTCAGAGGGTGGTAGGTCCATGGAATATGCTGCCCCAAAAAGCTGTAGAAGCTACATCATTACATAAATTTACAACAGAAATAGACAGTTTCCTAGAAGTAAAGGGAATTAAGGGTTACGGGGAGCGGGCAGGAATTTGGCCATGAGTCTAGGTTCGGATCGGTCATGGCCCTGTGGGTAGCGTAGCGGGCCCAGGGACCGTGTAGCCTGATCCTGCTCCTATTTCGTGTCCAATTCTGTGAAGGTTCAGGAGATGGTTATGTGATAGTAGATTGGCGGTTAGGATCAGATCAGCCATGATCTTATTGAATGGCGGAGCAGGCTCGAGGGGCCAATTGGCCTACCCCTGCTCCTATTGCTTATGTTCTTATGCTCCACATGAGAATTATAAAACAAAAAATTTGTACAGTCAAGTACATATTTACACACATGGACCAATGTGGCCATGCTTCATTGTACACCCTTCAATTCTTATTAAATTCAAAAAAGATGAGGAAATTACTTGTCAAGTTCACTTCAAAAGTCAAAATGAAAACAAAAACCATAAAATCCTATTAGGTGCTATATATCGCAATTTACTCTGATATGAAACTGAATTCCTAAATGACTAAAAATGAACATTTTCTATCCCTGGCAGTTGGTAAACAGAAGTGATGCACCAGTTATGTTGTTAGATGCAATTAAACTCATATCTTTTTTCTCCCCAAATGAGATTTGGAATATGTCTCAAATGTGGCTTCAAAACAGTATTTCAGTAAGTTTATATAATTTCCAATATCTTATTTAAAAATACACCGACAGCAAGAAAGTGCCACATCGCTATAACATTTATTCATATGGAATTTCAAGGATTGGACTATGCCTGTTTATCATACCAAAAGTTTGCCAACAGATTTAATGTACAGTAATATTAGGATTTTTTCTTTTAACCAAGCACAACAAGCAAAAGAGTAATAGGGCAGTGAAAGTCAGAAGTCTTACCTGTTGATACTGGGAGTTTGGTGAATGAGGGTATAAAGGAGCATCTTCTGGTGGGGAAGAATCATGATCATCTGGTGCATCTTGATCATCAGGCTCCTAAAATGTCAACAAATTAACTAAGCAAGCAGGAACAATACTGTCTATAGTGCTCATGTACAGGAAGATGTTTGAGTACGTTTTACATTCCAAAAATGGATGCTTAACAAAAGGGAGAGGAGAACATAAGCATATTGGAAGAAAAGGGGTTTAAACATGGTTTTGGGGGGGGGGGGGGGGGGGAGAAGGAGAGGAGCGAGAGAGTGAGCGCGAGAGGAGGGGAGGGAGGGAGGGAGGGAGGGAGGGAGGGAGGGAGGGAGGGAGGGAGGGAGAGAGAGAGAGAGAGAGAGAGAGAGAGAGAAGAGAAAGAGAAAGAGAGAGAGAGAGAGAGGGAGAGAGAGGGAGAGAGAGGGAGAGAGAGAGGG